>HG992177.1:1331000-1986500 GCA_905220545.2 Melitaea athalia
ATTACCAAATTGAAGTGGGCTGCTCACCCGTGACACAGGTCTGATAGAAGCTGGAGTAGACGTGTCAGGAAATATCCTGCTCAAAATCTGTAGCAGCCCAACTGGGGAAGCAGCTCGACCTTACAGAAGATCACAGCTAAATAACTTAAAGCAGTGTTGTTTCCTATGGCGAGTAAGATGACTAGAGCTTCTGGTCTAAAAATATCTGTTTCCTTTTCTCTTCTAGAAAGCTAACTTCTTCATTTAATGCTAATGTTTTAAGTTAAACTACTACTACTGATAATGTAGACAATACTGATGTCCGGTAAAACTCAAATGAGTTATGTGGCATCTTATTATTAGTTATTATTATCTATACTAATATATAAAGCTGAAGAGTTTGTTTGTTTGTTTGTTTGAACGCGGTAATCTCTGGAACTACTGGGCCGATTTGAAAAATTCTTTCAGTGTTAGATAGCCCATTTATCGAGGAAGGCTATAGGCTATGTGTCATCTCGCTAAAACCAATAGGAGCGGAGTCCACGCCGACGAAGTCGCGCGCAGAAGCTAGTAATTTATATTCTTTCATGTATGTTGATAAATAAATACATAAATAAGTATTAATAATTTATATTACCAGTGAACAAGAACTGTTCCATTGTTTGCAATTGCTTGCCTGATGAACTCATTGCTCTCAGGTAGGTGACTGATGAGATCTTCTTTGGGCACATCTGCCACTGGAAACATATAAAGATACTTTCAAAATAGGATAATCACCTTTGAAATGTTATTTTACAAATTAAAATTATATTTCGTTAATTACGATTCAGCCTGTAATATCCCACTGTTGGGCATAGGCCTCTTTCCCCCTGTAGAAGGATCGCAGCTTAATCCACCATGCTGCTCCAATGCGGGTTGGTGGATATAATCCCTACTATGAGTAACGATCGTTATCAGGTGTACATGATAACAACCAGTACCGACGGCTTAACGTGCTCTCCGAGGCACGGTGGGGAGACCCACAAGGACTGCACAAACACCCAGACCACGGCAAACATCTGTATGGCCAATACAAATGTTGTCGTGTGCGGGGATCAAACCCGCAACCGCCCGCGCAACAGCCAATCGCAAATTAAGTACTTACATTTCATAAACTTAAATGTTAGGTGAGTCCTATCCAGTATAGACCTCGGAAGTGGCACCAGGTCTATTGTAAGGATGTGGGTCACTTTCAGCTGTTCTAACGTTTTGAAGTCTCTAGCACACGCTAGGTTACCTGCAAATTATAATTATTAACATTATAATAAAGTTAAAATTTCTAATTGGTTTATCATCTTTATATTATACCAGTTTGGTTCTAAGTTTTCTTGTAAAAAACTACATCTTGTATTTTATTTACTGTTAACATAGTTGGCGGACACCCTGCTTCCTGCTCGAGGGGTTGTGGGTTAAGTTTAGTCCCGTGTCTGGTTGTAATATATATATATATATGTGTATCTATCAAAATAATATTTCATTATAATATCAGTTTTCTGTTACCTATAGCGCAGGCATTGTTGCCTATGAAATTAAATGGAATTAAAACATTTACTTTGCCATAATGTAATCATACTCACTTGATAGTTAATATAAAGGTATATATTATATATTTATTTATATTACTTTTGAGTAAAAAATACAATAAATAAAAATATTGATAGCATAAACAGGAAATTCTATATAAAAAATGTAGAATCAAACAAAACTCACCTAGATAAAGGCCATCGTCAATGAGGTCTACGCTAATATCTAAATTATCATCTTCCAAATCATTTTCGTCTGAGGCATGGATTTGTACGTCAGCTATTTGTTTTGCCATTTAGTCCAGTAACTGAAAAATATTTGACTTAAATTCAAATGTACACTAGAAAACCTGTCTTGAAGCGGTATATTACACAATTTTTAAGACAAAAACACAATGTAAACAATTTTCACCTTTATAAGAAAAATCAATACCTACTTAGCGTACTTGAATAGTTTCAATTTATTATGCTCCATATGATCCCAAGTTAGAGGACTATATAATTTTTGTTCATATAATAAAGCGTGAGAATGAGCAAAGAAATATAACAAAATCTGTTATTTATTATGATTGTGTCCTGTAAGGCCGTAATTCTGTAATTCTGTATTTAATATTCACGTATTGCGCGCGTAAATTGTAATTTCAATTTGACTTTTTGACTTATTTATTTGACCACAGATTATCTATCAAAATTTGACAGCTTTCTTAGTCCGAGGCTTAACATAATGCTATAATATAAATATATGTACGAATATTGAAATTTTAACAAAAATCATCCCTATATGTACTATTGAAAAATTCCAATAGGATTCCATCAAAAGCGACAAAAGCCACTTAGAAACCGATAAAATAATATCTATTGGTTTCTAAGTGGCTTTTGTCGGTTTTGATGGGATTCTATCGGAATTTTTCAAAAGGGATTCAAAAGGGAAGTCAAATTAGTAAAACAAAAATCACGATTTCTGTATTGATTTTGTTATTAATTCTTAAAAAAGAAAAAAGTATTATACTCGTCATTGAGGAGGTACAACTAGTTGCAGCTCCTACTATTTTCTCATATCAATCTAAATAGAAGTTAATTGTTTATTTTCCACAGGCGTCATGGCACATATTTGATATTACCTCGTCTTCATCATGTCGCGGGACAAAATGTTCCCTAGTGGAAACGAGGCATTAAGCCTATAATTTAAAATATTGGAGCTTATTCCTTAAGAATCGGTTTTCATATTAGGCCACCGGTATGAAAAAAATTTGAGGAGTAAAATCTACTGAATTAATGACCTCATTACGCTTCTCGTAACGCCATCTATCAGAACTCATTAGGGTTCAAGACGATGACGTTTTCTAATAACGCCATATATCGCTGATAGATGGCGTTATTTGATTCGTTTATTTACCATTTGATATGGTATTAATTTTTTTCTTAGGCTAGTAAGCCTTTTTTGCCTATTAAGACGACTGTCTTCTTTGAAGGATCTGATGATTTCAGTCGTGCGTCGGAGCTGACACACACACTTTTAATATCTAAGTTTCGCAAGTAACACAGGAATTGTGTCAAAAATCGTTTGCTAGTCAATAAAATCACAGACTAAAAACAATATTAAAACCGTTGAAATACAGAGAGCTATACAAAGAGTTAGGGTAGTACACATTTTTTTAACATAAACTAGTTGACCCAGCAAACTTCGTAGCGTCACTTTTATTGTAGTATTTTTTTTTTTATATTTTATACAACTAGGTCGGCAAATAAACGTACGACTCACTTGATGGTAAGTGATTACCGTAGCTTATAGACGCTTGCAACACCGCAAGCATCGCCAGCGCGTTGCCGACTTTACCCCCAATTTTTTATACATTTTCTGGGACATTAATGCAAAAAACTTCTTTAGAAACGGAGAAACCGTAATTTTTTTAAAATTGTTAGTAAGCATAATTATTAAAAACGAATAAGTTATGCATTTGTGTCACAACATAAGCTACACTGTTAGGAAAATTGAAGTAAAACTGTTTGTATAGTATTTTAGCTCCTAATGTTCTCCTGGTTCTAAAAGTTTATTCATAACTATGGCAGGGTAAACTTTATCCAAAACTGGTAAAACAGATCCTTAACTAACCAATGACTTCCAGATGTTTGACACGCAGACAGAATATCACGATCACGATCACTATTCAGCCTGTAATATCCCACTGTTGGGCATAGGCCTAGAAGGATCGGAGCTTAATCCACCACGCTGCTGCTGCGCCAATGCGGGTTGGCGGATATATTTCCTACTATGAGTAACGATCGCTATCAGGTGTACATGATAACAACCGGGACCGACGGCTTAACGTGCTCTCCGAGGCACGGTGGGGAGACCCACAAGGACTACAAAAACACCCAGACCACGGCAAACATCACACAGAACAGAGATAGAATATGTAAAAGACAAAATGTATATAGTAATAAGTATGTATTAATGTATTTAGTAATAAGTATGTATTAATGAGATTGCATCGCGGACCGCAACTCTCAAAAAGGCAAAAAACTTTTCTCGGAATATTTTTGCGTCACAACCTCGTTACCTAATTTTTTTTTGTACAAAACAAACTTTTAATATATCTAGTTCATTATTGACAAATATTTATTTTATTAATTGTATTTACTTGTTCGTTTATATATTTTTAAGAAGCTTGTTTTTTATCATCATAATCATTAGAAGTATTTTTTTAAATTATTAGCAATGAATTAAGATTTTTTACTTAAATGTGATAGTTACGAAATTCTTTGGTCGTAAAAAAATTCTAGGGACTGACTGATCTGTGCATTTTAGTAGATTTCGAGCAGCAATAGTAACGAATTATAAGTATATTGATGTGCTGTAACAAAATAATAAAAAACAACGATCGTCATCAGATATTTATGGTAAGATATTTTGACTAGCCCGTTGGCGCAGTTTGTAGTGATTCTGCTTTCTGCTCCGGGGGTTGTGGGTTCGATTCCCACCCCGAGTCTGGGTGTAATATACATATTTATTTATATATATTTATACTAGCTGACCTGGCGAACTTCGTACCGCCTTTTTTTTTTCTTAAATATAATAATTACATATACCAAAATAAAATATAGCCTATCTTTCAAGTTGGATCAAACTGCACACGGTGTGCAAATTTGATTAAAATCGGTTAAGTGGTTTAGGAGTCCATTGAGGACAAACATTGTGACACGAGATTTATATAGGTATATTAAGATAATTATGTAATATTTATGAGTATGTTTATCGAAAAAAAAATGTAGCTAGACCATTCGGCTGTTACCTATAACACAAGCATTAAGTTGCTTACTTTAGGAACAGACGACCGTGTGTGTATTGTGTAAATATTTATTTATTTATTTATTTAGATATTAAATCGACATTTTACATTATTTATGATACATTTGGAGATATATCCACAAGATCTAAGATCTAACCAGCGACCGCTCGTTAATGAAACCATCACACCTCTACACCAGAAGACAGCGTTTACAATTCTATCAGGATATTAAAAACATTTAAAGATCAAAGTCAGTAGGTATTTCATAATAAGATATGATTTTGCGAATTCACTTTCTATCATATGCGAATTGTATAATCACTGTGACAAGGCAGTTTGCGAGCCACTTTCGTCAGGTTTACCTAAGTGCTGTTACCTAGATTACCGTATATTAATAATTTTGTAATAACCTTTGTAACATTGACTATTCTTTACTCGTTGTTAAAAATGAAATAAGAATTACTAAATTTGACGTAAGTGCTCTTGTTCTAGTAATAAAAAAAATTGTTGTAGCGTTTGAAATGTTTAAATTCATTTGAATTAAAATTGCATTTTTTGAGTACCTAATTCAAAATTATATTTGTGGAATATTTTAACTAAATTGATACAGTAATTGCATTAATTGCAGTACTATCAGTCTTGACTTTTGTAGCGCAATAAAAAGTTTATAATCGTGCAACTGAAAACATTTAAGTAGTAAAAAATGGTTAAGTAGGTATTCTTTTTTGTGTATACTATTTCTGAGCGTCACTATTGTTCTGGCTCATATATTAATAAGGTACCTTCGACATAAAGACGGTAAGAGTATGGTTGTTGCGCTACGTAACTGTACTTGGAGACCACGCATTTTTTTGTAAATACATTATATAATAATAATGTAAGAAAACCTTCACAGAAAGTATCTTTAAACTTGGTTGGTTTGATCTGAACTCAGAAAACACTGGGACTTTTCCCGATGGATTGTTCCGATCTGGTCCGGAAGGTTATATAAATCAAAAATAATATAATGTTATAGAATTGAGAAATGTTAAACAATAAAAACAGATTTAAAAATTAGTAAATTTTATTTAGTAGACTGCACTTGCTTACATAGATTACTTAGGTACATCATCATCATCATCATATCAGCCTGTTGCAGTCCACTGCTGGACATAGGACATACTTAGGTACATAAAAGCACAAACAGTTGTAGGTAATCATATGTAGGTAGCTATTGACATCGATTTTAAATAAGCCTAACTTTTCATGTCAAATAAGGCATACTGGCATATCAATGAGGCATACTTATAGTAGCCAAAAAACGCAAAATGAACAAGTATTTTTATGGTTGACCCTAATGACATCATCGCCATATACTTATATTGGTTTTACTGCTGTGTTTATAAGAAAATATTTTTATGTCTTGAATATGTTAATAAAAACAAAATTTATGTATAAATGTGTATCTAAATATAACGCAATTTAAGATTATTAATTTATTTTGTTTGCTTCGCTTACGTTTAGAGGCTTGTATTTAACCGTTTTATTGTAGCACGAAATCGTGTCATGTCCTTGGCTCTTATACAGTTAATTCCAATTTTTTTTCTTAATAATCAAAGTAATAGGCAATTAATTAAATGAAACTGGATGTTAATAAATTTTTTACATTCTATATCAGCATACATATTTACATCAGCATTCTATTTTGGCATCATTATTTTTTTAAATATTTTACTCAATAACTAAACATAAATGTCAAAATATTAAGTGACAAGTAATGATTATTATTATTATTTTTTTTTTTTGATATCGCAGGGTAACCCATTTACGGGTGATATCCAGGATGCCCGGGTAGGCAGTCCTAGACCGTATGTCGGACTCAGCACTTGGAGGTGCCACTACCGCACTAAACCCCCTGCGAGAGCCTTCAGCCGCTTTAAGTGGAGGGTCCCGGATCTGCAGGCAACAGGATCCCTTCAGCGACAGGCTGGCCTCGGCGAAAAGGCCAGACTTCTCCTCCATTGAGACTGTCCGGCTCTCCTCTGAACAGTCCCGACGACGCCGTGTCTGGCAGGACCGGGTTCCCATCCCGGCCCGACACGGGCACAGGGGCGTTACTGGAAGCGCATTAAGTAGCGCCTCCTACGCACCCCCATTCGTCGCCCGCGGGTGGAAGCCACGTCGGTGGCCTCCCCTCTCACCCGCTCGTCAGCCTCCTTCTTGGATATAACTGTCTCGCAGAAGGAGACCATCGCCTTCCAGGACTCGTCGTCGCCGAGCATCGCGGTGATGACGCTCGGGAGTGACAAGTCCCCTCCGAGGACTGTCGTCAGATCGCGACGCAGCGCCGCCCATTTCGGGCACACCTCGAGGGTATGCTGGGCAGAGTCCACCGCCGCACCACAATCGTGACATTCAGTCGTCGGCTCCCTTTGGGCCGTCCGACACAGGTAGTCACCAAAGCAACCGTGCCCGGTGAGAACCTGCGTCAGACGGAAGGTGAGGGGCTTGCGTTTTCAACGCATCCACCGCTCAAGGACCGGGCGCAGGGCAGCCGTTACGCGTGTGCCATACGGATCCTGCGCCAGGTCCTCCCCCCACCTCTGCATTAACGCTTCCTGCCCTATCCGGCGCACCCGTAGGATCCCGTCCAACGTGGGGTTCTCACCAAGAGCCCTCCTACCCGAGACGTATGAGTAGGTCTCGGCAAGAACCTCCGCCACGAGTTCCCACGGGGGGTCGCCGGCTAGAGCAGTAGCTGCAGCAAGTGACAAGTAATGATGTACCGAATCTTATAATCGACCTATAATTGTCTTAAATGTATACAGTGATTAACAATTTATTAAGTTAACTGAGGTAGGGCACAGCAGGAAATTTCCTGCTCAAAATATGGAGCAGCCCGACTGGGGTAGTACCTCGACCTTACAGAAGACCACAGATAAATAATACTGTTTTCAAGCAGTATTGTGTTCCTGTTGGTGAGTAAGGTGACCCAGCCCCGGATCTTCAATTTTTTTTAGGCGGGGCAAAAACTGAAAAATGCCGCCCCCGCCCACTTATATTTATTTTATTTTTACATTTATCATGCTTATAATTTCAGCTATCAGATGTCCACTATTTGATTGAAATTTGGACATAGCCTACATAGGCCTTTCGGAAATAATGCTGTTCTTTCTGTGTTAAGCCTATTTATTTACACATACATAGGTACATAGACATAAACGTGTAGGATATATATTTTATATACAGCATAGGATAGGACTTAAAATAAAAATATGTGTAACATAAATAAAAATCAAA
Source organism: Melitaea athalia (assembly GCA_905220545.2). Lineage (NCBI taxonomy): Eukaryota > Metazoa > Arthropoda > Insecta > Lepidoptera > Nymphalidae > Melitaea > Melitaea athalia. Next base: position 1,339,111 of record HG992177.1, read on the forward strand.
TATTGTGTTGCATTTGTGAATTGAAAATACAATTTTACTCTTCTGCACTCTTTGTACTCTCTCTTTCGCACGCACGGTAACCAGACGCGTGCTGCCGCGATCTGCGATTTCTGGGGGCGAGCGGGCGCGTATTTTTAACCCCCGACGCAAAAAGAGGGATGTTATAAGTTTGACATGTCTGTCTGTCTGTGGCACCGTAGCTCGCGAACGGAGGACGCGATTTCAATTTAGTTTTTTTTTTGTATGAAAGGTAAGTTCCGGGCGAGTGTTCTTAGACGCATGTTTGATGAAAATCGGTTGAGTCCTGAAAAAAATCTGGGGGTAAAACCGAGGAAAATACCCAATTTCTGCAAATACATGTGGTGGGGAGAAAATGAGGATGGAAATCCGAATGTCAGCAAATTTATCCAAGTAGGGTTGCAAATGAAATAGCATCACATGCACTTTACAAAATTAATAATGAAAATAAATGAATGGTAGGTACCCATAAAAAGTATAAAATAAAAATTAAAAACAAAAAAAAAACCGACACAGTAACCTGAGTTCCCTTTAAAAGTAAAAAATAATGAAAGAAACTCAATCTTAAAGTACCTAAGTATGTACGAGTATTAGTAATTTAAAAAAAAATTACATCGCATTGCGGGACCGCTCCAAAACTAACAGTTCAATTACAAATAGTCTAAATAGTCCAGTCATTTGATAGTTTTACCTGGAAAGTTTTCCAGTAGTTTTGAAAATTGGTGATTTTATAGATTTCGACATGCTCTTTTCGAATTTTCACTTTGCCACTTCGTATCTTTGCCGCTCGCGTCGCCATATTGGAAAATGGCGCTCAAATACAGTTTTTTGAGAATAACTCCGTTCCAACTCATTTTACGATAAAAATAGTTATGTAATAAATTAAACTAAAGAAAATTTCCTACAATTTATGTAGTAACCTTTTTTTTGTAAAATCTATAGTTTCGGCGTACGAGAGCTGCAAAGTCCACTCTAACACGCGTTTACGTGTCATAATTATATTTCGTAAGTCCAGTTGACAAGTTTTGAATATTTTTTTTAATTTGAAAAAAAATATGGTGTAATCTAAACACTATAAACATTTAATTCCCGTTGGAAATTTTACTTAAACTTAATTTTTTAACAAGTTAAACGATTGTTAACAAACAAACCTTTCTCGAAATTACGTCTCAATTGTAAATGAAAAAAAAATGTTTAAAGATTGTCGTAAAAAATTTTCGCTTCGTAGAGCCTTATTTATATACATAATTAACAAGATCGCGCCATTAAAGTAAACAAAATATTCAGTTTGTTTATAATAATTTTTATAGTTCCAGAAAAATCACCACTTTTTGTAAAAATCACCAGTTTTTGTTCAAGTACAAATATTATTGTAAACAAAGTATGAATATTTTTTTAACTTTAATGGCGTGATCTTTTTGATTATGTATATAAGAAAGGCTCTACGAAGCGAAAATTTTTTACGACAATGTTTAAACATTTTTTTTTTCATTTACAATTGAGAAAAACAACAAGAAAATTTTGTTTGTTAACAATTGTTGAACTTGTTGAAAAATTAAGTTTAAGTAAAATTTCCAACGGGAATTAAATATTTATAGTGTTTAGAACATACCATAATTTTTTAAAATAAAAAAAAAATTATTCAAAACTAGTCGACGGGACTTAACGAAATATAATTATGACACGTAAACGCGTGTTAGAGTAGACTTTGCAGCTCTTGTACGCTCAAACTATGGATTTTACAAAAAAAAAGGTTACTACATAAATTGTAGGAAATTTTCTCTAGTTTAATTTATTACATAACTATTTTTATCGTAAAATGAGTTCGAACGGAGTTATTCTCAAAAAACTGTATTTCAGCGCCATTTTTCCAATATGGTGGCGCGAGCGGCAAAGATACGAGGTGGCAAAGTGAAAATTCGAAAAGAGCACGTTGAAATCTATAAAATCACCAATTTTCAAAACTACCGGAAAATTTCCAGGTAACCCCCTTTTTGAGCACCAAACGACTGTACTAAAACTAACCTAACTTAACTAAGCAACATAAATTTTTATAAAATTACTTCAAAATAAGCGCGTTTTTTACTTTTTAAAGGGAACTCAGGTTACTGTGTTGGTTTTTTTTTAATTTTTAATTTAATTTTTATGAACTATGCCTACGCGCTTCGCGAATAATAAATGTTCGTGCAGCATGTCTCACTCTGCGCTCTGGGTATCGGTAGAGTTGATATGGCCCTGAAATTTCTGTACTTGTAGGCACTATTATTTATTCCGTGGTCAAAGTTAAGGAAATGATGAGTTGTCCATTCGTCTGTAAAATGTGAATTTGGCCGCCCCCTGAACTTGCCGCCCGGGGCATGGGCCCCGGCTTGCCCCCCCCTAGATCCGGGCCTGAGGTGACCAGAGCTCCTGGGGGGATTGGGGATAGGGTCGGCAACGCGCTTGCGACACTTCTGGTGTTGCAGGCGTCTATAGGCTACGGTAGTCACTTACCATCAGGTGAGCCGTACGCTTGTTTGTCGACTTAGTAACATAAAAAAATAATAATAATAATAATAATAATTAATCTTTATTTCGGGACTAGCCAATACCTAGTGTTGGTAACAAATGTTTCTTATAATCTAGTGTTAGTACAATTACAAACTTTAAAATGAATAATAATTGTGTTTGCTCGCAAACGAAAAAAAACCGACTTCAATTACATCGACAAGTAATACAACGTAATAAGACGAAAAAATAGTCAAGTAAATACGCGCTATTAAAGATTACTCAAAAAGTTGTAATCAGTTTTCGATCTAATTTAAACAAGACTACAAGACAAGTATTAGCTTTCGATTAAAGTAAGAATCATCGAAATCGGTACACCGAGTAAAAAGTTATGCGGTATAATATAACGTAGGTCGACGAAAAAGTAGTCACGTAAATACGCATTATTAGGTATAACTCTAAAAGTACTTGTCAGATCTCAATTAAATTAAAATGGGACCACATGACACGCAACACCTTTCAATTAAAACAAAATTGATCGAAATCGGTCCACCCAGTCAAAAGTTCTGAGCTAACATACATAAAAAAAAAACATACGTGTCGAATTGAGAACCTCCTCCTTTTTTGGAAGTCGGTTAATAATACTTTTAAAATAATGAAATTTTACATCCTTTTTTATGTAAAATAGAATATTTATGTGAAATTATCAATTTTTTTAAATAATAAATTTTAATAATAATTGAAGGACCCAGTGGTATTATTACACTAATCTTACGAAACATCTAAATTCTTACATGCTATTTATTGTTTATGAACAATCTTAGTTAAAAAAAAAAACAATCTTTTGAAGGTCTTTTGTCTCAAAAGAAAAATAAATAAAGCCGACTACAACACAAACGAATCCTAAAGCCATTGTTTAATTAGCGCAAATTTTACGAGCGTAATTAATGATTACATAGGTATACGCAATGCAACGGACTTTCCCGCGTACATAATTGTATCGTAATGTCGTAATAAGGTAAATTTCTCTAAAAATCACGTTACTCATATGAAAAACTAAATGTATTCACGTTACTCATAAGAAAAACTAAATATAGTCTGACTAGTATAGTCGAGTGCTGCACATAAATTATATAAAAAGTCTCGAGTAGGATGAAATCTTGTGTCAGAAGTCAGGATACACACAATACAAACGTGTACTACACAACAACATATTATATCTGTTTCTGTATGGCTTGTTCTTTATTCAAACATCTCATCGAACTTGCTTCCACTAGTGCAACAACCAGTTTTTATGACCGATGCGCCATTCATGTCTATTATACTAATATTATAAAGTGGTAAAGTTTTTAACTTTATTTGTTTGTAGGGGGTAATCTTTGCAAATACTGATCCGATCATGAAAATTCTTTCACTAACAGAAAGCTACACTATTCAGGAGTGACATAGGCTATATTTTATTGTTATTGAACAAAAAATGCAGTCAAAAATATTAGTATATGTAAATCAAGTCGGAGAAATGCGAGCGAGATGAAAACTATACTAAATATTGCATCACAAAAATAATTAACGCCCAACGAAGTGGGCACAGGTCGGCTAGACTATAATAAAATAAAAATTCGAGTGAGCTTTAGACCACACGACTGAAGTAAAACTTTTGCACGATAGGCCTGCACTATGTTTTAGATATATGAAACGTAACTGGCTATGAGAGAAAGAGAGAGAAAAAAGGGGTTGCTAGCACCTCTCTCTCTCTTGTTCCGTTCGCCTCGTCCGATCACACTTTTTGTAACGCCCTCTTCACGCATTCCTCAGCTTACTCCCCAAGTCAAGCACGCATAAAGAAGTTTTACTTCAAAAATACAGTGGAATTGATAACCTAATCCTTTTTTGAAGTCGGTTAATAAGCTAAGTACGTTATTCTATTGAAATAGGACACAGCAGATATATTTTATCAAAACTTTTGGAGCATCTCGACTGGGGAAGGAATGTTGGCTGGTTATAAGAGTATTAACCAAGAGTCCGTTTAATTGATACTCTAATAAAGCTTCGTCTCCGACTCAATCGCATCATCGAACAGTAATGAGGAACAAATTGCAAATTAATGGAAATTAGTTGAAAGTTAATCCGTTCTATAATCCCAAATATAAAGATATTTACTTCAATCAGCATCATAAAGAGGAATAAACAGAAAACGGACTCATAAGAGTTGGATAAGGAGTAAAAAAAGTAAAAAAACACCTCTAAACCAATTCCGTGTTGTTCTTTCACTATCTTGCGTAATTGAGAACGAATTTCATAATATGTTTTTCGTGCAAACGTTTATTTGGTAATTGCAGTAACACTTGAACTCGACATACAAGACTCGGTCATCGATTTTATACTCTTTTTAGTCTATCGTTCCGCATTTGTATAAAAAAATTAATAATCTTTATAATTATATAAAAGAGATTTCCACCCATATATTGACTCATCACCACAGAGTACATTGTAATAGTAAGGAACTCATCCCGATATCTCTGGAACCATAAAGCGTAGAGACTTGAAATTTGGTAGGAATATTCCTTTCGCCGAGTAGAGTAGAGGTCAGCTAAGAACGGATTTTACGAAATTCTACCCACAAGAGGGGGTTGCGGGGGCGTTAATAACATATAATATGACAAAAGAACGTTTGCGGTGTCAGATAGTTCTATTATATTTTATTACAACTGACAGATTATCGCAGTTTGTAGTTACCCAGTTTTCTTTTTAACTATGTGCTTACTATTTATTTATGTAGGTACGTATTTTGTATTTATTTTAAAAACAAATTAGCTGTTACATATACATTAAGTAGCCCTTGAAACCAGTGAATTGTGTGTGTATAAGTTAAACATATTTAATTTAGGTAATTTGATTATAACGAAACTTGTTAAAATTGTGTTGGAATTGATTGTGATCAAAAAATCCTTAATTTGGTATAATTATATAAGGCAGTAATATTATACTAGATATACATCATAGGAATAAGTTTCCTGTGTGGTTGCACACGAGTGCGCACGGAGCGTCACAAATGTAACGATTGTGCAATATGCACGCATGATGGATCTTTCTCCATGATGGAGTGCACTTCCTACATGTCTGATCATCGGCCCCTACTACGAATTTTCAAAATTATTCATTACTAATTACTATTCTACACAGAGACATCAAAATTTACTAATTATTTTTACTTTTGCGATCTACTGCTTGTTATCGTAGCTTGATAATTTAAACTTTTTTTACCGTCTTTCACAGTAATTAGCCCAATTAATTCAGCCTGTAATATCCCACAGCTGGGCATATGCCTCTTTCTCTATGTACGAAAAGGGATCGGAGCTTAATGCTTTTATACTTAACTTCATAAAAAATCCAATGAATTTCGTAGGGTTTGATTTAAACTCGTTTATGTACTCGTATAAAGTCTTAGTCTTGACACTATTAAAGAGTAAAGACATAATAGTTACAAATAAGTATAATTCAATCTATACTAATATATAAAGCTGAAGAGTTTGTTTGTTCGGTTGTTTGTTTGTTTGTTTGTTTGTTTGTTTGAACGCGGTAATCTCTGGAACTACTGGGCCGATTTGAAAAATTCTTTCAGTGTTAGATAGTCCATTTATCGAGGAAGGCTATAGGCTATGTGTCATCACGCTAAGACCAATAGGAGCGGAGTCCACGCCGACGAAGTCGCGCGCAGAAGCTAGTAACTAATTAAAATAGGTTCAATATACTCGTAGCTACTATATATATAACTAGTTAACTACATAGATATATAATGTACAAAAAAACATGATCTAAAATATTTACCAATACAGCAAGTATTATTTATTATGATATATTAATTTAAAATCGAATGTACATAAAATCTAAATTATTTATATTAAGTTTTTAAGCTTTGATGATACTATTATAATTTACATTATGATATAATTTATGTAATACCGTTCATGTTGGACCGACGATCTTCGTAAGATTGCTGGTGTAGGCTGGATGAGGATTGCGGAAAACCGGGATGTCTGGCGCGAGCTTGGGGAGGCCTATGTCCAGCAGTGGACTGCAATAGGCTGAACTGATGATGATGATGATGATGATATGTAATACGGGAAATGTTCGAAGTTTATTATTGTGGATAACGAGGTCCCGATATTTTAGCACAATTAGTGTAGAGTGCATCCGTACACACACAAACACAAATCATTGATTACTACAAAATATTTTGTGTAGAAAAACAAGCCATTAAATTGTATAAATTAGTTGATAAAGTTGTATCAATAGTGTCTTAAGGTTCTTATCATGTAACTGTATTAACATATGTGTATAATAACAGAACGTCATAGTCGCAGTAGCGGCAAAGCTCTTTAATAAAGAAAGAAAAAAACAAAAACAAGCCATTATTAATTTTATCCCATGACCAAATATTAACGCTACAGCGTAGTAGGGGTCTTTGTAACAATAGTAAATATGACATATGGGATTGATTGCTACGTATGAAAGTATAATGCAATGTGCACCTGAGGCTTGTAACACACTTGTTAGACAGTTACTTTGGAATGAAGCAATTGAAGCTGCTTATATAAATTACAATTGTATAAAGCAACAATTCCTAAAGTTACCCATATAACAACGATGTCTAAATTTACCCCATAGACATAAAGAATGGCAAAAGTATATAATAATCTTTGGCAACTGAAATAGAAAACTGTCATTTTATCATTCTTTCATTTTATTTTGTTTAATTGCTTTTAATGGTACCAAAACAGTTCTTATGTTTTCGCTAATATCAAGTATGAATAATTATAACTGAATTTCACGATCACGATTCAGCCCGTAATATCCCACTGTTGGGCATAGGCCTCTTCCCTATGTAGGAGAAGGATCGGAGCTTAATCCACCACGCTGCTCCAATGCGGGTTGGCGGATAACTGAATTTGCAATACTGTATTTAGAAAAAAAATGTTTCCTACTGACCCGGCAGACATTGCCTCTCTTGCAAACTGTCAAACGCGTAGTTTAAACAATTATTAAGTTTTCTGAAATTTTCCAATTTTCCGCTACATTATCTTGTTTCATTTCGTATTGAACATCTTACAAAGTATCAGTAAACTTTAAAAAAGTACGATGAATGAAAAAATTAGGATCTTCGCCTGTATCGGAGGTCCGGAAACACACACAATACACAAGCACAAACGCCCAGACCACGACAAACATCTATATGGACCATACAAATGTTTGTCACGTGCGGGGATCGAACCCGCAACCGCCAGCGTAACAGCCACAAACCAGTGCTGTGAATGTTGCGCCAACGCGTCGTCAAAACAAAATTATTTAAACATTCGATTTTATTAATTTATTAAAATTTATTATAATGAAATTCTGAGAACATATTGTACGTTAGATTTAAAAGTAACAATAAAAGTAACACAACAACGCTCACTTCAGCCTTAATATCCCACAGCTGGGCATAGACCAACGCGTCATCGCGCGTCGGTTCTCACAAGAACAGACTACCAAACCAGAATGAAATATTTCTACAAATACAAATATCCATCCCGAACGGGAATCGAACCCGCAAACCGCCGCTATTTAGTTGCCACACGGCTCACACACCACTACACCAGAGCAGCTGTTGTTAAAAAGGTATAAAGTAGAATAAATTAAGAAGAGCCGGACAGTCCCCATGGAGGAGAAGTCTGGCCTTTTCGCCGAGGCCAGCCTGTCGCTGGAGGGATCCTGTTGCCTGCAGATCCAGGACCCTTCATTTAAAGCGGCTGAAGGCTCCCGCAGGGGGTTGGGTTAACCTGCGATCTCAAAAAAAGGATAAATTAATAAATAACAACAAAAGATAAAATCTTTTAAAACCGTCCGTCCAAACTGAAGTTGTTTAAAGATTATAAATATATTTACAAATGTTTTGCCAAGTTTAAAATTAATATTAGTAACATTTACCAGCAATAGATAAAATTTTTATTAGATTTGTTTACGACATATACGATATTGTACTGTATTTTTATTATCTGTACTTACAAAAAAAAATCTCGGCGCGAACTTGGGAAGGCCTATGTCCAGCAGTGGACTACGATAGGCTGAAGTGAAAAAAACAACTCGACTTAACCCAAGTACATACGTACTTAACGATATTAGATACAAGGAAAGTATGTGAAATCGAGACAATATGGTTACGTAACATCTGGGGATATAATTAAATGAAGTACAGCCTCGCTTACGTAAGGCTTTGTATAACGTACCTTTCCCTTTATATTGTACTGGGAATCTGATATTCGAGGAAGTTATATGTGTGGACTTACTAGTTCTATAAGCCTCGTTCCCACTATACATTATTAATAAAGGGCCTCATTCATATAGAAAAGTCACACAGTATTAGATCCAGGAATTTTGTAAACAAAAATGATTGTCTGGGTAAGGTAAACAAAGTTATAACTTTTTGGTTGGTGATCTAGGGAGAATCTTCTAAAGTGGTTTTTACACAATGCGATATCCTTTTTCGATATGGGTTTGAAGTCTGTGGACGGTTTTGAGCATCTACTGATCCTTTAGTGCCTTGGACGGCAGTCAGTACTCGAATCGATTGAAGGAGATTAAAAGACAAATAATAAAAATTAAATTAGTGACAAATGTGACGTGTTAAAATCCAAATTTATTTATTTATTTATAGTTTTTGCACCACTACCACTACAGCCTATCACAGTCCACTGTTGGACATAGGCCTCCACAAGTTCGCGCCCGACATTATGACGCGAACTCATGTGTTTTGCCCATAGTCACCACGCTGGGCAGGCGGGTTGGTGACCGCAGGGCTGGCTTTGTCGCACCGAAAACGCTGCTGCCCGTCTTCGGCCTGTGTATTTCAAAGCCAGCATGGATGGTTATGCCGCCATCCGTCTGCTTTTTAAGTTCCAAGGTGGTAGTGGAACTGTGTTATCCCTTAGTCGCCTCTTACGACACCCACGGGAAGAGAGGGGGTGGCTACATTGTTTAGTGCCGTAACCACACAGCACACCTTTTTGCACACCAACATAAAAAGTAACAAAAACGTAATTAAATAAACAAACATAATAAAGTTGCATTAGTTGTAACAGGCTTTATCTAGGTATAGGAATGAAAAACAACAAACTTGGAGTATAAAATTATACTTCTACATTTATGGTTTTATTTGTTCCTAATATTTTTATTTTATATAATTTAATATATTCAATATCATTTAAATAAATTTTATTTACAATAGTGCGGAATGTTGACAAGTATGTTCGCGATATTTCCATACATAAATAAAAATAATAATTATGTTTCGATCGTATCTTCTAATGACATATAACGATGTTATGCTAAAAGGTTTCATATTACAAAGTCATGTCTCCTCTATGAGATGGTTGGATGGGTGATGGATGGGTTGTTTAGAATCTAAAGTCTAAAGTTTAGATCAATGTTTAGAACACGTGGACTTTAGTCTGTTGTTATAAGTTGAAGTCAATTTTGATGTGTTTTACGATAAAATTAATTATTTTATTCCATTTAATTTCTTGCAATTTATTACCCACTAGATGAAAAGGAATCTTTAGGGCTTCTAGCTACATAACAATTATTTATTCTACTTTTATTTGGCTTCTACGTACCTAACTACCTACCTACTATGAAATATTAAAGAATAAAATTTTAAATGTTTAATTTCTGGGCTGATCTAGTTATCTGTTTCCTCAATGAGGTACATATTGTTGTGTATTTGTAAATTGTATAAGTGTATAATTAACATTTAAAGATTAAGAGATAAAATTCTCTTGCAATAAAATTGCAGTCTTATACCTACTAAACAAAACGTTTTGCAATTAATGTAAAACTTCATATAGTAGAGACAGGGGACAGATAGAGATCACATGATTATCAAACTATAAATAATTTTGTTTAATTCAGTGCTATCATCACAGTTTTTTTTAAATATATAACTAGGTCGGCAAACAAGCGTACGGCTCACCTGATGGTAAACGATAACCTTAGCTTATAGATGTCTGCAATACCAGCATCGCAAGAGCGTTGCCGACCCTATCCCCAATTCCCCCCAGGAGCTCTGGTCTTCTTACTCACCTACAGGAACACAACAATACATGAAAGTAGTATTATTCAGCTGTGATCTTCTGTAAGGTCGAGGTACTACCCCAGTCGGGGCTGCTCCATATATTGAGAAGGCCTGCTGTGTGTAATAGAGAGAAAATAATGTAATATCTTAAAATTTATCTTCTATACTTTACAGTCTATAATAATATGTATTGAAGTTGGTTTTCTACCCAATAAAAAGTGAACCCTTACCAAACAATAGTGCATTACCATGCTTTTTATTGACTGTAAATGTTGCCACTTCGGATTACATAACATTAGTATTAATTACATAAAAATCACCGTTATACTTTTATTTATTTATTCGTTCTCATGAAACAGAAACAATAGCGTTTGTTTGTAGTATAATACACAGTTGTAAGTGAAAACAGCGCGTGAATTGGAGTAAGAATACCATCTATTGAAGACGTTTTAGGAGCCGTGAGAAACAAGAAAGTTGAAAGGACGAAATGAAAATTACATACAATAAGTTTGGGTGTGAAAAATGGTACCATTACGATAAATACGAAATATAATAAAAAAAAGTGTGAAAATATACAATAATGTAATATGATGTAATGAAATGTAAATCATGGGAGGAATCTGGGGGGAATTGGAAGTAGGGTCGGCAACGCGCTTGCAATTCTTCTGTTGTTGCAGGCGTCTATAAGCTACGGTAATCGCTTACCATCAGGTGAGCCGTTCACTTGCTTGCCGACCTAGTTGTATGAAAAAAAGAAAAAAAATCGATATAGCCTTATAAAGTTTTTATAATAATTAATACAGATTAATGATATTGTCAAACACGCGTCAAAGGCTAGTTGCCCAAAGTGGAGCGCTAGCAACGGCATTCGGCCGTCCTACAAGGATGCAGATCACCTGCGGGGCGACTGCGCTTCGACAGTGAAAGTGCCGCCACACCGTAACAACGTTATGTCATAGCGGACCAGCAACACTCAGTCGCTCTCCGACTATGCCGTCGCGCGCGCACCTTTCATACGAATAATCGAAAAAAAATCGTGCCTTCGAAAACTCATACGAGACATGTGCAGTGAATCAAAAACATAAAATAAAAAATATGTCTCGCTTAGTGTTAATTATTTTAGTTATAAGTGCTACTTATACGATCGGTGCTAATACCAACGATAAAGAGAGCGCACGCGAAGAAAAACTTAGAAGTGCATTGATTGATGCTTTTCAGAATATCAAGAAAGCTTCGTCGAAGGGTGGCGACGATGATCTGTCATCGGATCTGATCGGGTCCATGATACCGCTGCCTAACACTAGCAAGAATGAGAAACCTACGAATGAAGATTCCTTTGACTTGTTCGCGGATGACGATGGTCTGACATTCGCCGAAGCTTTCGGCAATGTGGAGACTGAGAGACAGTCACCTACGACGGAGAAGTCTCATAATGTCCAACACTTAATAAAAACAACGAAACAAATTGAAAAAACAACTTCGACTCCCACGAAAGACGTATTAGGCAAATTGACCGACTCCATACGAAATACGGTGAACGAAACGAGAATACAGATGAGGGTGATTTCTAACGAGACGCATCTGATGGGCCTGGAAAGTATGCTGCGAGTGATGGATGCGCAGCTCCTGGTGGGACAGTGGGGGGAGCTCAGGAAGGTCGTCAGTGGGAAATGTAGGGAGGATCTCGAGGAGTACATTGAGGCGTTGCAGGATAATACAATCTGGGCGCTGAAAAGTGAGTTTTATCTTCAACCTCTTTTTAATCATAGCAAATTTATAAATCGTGGAAAAAGTAATAATATTATAGTCAGGATGAAATAAAATATATTCTGACCAATTGTGACGGTTTCGATAGGTAACAACTTTTTATAATAGTAAATATACTTTTATTTCATTAATTACCTAAACGCAAACCTATCACCGCCTAAAACAGATTTCTCTAAAATGTAATAAAGGAAATAATTCTCACATCCTGCAGAGAAATTTCAATAAAACTTTTTATCAATTATATGTAAATAAGCTTTCTTCGTTACTTTGTTCTCATAGAATTAATTGCTTTATTTCTGGGTTTATAAATATAAAAGTATAATATAATTTAAATTAAACTTTCATAAACTACTAAAACCTTGGATAGGTTTTATTTCCCACAGCAAAATGTTTTATTTCTGTAAAAAAATAATCGAATAATACCTTTTCTTTAACTACTCTGCGTTACTTATTGTACCTACAAACGAAACTTTTTTATATAATTATACTAGCTGACCTGGCGAACTTCGTACCGCTTTATTTATTTTTTTTTCTTAAATATAATAATTACCTATATCAAAATAAAATATAGACTATCTTTCAAGTTGGCTCAAACTGCACACGGTGTGCAAATTTCATTAAAATCTGTTAAGTGGTTTAGGAGTCCATTGAGGACAAACATTGTGACACGAGATTTATATAATTATATTAAGATTGATACACCATTATTACGTAATACTTGAAAAAAAATTATATTAGACGTTAAAAGCTAATGAATAATATATCCAGTCAAAATTTCGTCCATGTGTTACCTAATTACTATTTACAATGTTTATGTAAGCAAAGTGTAGTGATATTGCGTTTCTTTGTAAGCTTTTAAGAGGGCATATAAAGCCAGCAACATTTTAGAATTCACCCGCGCACCCCTTCCGCCGCTCACATCGAACGTGATCGCGTGGCAAAATAAATATATTGATTAATTTCTTGGGCAGAATATAAGAAATAAACTTCTAAAGGTCAAACACAAATGTTAGTAATAAATAAATCATATATAAATATAATATGATGTGTAAACATAAAAAATAGTGTTTTACTACACAGATAGTAAAAAGAACTAAAAGCGGACGACGCAGGTTGAGCCGGTATAAAATTCAGGTAAAAATCGGCTCATCAGAATATATAAATTGGTATGCGAAGATATCATAATTTATAATTATTATTTTCTTATTTATTCCTAATATACAGTTTGCTTATTCTTATTACAATGAAACAACTTTTTCGGATTTTATCGCGGTTTATTAGGTTTTTTAGACCTCCCTTGACCTCCCGTGACCATGGAATTGCTGTAAAGTATCCGAAACGTCGGGCATCTAAAAAACCGCGATAAAATCCGAAAAAGTTGTTTCATTATAATGAGTGAAATTCGCGTAAACATTAGAAAACAATATACAATTTGCTTTTTTGAGTTTCTCCAAGAAACTGTGGTTAAATAAATGAATATCTCAAAAAACACCAATCAGTACTTATTCTAACTTAAATAGATAAATCATAAAGCAGATAGTGTGTCATCAGTTTTTTTTTAATTACTTATCAGTGGTCACATTTAATGGAGGTACGAAGTCGTTGTCTGTGGTCCACAATTTCATGTGTAAAATTTCATAACAATTGAGTAAGCACTCTCCCTTTCACACCGACTTTGGTCAGACTAACGTTTATCAATAACTCTATTACTCTATCTACTATTTTTTATAATTGCAATTTTCAAATTAATGTGTTTGTAATGAAACAAAAAAAAAACGACTTGAATTTACATCGATAAGTATGATACAATACACATTATTAGATATAACTCAAAAAGTACCTACTCGTCAAATCTTGCTTAGATATAAATGGTACCACACGATAAGCGCCAGCTATTGAATATGAAAAAATCATCAAAATCGGTACACCCGGTAAAATAATATGAGGTAACACAAAACGGTGAAATCGAGAACTCTCCTTTTATCCAGCACATTTTCGAAATTGAATTATCCGTAAGTACAACTAATGTTTTTTGAAGTTATACTTCTTTTGGCGCGTTAGGGAAAATTGATGAGAGTAAATTTTTATGATGCGCGCACACCGTCACAAAAAACCGACACCCTGAACTTAGCTAGTCAACGAAGAAGTTAGCAACGTGAAGTTAGCTGGCCAATGAAATATGTATAACTTCTTAAGTGCGTACATAAGTACACACTCACACTTTTTTTTTATATCTTTAGGTACCGGATGTCACTGATTTATTATGATAATTGTCAATTTTTTTTCATAATTAACTCCGATAAAACAATATAATTACCAAATTTAATTATCAAATTAATATTTTGTGTTAATTAAAACTTTAAGGATAATTTACGTATCAAAAATATTTCGAATATTTAGACGTTATAATTTTATAATTAAAAATATATTCGACTAATTAAAAAGAAGAACATTCGACTAGCCCGGTGGCGCAGTTTGTAGTGACCCAAATTTTTGCTCCGTGGGTTGTGGTTTCAATTCACGCCTGAGTCAGGGTGTAATATTTGTATTTATGTATTATTTATTATGAACATATATTTTATATGTTCATTAAGTTGCCTACCTTAGGAACCGACGACGAAGTGTGAAAGTTATAAAATATTTATTTATTTATTTATTCTTCGTAAACATATTTCGCATATACTACAGGAATGACCTCATATTTTATATTAAAATACACTCAATTAAGAACAAGTAAAATAATATAAATCTAGTTTACAAGGTTGAGATCGAATTTTACATATATTCGTATGTTTCGTTTTTAATTTTATTCTTATACCAAGAGTATCAATAGTTAACACGTTTTCATGACAAAAGCCAGGACTTATGGCTTACTATATTCTGCGGGACATAGAACAGATGATAAAAAAAAAATATAGCTGCAAGGATGTACATCTATACTAATATAATAAAGCGAAGAGTTTGATTGTTTGTTTGTTTGAACGCGCTAATCTCAGGATCTACTGGTCCGATTTAAAAAATTCTTTCAGTGTTAGATAGCCCATTTATCGAGGAAGGCTATAGGCTATATATCATCACACTAAGACCAATAGGAGCGTAGCACCAATGAAGAATGTTTAAAAATCGTTTTTTTTTCCTTTTGAGAGCCTCCGCTGCGTAAAGGTTAAAGTTTCGCACAAATCATGTATGACAGAATTGGTCCTATTCCACGCAAACAAAGTCGCGCGCAGAAGTTAGTAAGATATATATAGACTATAAGAAGATCAAATATTAGACTCAATGCAAATATCTTCTATAATCGCGAAGCAAGCAAATCATCATCAGCGTTAATAGCAATTTTGTCATCACAACTTCAGAACTGTTATATTTACTTACTTTATCATAAATGTTAATAATCAATACAAATTTTAAAATTTTAACTTTACAACTCATCATGAAGTCTTACTTTTAATAATAGATAATTATATATGAGATGCTAATTATATTATTTTCATACGTATGGCGATGACATGATGCTCTGGTGGTTTAGATCAGGGACACCTGTACCACGGTCCGCGGACTCATGAGCAAGAAAAAATGTTAAAGCTGATGTTGATTTGTAAATAAATGTTTAGAGGTGTTATTTAACAATGATAAGCAAAAATAATGCGTAAGTCTTATTAAAAAATTTCTAAACTCAAGCGCTTTTAACGTAACATTCTAAATGATATGAAATTTATTAAAAACTACCATGACTTTCACATAATTAATGGTATATATGAGAGAAATTTAGTACAATTTATCGTGTTATATATTTTAATATTGATTCCGTATCGATAAAAGTCCTAACTTCTCGATAAAAATATCTTATTGAGAAAATCTGGTTTAAAAAACGGTTTATTAAATATTATTAAACAGAAACTGAGGTAGGGCTCAGTTTCTGTTTTCACAGCAGGAAATTTTCTGCTCAAAATATGGAGCAGCCCGACTGGGGTAGTTGACCTTCCAGAAGACCACAGCTAAATAATACTGTTTTCAAGCAGTATTGTGTTCCTGTTGGTGAGTAAGGTGACTAGAGCTCCTGGGGGGAATTGGGGATAGAGTCAGCATCGCGCTTGCGATGCTTCTGCCGGGCTAGCATGCGTACAACGAGATAGTCTCTTGACGAGAGAGATAGATAATGTCTACATCGAGTATTTTCTCGATTACCCTAACATGCGCAATACGAGAGACATAATTCTCTTCCGAAGACAAAACGGAACGGAAACGCCATGGTACACAAAAGATATTATAATAATATTTATAATTTTAATATATTTCGTTTATCGTAGTCTTTCTAATATTGACAACGAGTAGTTTATCTTCTTAAAACGTCAAAATCACGTCAAAATTCGACAAAACTACGATAACTAAAATTTCTTGTTATCTCTTCAATTGTCGTGACGAGAAGAGTATCACGTGCACGCGTGCTAGCTACTGTAGACATAAAGAGATAATACGAGAAAAGAGGTAGACAAACTTTTGTCGTGGCGCGCATGCTAGCCCGGCTGGTGTAGCAGGCGTCTATAAGCTACGGTAATCGCTTACCATCAGGTGAGCCGTACGCTTGTTTGCCGATCTAGTTATATAAAAAAAGATTAAAATAAAATTGAAATAAAAAGGCTGGTACGCATTGAATAGGGAATAAAAAATAAATAATTTTCACAAGTAATTGTTTTTAGCAAATACACTAAACTACAAAAATATGCAAAATACAAATATTTTCTCGGCGCATAGATACGCATAAAAGTAGAAAGATCGATTACATGACGAATAAACACAATGTAGGCCGCAGATATAAACGCGTATAGCCGTATAATTAAAAAAAAAAACTTGTCATTGTATTCAAAACATTATTCACACTGACTGCAGACATGCAAACATATTTTTAAGTGTTAGCTATCTTTACTAGTTTGGCCTCGTGGCTGTAGCTTTTTCCGATAGAACAGCTTCTGTGCTTATGCCTGGTAGACTTCTATAATCCGAATATTTTCCGCATTTTGTTACAAGGTCATGTAAAAAAATCATATTTACTGTAAATGGTATTTATTTCTAAACAGCTAAAATGAATATATGCAAAAATAACTAAGTACTATATTTAAATTTTAACATGGAGAATGCAGAACTATACTAATATTTATACATATATAGATAAAAGTATGTACATAAAGCAAATCAAGGTTTAAAATTATTGAAATAATGCTTAAACTAACATCAATATATCCTGACCCTACTTTTGGGGTTGAAATAAATGTCATTCAAATTTACATATGATTTCGACTACTTTCAATATAAATTATATTTACGGAAACAAATAATATTAATTTAATAAAAACCTCCTTGATAATGGATAAAAAATACAAGTACTGTTAGAAAAGTTAGCCACCTTCATATGCGCCGATTAAAAAATAATATAGCCAAACTGACGGCAGAAACCGGTAGTCATTTGTAGAAACATAAATGTGCAATGTGTGCGTTTTTTCAACGCATTATCTTTACTACAAATAAATAAAATTGTAGTGTCTATTTGTAATATTAAAATTACTGCTTTTTACTAAATGCATATGGATCTATACACGGTACATATACCAAAATAACATTTTTAACAATTTTTGTCTATCTGTTTGTTCTGCCTAATCTCTGAAACGGCTGAACCGAATTTGACGGGACTTTCACCGGCAGATAGTTGATCTAACAAGGTGTAACTTAGGCTACTTTTATTTAAGACATTTATGTTTTTTATAGCTCGCACAGTACAGTTTGCAGTACTATAACTTTTTTGTTAAATTTCACGCGGACGAAGTCGCGGCCACAGTGCGCAGCTAGTTGCAAATATATTATGTAGACCACTACAAATAGCTTGAATTTATCTTAAGAGCTATTTGAAATTGAAAGTTAACACAAGTAAGGTTTATATATAAAGGCAAGGTTGCTTGTAAATTGAGCACAAGTTGTCCTGATTATTATTTATAGGTAATTTATTGTAGGTTACCAACGCCTAAACTCCAGCGGTTTGCGGGTTCGATTCCGCTCGGGATGGTTTTTATATTTGTACAAATATTTCTTTCCGGTTTGGATGTCTGTCCTTGTGGGTCTCCCCACCGCGCCTCGTAGAGCACGTTAAGCCATTTCCCGGTTGTTATCGTATACACCAGATAGCGATCGTTACTCATAGTAGGAAAGCTAATGAGTTGACAAAACTACAGATATATAAATAATAAAAAATTCTAACATATTTTTAAAGCGCTGTAAAATTTTAATTCTAATAGAAAACAGCATAAATAAATATCAACAGCATTCCATCAGGAACGCTCATTTAATATTAATAAATAAATCGCAATGGCTGGCCGCTGTTTGCACTGTTTATATTAATATCAAATATTTGCTGAAGGTAGCTAGCTACGCATTGGTGAAGTAATGATAGATTTTTACCTCGAGACATCGTGATGTTTTTATAATAATAATAATAATAATAAATTGTTTATTGTGCACCAAAGTATAAAAAAAATACGAAAAACGGTATGAATCTTAAAAGAAATCCATTAGTGATGTGGTACTAACTTAGTACATTGTATTTCCCATAACGTAAATATTTATTCGACAACATACATAATACTATCATAATAATTTTACTAACATCAAATGGCAGATTTAATAATAATAATGTAACTACATTATGTTACGTATTATACGATATAATAATAATAAAATTAAGTTTGATAACAATCAAATATTCATTTTAAAGAAAGTTTTAGTAAAAGTTAATTTATAATCAATTACGAAAAACCGTTAAAGAATTAATCTCTAAGAACGTCAAGCTTTATTCGTAATAATCTACACTAATATTATAAAGAGGAATATTTTTTTGTTTGTTTGTTTGTTTTGAATAGGCTCAAAAAGTACTGGACCGATTTTAATAATTTTTTCCCGACTGCCAAGGAAGGGTTATGTTTTTCGCGCGTATCTTGTATGTATGTATGTATGTATGTATGTAATATTCTTAATTACCTCATTTCTCTAGAACCGCTGAACGGATTTGCATAATTGAGATATCGTTAGATTTGTCTTAGCAGCCCAAGTGTTCTTAGATAGGTGACATTAAAAAAAACAAACATGGCGGCTGTGCGAAGCCATTGTAGTTAATGAAGAGATAAATTTTTTTTTAGAATACTATAGTATGGGTATCAAATTAAAGGGCTCAATACAAGGCTTTCGAAAATGTATATTATGATTATTATTACCGTAATAATAATAAAGAAATACAATAAGAAAGTTTAAAAAATGTTGACTTTGCTCTTTCCGTTTTTTACGCAGGCGGGTTTTTTGTTTTCTTTTAATTATATTACTTGTTCACTAATAGAAAGCTACATTATTAGGAAGTAACATAGGCTATATTTTATTTCTTAAAAACTTAGATATGTGTAAAAAAAACAGGTTATGTTCACCAAGGTGTAAAAAATCGTCTCAAATATTTCATTCCTTCGCGTGTGCTACTTAAGTGGTTAAAGATAAGACAAAATGATGTAAGACTGAATTATAGGACTAAAAAAGATCTACAAAAAAAGTTCACAAAATAATTATTTTACCCGAGCGAAGCCGAGGCGTGCTGCTAGTTCGTAATAAAATCTTATTGAAAGATATAATTTTTTATGAAACCAATTTAAGTGCTAAGCTAAGTATGGCTGCATTTTATTTGCGAATGTAATATTACTTAACACGTTCAAGGATCATACGCCACTATAAAATTATATAATTAACAAGCCACTACGCTATTTAGTTGCAACTCTATATAATTATGTATGTAGCGATAACGTTTTTGTGTATCCTTCGATCCAATATGTGAAAACCTGGTATCTCAGTATGATCACAGTGTTGTTATCGAACTCCTCCGAAACAGCCCGATCGATTTTTTAGTTTTTTTTAATGTACCTATATTTATATGTATATTTGGTATAGTAGGCTATTTTTATACCCCTAGGAGATAATGGTGTCTCAATACATAAGGCAGAACAAATTTTGCTTCCGTTCGCCTCACCCGATCACACTTTTCGTAACGCTCTCGTCACGCATTCACCAGCTTACTCATACTGCGTAAAGAAGTTTTACTTCAAAAATATGGGTTCATTATATTTTGGCAAAAACTGTAAATATATGCAGTCTCACGTGGTTTGAGTCGTGTAGCTGATTGGAATCACATAGGTAGAGCCTACAGGCTATATTGTCCCCATGTATGTGTATACCACCATATGTTTGGCAAAGATCTGATATTAAACATAAGAAAAGGGTTGAAGACTTGAAGCATAATTTATAAGGTATATAGGCTATCACTAGCAGCTCATTAACATTATAAAATATATATTTCCGTACTTAACACAGTACGTTTAAACGAACAAACGCTCTTTACCCATGCAATAGACATATTTGTTAAGACATACACTTAATGATAAATAGTTATAACAAAGTATTTAATGATCTCGTAAGTTTTATAACGCGTGTAAAAGTTTCGTTGTTGCCGCAACTTTGTATGCTATTATGATTATATATTTCGTTTTCCTCTACTTAAAATTGTTTGATCATTTTATTTATATGTATATTTGTCGTGATTATGTATCAAATTTAAATTTCACATGTATGTAATAATCACAGATAAAATAACTGGGCTACATAAACTTTTATATACTTTATATTAAATGCGTTACTGACAAAAATATTATTATATTTTTGTCAGTAAAATAAATTACTTATATGTGTAGAATGTTAATAGAATTTTTTTTACACTAAAAGCATTAATTACCTCATATCGACTAAACTAAAAAACTGACTGCCATCTTTAAACGACCTTGGTTGAAATTTCTAACGAGAATTCTTTGGTAATCTCCGTTTTTCAACACATTATATAAGCATGAGTAACTTTAAGATGCATTATCTAATGCCGCTATGGTGTAACACTAATTCCATTAAAATTTCCTATTTGTTTTGATTGTATTTGCCTAGTAATGCAATTGCAAAATAAAGGTTAATTTTTTTTTCTTTTTTTTTGAGTTCCGTTAAGTGTGTATTACCTTATGGCGAAATAAATGTTTTCATTTTCATTTTCAATGAAATTGAAGGAATCGAGCTTTTACCCACACTTATTGTTTTTTATATCTTCATTCCAATAAATTTTTATTAACTTTAAAATAGAGTAGGTATACAACTTTTCAGAAATTAACTCTAGACTATAAAATAGTCTTATATTCGAACCGTAGCTGAGCTCTTAGTAAATTTAAGCGTTCAGGTTAATAAAACATATATCACACTTCAATAAAAACTGTTATTGTAAAAAAATACACGATCAAGTTTTATAGTAGGTATATTATCCAAATGTAGCAGATTCAAGGTCAAATAAAAAAAAATTGTGGACACATTTTATTGTCAAAGGTAAATAACACACATCGATACATGATATCGTCATCTACATATATTACTCCTATTATGAAACTAAGATTATTATTAACAATCACAAACAAATTCAAACAAAATTTCATACAAGACAAGAAGTCAGACCTTGTAACAATAATTATTTATTAAATCAATAGTGTTACGTAATTTCTGCAAGCAATGCGCTTTCTTTGTCTCAAGACAATTGTAATGATAATATGCTTATTTCATAACAAATTCAAAGACAACACTTTCAAATATAAGTGTTATATTAGTAGTTTAATGACACTATTTGAATTTTAGAGAATTTGAATTTGAAAAACAGCATTTTTTAATCGTCTTGAAAAAAGATATCAAGATTTAACTTCGCAAATGATAATAAGCTATATTTAATCAATGTTTATTTTAGAATAATTAATATAATTTTATCACAGGAATTAAATATCGATGTGTAAATATTTAATGATAACAATAAGTATGCAGAAAATATTCGCGATGTACACGTCATGTCTGCGCAGAATAAAGTTACTTCGCAATATTTTACGAAAGCAAAAAGCAATATGTATGCTGATTAGCTTTGATTGCAAGTGGAACAGAGGTTTTCGAAAACGAAACTTAAGACACTCATCAACACATTATTTCTAAATTTACCTGAGTATGTTTTTTTCATTGCCAATTTTTTTTTTTTTCGTTTTTTGGTTGGCACAGATCATCCATTGCATTTAATTCTTTGTTCTCATATTACATAATATTTATTTTCAATTTAAATGAGTGTAAATTAGAATATATAAAAAGACGTATTTATTTTTGTGAATAAATATACATAATGAGAAACAACATGTTGACGTTAATTGTTTTAATACCTACCAAAAAAAATTTAAAATCATTTTTTGATCATATCAAAAACTTCATACGGCGGTTACATCGTTCCGTAGCTTAATGGCTAGAGCACCGACAGGGTATGTCGGAGGTGCGGGTTCGAATCCCCCTCGATCGAAAATTTTGACATGATAATAAAAAACATTTTAGAATTTCCTCATGGGCTGGAAACACAAAAATAAAAATAATACGAATTTAAAATCTTTATTCAAAACTGATTCCATCGTGCAATAACATAATATTTCATGAAAAGCGTGTAACGTAGTAACATAATATATATGTGATGATATCGAAGCTGTTGTAGTTAACCTTATTATAAATCCATAACTTCTAATTTACAAACAAATTATAAGAAATAAAAAAAATTATGTAGCACTTTACTAAAGACATTTCAAACAAATCTGAGACCAAACTTAATATATATCTTGTTCATATACATAAACATTTACCGCAGTGATCCCACTTGTAGACTGACAAGTAATTACAATGTAGTTCGTAACACAGCTGTTAAGTGGGCAGTACAAGATAGACCCACAAAGCCCTACCCTAAGTAACAAATGCAATAGTTGCACCATGTCTAACTTTCCGCTTAACTGCATTCCACGAGGAATTTAAATCTCATTTCTTTGACAGTTTTGAACCATATTACTATTTAAAAATTTATGACATTTTGTCAAAATGAAATCTACAATTATTTAGCTCCAATTTTGCGTGTCCTATAACATATTTTCCCACCTAGTTGCGTATGTGTATATTTAGGTGTGTTTCCGGACCCCTGACAAGGAATTTACACCCTAACAGTGGTCAAGAAGTGTGAGTCATTTATTTATATATAGCATTTCCTATTAACACATTGTTGTAAGTGTTCGAGCATGTTTGGCTCAGGAGACGTCTTCATGCATGGTTACGTTTCTATCAGGATTTCCGATATCCGTTTGTATCATCTTAATAACCTTCAGCGATTACAGTTGGGTAATTGTTGACAACGTTGACAAGGCCCTTGTGACCGACGAATCCCACACCACGTTATGGCTGGCAAACCCCTTTACAAACAGTAAAAATGGTTGTCGAACAGAGTTCTTACGGTTACTTCTTGTTCTCTTCGTGGTAGCAGATCTCCAATTATCTTATTTGTTTTTAAAAATACAATATTGATAAGTTCCTTAATGGTACAAACCTCTAATAACAATACTATCCTCAAGATAAAAGTAACTCTTTTATCTTGAGGATAGTTTTGCAGGTTTCGTTATCTGTACTTTGTGTCTTGACAAATTTTAAAATAGGGATCTATGTCAATATCCGGTACTTAGTAGTTTCATATAATTCTCTATGATAAACTTCCATACAATTAGTTTTCCACGTTTTCAGTATCTTGCCCTAAACTTTAGTTTTTATGACTTTTTTAAATAAGATTTTAATTTAGTTGATAAGCTTGCGAATTTCTCCAATAAGGATAACCTTATTGTACTCCAGCGATACTTGGTACTGACGTCACCATATAGGTCCGCAGTGCCGAAACATTTGTCAACAGAGTTACGTCAGCTGAGCTAACCGAATCGAGTTACGCTGTTGTAATTATACTCGTATCTTATGCAATTGTTTTAGTGCCCGACGTATCTCTGACAAAATGCGAACACACGCGTATCGCGAATACGTAATTCGTGTTAATTATAATTTTCAACATTATTGTGGAATATTTTGACGTTTATACTTTGTAAGTGCGAAAGTAGCTCGTTCTGTTTATAAAATTTTTCGATTAAGTGCTGACCTGAATGTAAGAAAATTTGTGTAATACTTTGAACTTACAAATATCTTTGGATATCAACAACTTACAGTCGAAACTTCCTTTTACGTGTAGGAGTATTCAATTTATATAACACTTCTTTTCTCTTCTTTTCTTGAAATTTTAAATGAGATGATGACAAAGAGTCAAGA
The DNA here is from genome assembly GCA_905220545.2 of Melitaea athalia. Lineage (NCBI taxonomy): Eukaryota > Metazoa > Arthropoda > Insecta > Lepidoptera > Nymphalidae > Melitaea > Melitaea athalia. The sequence goes on from HG992177.1 coordinate 1,363,745, forward strand.
CTTTTCGAAATCTAAAACTAGATTATAATTTAAATTAATAATCAATACAATAAATTAACAAAGAAAACACATAATTGCAAAAAAAAACATAATTGCAAATGTTAATCAATTAATTCAGATAAATATAAATATAATTTATACACTATTTCACATTTGAGAGAAAATGTGAAAATGAGCAGAGGAATAAAAATAAATACGTATCATTTATTATTTTAACATATTGTTAAGTAACTGACGATATCAATTACGTTAATAACGAGGAGCAGAGATTAAAATAATTGGCTATTTTGATTGCCACACAGTTGAACTTGCATTCCTTCGCGGAGTGTTAACACACCGGCGCGGCCGCCGAGTGTTGCCCAACGAGTAAATGTCCCGAACGCTCTTACTAATCGAACTACGGAAATTAAAATGACACAATTATTGTGAAAATTAGACATACATATAAATATATCAGTCGATATACTTACGGTGACCAAGATTAGTTAGAGACTCATTTTCTGTGAATCTTCTATATTTTATTCTTTAAAAATTATAATTTTCTTAACTTCATTTCAATATACCGCAGCACATATTTCAGTTTCGAAATCGCAAGTGACTTCAAGTATTCTTTGTGTGTCTTGTTATAATATAAATTATTTAAACATTCGATTTAATTAAATTATTAATGAAATTCTAAGAACATGTATCGAATTATGTCGTAATTTACACGAAACTTAAACAACGCTCGCTTCAGCCTGTAATATCCCACTGCTGGGCATAAGCCTCTTTCCCCATGTGGGAGAAGGATCAGAGCTTATAATCCACCACGCTGCTCCAATGCGAGTTGGCGAATATATTCCTTACTATGAGTAACGATCGCTATCAGGTGTATATGATAACAAACGAGACCGACAGCTTAACGTGCTCTCCGAGGCACGGGTTAAATAAATATTTGTATAAACACACAAACACACAGACACGACACACTCACCATTATACCAGAGTGGTCGTCAACCACAATTTTACAAAATAGTAAACCGTTATACTTACATATTTATACAATTCATTAATAAAATAAATATGAATAAATTGTTTAGAAAAAAACGAGTGCGCTTTAGACCAAACAACTGAAGTAAAACTTTCTTTCTATCTTCACCAACTTAGGTATATCTTCCTCTCAACTTCATTCGCCTCGTACGATCACACTTTTTCATCACGCATTCAACAGCTTACTCCTCAAGTCAAACGTGCATAAAGAAGTCTATAAAATTCATACTCTATGCTCGGTTGTTTGTCGATATCGATTGCAAGAAACCGATTTTATGGTTAATAAGTTACATCACTAATGTTGACTCGTAAAGGGCGTGGAGTAGGCCTAGGTTACACGATGTTGACACTGTGCCGGCTGCCTATGGCGTGGTATGTCAGGAAGTTACAAAGAACTCGAGTTTCTCTTCCATTTTAGAACTAACGATATCACGTTGAAGAAAGATTTAATTCGTATCTTCCGGTTGGAGACTTTTATCGTAATTTTCGTTGAAATTTAGTGTAAGAGTTAGGGGTTTTATTTATTTATTTATTTATTTTTGGTTTTAATACGCATTATGTTGTTTGGATCAAAATTAAAATAATCTGTAGCCTTACTCAAAGGACGATGCAGGCAGTGGAGTCAGTGGATAGGCCGTTGATACTGACGATCGCGAGCTACGTAGATGCATTTTTAAATATCTAGGTATCTTAAAGTTTTCTTTCGTACTGAAAATGTTTCATAAAAATATGATTAAATCTGCACATCTCGGGAGAAACTTTAAACTACACCCGTGTAACGCGGATTTACTTTCTATCAATTGCTAACAGAAAAAGGTCCTCTGGAACATTCAGAGACTGTTACTACATAAGTATAACAAAATTAAGTCTAGATTAAATTCAAAATAATCAAATGATAGTACCGTTTAACATGTTTTATTATTTACCTGTTGGTTCGATACATGCAGCTGTTCAACTCGAAAAAAAAATGTTTTTATAGACCAAACAGAAATTAGTCGTCATTTGAGAGAGTTTACTGTTTGTGTCTCAGACAGGAACTCTATCTTTTTGAAGACCATTCCATGTGAGAGGTTAATTATTATTATTTTCAGTAATATTAATTATGCATATAGAAAACAATAATGCTAATTAATGTGTGTTTACAGCGTCCGTCCATGCGTGAAGACCTTAACTTATGAACGCAAATTGAATAGGCACGTGGGAACAATGTAAATGAGCTCAGACTTCATTACATATGTAGGTAATGAGTAAGTCTAAGTGTAAGCTAGGATTAGGAACGCTGGTAGTATTAACATTTTACGAGTATATTCGGTGTCGTTTAGTATTTGTTAATACTGACACGCAGTTGGAAAACAATTATTGCTAATTATAGTACCTTAATTGTGAGTTTTAAACACAGTTTAATGACTGATAATTGTTGTAAAGAAACAAAAATGTGATGAAATGATCATTTTTATCTTTATACTGGATAGCCTCAGAAGACGGGATTTTTTTAGTGTGTGAGTTGTCTTTAATACGCTCCATAGTGTAAAAGGTTTTTTGTTGGTTTTGAATTTAAGAACATAAATTATTATTTATTTACAAAAATGATAAACAAATAAGTAATGAATAAAGAGCACAGGTAGTTAATTCTCGAAATTAACGAATTTACATTCAAACTTTAGATTATGTTTTTAATACAGTGTGTTGAATTAGGGATTAAGTTCCAACTGTCCTTCTTGCGAGAAGAGGTCGACGCCCGGTAATGAGAAGCTTACAGACCAATGGAGTTCATAAAATGTTTTTTATTACATCGGGGTTAGCACACTTGCACATCTATATTACGTGACAACATGAACATTTACACGAAAACATACCTTTAGTATACATCATACACATACATCTTTATAAACTACGAAATCTATAATCTATACTAATCTATACGAATATATAAAGCTGAAGAGTTTATTTGTTTGGTTGTTTGTTTGTTTGTTTGTTTGAACGCGGTAATCTCTGGAACTACTGGGCCGATTTGAAAAATTCTTTCACTGTTAGATAGCCCATTTATCGAGGAAGGCTATAGGCTATGTATCATCACGCTAAGACCAATAGGAGCGGAGTCCACGCCGACGAAGTCGCGCGGAGAAGCTAGTAATATTATAAAGCTGAAGAGTTTGTTTGTTTGTTTGAACGCGCTAATCTCAGGGACTACTGGTCCAATTTGAAAAATTCTTTCAGTGTTAGATAGCCCATTTAATGAGGAATGCTATAGGCTATATATCATCATGCTAAGACCAATAGGAGCGAAGCACCAGTGAAGAATCTTTCAATATCGGTTTTTTTTCCTTTTGTGAGATTCCGCTGCGTGCGCTGCGTAAATAAAAGTTTCGCCAAAATCATGTGTGACAGAATTGTTCCTATTCCACGCGAACGAAGTCGCGGGCAAAACTAATGCAATAATGTGACTTGGAATGTGTAATATTTTACATTTCAACATGAAAAAATCTCAAACATGATATTAGCGGAGCTGCGGGCGTTACTATCAAAACAAACTCACGCTAACGTCCACCGGTTCAGTGTTCCGCTTTGCGCAAAGATGTGACCCAAAACTTAATTCAACAGAGATTATACCCGGTGATGTGACTCATATATTTTATAGCGTTATTTGACAACGGGTCAATTGGCAAACCAATATTTAAGATTTGTACTACATACTAAACGTATCAAATTAATTTTATAAGGTTTTATACATTTGAAAATAAAAACCATACCTAATATTATATGTCATAAACATATATTTATAAAAAAAGAAAGCATGTGGTCTACATTTACATTATAATTTGAAGGATTAAATCTTGTAAAATATTTCGAACAAAAGACATCAACGCGCTCAGATTTCAACGCGCTCTTACTCAAGACGGAATTTTAAAATTAACGCAATATTTTGAAACCCGATATTATTAATAGAGGCAAACACACTAAATTACACTTAATGTCGATTGATTTGTGAAACTCACACTAACTTTGATTTGGTGATTGTTTAGCTAGATTGATACCTACAGTTTATATTTTACTCCTATAAACTCTACACATTTCTGACACATATACAATTTACTACTGTAAGTTATCTGCCAACCCGCAGTGCAGCAGCGTGGTGAATTAAGATCTGATCCCACATGGAGAAAGAGGCCTGGCCCAGCAGTGGGATGTTACAGGCTGAATACTGTAGGTTATTTAAAGTTTTACCATTCACGACGAATTGCATTAAGCTCTGATTAATCTCTGAATTAAGCTCTGATCCCACATGGAGAAAGAGGCCTGGCCCAGCAGTGGGATGTTACAGGCTGAATACTGTAGGTTATTTAAAGTTTTACCATTCACGACGAATTGCAAAATGTTTTAATTCTCGGTATTGTTGATTATTGTACATGATGACCATAATTATGTAAAGAAAAAATTATAAGAATTATGTAAAGAAAAAAAATAATGAATCTTGTTTACCTTTGACCCTGATAACAAGCATCTTAAACTTGTATTGAAAATATCCTTGAATTTTTAAAATATAAATATTGTACTCGTATTCATCTTCCAAATTGTCAATACGTCAACAGTGTAGCCTTACTTTAAATCCATCTTCTTTAGATTAAACGTAGCCTATGATACTATTGTAATTAGAACAACATATATGCAATTGACCTATCTTGTTCTTGATATAAAACTGTATTACGAAAACAGTCAGTTAAATAAAGTAAATAAAATTGTACCAATTATGTCAATACTAGCTTTGCCCCGGCGGTATCACACCCGTTAGCTTAAGGAATCTTAATAATGTGGAATACTTTTTAAAAAAAATTCTAACTAATTATTATTAACACAATATACACAATAACATAATAACACTAAACATATATAACTAATAAAACTAGTAAGTTTTTACGATCTTATTTGTTGAGAAATATGTAAATTATTATGAAATTATCTCGGTTATAACGATAAATAGCGGAGTTTCCTAGACGAGTGGGTCAAGTAATGTGGGTTTGTATGGCGCGTGTCATAACTGACCCGCATGCAGAGGCGCCAGGTGATGATCACACAGGCAATTTACGTGAATGTAGAGTTTTATGTATAAAGAAGTACATTATGAGGTTTAAGTATTACGTTTTTGTGCAATTCGTATGACATTCGATTAATGAAAAATAGATGATGAATTAATAGATGATGTGAAATAAAACCAGACAGTCGCGAGTTTAAATATCGTCTAGTGTTATTGACATGACTGATTTTGATGATGACTGACGTTTTGTTGTTATTTTTAAAGTGAAACTTTTATTACATCGTCTCAAACTTTTTCGTCTGTGTGTTTCATGTCGCGTGACGGTCGGCCGCGCGGTAACATTGATAAAGAGATTTTTATAGAATATTATTCCAAATTTTTTTAGTTAAATGTGAAAAAAAGTTTCACTTTTACCGTGGTTTCATAAAACCACACAGGTTTTTTTATTAGTTTTGCAGTGTAAATTTTTTTCATTTAAAAATAATTAATTGTCTTGTAAAAAAATTCAACAATCTGTTTCAATGTACCAACACCGATCATAATACTTTAATCTCTACAGATCTGTGTGTAAATTTGTCGTAATGACATTACGATCATTACACGGCTAATTCCACATGAATAAAGTTGAATAAACTTGTATTAAAAACACAATAGTTCAGTATTATTTTCGCATTACCGCACTTATCGGTATAATGTAACAAAACACGCGATACTATTTTAAGGTGAAGGGCATTGAATGAAATAAATTGAAATAATAACTACCTCATTTTATAACATAATAAGGGCCTTATAGAGACTTTAACAGCAGGAAACAGGATAGGCTATTAAGAGTTTAGGACCTGTTTTTCATCAACTAATAAACTTCAACTTTTGAATTCACATTTGCGAATAGAAATCTATACTAATATTATAAAGCTGAAGAGTTGGTTTGTTTGCACGCGCTAATCTCAGAAACTACTGGTCCGATTTGCAATTTTTTTTCAGCGTTAGATAGCCCATTTCTCGAGGAAGGCTATAGGCGTACATCATCACACTAAGGCCAATAGGAGCGGAGCACCAATGAAAAATGTTGCAAATCGGGGTATTTTTTCCTTTTGAGAGCTTCCCCAGTTAGCTCAAAGTAACTATTCGTATAAGTTGCGGGCAGAAGCTAGTATGATATCAAACAATAATATGTCCCTTTACCTTTTCGATTCCGTCATTCGTCAAATAGCGTTATACACAACTAGTGAAGCTTGCCCCAAGTTTCTAAGTGTTTAGTAAATCTGAGTAAATATGGAAATGAAAACTTGAATATTGTTTATGACGGCTTAACATGAACAGTTAAGTGTTTAGTCTATGTGTGCGTAATTATGTGTATAGTTTTATTTAAGCAAAGTTTTGACTATATTTTTTTTCGATACGTGTATTGTTGGCTCTGGCGGTCCTTATTGCGTCACCGGTTAGTTATTGAGACCCAGACAGACGTTGATCCTAAGTGTATCTCTCGGTGTATAAGTGTATCTTCATCCTATGAGTAGTAAATAAAACACTTAAAACAAAGAGTTAACGAAACCAAAACACAGCGGTTGTTATTGAAAAAGCATCAGATACGTCTTGTACATTATGAAATAAAATAACCACATACAAGGTGTATATAATTATATTCCCATTACACATATTGAATAAGATTTTTTTTTTCAAAATTCCGAAACATCTTTTGCGAAGTATATTTTCCCCGTTTTATCGTAAAAGGCAATTAATATTCGCAAGAATCGAACCGGTCACCTTACGCAACACGTGCTGCCTCTGTCGTTCCTGTTTATATTATGTATGTCTGTCTCGCTCGCCTTTGACCGACTTACAACTTTCATATTAAAATTACGACATTGTTCTCAAATCATCTTTGCTTCCGGTAATTTTACGCTGAATATTTATTTTTTATCTGTGAAAGTATCTCACGATTACCAAAGATAACCTAGACGTCAAACACTAAAAAAAATGACTTTTTCCTTTAAACACAACGAAAAGGCACAAAACTAAAAAAATGTTTAAAATTATCTTCAATTATATTGTTTATATAATAAAAATCCTCGGAGAAAATTATATTAGCTACCTTTAAATGAAACACATTTTTTGAGTCAATAATATCATAAACTAAGTTTTTGACGGAACACATAACTTGTCAATTTCGTAATAGTACAAATTGATTTGATAAACTACAACACGTTAAGATGAAGATAGCACAAATTAACACAGTTTTTTTTCCGAATGCCCTAAAAACATTAACGTGGACCCCATACGTTCAATTTGCACTACCACGATAATTAAAAAAGTATTTACACTTCAATATGTTATTTATGATCGTGTCATTATTAGGTACATACATACATTTATAATACGGAGCTAGAAAATACATGATATATTTTATTTTTGTAATTTGTTTTTTCCTTATAGCTTATGTAATAGAGACCCATATAAGCAGAAAGGCGTTACCGTAAGATTGATAATACGACAAGGTATAGCAAAATATTTATAAATAACTAGCGACCCGCCCCTGCTTCGCACGGTTGCTAAACCTATCAGTGTTCCTCTACTATATTATGCATGTATTATACATATAAATCTTTCTTGTGAATCACTCCATCAATTAAAAAAACCGCATCAAAATTCGTTGCGTAGTTTTAAAGATCTAAGCATGATAGGGACAGACATACAGCGGGAAGCGACTTTGTTTTATACTATATTATATAAATGTTTTATAAATGCTTGACGAATGTAACTGGTACAACTTAAAAGGTTCACACGAAATAAATATGTTATAAGAAAAAAAAAATAACTATAATTGTAGTGTACCTTAAAAAATAGTGACTCATCGCTGTCACTTAGTTTGACATTTAGCCCCGCCTTTGATCAATAAATTGTAGAAAATCGGGACGCCTGTTTGGATTGCTTATTTCAACTATTGGTCTATTTGAACACGGTGTTTTTGGGGTTGTTCAGCCCATATATAAATAATTGAGTAATCAAAGAAAAAATAGAATTAATTGCACTATAATTCTCAATATAACAACAAAATAAATGAATTTTAAATAATTGCTCAGTTCATTAATAATAATTAATGAACTAAGCAAAATTAAAATTAAATAATTGCTCAGTTCATTAATAATAATTAATGAACTAAGCAATTATTTAAAATTCCGTCTGTCAAATCTCTACAAAAACAGGTGCCGTCAAATTTATAAAGAACTGTCAAAATTATGTTTTTTTACATATACATATTAACATATCGATGGGTCTAAATTGGTATGCCATGAATCATTGACAATTAAAAGATCACCACAGGCCTAAATTAATCAACGATTATGATTTTATAGCCTTTAAAGAAGTTACTATGGAAACAAACTTAAACGTATTTAAAATATAAGAAATATTATTACAGCTACCGAGAGACAAATTATAACTATTACCCGTTTTTCAACAGTCATAATATCGTCTAGAACTGATTTTTGATCTATTTATCACCTATTAGAGACTGCCAGTTTAATTGAAAATAGTAGCGAATGGTTGTTTGATATGTTGTACTGTACTATTATGCAATTTGGCTAAAATACGTGATCCTAACTGAAAATATAGGTATACGTTACATTATTTTTTGCATTCAAGCGAGAATTATAAATCTAGACCACATGTACTGCATATTTTTGCTACGTTATTAGTACAAAACATCTGTCAAAAAGAAGCAGGAACTTAAATTCAGTTGTAAACCTAGTTTGTGCTTAAAATATTAATACTGGATGAGTGATGACAGATTTTTTAGGCAACTTAGAAACGCTACGTAACATAATTATATATATAGTTTTAATTTAATGACTTTCTCGTGTAACCAGTCTGTATAACAAACAATACTGTCCTTATTAAGAAACATTTACCAGTAAAGGGCGAGTCGAAGCATGACGCCCTCCGCTCTGCCGCTCGCATACAATGCCTGTTTCAGTATTACGTTAAGATTCCTATATGTTCAAGTCACGTTTGATGACGATAAGATTCATATCATTTGCAATTATTTGTATAATTTTGTTGTATGCACTAATAATCTTTGTTTTATTAGCCGCATCTGACTAGTGTGTTACAATACACTATAAATACTTTTGACTACAGTGCTGAAATACTTTTTATAATTTTTGGTTTCGTACATGACAAAAATATATATCATGCTCAGACGTATGTTTCATCGCGTAATGATAAAAATAAAACCGTAATAGCCTATAAAAAATTATCTTTTGGAAATCGTAATAGTTCTGAAACCGAAGAAATTTGGCCTTTCGTTTGTGTTCAAAATATAACTTTAAGGCATAGGTGCATCAAATTCAAATGCCCTAATTTATTTTACTACTTCATTTTCTTATTATTAAAATAATTGTTAATAAAATATAGTACACACGCTCTTGCCTTTACGGACATCCTCTAATATCAACACCTGTCCACAATCAACGGAGTGTAAACGAATCTTAAGCCAGAGCAATTCGTCTAAATAACTGAATATTGCAATAAAAATATCGAGTTCTGACCCAAAGGAAGTTGTGTATGAAAATTTCGTCATTTTGTTTTAGATATACCGCTAAATGAGCGAATCAAGTCCTGCTGTTGCAACGAGTCGTTGACATTTGTGATTGATTTCTGAAGTTGATTATATAACACGCAATTTTGTTTCAATATACTTAATTACCTATTGAATACTTAGTAAAGCGGATTAAGCTCAATGAAGCAGTTAAATTACGATTAGTACCGTAGTAAGAGCAAACTTTGTTATCAAAATGAATTGGTTTTATTGAAAAAAAAAACGTCGTGATGAAGTCTGCATTTTTTAAACGACTTCCAAAAACGGAGGACGTTCTCAATTCGATTGTATTTTTTTAAATTCTGAATCACGTACGAGTTGAAGAGCGTTGTGAATTAAGCATCGAAAAATATTTAAAATTAATGAATACAATCCTAAAAATAATTGACAATCCTAAAGTTTTTTAAGCTAAAAATTTAAACTAACAATTCTACGACGTGTCACAATAGCATGAGTTAATGAGTTAAATTAAGATAATTGGAGTTTTTTTTATTATTAATCAGTGTAGTACGTAGTAGTAAATGTCTGGTTTTCATTTCTTGAATTTTGGCGTTTTATTTAAATTTGGACAATAATGTGGTGTATAATCAAAATTCCTTTCAGTATTTACTTATTTTATATTTTATTTCTAATTTCCTTTTAAATGATATATCTAAAAAATTTTATTTTGATATAATTTTTCGTACATACAACGAAAGTACAAAAAAAAAACATAATTATTATTATTACACTATCGTCACATACAAAGTGTGAAAAAAAAAAGAAATTTCAAAAAAGAAAACGTCTAGAAAGCGGTCGAGCAGTGGAAGTAAATTAGTGCTAATAGGTACAGTATCGCGATAATATCATATTACCTTCATTGAACAGCAATACAGAAACAATAGGGTCTGTTGCCTGTTAGATATGTGGTCAATAACCCCTCACTTTCCATTAAAACTAGAGACCAGACTTCCAGGACAGAATTAACGATATAAGATTATTTGATAATTTGTTAACTTGACAATGATTTGCATCAAAAGATATAAACAGTCTTATTTGTCGTTATCTATTATTAAACCAATTACAAAATTTATTAATTTACCAAATTTAATGTATTTTTAACCGACTTAAAATAGGAGGGGGTTCAGAACTTTTGACTGGGTGGACCGGTTTCGATGATTTTTTTTCTAATCAAAAGGTGGTGCGTGTCATATAGTTCTATTTTTTAATTGAGATCTGACCAGTACTTATTGAGCTATCGCTAATAATGCGTATTTACTTGACTATTTGTAACCCGAATCATTACCTATAAAGTAAATTTACAAACATCAAGTGAAAGATTCTTTGTAATCTGTTCACCAAAAAAATCCAAACAAAAGTACTTTTTTGTTATCCCTTTTATTAAAAAAGGTTCTTATTACCGATTAGGGGCGACGATATCGTGCTATTTTTAGGGTCCCGTATCTAAAGTAGCTTACTTAAATAAAAGAAAAATCAAAATAGTTTTATTTAAATAGGCAAAAGGACGAATTATGAAAATTTTATTTATTTAATTTTGCAAATTGATGTTTTAATTCTTTTTAAAAGTGAAGTTACGACCGACCATAGATAGATAGACAGATAAAGCGGTCGTTCCATTCATTATGTACACATGCAATATGCATGCGCTATGCATGTACACATTTATTTATTAAAAAGAAACACTTGCTAACACAAGCATTACGTTGCCTACTTTAGGAAAAGACGACGGTGTGTGTATTTTAAACATATTTATATAATATTTATTCACAGGAATGGTTAGACTCAATAAAGCTAAGTTTGTTAGTAAATCAAATACATGATGAGCAGTAGTAAGTACTATAAGGGCCCTTGCGACTCCTAATACAGAAAAGAAACAAGTTGTTATTTTTTTTTTTACAACTGTATGGAACCCAGTGGGAAGTTTGACTTTGACTTGATTAAGTTTTTTTCTGGTATTAAGCCGGTTAGTTCCATCACTGACCCACATAGCGAGCATTCCTTCTATTGTTTGTAATGGTTTTGTTTTACCTACAAGTTCAGTGCCCGATGCACTCTTACTAAAATTTCGAAGATTAAAATCTTTATTTTTACGTTCTTCTTTTTATCTGAATCCTTAATCTATAATCTTTTTTTTTACTTATATCTTATTGAACAAAATAAGTTATTTTTATGTTACACAGTCATCATAAATTTTGTATAGGAATACAAAATTGTGCACAATATTGTACTAGTTTATATATCGTATATTACTGTAAATTTTAGGAATATGTTTACATTTAGATACTATGTATAACGTCTATACGTCCAGCAAGCGTCCTAGTACGTGGCACAAGCCTCTTATCAAATAAAGATCTGAAGCTCAACCCACTACCCTACTCTACCGTGAACTAATATTAAATTTTCTGACGTGACAACGTCTAACAAATCGATGAGCGCCGGCGGCATGCACGAAAGAGGATGACTCATTGTTGCGTTATGCTCATTGTCTCGTTACGCTAAGTGATAGTAGTTATATGGAACATTGATAGATGCGGCGCAAGCCGCCTATCAATATTCCATATAACTACTTCTCTCGATTGGCCTATACGTCCGAGAAGATGTTTTGTTATGACGTTGGCACGTTAAACTTTCGTCCGTAAAACCAACTTTACAGACAACCAATTTTTATTGTTTGTTTATTTATAGAGGTGAAAGGGGTCCTAATAGCCTACCTTAGTCCTTCTACCTATTGTCAAAGTCTAATCGTAACCTATTTGCAGGATAAACTTTCTCCACAACTGGTAAAAACAGGCCTTCATAGATACGGGACAGTACCCATAAATATAAACGCAGGTGAAATCTTGAAACTCCTATTTCACTTATAAAAACTAAACAACAACAATTTATATATTAAACAACATATCACATATAAGTGACATATAAACATGATTGCATTTTGATTATATGTGTTACAAGTGCTCGGAACACGTCTTCCTAATCGTTTATTTTATTTCCCGAACGCAATTCTTACGTCCGCGTCATAATCGGATCTCCACATAACGCGCCAGTGAAAGTTCACGTTTGCGCAACGAGCGGCCCAAGTCACTGGCGAGCGCGAGCGGTCAAGATCAATTATATAATTGTAAATTTTTATAGGTAATGCTAAGTATGCCAGAAGTGTCTTTAAATAACCAGTTAACTTATCGCAATGTTGCAGTCGATTCACAGTCGGTGCAAATAAATTTATTTATTAATCCATTTATGTAAATATGAACAAAACATTAAAATTAAGGACTTAAACAATTGAAAACTAGCTTAGAATCTAATATTTTTGTGTAAAATTATAATTCCTAGTCAAGGTTTCAAAGATATAACTTGCAATAAGCGACAAATAATTGTTGTTTGATCAGTTCTGATTTCAGGTATCTTGCCATTGTGAGTAATTTCGGTAGGCTATCCATCATTTTTAAGTAGGTTATCTCAATTAGAATGCATTATATTAATGCAATCTTGAAAGTTAACAAGAGCCCTTTTAATGATTTAATTCAAGTAACGGTTGTGGCGTAATCTTTCAGAACTTTTGCTTGAAGAAAGACTGTGTAATCCAAAAAAAAAAAACAACCACCTATCTGCACGGACATCAATTTTCAAAGTATAATATGCTGGCAGCCGGAGAACTAAATTAAGCCTTATAATTTTCTTAATTTTTTTTTTGTTTCTTACGGTAATATCGAATTAAATAATTAAATAATGCAAATACTATTTTAATTTCTTATGACTAGTACCACGCTAAGAATATTAGCACTCAATATGTCAACTAGCAGTGTCCGCGTGGAACGGACGCATGTTATGCATTTTCATAGTTCTTATGTATATATGAATAGGGGTGATTATCCATCTTGATTTGTATATCACGTAGTATCCATAAAAAATGTAGAGAAATTAATATTGTTGACTAACGCTGCGTTTTGAACTTTGACAAATGACATGGATTTTTTTTTTCAAGTTATAAAGTTTTATATGATCGTGAAAGTTTTTATTTCATGTCTCTTAAAATTTAAATTACAAAGAAAGAAATAAACAACAGAATTAACTTAGCATGGAAACGATACTGGTCTCTTAAAAAGATTATGAAAAATATTCCTGCTTACCATCAGATAGGCTGTATGCATGTTAGCCTTCCAACTACTAATTATATTTAAAAAAAAATAAAGACTATCGAAAAAATAGATGTGTAAAAGATAAAAATTAAAGTGCGATGAATAAAAATTCAAATAATGAATGGAACAACTGTAATAGAACTTTATATAAAAATAAGTGGTAAACCACTGGCTAGTATTATTTTGGGATAATCCATGTCAAAATCAATAAATAAATGGAATGATCCATGTCTAAATCACATTACCTTATCTTAATAATAATGCAAGCGATAACTAAAGAATTTGTATATTGCAATCATTAACTGAGAAAAGCTAGACCCCACGGTCCCAAAAGGTTCTACGGCAGACTAAACAAAAGGGAAGGGACAATTGGGAATATGTAGGTACATACAACTTGCACGTGCTGGGTATGAAAAGTAAATTTCGGCAAATTGGGACCGAGGCCGAAGTAACGGAAGACTTCAATATGACTGTTCCATTGTTTCTTTAATTCATCATGACCGGAAGATGATACAAACGGAGGAACACAATGTACGAAGTGTTTTGAGGGCGCCCATCTTTGAAATTTCTTAAGTCGTGTGAAAATAACATAAGCAAAGCGAAGACAGTAACAAAAACTGATGTGCGAGAAGAATGCGCCAAAAAACCAACATTATTTGACAACAGAAACAATGTTAACACTTTAAGACATATATATTTAACTTATAGGTGTGTTAAAAGTAATTTTATTCAATAATTTTTACGTAATATTAAAATATCACTAATTTACATGAGTGTCACAACCATGGACTTAATACCTACTAACAGGACAGAGCACTCGCAGCTGAAAAACGAGCCGACAGAGATAGTTAGTACGGAGGCCTTGTGTCCCTTTCTAATAGGGTGACATTAAGATTTGGAAACTTGAAAAATCTGACACCAGTATTGACGACTATTATTATATTATTAAATTTATTTATAATGAATAAATAATAAATATTATATTATTATATTTATTATTTGTTATTCATGTGTGTCAATATACAAACATTTGCACAAGGGATGGATTACAAAATCAATACATATAATAAAAATGTAACAGGTCGCTTTCTGTACATGGAAGATATATAGAAAAAATATTATTGGGACCTTTATCAACGCAAATAGCACTCAAAACAATGATTGTTAGAATTTTTGTCTGTCATCTCAGAAACGGCTTATCCAATTTAGGTGTAGTTTTCACTAATATATTGTGCTAGGCTGCACTTAACATTTAGTGTTTGTTTATGAACCGATTGACATACAATCGGTTCATAAATAAAAAGTTATGCCAATTTAAAGAATCACGTTGAACATGTAAATAACCAAACGACGGTGCTTATAATTCAAAATAAACCAAAACATGTATTGAAAAAATGCTGTCCAAAGTCACTATTCCACGCGGACGAAGTCGCGGGCACAGCTAGTAAACAATACAAATAGTACGGGTTATTTATTTATTAATCTTAGACCTTAATGCTATATTTGTTACAGTTGGCAAGTAAATACAGTCCAAATAATGTCATTACAATTATTTTAAATTTAATATTTTATTTTTATTTGAACAACAAATAGTATTTATAACACAAACATTTCTTTAATATCAATAAAAGTGAATAAAGTGACGCATGGTCACCATAGTTAAACGAAAATGAACACTAACACAAGGTGTTAAGCATTATATTCAGTTTTATTACAGTCTTAAACAATGTCCACTGTGATGTTTACGAGAGTTACCGTAAGAAAAAAAAAGAAACAGGCAAAATAATAATTTATGTTTTCTTTTTATTTAAGAATCAATTTAAAGAAATCAATTTTAATTATGATTTGCTGACTTACAATTGTTGAAATAACATTAAAATACAATTGTTTCAATGGAGTTTTAGGTCAGCCATAATTTTTGATCAGAAACATTTTTATGCTGGCAATATGAAAGAACGAGACACAAGGCCTCCGTTGTGACTATCTCTCTCGGCTCGTTTTTGCATTTGTATAATGCGCAACCGAATATAATACTTAATTCGTTGACTTAGTGTTTATTTTCGTAAATACAAATTTTCAGAGTACTCTGTCCTGTTAGTAGGTATTACGTCCATGGTCACAACACAGATATGGGCGACGCGTGCGCATCGCACACTACGCATATATGCGTACGTCGCAATATGACCGTCAAAATGTGATATGTATCTATTACTAATACTGCTATACATCATTTATTAAACAAAGAATATCTACCAGCCGATTTCAATAATCTATCTATCACTGACAATTAGCGATAGGTTTTTGACAAAAAACGTTTGGAGTTTACGAAAAAATTCTATATCTAGTAAGCAAATTCAGATATAGATTTAGTATTGAAACTGGTCGTAGGCTGTAAAGAATTTTTAACACATTTATTCTTCTTGCTATTCTTCTGTGCGAAGATTGAATAAGTTTTTTACACTTTGCCCGCCTTTTGTACAATTTAACAATGTTTTATGCAATAAAGAATTTATTAAATAAAAACAAATTCTCTAACAGAAATAATTTCATTTTAAGAAATGACACAGATAAAATAAACTTTTCACAAATAGTACATAATAATTGCGTCAATTTCATAATTTACTTAAGTCATGACGATTACACGATTTCTTTTTTATATTTGAAGACTGAAATACATAAATTGGCAATAAGTTGTCAGTAATTAAATAATTAATTATTTTGATTCAAAAGCATGTACCTGAAAAACGTTTAAGCCAGGATATATTACATAAATAAATATTAATTTTCTGAAATAGATTTTATAAATTATCGTAACTTTTTTGTTATCTGTTTAGTGACATTTAGTACCGACTAAGACCTAACCAGGTTACAAAAGCAGTTGGGAAAGAAGCTAGGACGCCATGTTGCTCAACCGGCACACGCTGAATAGCAATACATTGGATCATTAGGATGCAATACGATGACAAACCCACTTATTTTCAGATTAGTGACTAGACGCCGAGCGCAAGTTTACAAAGACATTTAGGAATGAAACATTGTCAATCTTTAAACTAGTGTAAATGTCATTTCATGTCTTTAATTCCTGTTGATGTCATTTTTTGAAAGTCTTTTTCTTATCATTGGACTGTATCTTCGATGGATTCAATGAAAATTTACAGTATAGACTGAAGTCTATATAGTAGTGATATAAAGTTATAATTACTTTTATTAATTTTCATAAAAGTTCTTCTTCTTCTTCTTCTTCTTCTTCTTTAATTTATGGCATGTCGGCGTCACAACAGCCCATTGTGCAACATTCTGCCAGTGTCAAGTATGAGATTATGTAAATTACGGAGGAAACTAGTTTAATTTAAGTGAAGTAAAATCCTTACAGAATAAAAAAAATCGTAAAAATATATCACGATGGAACGAAACCTGTCTGTAAGAATGAAAATAATTTTATAAGTTCTGACGATATCCTATATCGATGATGATAACAATTAACTACTAAAAAAAGGTTCAACAAGATAAATCACGTCTAATTATTTTTATAGTGGCCTTAGGACCTTACATTAATATTTGCCCAAGAAGATAAATACATATCATAACTTAAGTACATTTATATGGAATGAAGGGGTGTTATAGATTGAATCACAATCATATATAGTTACTACATAAATAATGTACACATCCGTCGACCTTTTATTATTAAAACAAATGTATTAGCGTCTTGTTTGATATCCGGTCTTGACAAATAATTGTTTATCGAGCCATTCGGCTTTAAGCGTTTTTTATTTGTGTTATAATAATAATTATGTTATGTGCCTAAAAACCAAAAATAAAAATCATCATATCAAGAATTTCGACCCGGCTAGATGTGGATCCATAGCTCAGTTGGCAGAGCGCTGACACGGTACGTCAGGGCGCGGGTTCAAATCCCGCTGGATCGAAAAAATTTGATATGATTTAAAATGTTTATAATGTCCTCATGCGTGGTTAATAATATGTTATTAAAAATTAATCAATCAGTTTCGTCTAGACACTGACTTATAATTTAAAAAATATTAAGGATAATTAAGCACAACTCATTAATTTTAAAAGCAGTACGACAAGTTTGCAAATAATAAAAACGTCAAACATTTGAATGTTAACTTAGAAAAAAAAACATGATACCGTTAATCATATTCACAAATGTTTTAATATAAGAACTGCATGGTCAACCTTTTTTTAAATATGTTTTTATAATTTTTAAAAATAGGAAATATAAACATACTAGTTGAAACGAACTAGAGGTCGTACTATAACCTACCGTGAATATAAAAACATTTGCCTAATATATGTGCAATACATTTTAATGGTTCACCTTGACTCTCATGGTGGACCTATATTTGTATATGGATTTTAAATAAATAGTGCGAGACACACCTAATATTTAAACATTATTATTTTAATATCATGGGTAAATATATATTTAAGGTTATGCCAAGACTAATTGAGAAATGTGCGTGTTTGTACTCTCGAGGTCTCCGAATAGACAAAAAATATTTGTTTTGGTTTTTTTTTTTTTATTATTTAAAAAGGTCTTGCACAAAACAGTTTGTATATTTGCGAAGATTGTTAGTTATGTTGCCTTTTTAATTCTTTAGTTTTATAACTAATAAAAAACAAGCTTTTATTTGAATGCACTAAAACGAAAAAAATAAATTTTTACTTTAAAACTTTTACTATCTACTTATAAAGTCATTACACATAATCTATATGATATAAAAGCTTGTCGCGAGATAGTACCTACTCGTATTTCCTTAGTTTGAAAATTTTAATAGTTAAAATCAATCACATCAATTTATTTAATTTACTTGTTTACAAGCAAATCTTGCGACAAGCTTTTATATCATATAGATTATGTGTAATGACTTTATAAGTAGATAGTAAAAGTTTTAAAGTAAAAATTTATTTTTTTCGTTTTAGTGCATTCAAATAAAAGCTTGTTTTTTAAAAAGGTTTTTTACTTTTAATTTATTTTTGACTTTTTAGTCGGTTATCACGTCACTTTATTCACATTATTCTTAGCAAGCCCTTTCATTTGATACCCATATTGTAAAAGTGCACTAAAAATAACTAGTCCGCACTCTTGGATATGCCGCCATATTGGATTTAGAATGACGTCACAAAGGTAACCAGGCATTGGTATCCAAATTGAACCTATATACAAAATTTCAGCTCAATTGGTTGAAGATATCTGCTTCAAAATTGAGTTGCAAGATTTCACCTGAACAAACATACATACATACAAACCATGCATTGTCATCCAAATTGAACCTGTATACAAAGTTTCAGCTCAATCGCTTGAAGATATTTGCTTCAAAATTGAGTTGCAATATTTCACCCGAACAAACATACATACATACAAACCATGCATTGTCATCCAAATTGAACCTGTATACAAAGTTTCAGCTCAATCGCTTGAAGATATTTGCTTCAAAATTGAGTTGCAAGATTTCACCCGAACAAACATACATACATACATAAGTACATACAAATCATGCATTGTCATCTAAATTGAACTTGTATACAAAATTTCAGCTCAATCGGTTGAAGATATCTGCTTCAAAATTGAGTTGCAAGATTTCACCCGAACAAACATTCATTAAATTTACATACATACATACATACATACATACATACATACATACATACATACATTGCAAGTTAAATAAAAGCTTGTAAAAAGTGCCAAAGATACACTATTTCTCTGGCTATATATGAACATACTTAATTATCAAAATAACTAGACTTATTTAGGATTACTATTCGATTTTTTTATTTGTGATATAAATCACGAAAGTAGTTTTTTGTTAAATTTAGATATATTTTTACACAAAATCTCAATTTAAAATTTGATTATTAGGGTCAAGGAATAAACACTATTAATTTAAAAATACATTTCGTAATTGCAAACCATGAAATGGTTATAAAATAACTGACAATAATTTGAAGTTTCCTTGAAAATAGTTAATCAAGTCAGTCAAAGTAATCAATATATAATATTTAAAAAAAACTGAGGTAAGGCACAACAGGAAACATCCTGCTCAAAACCTGGAGCAGCCTGACTGGGGTAGTGCCTCGATCTTATAGAAAATCACAGATATATAATACCTACTACTTTTAAACATTCTTATGTTCCTATGGTGAATAAGCTTACCAGAGCTCCTAGGGGGATTGGGGTTAGGAGCTTGCTTTTGCTGTTATAGGCGTCTATAGGCTACTGTGATCACTCACTATTAGATGAAACGTATGCCGTATTGCCGACCTTGTTGTATAAAACAATTAACGTGAAACGAATTGAAATAGATAACTAAACGAAATATGTATCTATTATTAAGTTTCACTTCAGCCCTCCCCAACACAGGCCTCCCCAAGTTCGCGCCAAACAATATGACGTGAACTCATGTGTTATGCCTATAGTCATCACGCTGGGCAGGCGGGTTGGTTACCGCAGAGTTGGCTGTGTCGCACCAAAGATGCTGCTGTCCATCGTCGGCCTGTGTATTTGAAAGCCAGCACTTGGATGGTTATCCCGCCATCGGTCAGCTTTATAAGTTCCAAGGTGGTAGTGGAACTGTGTTATCCCTTAGTCGCCTCTTACGACACCCACGGGAAGAGAGAGGGTGGCTATATTCGTTACTGCCGTAACCACACAGCATTATTAAGTTTATTCCAATAGATTAATTATTATCGACGATCGAACAATCTCCACTGTATCTTTTTCATCCCACATGTTATTGGCGCAATAATTAGTGTCAAATTAAAACAACTAAAAGCCAACAAATATTGAAGTTTATCTTATCAAAATAATCACAACTGAAGTAGTAAAATTTGATAGGTGTGCAAAAGATAGAATCATAATTATTTTGTATCACACATATCAAAAAACTTTGAGTGTCTGATTAACATCTATTGACATTGATATGTACTTCGTAATCCGGCATGAAGTTTCTAAAAATTATTTATATTCGGTAAAAAGAAGCTTTTGACATCATTCATACAATGTCACCAAAGCTAATTTATTTCTATATTTAGTATGTATATTGTATGAAATTTATAATTTTATAGGTTGCTAGACCGGTCTCCAACGCCAATTAATATAAATAATAAATTAAAAAAGACCTTTATATTTTCGACGAAGGTTGTCACACCTAAATCAGCAAGAAGAGAGATAACTGTATAACATACTGTATATTAACAGTCTCAATAGTTAATAACCTCTTTCGTCTGCCGAATTATTATTCATATATGACAACACTTCCCTACTAAGGATAGCAATTATTTCAAAGAACAGGTAATTTTGACCCGGAGGGTTTGGCTCAAACAAATTAGCAGTTTAAATTGCTATGCATTTATAATATAAAACTAGCTTCTGCGCGCGACTTCGTCCCCGTGGAATAGGTTATAGGACCAATTCTGTCATATATGATTTGTGCGAAACTTTAACCGTTTACGCACCGGAACCTCTCAAAAAGAAATAAACCCGATTTTGAAACATTCTTAATTGGTGCTACGCTCCTTTCTGATTGGTCTTCGCGTGATGATAATTATATAGCCTATAGCCTTCCTCGATAAATGGGCTATCTAACACTGAAAGATTTTTTCAAATCGGTCCAGTAGATCCTGAGATTAGCGCGTTCAAACAAACAAACAAACAATCAATCAAACAAACAAACTCTTCAGCTTTATTATATCAGTATAGATATGTCATACAAATTACATCTGCTTTATGAAATGAACAGAATACTAAATAAAAAATATAGATGTTGCAGACAGTGATTCGGTTTAGTTAGATTTGAGAGATCCACTTCCACTTCAGCCTATCACAGTCCACTGTTGGACATAGGCCTCCACAAGTTCGCGCCCGACATTATGACGCGAACTCATGTGTTTTGCCCATAGTCACCACGCTGGGCAGGCGGGTTGGTGACCGATTTGAGAGATGTGATTATGTTTTTTTTTTCTTAACAATTAGTTGGTGTATTATTAACAGATACATTATTTCATTACTTATGACAATTTATCATTAAACTTACAGATTATTTCACCAATATAGTTAGTTATAAATTAAGTAATGAATTCTAACATAGTTAATAATGTAATCAAGTTTTTACTCAATACTCGTTTTATGACTGTAAATCATATAATAAGCTACTTGGTACTTAAAATAATTGTGTTTGCTCGCAAACGAAAAAAAAACGACTTCAATTACATCGACAAGTAATACAACGTAATAAGACGAAAAAATAGTCAAGTAAATACGCGCTATTAAAGATTACTCAAAATGTTGTAATCAGATCTCGACCAAATTTAAACAAGAGTACATGACCAGTATTTGCTTTCGATTAAAGTAAGAATCATCAAAATCGGTATACCCAGTAGAATGTTATGCGGTAAATACAACGTAGGTCGACGAAAAAGTAGTCAAGTAAATACGCATTATTAGGATCTCAATTAAATTTAAATGGGACCACATGACACGCAACACCTTTCAATTAAAATAAAATTGATCGAAATCGGTCCACCCAGTCAAAAGTTCCTGAGTTAACACACATTTAAAAAAAAAAATTAAAAAATACAGTCGAATTGAGAACCTCCTCCTTTTTTTGAAGTCGGTTGACAAAAATGGTACCAAAACTTTAAGAAACATAACTTAAAGGTTATAGAGATATAAGGAAATCAATAAACGTTATGCAAATATTGAACTTAAATCAAATATATTTAATAAAGCATAAGGAAAAATAATGAGACATTTTTATTTTATTTATAAACCTTATATAATTTAAAAAAAAACTAGTGGTCGCCCAGAGGTCGAAATTCGACAGTAAATTAAAAATTTAAATTAAAGAAATCAAATAATTATGTAAAATAAAGGACCTTTTCTAAAAAAAACAATTTGACAACATACTTTGATAAATTTCCATAAAAAGGGGTACAAAGTTTTTACTTCACGTATTAATATAATTATAGATATCGAAACATTATTAACTGATAGGTATATGTAGAGCACAGCAGAAAATTTCCTGCTCAAAATATGGAGCAGCCCGACTGAGGTAGTACCTCGACCTTACAGAAGACCACAGCTAAATTAATTTATTTATTAAAATAATAATAATATTATTAAATTATACTATTTTCAAGCAGTATTGTGTTCCTGTTGGTGAATAAGAGCTCCTGGGGGGAGTTGGGGTCGGCAACATGCTTGCGATGCTTCTGGTGTTACAGGCGTCTATGAGCTACGGTAATCGCTTACCATCAGGTGAGACGTACGCTTGTTTACCGACGTAGTTATGTAAAAATAAAAATACATCATATATCTTACAAAACAAGTATGATAATAAATCACATTGAAACGACGAGATATATTTAATAATATGTACTATTTTTTCTGATAACGCAAAGCCACCAATTTAAACTACAACTATCCTTCTGTATAAAAACATTTTCGGTCGATCTAAATGATTTATTATTCAATAGACCACCAATAACTCATAACAAAAACTGTTGGTTTTTGACTTTTGACTCCGCTTCGCCTCATCGCGACCTTTTAAAAAATCAACATCTTGAATTAGCAATAAAATTTTTATTGACCAAAAACCAAAATTCCTCATACAATCATGTAATCATCATTAAATCATATAAAGCTGTCATAATATGTTAATAGGCTATATATTATAATTATATGCTATAGGTTACAATATTAAAGATGCACTTCTCAAATCAACTTGAACGTGACCTCCCGCATCTGAAGTCAGAAACCTCGCAACCTTCCCTTGAAATAAATTGCAACACGAATCGCGCCACTTTCGATGCTAATCGGTAATTAATATAGTAATAAATAGCTTCGACTATAATCGTTTTAAAATAGTCATTAAATACTTTACAGATATAGATTCAAAATAGTATTTCATGTATGAAAAAAAAAACGAAATCATTATTTTCTTCCAAGTCACTTCCCAAAACTTAAAAATTACCATCATCATTCATTCAATATAAACCGTCCACTCCTACCACTAATTTGTACTTTAATTTACGAACATAGAGTTTACTTTCCATTAGCTGATACAGAAGAATGACTCGCTATGATGACAGTCATTACGCGTGGAAGCAATTTCCAAGACATCAGAAAGTTTGATTTCCTTATGTTTTACGGAAGGAAGGTAATTGCCACTGGTTCAAGGGTTTATAGCCACAGATATGTACTTGCAAGTATTAATCATGAACGAAAATAGCACTATTTGTTTATTTAGTTCATTAACCTCTGTCTTTAAGGACGCTTTCAGTCAGATTTGGGAATGGCGTAAGGTTTATCTTAAGGTTGTTTTACTGAGTTAAGCCCTACTTTCTCTTTACGTGGGAGATTTTTAAGGATTGTTTGAATGTTTTTTTTATGCGAAAATCAGACTTGGCAATGATCAAAGGTTTGTCTTAAATTTAAGTTGCTGTACTCTGTTAAGTCGCACTTTCAATTGATGTTGGAGATTTTTGAGGATTATATAGGCTCTAATTTTTCGTTAAATAATCTAATTATAAACGGAACACTTTATATTCTGTATATGCCACTACGTGATGTAACTTTATGTAGGTATCTAGTATATGGATAAAAAAACATTTACTATGATAATAGAATTAACAATTAAAAATTAGGTATGGAATGCTTTAATACCACAAGAAGATATTCTTGTTTTGATATAAATACAGTATGAACTCGAGAAGGAATAACAAAATCGTATCTCCAAGTTTCCGACTGCGCAAACACACTTTCTTTAGTGTTAAATACAAAAAACTAAAATGAATACACCTTTGCAGTGGAAGACGCAAGCGGCCGCTACACCTCTATGTTCTACTGGGGCAACAACTACTGGACCGGGTCTGCGGAGCTGTGCAGCATCCTCAACGACCAGCACGCGCCTTCCAAACACAAAAATCGTAAGTAAAAATATTAAGCTCTCGTATTGATGGACTAATTTATTGATTAGCCTGTAACGTCCCATTGCTGCACTGCCGGACGTAGACCTCTTTCTCCGTATAAATAAATAAATAAATATTTTATAACATACACCCACGGTCGTCTGTTCCTACGGTCAGCAACTTTAAGCTGTTATAGCTAAATTTAATACAAGAAAAGGTTTTATGCGGGCTTTACACGATCCAGATTGCTACAATTTATTGTTGCGTGTAAACGGGAGATTGTAGCGATTTATTGGGATTGGAGTTGGAGTGAACAGTGCTCTACTCTTTCGATTTGTTGGAGCGATAAATCGTTCAATAAATTGTTACAATTTATCGTAGCGTGTAAAGCCCCCATTAAACCACCACGCCGCCGCACTGTTCCAAAATAAATGTCACGAGGTTTTGTATGGCAGATACCATTCTATGTCAGACTAGCCGACCCATGCCCACTTCGTTGGACGTTGATCAATTATTTTTGTGATGCAAATACGAGTATATATTAAAGTTTTCATCTCGCTTGCATTTCTCCGACTTGATTTACATATACTATTATTTCTCATTGATAATATATATAAAGTATAGCCTATGTCACTCCTGAATAGTATAGCTTTCTGTTAGTGAAAGAATTTTCATGATTGGACCAGTATTTGCGAAGATTACCTCGTACAAACAAACAAAGTTAAAAATTTACCTCTTTATAATATTTAGTATAGATAATTAGGTAATTAAAATTGGCTATCTATCTCTATATATTAATAGGTGAAGCAAAAACTTTGTACCCCTTTATGCAGAAATTGCGCGGACGGAGGAGTATAAAATTTCGCACACTTATCTATACTAATATATAAAGCTGAAGAGTTTGTTTGTTTGGTTGTTTGTTTGTTTGTTTGAACGCGGTAATCTCTGGAACTACTGGGCCGATTTGAAAAATTCTTTCAGTGTTAGATAGCCCATTTATCGAGGAAGGCTATAGGCTATGTATCATCACGCTAAGACCAATAGGAGCGGAGTCCACGCCGACGAAGTCGCGCGCAGAAGCTAGTAGTTTATATAGAGAAGGAGTGCAGAATGCTAGTATCTTTTAAAATTATACATAAAACATACATTAAATTAATTTAAAAAAACATTTTGACACACACACGCAAATTTTACTCTTTTGTTGATTGTCAAAGTCTGTAGTCAAATAAAAAAAAAATTAAAAAAGGTTCAGTATTTTTATTATTTTTTGGTTTTCTTTTAAATTTATAATTATGGTCGAATTTCGACCTCTGGGCGACCACTAGTAAATATAATTATCTATTCAAAAATATGGGAGTACAAATATCTATGTTGGTATTATTATTAGAAAATTATATGTATATTAGGAAATTGAGAAATAATGACATTCCGAAATAGAAGTCGGTGACAACATGTTTAGCTATTTGTAGCCTGCGGCACAGCCTCAGTTCGGATGTCCACATATGTGTTTCTAGTGTTAAGGTCATGTGTAGATCGGAACAGTTAGGAAATTATAAAAAATATTGATTATTTTTTGTATTTTTGAAGTGAAACTTGCGTCATGACGGTCAGTACTTGGATGGGTGAGCGCCCAACCGCGTGACGTTGGCTTTTTGTTTAATGTTTTTTTTTAAATTAGTTTGCCAAAGAAGTTTAACTTCTGAAGTTCTGACATGTGTACATTGTACGCACGCAATTTTTTTTTAATTATTTTTTTTTAAATTAGTTTACCAAAGAAGTTTCACTTCTGACATGTGTACTGTTTTATTATTCGGAAGTTAAATTCTCATCCCTTCTATCAATATTACGGATGGATATATTATTATACGTAAATTGTAAATGGAAAGAGATCAAAACACATTTTACTCCGTTTTGTCGATACTCAAAAAACTTTACGTTTTTCAAACAGCTTCGTAAGGCCATATTGTCAAATAAACAGTTATATAATTATTGCTTTAAGGTTTTTATGTCATAATTGTTGTTTATAATAGCTAGCCAGTCACTTATCAAGGATTGACGACTGCAGACCATTAGGATCGCGTTACTTTTTGTAGATTTTTTTATATACAACTAGGTCGGCAAACAGGCGTACGGCTCACCTGATGTTAAGCGATTACCGTAGCTTATAAACGCTTGTAACACCAGAAGCATCGCAAGTGCATTCACAGATTAAGTATTAGTTACTACGTAAAGTGCATTGCCAACCCTGACTGAAGACTGTTTTTGCGTGTACTAAATAGATGGCGCTATTCAGCGGTTTCGTGATTTTTATAATAATACTAATAATAATAATTAATTTATTTTCAGACATCATTAGTCCATACATTTTTTTTAAAATAAGTTAAATTCAGACAAGTTGTTACAAATAAATTATGGTAAATCAAAATTCGAACAAAATTAAAATCAATACTAAAATTAAACCAAAATTACACTTATTTTTAATTTGCTTTTTGTTTTGTTTTTTTTTTTTTTTTTTTTTTTTTTAATTTCTTTTTTTTGTCTTTTTAAATTAGGTTTTTTTCGTAATTAGTTTTCCAAAGAAGTTTCACTTCTGACATTCGTACTTTGTACACGTGCATTTTTTTTTGTGGTGTTGCTTATTTTGGTTTACATTACATACGAAGAGTGGTTATTGTTGCTATTTTTTTAATGTTTCCATGATGATGTAATAATATTTTCCAGGTAACAATTTTATTTTAATTCATTCAATGGTTTTAGCGTAATGCGCCACCAAGTTATAAACATCCAGACAAGCAGACACACAAAAGACCAAATAAAATGTTGTAGGCCTCCCCTATAGTTCGCCAAACAGTCCGGTCCTGCGCCCTCTGTAAAAAAAAAGTGTAAAAAATATTTTTAATGTACAATTAATACATTAACACTACAATAGATTAGAACTTGATAAATTGTTGACCTACGTTAAAGGAGAGAAGATCAGAGGCTCTATAAATTATATATAATAGATAATAAAAAAAAATGATGTGCTATTATACTATATCACATCATTTTTTATTATCTATGTAACATATAGATAAAATTTTGTTATTTAACTTAAACCCGAACGAAGGTTAAGGCCGTACTATTTCAATGATCTAAATAATTCGGTACTCATTAGATATTCCAATGTCATTATTACTTACATATAATTATTATATTTGTTCATCTTCTTCCTGTTAATTTTAATGTTTTTAATGTTCATCTGGCCAACGAGTACGTAAAATTTTTTTATAGTAATAAAAAAATATACTTATAAGGAGGTTATGAGTAAAAATTGTATTTGCTACATGTTATTAGATGTATTTAAATATAAAAATAAATATGGAGTCGTTATTAAGGAAAATTTAACCCAGTGTGTGTTTAAAAATGTCTTTTTTTGTCCATCACAATTACTGTACGTTTTTTCTACTAGTATTTGATATACTTTTCAAAAATTTGTAAGACATAAAATGTTCATTAAAAGAATAAATTAACGATTGTCAATTTGTCACACACCATTACAAATTCAAAATAATATTTGTCCATTATGAATTTGCTTAAAATAGACATTTATCTACCCAGTTACATTACACTTTTAAAGTGTTAAATTATTTGACAAACAATTCATATGGCTTTACCCGCGATCATGATTATTTCTTGGCTTTTTGAGCCCCGCCAAAGAGATTCTATACAACCTACCATAAGTCAAGTCAGTTAACTAACAAAAACTTGAACAACTTAATTAAAACAATTGAATATTGAATTTGTTATATAAATTTTAACGTTTCACTAAAACTATTTGAATTGTTTTTATAATAATTTGCACATAAGCGCGGAAATGTAATGTAAAGTGTAAAAAAAGTTGAAACATTTTTTTGTCTGTATAAAATGACAAAAACCTAAAAGCTATATCGGTTCGAATTCCTTTATGCTTAAAGATTTTAAATCATATCAAAAATTTTCGACCCAGCGGGATTTGAACCTGCGCCCTCTGACGTGCCGTGTCCTTTATGCTTTTTAATCTTTATGTAGTCTTTCAACGTACTTTTTATTTTAAAACGTTATGTATATTTCGTTAAGTATGTATGAAAATATCAATTAATAGTTTAATGAACATATTTATGACATCATAAATCTAATTACTCGTATCACAGATTGATGATTTCTCGAATGAGATCGCCGACAGGCCGAAGACGGGCAGCAGCGTCTTCGGTGCGACAAAGCCAGCCTTGTGGTCACCAACCCGCCTGCCCAGCGTGGTGACTATGGGCAAAACACGTGAGATCGCATCATAATGTCTCGCACGAACTTGTGTAGACCTATGTCCAGCAGTGGACTGCGATAGGCTTAAGTGATGATACTTTTCAATGAAATTACCATACAGATGGATTCTCTAATTTTATTAAAATTATATAAATACATTTTAACTTGCTTCTGCAGATCTATAAAAAGTTATGTAACTATTAAAATATTCGTTGTTAAGCAATTAAATATGTATTTGGAAATAACTTAAGCATTACCTACTCATAGAATTGGTCAATTTTTCAATATGATTCACGAAAAAGTACGTTTAAAACGTCAACCAAGGTTTTAATGATTTATTTTACGATAATGACCGCGATCAGGTTTTAAGAGTATATACAGTAGTAGGTTTTACGTACTTTCCGACAAAGGGCGAAAACGAACGAGTACCTACTATTACGGGTTTGTTTTACACGAAATACTACTTTTATGAAAATTAATGAAACTTTTTATATCAGTTAACATGAAAGTAAAAAAAAACATAAAGCTGCTTTGATAACAGATGATATTAATGATAAATTTTCACCAAGCCTAAATCTCTTTTATTTTTTTATTCAAATTTAATTTAAAAATTAATTCTTAAATTAAAAGAAATTCGTACGACAAAAATATATTACAAAAACCAAGGCTGAGAAACCGTATGAACATTTACATTATGCTACGTAATTATATTTTCGTGAACGTTTATATTTTAGTGAATTCTTCCGTGAAGGGTGAGAGAACCAATATAAAAGTGCAAACAAGGATAACAAGATTTAAGGTAAATAATTAAAGTCAATAGACTTGTTATTTGTACATGATACTTTTTTATGTCTGGAATCTTCTCTATTTAATAGTGTTTGCTAAGTCACTTCTTTTTTTGAAATCGCTTAAAAAAGATTTCGCGCCATACATATATATTTTTTTTTAATTATTCTGTTTATGTTTCAATACTGGTTAATTTTTAATCGTACAATTACTTCTAGAAACAGTTAATGTATAAAGTAAACAGTTATGAAAACATGTAGAGTTCGCTTTTTTTTTCTTATACATAATTATATGTAAAAATTATACGTAAGTATATAATAATTTTTATAAAAATAATATAACGTACTGTTTATAAACTACCGCATGTTTTCTTTTTATTCTTTACGTCAATTCACGTCAAGTAACACAAATGTTCAACGTTACTTTTAATAACAACATTTAATTACATAACAACATAACTTTGTGCAAATTAATTTTAAAAAGACAATAACATCTAACTCTAGAAATAAAATACGTATTATAAAATTATCTCGAAACATCGTCGGAAGCAACATTGGAACGAGGTTCTAAAGCTATATCAAATTGTATCAAGTAATACATATATTAGAAAAATGATGACCGAGTCGTTTTGTACACGCATTTTTTGTATTATGCCTTTGTCTTTGCAATGAACATAATGACTAAATGATCTATTAACTACTCAAGTACATTATTATCTTCAATAATATTCAATGATATTTAATCTATGAGTATAATTGTCAGAAACAGTTTTTGTATTTAAAAAGTAATTGCTTCTTTTTAAGCTTCATTTTAGCTTAATTTTTTGCAAAGAAATAAAATTACTAATAATAATTATTAGTATTGTATATGGCGGATGTTATGTTTGAACAAGTTTTGACCAAATATCGTATTATAATGAGCCATCGTGTCGAAGTGTAAAGTTCTTCTCACAAATGTTTCATTTTAATTAAATTCAAAGTAATCTCATACATTACGATTATTACATTGTAATGCGCAAAAGATAACCGGATTTTGTAGGAAAAAATTATAATATTCACGCCGTTTATTTTATTTTATCAGAATTTTATAAACAAATAAAATGCCATAATGATTTCGTCATAACTCTGTTTCTATGTACTTGTCGGTCCTCCCATTATTAATAAAATCTGTCGAAGAATATTAAACAATTAAGTCATTAAATATTCTGAATTAGTCGTTTTCAAATTCTAAATTTGTAGCGTTAAACGAATTTTAAAATAAAAAGTAATAGATATACACTTCATTTATGTAAAACTAGCTGACATGGAGAAATTCGTAGCGCTATGTTTGTTTCTAAGAAAATATTATTTTAAATTTTCTTTTCATAAAAACCTTGTATTTATAATAAAAGTACAAAAAAAAAACAATTATCCAATTTATCGTTGTCATTGTCTTATGTCGTTTGGAGTATATGCGCGAACATAGAAGGTAGGTACATTTGGGAATTGTAGCGTCACCTCGTTCCATAACCAAACTTATTCTTTCTCTTTAAAGACTCATAATAATCTTATCTATCTCTATAAAAAGAGAATTAATCGGTACAAATAATATGCCTATGAGTTTCTATTGCAAAGCGCGCATAAATCCTCTTCAAAGTTTGTGCATGCCGCTTCGATCCATCTACGCAGATGGTCTTTATTATATCTGCCACTGAGTCTGTGAATTGAAAGTATAAGAAAATTATTCGAAAACGGGATATTTACCATGTTTAATATTTTCGCTTTGCGGACTCATCATAGTCTCGTGATCAAGACATTCGCAGTCAATGTCGAAATATCGAGCTCCGCAAAGCGAAAATAATAAACATAGTAAATATCCCGTTTTCGAATAATTTTCGTAATAGAAGTAACCGTGTTAATCTAAAATCTTATAATGAAAGTATAAGATTTGTGTCTCGACCACACCAGCCGCAGCCCCCCGATTAATCTTCAAAAAATCATGCCATCCTTATCCTTCTTGTAATCCTCTCATTACGTTAATAGATAGGTACTATTTTAACTATAATTATCTCAATTGTTGTGTGATTGAATTAGACAATAGAATAATTCTAAAGGCAGTAAACGTTTACGTAACCGACTCAAAGAGCGAAGGCTTTTCACAACTGGAGCGTGACATTTTAGAACGTTAAAACTATACGTAAAATAAATAGCAACGTGCGATACCCGAGGAGTATTTACTGTTCAAGTATGTCAAAACACTTTTAGGCAAACATTTACAATTAATTTGAATTATTGGAATTCATTCAATGGTAATTATATACATATTTATAAAGGGTATTGAACCTTAGGAGTGAAAAAAAATCTTGTTAAAAATTGCCCTAAACTTTGTTTCATCTTTATTTAAACTAGAAATTTCTAAAAGCAACGAATTTCAACAGAAGTACGATTTAAAATCTTGTCACACTGAAAAATCAATGACGAAAAATAACATTAATCACCTTCGTAAAAGCTTTTGACTGATTTAGCAAACTACGATGCTAAAGTAAAAATGGTGTCATTGTGGTGTCGTAATGAACACGTAACAGTAAAACAAAAGTAATTTTCTGACCGTTGAACACAGTCAATTACCAGAACTATAACACAGAAAGTTGTAATAAGAACCACCGAAAGTCCAACTTGTTCGCAAAGCGTGGTAGGGACGCAGACAACGACAGGATATACATCTTTTAATCATATCGACAAAAGAACGTAAAAGAAAAAATTACATTTCGGGATTAAATTTCGGGATAGGTACTTAGTTAAGAATGTCATTTAAGCAGCTAAGATTCTTACTTATAAATACTATAATAAGTACTATAAATATTAATAAGTACTATAAATGAGCAATATTATTTCACTGTACTCTTCTGAAAGGTTAAGGTATTCCTCCACTCGAACTGATCCAGATTATGAGCAGGATATTTCTTGATGTGCCTTACCTAATAGGCTGTGTAAAGTTTAAATACATTTAGTAATATCTTATTATTTTTTTTAGGAAGCGGAGGCTCACAGATCTTCACCGATTGGCGTCAAGATGTATCTGTCACTGGACTAGGCCCGCCCTTCGACACCGCCTTCTACAACGTGCGCATGTCCGTCTCGACGAACATGTCCGATATTGTTAAAACTGTAAGTCTTATTTACTAATGTTA
This sequence comes from Melitaea athalia, assembly GCA_905220545.2. NCBI lineage: Eukaryota > Metazoa > Arthropoda > Insecta > Lepidoptera > Nymphalidae > Melitaea > Melitaea athalia. The sequence goes on from HG992177.1 coordinate 1,396,714, forward strand.
ATCTTAATTTATGTTCAGAATAATGGGCTTTTACAAAATAGGTACACAGTAAACAGGGTATAATGGATTTGCATAAAATTTTATTTGTCTTTCAGAGATTAGTTTTTGTATATAAACTAGCTGTGTCCCGCGGTTTCACACTCGTTAATTTGAAAAACCATAGCCTATAGCCTTCCTCGATAAATGGGCTATCTAACATTGAAAGAATTTTTCAAATCGGACCTGTAGTTTCTGAGATTAGCGCGTTCAAACAAACAAACTCTTCAGCTTTATAATATTAGTATAGATATCAACATACGAGTATGTACGTAGAATTGAACTTGCCAAACATTATTAAGAATTACATTCAGCTGATATATTTTTCCTTCTGTAAGGTTGAGGTACTACCTCAGTCAGGCTGCTCCATATTTTGAGCGGGAAATTTCCTGCTGTGCCCTACCTGAGTTATATATTATGTATTTCAAATCATGAAATAAAAACAAAATAATGTTGATAAAAGCTTAAATTTATAATGATTAGCATACTGTTTTCTTTTTTAATTACCTACGTTTCCTTCACAAAGAAGAAAAATTATAAAAATTACAGTAAACGGTAGTACCTACTTAACTGTGTATTATGTAAAACTTTTTTAATGTAACAGACAGTCCAGTGAAATCGCATGACTCGTTAAATATTTCACGATGCCTTGGAGTAATAATTGAGTTATCTACCTAAATCTGGCTCAAATTTAAGTGAGACAACGCAACAAATATCAGCCTTCATATGAAACTAAAATCATCGAAATCAGTACACCCAGTAAAAAGTTATGAGGTAACTCTCCTTTTTTAACTGATCTCACAAAAGGAGGAGGTTACTCAATTCGATCGTATATATAACTAGCTTCTGCGCGCGACTTCGTCCTCGTGGAATAGGACCAATTCTATCATACATGATTTGTGCGAAACTTTAATCGTTTACGCAGGCAGCGGAAGCTCTCAAAAGGAAAAAAACCCCGATTTTGAAACATTCTTCATTGGTGCTACGCTCCTATTGGTCTTAGCGTGATGATATATAGCCTATAGCCTTTTTCGATAAATGTGCTATCTAACACTGAAAGAATTTTTCAAATCGGACCAGTAGATCCTGAGATTAGCGCGTTCAAACAAACAAACAAACAAACAAACAATCAAACAAACTCTTCAGCTTTATTATATTAGTATAGATTTTTTTTTTAAATTTATGTTCGGCGATAACTTCGTCGTTTATGAGTCGATTATGATAATTATTTTTTTGTTGGAAAGGAGATATTATCCCAAGGGACCCATACCATGATAAGGAAACCAGGATCTGATGATGGAATCCCAGAGAAATCGTGGGTAACCCTCGAAAATCGTAGTGACGACTAGTGCGTTTGTTAATTTTTTTCGTCCACTTACGTTGTATTACTTGTCGATGTAATTGAACTCGGTTTTATTAGTTTGCTAGCAAACACAATTATTTAGTGTATAAATAACTGTTAAAACGCAATATAGTAAAAATAGTCTCCCAACAGATCAATTAATTTCTAATTCCTTTCCAGCGTCGTACCGTCCACCTCGGTCTCTGCCTGCCGCGGGCGTGTTCTCGCGAACAGGTGGGCGACCTGGTGAACGCAGTGCGCGCCCCGCTTCTCAACCACAAGGTGGTCGCAGTGCGCTCTCCCCAGCACGGCGGCTACTCCTACATACAGGACCCCACCTTCCACATACTCTTGTGAGTATCATTTACGTGATAGCATTGAGAAATACTTTTTTTATACAACTCGGTTGGGAAACAAGCGTACGGTTCACCTGATGGTAATTACCGTAGCTTATAGACGTCTGCAACACCAGAAGCATCGCAAGCGCGTTGCCGACCCTATCCTCCATTCCTCCCTACTTTAGTTTAATCAAAGAGAAATTGTATAAATATAAGTAAGCAAAGTTAAATGGTCATGACATTTACAAACTAATTGAAAACTAGATGTTTATAAATCATAGTGTCCCTCAGAAGGTCGTTAAAAATGAGTAAATTAAGGATGTCGCATTAAGGAAAAGTTTAAACAATGGTCTAGCTCTAGAGTCTAGACTCTAGCGCAAGGGTGAGCAATCTTTTTTACTAAAGGGCCGCAAAATTTTGAAAAATTGATATTCGGGCCAAAAGCACAGACAGAATAATAAGACTTGATGGTACAATTATTGAATTTTGGTGTGCTTTATATTATAATAAAACTGACAGTTTTGAAAATTTGAAAACCTCTGGCGGGCCGCACAAAATCTATTCGGGCCGCGGGTTGCTCACCCTTGGTCTAGAGACACATATACATATACCTCGATTTATTTGTATGCACTCGCAATAGTATTTATTTATACAAACTGACATATAGACTAACTAGCCGACCCGTGCCCACTTCGTTGGGCGTTATAATCCATTTCACATAAGAAGGGTACGGTGAAATTTAATATGTTCCAATACACTCCCACTATTTTCAGCAAATCAGATAAATATAAATGTTTTAAAATCACCAATTAATTTCTAAAGCAAATAATAATGCTTGATTAGATTGAATTGTTGACACGGCACCTCAGAGGGCGCAGGTTCAAATCCTGCTGATTTAAAATCTTTATATATTTTTATCTTTTTCCTTTTATCTTGTCACTCCTGAATAGTGTATCTTTCTGTTAGCGAAAGAATTTTCATGATCGGATCAGTATTTGCGAAGATTACCCCGTATATACAAAGTTATAAACTTTACCTCTTTATAATATTAGTATAGATAGCTGTGAACTAAGTACAAGTACGTATACTAAAATATGAGCTATTACTTCACACGTATAAATCAGTTCAGTTTCCATTTAACGTCGTCACGACTTACAGAATATAAACAATTGTATTATCTGTACATCAATGCGTATCTGTCTTAAAACATTTAATAAATAAATCCAATACTAAACACAGCTGATATAACACTTGTTTCAAAACAAAAAAGCGAAAGGTTTCACTTGTAATGACTGTCGTGTGGCGGAGGCCAAGGCGCCTCGAGCGCTCCACATCGAATTACATCATAGCAAATTATCTGGGTCAGTCAGAAACTGTATTATAGATTATTACTAGTATCATGGAATGCTCGTTGACGGCATCGTGGGCGTAAATCACCTACTTGTGTCACTGCGTTGGGTGTGTCGTATAAAAATGTTGTCTTATGTATCTATTTTATTCTTTACTAGATGGCCCGGTGAACTTCGTATCATTTACGTATATTTGTGACAAATATATACAAAACACTTTCTGAACGCATCTATACATTTGACAACCAATTGACAATGTTTTTGACAAGACATTAAATTTCCCCGCTAGGAACATTTTGTATTGGAAAATTAAATCGTCGTTTTTAGTATTTTCCGTTACATATTATTTATGTTTCTTACCGTTTAAACCTTCCTTGAACTTCCACAAACATTTCAAGATCAAAATTAGCCAAATTGGCCTAGCCATTCTCGAGTTTTAGCGAGACTAACGAACAGCAATTGATTTTTATATATATAGATAGAAGATAGATAGATTGTACACCACATTGAGTAATTTAATACAGAATTATAAAGTAAAAATTATAATGCACAATGAGGCGGCCTTATCGCTCGGTAGCGATTTCTGCCAGGCAACCTTAGGGTTAGGATTAGGAGAAAAAAAGAAATAAGTAGGTGGTGTGTGTTACTGAAGAGTATTGATTGTACATCTATGTAAAATATATATAATAATATAGGTATAATATAGTAAAATAGGTATAATATAATAATATAGGTACTAACGTTATAATGAAACAACTTTTTCCGTTTTCGGAATTCATCCATCATGGTTGAAAAAGTTGTTTCATTATAATGTGCTAACGTTGCCTTTTTGAATATAATAATTTGTTCAGTTTTCGATTTCGCTCAGATACAAACGTCCTTGTTTGTAATTCCTAAAGCTGGCCGGTAGAGAATGCTTTAGAATTCAATCCGCCTTTAGTTGTGACAGCTACATTTAGCTCCTAGTAAAAATATAAACTACGAACAAGACTTTTTAAGCCTTCATTAGCGCCATTTTGCTTTAAGTACGATGAAGCAGTCCCCCTCATTTTTTGTTAATACTCGTATTATTTACAGCGAACTTATGTTAATAGACTTAATAAATAAAAGATCAAAAGTGAAAAAATACTTGCAAAATACGTAAACTTGAAACAGAACATTTATTTGAATTCCAGGGCTGTATCATGTATAGTGGGTCTGCTCCTAATCGCCGGGACCGCGTATGACATGAAGATCGCCCGGGAGGTGCGCGCACGCAGGTGTCGCGCAGCCAACATGGCGTCCGCTGAAAACGGCTCAAATGATTTGAGAATGAACTTAAATGGACTTGATTCTATCACTGTTTCGAAAGGTATATTGACCAAAGTTAGAAAAATAACAATAAATATATCATTTTTGTCCTTGGATATATAAACGTCTTCAAATGATCGGATGCTATTAAAATATATATAAAAAAAAACGGTTCAGCCTGTAACATCCTAGACTGGTAGATAAGGCTGTACGGCCTTAAGTCCGCCTTTTGCGCAACCTGTTATCTCGAAGTGTTGTTATGTTGTTTTTTTTATTTTTTTTCTGAGTTGTGTAATAAAGTTTAAATAAATAAAATAAATAAACATCCAACTGCTGGGCATAGGCCTCTTTCTCCATGTAGGAGTAGGGTATTATTTAATGAGACAGTATTGATTGAATTTCACTGTTTTCTTAAAATTAGCATGATTCTTTAGGAGAAGCTGGGTTAATTATGTTGAAATCGTGATCAATATCCAATAAAGGAAACAAATTCTTGAACCTAATATTATATCGTCGAAAATATTCAATAAAAATCCATTTCAATTCATAAATTGCAAAAATATGCATTAAATAATTCAAACGATGATGTTCAATGATGAGATGTTCAAACTACTTTAAATTACAGGCAAATCAATGTACAACGTGAACAATAATATTGCTATCAATAGTAATAACTCTGAAGAACGATTGACTTCTGAAACATCGTCAACCACTGAAGAGGAACTCAAACTAAGTAAGTTCATTTTATTAAACGAACCATATTTTACGTTGAAAATTTTTAGATATAGGTAAGCGTTCTTAAATTTGGCACAATATCATTTGACTTTTTAGTTTCATATCTATATAATAAAAATGAAGGTTGCTAAGCTCATAACTGGAGAACGGCTCCACCGATTCGACTGATTTTTTTTTTGTGTTCCTTAAATCCCACGGAAGGTTTTTATGCTAAAAAAATCAACAGACAGAACGAAGTCTGTTCGGGCAGCTAGTTATTTAATAATAATGCCTCGGTAGATATAGGATTTGCAATAAAGTGAATACTATCCAAGAACTTTAGTAAATCGTATTAAACAAATTCTTAAATTTAATATCAAATTTCTGACTCCATATCCTTTTAAACAGGCATTTGGTCAGAACTGCTGCTGTCTTTCTCCATGAAAGCGAATATCTTGCAAATCTTCGACCAGTCTGTAGGATCAGACACCGTGCCGGAAGTGCATGGCTTGCGTTCCTTGTCGATGGTCTGGATCATCTTCGGACATACATGTATTGTAGTGTTTAAGGTAAGAATCAGGACTTCTAGAATCAATACCTAATTCCTATTGCACTGTTATTGTTCAGTTAGTTAAGTTAAAGGATATTTTGCTAGAGATGTTAAATAAGACTTTCTTAATATTCAGGCAGAAACTAGAGAGAAAGAGAGAAAAATCACGAACAACCAAAATACATAGATTAGGTAAGTATCTAATCTATGTATCTATCTAATATATTAGATACTTATCTAATCTATGTTTTGGTTGTTCGTAACAGTAGTTATTCATGTCTGTAGTCACTTGAACCCTAATAACTACTGTTAATACTGTTATCTAAAAGTAGAAAATGGTCAAATATATACAGAGCAGACCACCTATAGCTTACAGTATACATAATATTATATTACCAGATTTAATTTCCTTATATTATATCGTAGATGTTCATTAATGAAAACCTAAAAACTCTTACAAACTTAAAAAACAGTGTTATTCCACTCTGAATCGACACTAAATTGTACTGGTGTATAACTAAAGTGACCATTTTTATTTCGGCTCAAAACGGGACATCGACTTTTTTAATTCAACAGATTTATTTATTTATTAACCGACTTCTAAAAAAGGAGGAGGTTCTCAATTCGACTTTTTTTATATAATGTTATTTATTATCATATCAAAAATTCGAACCCGCACCCTCGACATACCGACATCGGTAATATAAAACATTTTGAATAAAAATGTACCTATTTAAAATTACACTGTATTTTAAATTTAAAAATGTTATTTAATAAAATGTTATTTATTATCATATCAAAATTTCGATCCAGCGGGATTCGAACCCGCACCTCCGACATACCGACATCAGTAATATAAAACATTTTTAATAAAAAACATTTTCGAATTTCCTCATGTGTGGGAAACACAAATATAAAAATAATACGAATTAAGAATAGCATGGTGTCATCATCATCATCTCTCGTCAAAGACTTCATTGTAATATGAAATTGTATAGTTGGGTGTGTAAGAAGACCCGTGCGATACACATAATAAATAATACTTAGCATCATGATTACGTAAAACAAGATATACCTATACAATATTACCTATATAATATTTACAATGTTTCTATTGCTCATTAAGAGTTTCCAATATTTCAACACAGTTACTTAGTGCTGGTCACGGCTGCACGAGACCATGCTAAATATACGGAATATTATTACAATTATGAATTATAGTATAACCTTCAACATTATTGATGATGACCGTTGATCTCAAAGCGTCAATTATAATAATTGAACTGGAGTTTACCCCTTTAGATCGACTGTCTAAATAGGTACAAAAAAGACTTACTAGTCTTAAGAAAAAGATTAATACCATATCAAATGGTAAATAAACGAATAAAGTAACGCCATCTATCGGTCGAATGATGCCGCTATTAGAAAACTATGAGTCTATCGACGACGTTTCCGTGGTTTCCGAGACGTTCGTTTTTTATTTGCCTTTTCTGAAAAGACAACAAAAAACGTAACGAGGTCATTCGTACAACAGATTTTACACCTCATATTTTTTTCATACAAAATTCAAAATCGATTCTTATGGAGTAAACTCTAAAAATAAAATTTGTTGGGTTTATCTGTCTTATTAAGTTGGTATCTCACTAACAATGGATTACCACAGAGATACCTTTGACCAGTAAATTTAATCGTTACTTATTGTATAGTTCGTGACACAAGCAAACAATAAAATACACACAACACAAGCATTGTTAGTTGTAACATAGATTTTTACTTCAATTGAACAATTAGTTGTTAGATGTAAAAAAATTATACTTTATAAATTTGTTCACAGTACGCCGACAATACCGCCTTGAGGGCGATCCTTGAAAAGAGTTTTTGGTTCCAACTTATCATCAGTGCGGTATACAGTGTCGATACTTTCTTCTGCCTTGGGTAAAGAATTTATATTATAATATTCTCCATTCAGTATTAATATTTGTTTATTTACTTTATTAACGCAAAGAATTTACGATATTTATTCCATATCTCACTCACTTCAGCCTATCGCAGTCCACTGCTGGACATAGGCCTCTACAAGTCCGCGCCAAAAATGGCGTGAACTCATGTGTGTTGCCCATAGTCACCACGCTGGGCAGGCGGGTTGGTGACCGCAGGGCTGGCTTTGTCGCACCGAAGACGCTGCTGCCCGTCTTCGGCCTGTGTATTTCAAAGCCAGCAATTGGATGGTTATACCACCATCGGTCGGCTTTATAAGTTCTGTGGCGACATCTATCGAGATATCGAAGATTCTAAATCGCGCTATCGAAGTTTTCAAAGCGAATGAACTATATATACAAGAACCCGACAACAACCGTTGGGGCAGTAGCCCTACCAGACACAACACCCGTCTGGTTGGAGGATCCTCCCTTTTCGGTGGACGAACATCTCCACAAACTCATACATGGTGGTAGTGGAACTGTGTTATCCCTTAGTCGCCTCTTACGACACCCACGGGAAGAGAAAGGGTGGCTATATATTCTTTACAGCACACATAGCTTATTCCATATCACCGTGTACTTATTTTAAAAATAAATTTAAAAAACTTTTGTAGTCACTAATATTCCTAAACTCTTGGACATTAATAAGTATACATTACGATCAAAATAAAGATGTTTATTAAGCTTTCTCTGTTTAAATCTAACCAATGTCTACTTGTCTGTACCAACAGCGGTATGCTGGTATCGTTCCTGTACTTCCGCACGAACGCGAAGGGCAGCCTGGATCGCCTGACGAAGGGCCGCCGCAAGCTCACCGCCGGCGTGCTGCAGTTCTTCGGTCTCATCGGATATAGATTCGCCAGGTCTGAGCCCCTTCTTCTATTTTGACCTGTCTCTTTAGATAATACTAGTGGTCGCCCAGAGGTCAAAATTCGACCATAATTAAAAATTTAAATTAAAGAAAACCAACAAATTATGAAAATAAAGAACCTTTTTTAAAAAATTTCAATTTGACAACATACTGAATAAAACAAAAGGGTATAACGTGTTAGTATACCCGTGTGGTATACGTGTGGTAGTGTGTGTAATGCTTTTTTTTATTAATTTAATGTATATTTTATGCATAATTTTGAAAAAATATTAGCATTCCGCACTCCTTCTTTATACAAACTATAAGTGTGCGAAATTTCATACTCCTCCATACGCGCAATTTCCGTAAAAAGGGGTTCAAAGTTTTTGCTTCACGTATTAATATATAGATAATTAATAATTTTAATCATGGTCATTTCATTAGTTTTAGTCCAAAACTAATGTATGACTTTAATCTCCATTTAGGTCTACCGCTTTGCGTTCTGTTGTCGTTATTTACCACAAGTTATTACATACAAGATTGGCATTATACATTATCTTTTGGAATGAAGTCCAACACGTAATTAGAATTGTTCAAGATTCCTCGACCTAAAATAAATGCCAAAATGAGTTTGAACTCTAAAAAGAAAGAAAAACTGTGGTTTTATGAAACCACGGTAAAAGTGAAACTTTTTTTTACATTTAGACATTTAACTAAAAATTTTTGGAATAATATTCCATTAAGGGTATAAAAATCGCTTTATCAATCTTACCACACGGCCGACCGTCACGCGACATGCAACACACAGGCGAAAAAAATTGAGACGATATAATAAAAGTTTCACTTAAATAAAAATGGTGTTCAAAGACGTAGAAAATATGTTCGTCAGACTGACGGCGCCGTACCTGTTCATGCTGGGCGTGGTGGAGGTGACGATGAAGTGGTTCGCGAACAACGCCGTGTTCGAGCCGCCGGCCAACGACCACGAGACCTGTCCGCAGTTCTGGTGGAGGAACCTGCTCTACATCAACACTCTCTTCCCCGTCGAACAAATGGTAAACACTTCAAACAGATACAGAATAATTATATTTATCAACTGAGGTAGGGCACAGCAGGAAATTTCCTGCTCAAGAAATGGAGCAGCCCGACTGGGGTAGCACCTAGACCTTACAGAAGACCACAGCTAAATAATACTGTTTTCAATCAGCATTGTGTTCCTGTTGGTGAGTAAGGTGACCAGAGCTCCTAGTACTACTAGAGTAGCTTCATTTTGATGAGACGAACAAAAATTTCCTCTACGAAAACTCTCGATTGTGGTAGGTAATAATATTGACCTCGTATGGTCATCACATATTATTACTAACCAGCAGATTTTTTTTTTCTTTTAGTTAGTTAATATCTATATAATTTATTAGTAATATTGTCCCACAAATTGCGTGGTACGTTATCCCGGTCCTACACTCACTGCTGCTCTATCCCCTGCTATCTCTGTTAGCTACCACAATCGAGAGTTTTCGTAGAGGAATTTTTTGTTCGTCTCATCAAAACGAAGCTACTCCCGGAAAATTAGCTTGATAGTAATCAAGTGAAAAAAATGTACTAGGGATCCCGGACTACGTATAATATCTACCTATATATGTACATAAATTACAAGGACTGATAGAATTTAAAAGTACTACCTCCTGCGTCTAGAATGCTATGAAAATAAAGCTTTCCATTTCACTTCACTAAATAACTTTTGAGTTCAGTTGAGAGTTTCTGTAAAGTTTTATAAGATTCTGGAAGATGAAGAAAATTACTAAGCGCATATTTTTTCCAGTGCATGCTGTGGAGTTGGTACCTTTCTGATGATACGCAGTTCTATGCCGTCAGCGCTATACTCCTTATCCTCGCTACAAGGTGTGTATTTGAATCTTTTTATTTACTTTCAAGATAACTTGAAATTCTCTTCTCCTTTAAGATGTTCTGTAAATCATGATAATTAAATCTACTGTTATGTTTTTTGTCTCAACCGACCTTTTAGATACTGACTTCCAAGCTGAGATCAGAGTCAGAGAACTTACTTAAATACACTATCAATAATAAAATGCTGTATATAGTATGAAAGTAAATATACAAGATCAATTTTAAAATATTCAAATCAATTCAATGCTTAAAAAACCAAATAAAAATCATCATATCAAGAATTTCGACTCAGCGCGGTGTGGATCCATAGCTCAATTGGCAGAGCGCTGACACGGTATGTCGGAGGCGCGGGTTCAAACCCCGCTGGATCGAAAAAATTTGATATGATTTAAAATGTTTAAAATGTCTATATTCAAATAGTTAAGTACTACAAAAACACATTTAATTTTGCAGTCACTTCAAGCTATCCGCAGTACTGACGGGGCTCTTCTTCCTGTCGTCGCTCGTCACAACGGGCTACGTGTCGTACAGCAGCGAACACATCCCGAACAGCGAGGACCCGTTCACGCAGTTCGACAAGATCTACGACAAGCCCTGGACGAGACTCGGTCCCTACTTAGTTGGAATGGCCACTGGCTGGATATTGTTTAAGACCAATTTGAAGATCAAAATGGGCAAGGTGAGAATTTTTCGATTGATTGATGCGCTAAGGTCTCTTTCTTATATTAGGAAAAGATTCGGAGCTTAGTCCAAAAGAATTAAGGTACAGGCGCCTATTAAGGCCCGCTTAATTTGCATACCTCATAAAATCTTGTAAGTACTCGTACATAAGTAAAATAGAGAAAAACCATATTGGAAGAAGAAGAAAAAAAACGTAAAGCTTCTGCCATTATACCAAAAAAAATTGCGTGCGTACAAAGTACACATGTCAGAAGTAAAACTTCTTTAGCAAACTATTTTAAAAAACCAATTTAAAATACAAAAAAAAAATAATTGAAAAAAAAACAAAAACCCAACATCACGCGGTGTTCCCAGGCGGTCACCCACCCAAGTACTGACAGCGTGACGCGTTGCTGCGTTCGCGGTCGCTCAAATTTTACCCCTCACGCGCCTAAAGAAGTTTCACTTCAAAAAAGTCAATTTAGAATATTTTAACGTTTTACAAATAAATTATGGTTAAGATACCACTGATTTTGAAGACAAATTTTATCGGAAGAACTTTAAAAAAAATCTTAAGGGTTGAAATTTTAAAAACTTTTCATTATGATTTTCATATTAATTTTAAAATTATTTTTATTATCATATCAAAAATTTTCGATCCAGCGGGATCCAGTGGAATCTGGGGGAAAATTTTTGATATGATAATAAAAAACAATTTCGAATTTCCTCATGTGTGGGTAGCACAAAAATAAAAATAATACGAATTTTAAAATTAGTTAAAGACATCTGTGTGCGTTCTCTATTGTGCGATTTTATTGGACTTTATTGCGGTAGCTTATTCTATGAAATAAAATTAAAGAACATACAAATAAAATAAAACAACAAGTGGGACAGGATCGGAACTGCGCATGGGTGAACTTGTGCCGGAAAGGTCGAAAAGTTTCACAAGTTATGAGGTTAACAAAAACACATTTAAACTTGTTCAAACTCCCAAAACGTGTGTGTATAATGTTATCTGTGTATATATTTATACTGTACCTCATATTATTTACACCACGGTGTTCTTTTTTCGCAGGTTTAAAAAAAATAAAGAATAATTCCCTATCATAAAAAATCAATAATGGTACTTTTTTTTGTTTCTGGCAACTATTGGAATCCAACATCTTTACGTTCCTTTGGGAAAATTACTACTAAGCTTTTATAATATTAACGAAGGATATTTCGCTACATCTTATCATTTTTCTTGAGTTAGTAACTATTATAATTTGAAGTCACGTTGGCGCAATGACCAAAACACTGGCCGCGCCGGTGAAACATTTGTATAGGCTATAGCCCACACAGACAGTTGGTAGAGCTGATATCCACTTACATTTTTATTTCTGTTATACTAAATTACCAAAATTCAAAAAGGAATAATATGTAGTGTATTTAATGAAATAATGAATTCATAGCTTGCGATGATTGTGGAACACTACAAACATCGTATTCTATAGCCTATAAAATTATAAATAGATACATAAAAAAATAAAAAAAAACAGTCGACTCCTTCATTCAAGATCAATATTCCTTCATAATTAGGGACACGAAAAAAGTATCGATACTTTGTGGTATCGAGTACATTTCCTTTCGATACCGATACTTTAGTACTCGATACTTTGCATTCGATACTTTTACTCAATGAGTACCTACTTTTTGGCAGGTATCGTATCGAAAGATTTACATGAGTACTTAATTACACTTTTTCCTGAAATTTTGAAAAAATTTATTCAGTATTTGTACGATAATTTGAAGCAACGACCTTTTTAACCGACATCCAAAAAAAAAGAGGAGGTTTTCGGAGGAGGTTTTTTTTTTAATGTATGTTAGCTCAGAAATTTTAACTGGGTGGACCGATTTCGATGAATTTTGTTTTAATTGAAAGGTGTTGCGTGTCATGTGGTCCCATTTAAATTTAAATGAGATCTGACAATAACTTTTAAAGTTATATCTAATAGTCTATAGTATTTACTCGACTACTTCTTCGTTGACCAACGTTGTATTATACCGCATAACTTTTTACTCGGTGTACCGATTTTGATGTTTTTTAATTTAATCGAAAGCTAAGGGCCTATGCAAACCACGTTTTTTAAACGTGCCGTCGACGCGCGTTTGTAGCGATACAGACTTGATACACACGCGAGTCAGACGCAGCCTGTAGACCTTTGCACACCTGAATACGCGTTTGAATCGATGAAAACGCGCGTGTCACGCGATACAAACGCGATGCAAACGCGCGTGTGTATCGATACAGACGCGCCGTCGACGCGCGTGTCACGCGATACAGACGCGATGCAAACGCGCGTGTGTATCGATACAGACGTGCCGTCGACGCGCGTTTGAATCGATACAAACGCCAACAAACTGCTCTGTAGAATAAAAATGCGCCGTCGACGCGCGTTTCTAAATCGTGGTTTGCATAGGCCCTAATACTTGTCATGTAGTCTTGTTTAAATTTGATCGAGATCTGATTACAACTTTTTGAGTAATTTTTTAACGGTTCACAGGAAAGTGGTTAAAAAATACTTATAAAAAATGGACACCTGGACACAACGTTAAAAATAATTGAGTAATCTTTAATAGTGCGTATATTTACTTGACTATTTTTTACGACTTCAATTACATTGACAAGTATGTCAATGTAATTGAAGTCGTTTTTTTTTCGTTTGCGAGCAAACACAATTTTTTTTTTTTTTGGTTGACTGACATATTTGGAAACAGTCGTTCAGTATTTGTGCGAAATTTGAAGCGACCTTTTTTTTTGGAAGTTGAAGCATCAATTCCTTCTATTGAGTACTTTTGTACTCGATACCTAAAAGTATCGATACTTTTGTTTCGATACTTTTATGAGTACGATACTTTTTTTTCGATACTACTCATGAGTACAGTATCGATACTTTGTATTCGATACCGTGTCCCTATTCATAATGAATTCATGATTGTTAACATTTCTGATTAGATAGTACCACAGAGTAAATTCATACATTGTAATAGTAGGGATAGCTAGGGATGTGAAAAAATAATCGATTTTTATTTTAATCGATTATTTTTTTCTAAAAATCGATTTTTAATAATCGATTTTTGTATTAATATTAATCGATTTTTAATAAATCGATTATATAAATTACGCGTTTAAATCGATTTTTATAAACAGTGCCATCTATGCGATGGATGAAAAAAAAAGCGAAGAAAGTTTCAATTTTATATACAGCGCTATCTATGGTTCAAAATCACCAAGGTGGAAAATTGTGTTTGGAAATTAATAAAAAATACAATCGTAACTAAATTCATCTAATGTACATTTTGACACCATTCAAATCGATTTGACTTATTTGTACACCAAATTACCTGCTTAGAAAATAAATTAATTTCATTATTATAATAAAATAATTGTGTAAAAAATCATTTCGAGAACGGGTCCCCAAGTGCTGTATCGTACAATCAAATTACTGTAGCTCTGAGAAAAATTAAATTTTAACTCTTTTTCGTGTCTAACAAGAATATTAATCTCCTCAAAAACATTTTTTTAAACCCATTACTTACATAATAAAATTATTTAGAACACGAAATTTGCCCCAAAGTTTGTCCGAGACAATGTACGTCATATTAGTGAACACAATCATATCCAAGCAAAACTTTTTTTTACTGAACCCGATTTTGGCGGTATTGTGCTGTTGTAGTAGAGAGCGAATGTGTGTGTGGTGGGCACTGTTTGTTTTTTCGTCAAATTATTTATAATTTAAGTGATAAGAACGTTTCTATTTACAATCTACATACCGTACATCAATTGTACATCATAACAGGAACACGTACAATTGATTGTAATATTCAAAACGCAGTTTTTGTAAGAATAATTAATTAAAGCTACCATTGTTTACTTGACATTTACTTTGGACTATTGTGTTCAAGATGTCTGATGCTGGCATAAAACGCACGAATATTTAAAAACGTCATTCCATGAACGGTCATTTTGGAAACGTTCCCGGATATGATGACGTGTTCCCTAAATGATGATAGTGTTAAGATGACTATTTAAACACTCAAGCATTATTAAACAATGCTATAATATAAATGATAGCTACATAACATATTTGCATCAAGCATAGAAACAAAAAAAATATTAAAAGAAGTAGAATAGACCTAAAAACAACTAAAAAAGATAGTAGGCATATTTTCGCCAAAGAAGAAAAAGCCAATGCAAGAATAAGAATGTTTCTGGATAATATGACTGATGAACAAAAAGAAATTAAACGCGATAAAGACAGGCTTTACTACCGAAACAAAATAAGCTGAAAAGTAAAGGAAAAACTAGGAAAAAGATGTAAAAAAGCGTCAAAAAGTACAGAGGGAAAAAATAATAGTGTTAAAGCTGGCACATCTCATGGGGCAGACAAAGAAAACCTGCATGCTAACTTAATTTCTCCTGGGATAAACCTTTTAATTAAAGTACCACCCAAAAAACAAGTGTCTTTTGTAGATATGTTGGCGTAATAAGTGAAATATCTGTTGAAGACTATGGACAACTTAAGGTTACTTTCCAAAAATATGTGCGTAACAGTACAAAAGTAACTATTTAAATTAGACCCAACAGATGTATCGTATGTTACTCATGAACAATTTCCTAAACCTTTACTTAAAAAGCAAAGAAGTCGAGATTATTATTATTGAAAAGGTCTGATTATAATAATAACTTGTTTATTTAATTTTGTTGATTCCATTCATGCAAAATTTTGTTCTTTGAGTTTATTTAAATTTCTTAATAATATATTTTGTTACAATTTATTTAAGTTTTCTTGTTGTAGTTACTATTACTTCTCAAAAGTTTAATGTGCAACTGTTAAAGGTAATGAAAATGTCATTTTAAGACTGGAGTTAAAAAATTATTTAAGAATGTTATAAATATTATTTTTATTGTTTACATAAAAAACTTTGGTAGCAATTAAATAAAAAGTTAAAAAAGAACTAAATTTTTGCATTTATTAATGAAAATATCGTCATCGACTGTCGATGAATCGTTACTGTATCATTCAGTGAACATCTAAATACACTAAATCATTTTCGGGAACACCTCTTGAAATCGATATTTACCACAAATTTAAAATATTCTTAAATAAATCATTACGGAAATACTACGGAGACATCAAACTTGTAATAATCGCATGTAATTTAAATTGAAATACTATTCATAATCTAGTATATGTTAAACTTTATTTATATTTATTATATTTATATTATACTTTAAAATCGTAACTTTACTCTGAAGTAGCATTATAATCAAACTTAACTGGTAATTATGCGTAATTTTCTACAAATTGTTCATTTATTTTCAATCAATGTTGATGAATTCTGTCATTTGGCTACAGGAAGAAGTCATATTTTGAAACTGTTATTTTTAAATATAATATTAAAAATTGTTCCCGAAATGACGAAATTCGTTGATATGCCTTCTTAAATTCACTGTAATCAACACAAATATTACTTTTATGCTTGCTTATCTTAAACATTTCAAGAATAGTATCGTAGCAATTATTTAATCCAATTTTCAAGTTAGTATCTATTAAGTATTTTTTTCAAAAACACTAACTCGGAATTCGCCACCTTGGTGATTTTGTGCCCTATGCGGCGGATGGAACAACTCAAAGTAAATTAATTTTTACATAAAACGGTGCCAATTTGTTCTATGTACCTATAGATACGTGTAAAGTAGTTTCAGTACTTTTAGTGTAGTGAATAAGATAATATTATATAGTTGTTTGTAAACAATTAAACAATAAAAATGTCTTCTAACCGTAAAACACCTAAAAAAATTTTTATTGTTAAAACTTAAAGATTAACGAAAGATTTGTTTTATATTACACAGCCACAGCGTAGTCGTTTAGTTTTTGAAGTGAAACTTCTTTAGGCGCATAAGGGGTAAAATTTGAGCTACCAGTAACGCGGCAGCGTCATGACGTTCAGTACTTGAATGGGTGACCACCTGTTTTTTTTCAACTAGTTTCTTTTTTTTTGTATTTTAAGTTCGTTGACTCTTTAATTAGTTTGTAACTGTTTTCTTTTTAATTATTTTTTTTAATTAGTTTGCCAAAGAAGTTTCACTTCTGCCATGTGTACTTTGTACGCAAGCAATTTTATTTAATTATCGTTTCGTTTTAATTTTTTTATTTTAAAAAATTTTTATGCCAATTTTTTTGAAGTGGAACTTCCTTAGGCGCATGAGGGGTAAAATTTGAGCGACCGGTAACGTGGCAAAACCGCTGGGAAAACCGCGTGACGTTAGCTTTTTCTTTTTTTTTCAACTACTTTTTTTAATTCGTTTTTTATTATTAGTATTTTTTAAAATTAGTTTGCCAAAGGAGTTTCACTTCAGACATGTGTACTTTGTACGCATGCAATTTTTTTATATTTTTATTTGATTTTTATTTTAGTTTTCGAGACAATAAGGTTGTCATTTTGTAGGGATGCTCATCGTTTTATTTATTTTTTACAGTAAAACGTTTAATGGTACTGAAAATTTGTATTAATAATGATATTTGGTTACCTTATTCCTTACCTTGAAAGTTTAAAGGAACTTTCACTCTGATTTTTAGTTTTGAATTGGTTATTTTTTTAATAATACTTTTTATTTAATTTTTAATCTGATATGAATTTTATTGGAATATGAAAAGCACGTAGATTTTTGAATAATAGAAAAAAATCGATTTTTCCGCAAAAATCGATTATTATTTTTTCTAAAAATCGATTTTTGAGAAATCGATTAATATGTTATCAAGAAAAATCGATTATTATTTAATCGATTTTTTTACATGAATGTCACATCCCTAGGGATAGCACTAAAAGACTGAAATCATATTTAAGGTCCGCGACAGGCATACAAAATGACGCGGAGTTCAAAAATTAATATTATGTATTAAAGTGTTACACATAGAAGCGCTGTCAACCCTCTATACCGCACGAGAAGCGAAACGTTAGCGCGATTTAATTCCGTACAGTGCCATCTGCTATCGTATTTTGGTACTAAACTCATGAAAGTAAGGCCTTTTGATTTATAAATTATTTTAGTTTTTTTACATTGATTGATTTAACGATAACAATTTATAAGGTGAGCCGTACGCTTGTTTGCCGACCTAGTTGTATAAAAAGAAGCTACATATTATACAATTTAAGCTGTTAGTACCTATAATAAAAATTAATAAATACATTTTTCTTGATTTAGTAATAGGGGTGGACGATATACATCGATGTATTAAAAACACTCGATGTTTTGAAACGATGCATCGAATCAAACCGATGTATTGTTAATATTTCAACATCGAGTATAAATCGATGTTTCTTTATTCGATGCATCGAAGAGGCAAACAAACCCGCTAAAATTATTCTTTAATGGATGGATTGTCTCTCTACAGTTCATAAGTAACATAGGTTCATAGGTTCAAATAAAAAAATAGTATTTTTCAAATTTTACGTTTTTATTGCTTTAAAAACATATTTTTCTGTGCCTTTAGCACATGCTGACAAATTTTTGTTATCTTTAAATGTTTCAAAGCTCGTTTTACAATCAAAATTTAAATTCAAATAAATACACCATTAGTTTTTAACCCCTGACGCAAAAAGAGGGGTATTATAAGTTTGACGTGTCTATCTGTCTGTCTGTGGATCCGTGGCTCGCGAACGGATGAAGCGATTTCAATTTAATTTTTTTATAATGAAAGGTGAGTTACGGGCGAATGTTTTAGACATGTTTGAGGAAAATCGGTTGAGTTGTTTAAAAGTTGTGGGGGGTGAAAATGGGGAAGAATAACCGAATGTCTGCAAATATAATCGAGTGGTGTCTCAAAAGGAAACGCATCACGTGCACATTACAAAATAATATGTTCAATGAAAATCGGTTGAGGCGTGAAAGAACTCCGGGGTAAAAGTGGAGAAAATAGCCGATATCTGCAAATATATGTGGTGGGGAGAAAATTAGGATGGAAATCCAATGTAATCTTTACCTTAAAATATATAAATTTGAAAATTTTCGACAAGAATCTATGTACTTATTAAAAACTTAACAAAATCTACATTATAATAAGTGTGTACCTATAAAAAGTATAAAATAAAAGTTAAATAAAAAAAACTCGTGTGGTTTTAAGAAACCACTTTTTTTACATTATAGACATTTAACTAAAAATTTTTGGAATAATATTCAATTAAATGTATAAAAATCGCTTTATCAATCTTACCGCGCGGCCGACCGTCACGCGACATGCGACACACACACGAAAAAGTTTGAGATGATGTAATAAAAGTTTCACTTTAAAAATTATAAAAAACTCTGACACTAATCTGAGTTCTGGATTTATAAATCGAAAAATATCGATCCTAGGCAAAAATTGATGGGAACCAAAATTGTAAGAAATTTAATTTTAAACAACTTTTGATATATCTATTTTTCGTGTAAAAATGAAATCAAGATGGCGGACGAAGCAACAAGTCTGGTATCCCTACTTTTTGAATTTAGACTACCAGTGACCCCTCACAACGAATTTCGAAGGAAAATTGCTGCTTCCAATTTTTGTAAATCTCAGCCCGTTTTTGAGTTAATTCGACTGGGCTACACAGTAAAGATTGAAAATAAAGTATTTTCACATACTTTATTTGTATGCAAAAATATAAAGTATAATATTACCAAAAATAAAGTAGGATACGTTATTATAATAAAGTATAGTTGGCAGCCCTATATACACGTGTAAGTTTTTTTATATCTAAACCACATAAATATCTAACTTATAGAAAAACACTCGATGTATGGAAAACATCGATGTTTTTTTTGATATATCGATATTACATCGATGCCACTATGCGATGCATTGAATCGAAAAAAACATCGATGTATTTTTTCAGTGTCCATCACTATTTAGTAACTATGTATTATAATTTGAAGTCACGTTGGCGCAATGACCAAAACACTGGCCGCGCCGGGGAAACATTTGTATAGGCTATAGCCCACACAGACAGTTGGTAGAGCTGATATCCACTTACATTTTTATTCCTGTTATACTAAATTACCAAAAATCAAAAAGGAATAATATGTAGGGTGTTTAATGAATTCATAGCTTGCGAAAGTTTCGATGATTGTGAGACACCACAAACATCGTATTCTAAAATTCGTTTAATTTTGATATGATTTTAGTAATTGTGTTTGCTCGCAAACGAAAAAAAAAACGACTTCAATTACATCGACAAGTAATACGTAGGTAGACGAAATAAAAAAAGAATTATCAAAATCGGACTATTCTGTAAAAAGTTATGCGTAGTCATACATAAAAAAATATACGCGTCGAATACATAACCTCCTCCTTTTTTGAAGTCGGTTAAAAATGTTTATAATATATTATGATTTTAAATGTAATATTAATGTGTTAATTGGTGACTATTATTGTATAATTGTTTTATATATTTTTAAAATTTGATTATTTAATTAGTTGAAATTAGAATTAAAACTAGAATTATTGTTATTATTATTTATTGATTTTATTGAATTATTTAAATTGACTTCTATTTTGTTTATTCAATTAAGTTTTTTATGCATTAAATAAATAAATAATAAAAAATAAATAATCGTATTCTATAGCCTATAGATAGATACATAAAAAAACAGTCGACTGCTCCTTTTTATTTTTAGAAGTCGGATAATAATATCAAAAAGTCAAGATCAATATTCCATCATCATGAATTAATGATTGTTAACATTTCTGATTAGATTTAGATAGCTCATAGCCAGTCATAGCAGTGATAGTACTATCATATCATCATAATTATAATTATTATATAATTATATATAAACAAGGTCCGCGACCTTCTCCTACATGGAGAAGAGGCCTATGCCCAACAGTGGGTTATTAAAGGCTGAATTGTGATCGTGAAGGTCCGCGACGTCCATATGGAATGACGCGGATTTCAAAAATTAATTTAATGTATAAAAAGTGTTGTACTCATAGAAGCGCCGTCGACCCTCTATACCGCACGATAAACGAAACGTTAGCGTGATTTAATTCCGTACAGCGCCATCTGCTATCGTATTTTGGTACTAAACTCGTGAATGTAAAGCTTTTTGATACAAGGGTGCATTTAGACCAAACGAACAAACAAAGAGCTAGAGCTAGAACAAGAACATTCTTTCTTGTTCTTTATGTGTAAACGAAAACTCGTATTCAGCGTTTACATCAAACGAACAAAGAGCTAGAGCTAGAGCAAGAGCATTCTTTCGTAATCTTTGATTGTTTAGTGTAAACGAAAGCAAGATCATCTGCATGAATGTTCTTTGCTCTTTCGTGTCAATTCTGTGGTTAGTATTGGTAGTGCTTCGCTATGTTTGACTCTGATAGCGATATGAATCCAGCTCTTCTTTAATTTGAAATGGTGTTAGGCCTTTTCTAAAGAAGTATTTAATGACCGCGCGCTTCTCTGATTTTTCCATTTTTACATAAGCAATCGAGACGTCTTGTTCAATCGTCACTCAAATGTATACTAACAGAGCCTACGACCTGAAAATTTATATACACGCTAGTGAGACACAGTACTATATAATACAGGCCAAAAATTAGACCTGCTAGCGCGATCTCTAGGTCAGGCCGGAAACTTTTCACCCCGCCCAGGTACTTGCTAGATTTTGATAACTTGTTATCTACTATTCTCTAGAAATATCTTATTATATAATTACAATTGAAAAAAAAAACTAATTGTTAACGCTGCAACTTACAATTATTTAAGTTTTTTTTTTTTTTTTTTAAGTTTTTTGTTCGAGGTTTACCACTTCTATGACTAGCTACTATCTAGTCATAGACGTAACACTAATCTACTAGTAATTTAAATCGCGCTGGCAAAATTATTTCTTGTAAGGCCACCATACATTAACCTCACGCGGTGGTCCAAGGCGGACACCCATCCAAGTACTAAACGTCATGACGCTGCCGCGTTACCGGTCGCTCAAATTTTACCCTTGATGCGATCATGCGCCTAAGGAAGTTTCACTTCAAGGATATGAACGTTGTATCAGGTGTGGGCGTGCGTGGGCTGGGTGGTGTGCGCGGCGACGCTGCTGTTCCTCATCTTCGGTCTGTACCGCACGGAGCTGGACGTGGCCTCCGCTGCTGCCTACAGCGCACTTTCCCACTCGCTGTGGGCCTCCTGCGTCGGCTGGGTCATCATCGCCTGCTCTACGGGACACGGAGGTGAGGCGCGCTTAAACTTTTTAACTTATATGTCACGTTCACGATTCAGCCTGTAATATCCCACTATTGGGCATAGGCCTCTTCCCTATGTAGGAGAAGGATCGGAGCGTAATACACCACGCTGCTCCAATTAGGGATGTGAAAAAATAATCGATTTTTATTTTAATCGATTATTTTTTTCTAAAAATCGATTTTTAATAATCGATTTTTGTATTAATATTAATCGATTTTTAATAAATCGATTATATAAATTACGCGTTTAAATCGATTTTTATAAACAGTGCCATCTATGCGATGGATGAAAAAAAAAGCGAAGAAAGTTTCAATTTTATATACAGCGCTATCTATGGTTCAAAATCACCAAGGTGGAAAATTGTGTTTGGAAATTAATAAAAAATACAATCGTAACTAAATTCATCTAATGTACATTTTGACACCATTCAAATCGATTTGACTTATTTGTACACCAAATTACCTGCTTAGAAAATAAATTAATTTCATTATTATAATAAAATAATTGTGTAAAAAATCATTTCGAGAACGGGTCCCCAAGTGCTGTATCGTACAATCAAATTACTGTAGCTCTGAGAAAAATTAAATTTTAACTCTTTTTCGTGTCTAACAAGAATATTAATCTCCTCAAAAACATTTTTTTAAACCCATTACTTACATAATAAAATTATTTAGAACACGAAATTTGCCCCAAAGTTTGTCCGAGACAATGTACGTCATATTAGTGAACACAATCATATCCAAGCAAAACTTTTTTTTACTGAACCCGATTTTGGCGGTATTGTGCTGTTGTAGTAGAGAGCGAATGTGTGTGTGGTGGGCACTGTTTGTTTTTTCGTCAAATTATTTATAATTTAAGTGATAAGAACGTTTCTATTTACAATCTACATACCGTACATCAATTGTACATCATAACAGGAACACGTACAATTGATTGTAATATTCAAAACGCAGTTTTTGTAAGAATAATTAATTAAAGCTACCATTGTTTACTTGACATTTACTTTGGACTATTGTGTTCAAGATGTCTGATGCTGGCATAAAACGCACGAATATTTAAAAACGTCATTCCATGAACGGTCATTTTGGAAACGTTCCCGGATATGATGACGTGTTCCCTAAATGATGATAGTGTTAAGATGACTATTTAAACACTCAAGCATTATTAAACAATGCTATAATATAAATGATAGCTACATAACATATTTGCATCAAGCATAGAAACAAAAAAAATATTAAAAGAAGTAGAATAGACCTAAAAACAACTAAAAAAGATAGTAGGCATATTTTCGCCAAAGAAGAAAAAGCCAATGCAAGAATAAGAATGTTTCTGGATAATATGACTGATGAACAAAAAGAAATTAAACGCGATAAAGACAGGCTTTACTACCGAAACAAAATAAGCTGAAAAGTAAAGGAAAAACTAGGAAAAAGATGTAAAAAAGCGTCAAAAAGTACAGAGGGAAAAAATAATAGTGTTAAAGCTGGCACATCTCATGGGGCAGACAAAGAAAACCTGCATGCTAACTTAATTTCTCCTGGGATAAACCTTTTAATTAAAGTACCACCCAAAAAACAAGTGTCTTTTGTAGATATGTTGGCGTAATAAGTGAAATATCTGTTGAAGACTATGGACAACTTAAGGTTACTTTCCAAAAATATGTGCGTAACAGTACAAAAGTAACTATTTAAATTAGACCCAACAGATGTATCGTATGTTACTCATGAACAATTTCCTAAACCTTTACTTAAAAAGCAAAGAAGTCGAGATTATTATTATTGAAAAGGTCTGATTATAATAATAACTTGTTTATTTAATTTTGTTGATTCCATTCATGCAAAATTTTGTTCTTTGAGTTTATTTAAATTTCTTAATAATATATTTTGTTACAATTTATTTAAGTTTTCTTGTTGTAGTTACTATTACTTCTCAAAAGTTTAATGTGCAACTGTTAAAGGTAATGAAAATGTCATTTTAAGACTGGAGTTAAAAAATTATTTAAGAATGTTATAAATATTATTTTTATTGTTTACATAAAAAACTTTGGTAGCAATTAAATAAAAAGTTAAAAAAGAACTAAATTTTTGCATTTATTAATGAAAATATCGTCATCGACTGTCGATGAATCGTTACTGTATCATTCAGTGAACATCTAAATACACTAAATCATTTTCGGGAACACCTCTTGAAATCGATATTTACCACAAATTTAAAATATTCTTAAATAAATCATTACGGAAATACTACGGAGACATCAAACTTGTAATAATCGCATGTAATTTAAATTGAAATACTATTCATAATCTAGTATATGTTAAACTTTATTTATATTTATTATATTTATATTATACTTTAAAATCGTAACTTTACTCTGAAGTAGCATTATAATCAAACTTAACTGGTAATTATGCGTAATTTTCTACAAATTGTTCATTTATTTTCAATCAATGTTGATGAATTCTGTCATTTGGCTACAGGAAGAAGTCATATTTTGAAACTGTTATTTTTAAATATAATATTAAAAATTGTTCCCGAAATGACGAAATTCGTTGATATGCCTTCTTAAATTCACTGTAATCAACACAAATATTACTTTTATGCTTGCTTATCTTAAACATTTCAAGAATAGTATCGTAGCAATTATTTAATCCAATTTTCAAGTTAGTATCTATTAAGTATTTTTTTCAAAAACACTAACTCGGAATTCGCCACCTTGGTGATTTTGTGCCCTATGCGGCGGATGGAACAACTCAAAGTAAATTAATTTTTACATAAAACGGTGCCAATTTGTTCTATGTACCTATAGATACGTGTAAAGTAGTTTCAGTACTTTTAGTGTAGTGAATAAGATAATATTATATAGTTGTTTGTAAACAATTAAACAATAAAAATGTCTTCTAACCGTAAAACACCTAAAAAAATTTTTATTGTTAAAACTTAAAGATTAACGAAAGATTTGTTTTATATTACACAGCCACAGCGTAGTCGTTTAGTTTTTGAAGTGAAACTTCTTTAGGCGCATAAGGGGTAAAATTTGAGCTACCAGTAACGCGGCAGCGTCATGACGTTCAGTACTTGAATGGGTGACCACCTGTTTTTTTTCAACTAGTTTCTTTTTTTTTGTATTTTAAGTTCGTTGACTCTTTAATTAGTTTGTAACTGTTTTCTTTTTAATTATTTTTTTTAATTAGTTTGCCAAAGAAGTTTCACTTCTGCCATGTGTACTTTGTACGCAAGCAATTTTATTTAATTATCGTTTCGTTTTAATTTTTTTATTTTAAAAAATTTTTATGCCAATTTTTTTGAAGTGGAACTTCCTTAGGCGCATGAGGGGTAAAATTTGAGCGACCGGTAACGTGGCAAAACCGCTGGGAAAACCGCGTGACGTTAGCTTTTTCTTTTTTTTTCAACTACTTTTTTTAATTCGTTTTTTATTATTAGTATTTTTTAAAATTAGTTTGCCAAAGGAGTTTCACTTCAGACATGTGTACTTTGTACGCATGCAATTTTTTTATATTTTTATTTGATTTTTATTTTAGTTTTCGAGACAATAAGGTTGTCATTTTGTAGGGATGCTCATCGTTTTATTTATTTTTTACAGTAAAACGTTTAATGGTACTGAAAATTTGTATTAATAATGATATTTGGTTACCTTATTCCTTACCTTGAAAGTTTAAAGGAACTTTCACTCTGATTTTTAGTTTTGAATTGGTTATTTTTTTAATAATACTTTTTATTTAATTTTTAATCTGATATGAATTTTATTGGAATATGAAAAGCACGTAGATTTTTGAATAATAGAAAAAAATCGATTTTTCCGCAAAAATCGATTATTATTTTTTCTAAAAATCGATTTTTGAGAAATCGATTAATATGTTATCAAGAAAAATCGATTATTATTTAATCGATTTTTTTACATGAATGTCACATCCCTAGCTCCAATGCGGGTTGGCGGATATATATGTATGTAGATGTAGGTAGATGTATATATGTAGTTTGCTATAATTATGCATATTCTACATTAAATCCACATACATTTCAAACATGACTAGCATGTTGGCGCAGTTTGTAGTGACCCTGCTTTCTGCTCCGGGGGTTGTGGAGTCTGGGTGTAATGTATATATTTATTTATATGCATGTAACTATAATACCAGTCGGCTGTTACCTATAACACAAGCATTAGGTTGCTTACTCGTACTTTAAGAACAAACGACCGTGTGTGTTGTGTAGATATTTATATTTATTTATTTATTATTTTATACTTTCTCACTCAAGTAAATTCATTACTAACTTTTTATTCATAGTAGCTGTTATTATGTATGTATATTTAATTATGTAAATAGTAGCATGTATCCATATATCTACACAACAATGATGTTTGGAGGAGATCGATTTTTAGTGATAGCCTTTGTACATTTTTCTTTTTAAGTTACTATTTTTATTTGTTTTGTTTTTCCGTATCTAAATGGTGAAAATAAAAAGTATTTATTAAGTATTACAATCATAAAAATGTTTTGACACGTAATATGTATTACATATAAATTATATTTAATTTAATTTTGATATTTATTTTTTATCATCTCTATAATATGTAAATAAATATGCATTGTGAGAAAAAAAACCGACTTCAATTGCATCGGCAAGTAATAAATAATAAATAAATTAACAAGTCGTCACTACGATTTTCGAGGGTTTCCCTCGATTTCACTGGGATTCCATCATCAGATCCTGGTTTCCTTAGCATGTTACCTAAGTTGGGATATCACCTTTCCAACAAAAAAAGAATTATCAAAATCGGTTCATAAATGACGAAGTTATCCCCGAACATACATCTATACTAATATATAAAGCTGAAGAGTTTGTTTGTTTGTTTGAACGCGGTAATCTCTGGAACTACTGGGCCGATTTGAAAAATTCTTTCAGTGTTAGATAGCCCATTTATCGAGGAAGGCTATAGGCTATATATCATCACGCTAAGACCAATAGGAGCGGAGTCCACGCCGACGAAGTCGCGCGTAGAAGCTAGTATACAGGTCGAATTGAGTAACCTCCTCCTTTTTTGAAGTCGGTTAACAAGACAAACTTCGATTCTTGGCCAAAAACTATGATCATTTAAGGGCTACAATAAGTCCCGCCTGTCCGCAGGCTGGGTGCGGCCGCTGCTGTCCGCGCCGGTGCTGTACCCGTTCTCGCGCGTCACGTACTGCGCCTACCTCGTGCACCCCGTCGTGCTGCGCTACGTCGCCATGCACCTCACGCACCCCATACACCTGGGGGAGCTACTCGTGGTCAGTACACATATCATTCAACGTGATTAATACTGCTGCATTTCTAGGTTACGGCAGATTTGAGCTTTTGAGGATTTTGGGGACCATCTGTGATTGGATTTTTATAGAAAGTTCGAGTAATACATATAAAAACATCTTCTGGCGGATTTTTTGTGAAATGTTAAAAAAATACGTTTTGGCTGTAAATTGAAATCAATATAAGAAAATATTGGTTGTCTGTAAAGTTGGTTTAAGGACGATAGTTTAACGTGACAACGTCATAACCAAATATCTCCTCGGACGCATGGGTCAATCGAGTGGAAGAGAGATAGATGCGACGCAAGCGTACAATGAGCGTAACGCTACAATGAATCAACCTCTTTCATTTATTAGATGTTGTCACGTCAAAAAAAGAACATAAATACTTTGAGAATAGTTATAGCAAGGCTTTAATAAACATTTCTTTTCAGTTCGTTCTCTTCCTGGGTCTAACCGTGATATCATACTTCCTGGCGTTTGTCATATCTGTGGCGTTCGAGGCGCCCATCGTCACCATGCTCAAGATACTCTCGCCGCAGAAGAAACCCCATCGAGTGTGATACTACATATTACTATTAACCTATATAATATGTATTATATACATGGGTTACATCGAGTTATTAACAGCTTTATAATGTTAAAGCAATATTTTTATATTAAAAAGAAACCATTTACGATGTTGCAGTTTACCAGACTCCGTTTACCAATTATTTTTCTGCCTCAAATGTTTTTAATATTATTTAATATATAAAATATGTTTTATATTTATTAATCTTGTTTCCTGATATGTTGCAATTTAAATTGATTGAGATTATATTATTATTTTCGGTTAGTTTAAATCACGTATATTCGTTGATTTTATTGAATTATGTGATTTCTAATGGTCAGCCAGCGAACACTTGTAACTCAAAAGAGATACATTTGTAACCAAAGGAATGAAGGAGTAAGTTGGGAGATAATGATGGAAAAATGGTAACCACTGTAGCTAAGCTGCTTAGAACTAAAAAAAATACCCATATTGGACTGAACTGTAATAATAAAACTTAAAATATACTTGCGAACTTATAAGTATTACTGATTTCCCTATTTTCATATTTTTCAACGTTGCAGCGTAATTTGTTCTTCAACTTATATAGGCGCGTAATTGTGTTTTATACTCTTTAAATGATTTTATAGCCGTTTTATTAATTATGCAATATTAATCTTGTGAAGAAATATTTATAAGACTTGAGCCTTGTCTAGTTCGCCTTTAGATGAGTTAAAATGTACTCGTAATTATCATAATTTAAACTAAAATAACGATGTTTACTTTAATACTTTAGTTCATTTGTGTATTAAACTTGTTATTCGATATAATTCTGTTTACATTTTGTACATTGACTAAATTGAAAAATGTGTACATATAGGATTTATATCAAAGAAGGTATATTCATTTTATAGTCAGTTGAGTGGGGGGAAGTGCGACTGATGCTGGTAGGTATAATATAATTAAACTGGGTCGCAAGTCTACTATTACAGTTATTTCACAATGGCCGACATTATATTATCTAATAGTCGACTTTTGCACATTCGATAATCTAATAATTCAATGACTTTATGGAAACATTGTGGCATTTCTAAAGCATAACTAAATTAGTATGTAATCGTCAAAATTTGAAATTACGGTGTCCACTAAATAGTTGTCGATCTAACAATGTGATGTCATTGTAGACTAGACGGAGGAATTGCAGAATAAGGCTAAGTAACAATTCAGTGTTACCAGTTATTTAAAAATTTAATTTAAATATATTGGTCTTTTTTATTTTGACGAAAAATAAATAACAATTTTACAAAAACTTGATACAGGAATGTCATCAAAATTATTTTCTAGCATTTTTTGTACTAGATCACTGGGAGCTATATTCTTATAGATTATGAATGTAGAATATTATAGAGTGTCCAAAAATGTACATAGGTAAGCGATTGTAAACTTAGTGTAATGTAAATAAGTTGTAAATATTTACCTGTAAGTTTTTATGAAAATATTTTTATTATAAAAATGTAAAGAAAGTTTGTTTTTCATTTGTCCAATGTACTGCTGTTATAATGACTCCTCCCCCTCCTTCCTCTTTGCTATATTTAAAGATTATTTTTTCAATTTAATGCCCGATGGAAAAAAGCAATTTAAAATTGTAATTGCGACAAAAATATTATTTTTTACTTTCAAGTTAAGTACCTACAATTTTTTTGGAGTTTACTCCTTAAGAATCGAATTTCATATAAGGCCCCCGGTATGAAAAAAAATATGAGGAGTAAAATCTACTGAACGAATGACCTCGTTACGTTTCTCGTAACGCCATCTATCATGATGATGAGATGGCGTCATTGATTCATATTTGATTCGTTTATTTACCATTTGATATGGTATTAAACTTTTTTTTTAGACTAGTAAGCCTTTTTGTGCCTATTTAGACAGTCGATCTGAAGGAGTAAACTCCAGTCGTGCGTTGGAGCTGACACACTCTTTTTTTATCAAATCGCGTTAAACTAGAGGACATGTCTGAAGGACTTATTGGAACTGGTCAATATGAATACGTCGTTCTAATTTACTTTGATTTATTATAATTGGCCAGAGGGGATGGCTATAAGTTGTGTGACAAATATAAGACAATATTTTTAAAGCGAATGGACTATAGTCTAGTTCTTATGTGTAAAAAGGTTTTACTAAAAGTTGTATTAAAAATATTTAAAACTTTATTTCATCACAGTCAGAAAAAAATACAGTAAACATTTCTTATGTATAAATAACATAACCTACACAATAAGTTAAAGCATTATATACAATTTACAAAGTATTATTGATAGCAAATATAAAGTAATAAAAAAATCAAAATAAATTATATTACAAAGAACGTAACATATTGTAATGTAACATAACATAACGTAACGAATTCAGGTAAAGCTTATCGGTACGTGTAGTCTGACAGTCTTCTAAGGAGACAGCAGCCCGGCATTTCTACTAGCAACGAGAGACAGAGAGCGCTGGCTAATGTAACTATTGTTGATCCCGCGAAGTAACACAGCTGAAAAATCAAAATAATATTTATGTCGGAGATCAGAAGTGAGGAGAGAACGGAGGCAGGGTTTTTTAGTTTTTTTAAACTATAATTTATTTTACATTATATACCTGACTGTAGTAGGCACCCATCTCTATGATTGCTATACTTACCTGCAACCAGGTTACTGCTGACTGAGGTTACTGACCTGGCTGCAGGTAAGTGTAGCAATCATAGAGATGGCTGCCTACTACAGTCAGGTATATAATGTAAAATATTAACGGTTTTAGCTTACCACATGTAATTAACATGAGAGGGAAAAGATTTAAAAAAAAATATTTGCAGCAGGCTTATGGTGGCAGAGGTTGTTTTTATAAATTCACAATATTGAAATCAGCCTATAAAAAATTGTTTCATCTAATTAACAGATGAGGGAATATTTTGTTATATCCCGGATCTTAGACCAAAATTACATTTGTCTTTTTTTTTTTGTTTGTATTGAACAGGCTCCAAAAGTACTGGACCGATTTGAATATTTATTTCACTAATAGAAAGCTACATTATTAGGAAGTAACATTGGCTATATTTTATTTCTTAAAAATTTAGATATGTGTAAAAAACGGGTTATGTTCACCGAGGTGTAAAAAATCGTCTCAAATATTTCTTTCCTTCGCGTGCGCTACTTAAATGGTTAAAGATAAGACAAAATGATGTACTTAAATGAATTATAGGATTAAAAAAGATCTACAAAAAAGTTCGCGAGGGTGTATATCTATCTATAACAACTTAGCTAAAAAAAAGCGTTTTAATATTTTAAATTGAATAAATGGGTGTTTGTGTTAAATTTATAATTCTTTTCCCCGAGCGAAGCGGGGGCGAGCTGCTAGTATTAGTATAGATTAGTCTGTTTCCACTACACTCTCACCAGACACACAGAGCGAGCTAGTTGTAATGCTCATATTAGTCTGTTTCCACTACAATCTCACCAGACACACAAAGAGCGAGCTACCTTTACAGCCCATATCAGTCTGTTTCCACTACACACTCACCAGACAGGCGGCGTGGTCGCACAGCGGCGCGTCGGCGGCCAGCAGCAGCGCCCGCAGCAGCGCGCCGTGCAGCAGCAGCGCGCTGTAGCACAGCCGGGACACGCCCGCCCACAAGCCGCTGTCCAGCAGGCGCCGCGTGCGAGCTGGGGGGAGGGGGGTTAGCTGAGGTAGGGCACAGCAGGGAATTTCCTGCTCAAAATACGGAGCAGCCCGACTGGGGTACTACCTCGATCTTACAGAAGACCACAGCTAAGGGTGAAAAGGCCAGTCCGTCCACACGGTGACGCAATACGAGTTGTGCGCCGACTCACACGCATAATCCGACCGAATCGCTCTACTCTACTACTCACAAAATCACGCTCGTTTGTCCTCACCCTAAATAACACTGTTTTCAAGCAGTGTTGTGTTTCTGTTGGTGAGTCAGGTGACCAGAGCTCCTGGGGGAAACTAGGGGAGAGAGGGTCGGCAACGCGCTTGCAATTCTTCTGGTGTTGCAAGCGTCAAAAAGCTACGGTAATCGCTTACCATCAGGTGAGCCGTACGCTTGTTTGCCGACCTAGTTACATTTAAAAAAAGGTCTGTCAGACCTATTTCATTCAAACATAATTTAATAATTTTTATTCTTAGTTTTATTGATTAAAATGTTTTGTAAACAAGAGAAAAAAGCCTTTACTGATTTCTGATCTGATCTAGAATTTTGTGGCGAGTACAATTTGCTTATTGTCATGAGGATGAATCCTAAGGCTAAAAGACCCATGGCCCGGGGCGGCATCCTGTGAGGGGCGGCCCAAGTCGCATAAGGGGCGGCTCAAGACGAGGATATATACTAGGGATGTCTAAAAAAAGTCAAGCAAAACACATTATGGATAAATATATTGTGTACCATTTTCACAATATTCATTGTGAAAATGAGATGGAAATGGCAACCTAAAAAAAGGCGAGCCGAAGTATAATGCGTATAGTTTATTTCGTCGAGTATTATATATGAAAATTACGGAATAGGAGGCTACTACACGAAATAGGTAGTTACGCGATAGCTGGCACATCCCTAATATATGCTGCTTTTACTTTATTCAAGTAATTTATGGGGCGGCAACTTATGCTGAAAAGTTAGTACGAAACTTTTACGACGACGTAAGAAATTAGCAAAGTTATAAATTTAATATAATAAAATTACTATTTTTGCTAATAATAAATCGGACTCTAAGAAACCCTCAATTTTACCAAAATCTAAATATAGAATAAATATAGAATAAAATACAGAATAAATGACGATATAGTCTCACCAGAATATTTAGTAGCACAGACGAATGCAGGCCATAATAAAGCAACCGGCCAGGTGAGATGTATCCAGGCGGAGATCCAGGTGGTGTCCACTAGTGGTAGAGTTAAAGAGGCCGTCATTGTGATCACTGTCGCCGCCCAGAAACAGTACGAGGTTATCTGGACAAAACGGAATAAGTTATCTGTTATAAGAGTTAGGAAAGCAAAATAGACAAGAACTATACGAAAAGTATACATAGTCCGACAATTTCATTGAAGCTACTAAGTAATATTTTAAATTAAAATCCCAATGTTGCTATTATTCATAATTACCAACCAGTTTTGACGTTTCACTAATTATATAATGACAACATTAAATCTACTAAGATTTACTTAAACCATCTGAAACTGTGATGACATTATCCTTACATCCTTACAGCCTTACATCCTTAGTTAGTCCTCTGCCCAAAGGTTGCCTGGAAGAGATCACTGTATTAGCGATAAGGCCGCCTGTAGCAACTGATGCAACTTCTATTTTTATATATCATTTGTCATACTGTTAAAACCTTGTATTGGTGAGCGAAAGTGTAAATAAATAAAATAAATAAATGACATATCACAATATGATTTAGCACACTAAAAGGCCAAAAAAGGATCATTCATTCTATTATTTGATAGCTTTCGCTTGTGCCAAAATTACACCGATGATCGCCAATACCAACTGTCTGACTGTGGCCAAAAAGAGAGAAATTATAATACCCCAACCCTAAGCCTTGGGTTGTGGATTGGGAGTCAGGGCTTCAGACAGTCCTGCACTCACCTTGGATATTGAGGCCTGGGTTTTGGGCTGGAAGCTAAAGCTCCAAACAGTCCAGCACTCACCGTAGAAACTGATCCCTGGATTGTAACCCAGCTGGGAGCCAGGGCTACAAACAGTCCATCACTCACTATGAAAATTGAGCCCTGACTTGTAACCCAGCTAGCAGCCGGGACTTCAAACACTCAATCACTCATCATGAAAATTGAGCTCTGACTTGTAATTCAGCTGGGAGCCAGGGCTCCAAACAGTTCAGCACTCACCATGGAAACTGATCCCTGGATTGTAACCCAGCTGGGAGCCAAGGTTCCAGACAGTCAACCACTCACCGTGGAAACGCCGCAGTCTCCAGCGGCAGCGTGCAGCAGCGCGCCGGCCGCCACGCCCGTCATGTAGGGCACCGCACGAGACCACGGACGGTTTATTATAACTGAGTATAGTGTGAATGCGTTGGGAACCCTGGAATGTTACTTTACATTTAATCAATTATAATAAAAAAAAACAAGTATTTTATTTTCCTTGCTTTTCAGATTGCGCGAATGCGTTGGGAATGCTAGAAAGTTGCTTTAGATTTAGTCCATTTAAAAAGTAAATATTTAATTTCGTTAATTTCTTTCTACCTAATTTTTTTTTATTTGATTTACACTGGAAATAATTTTAGGTATTTTGTGAGAAAAAATTGTAGTTTTCAATGAAAAAATTTCATAACATAAGTTAAAACTCTTATTTTAGATTTAACTTTTTGTGGTCTCTAAAATTATTTTTTGCATTTTATAAATAAAAAGTGAAATTTTTTTGAACCTGGATTGCGTAATTTAGATTTTTAACTAAAATTATATTAAAAAGTTAAACTAGTCTTTATCTTTGTGGTGTTTTTTTCTTTTCTTTGAATTAAGATGGCTCTAAATATAATTTAACACATTTTATAACTACAAGTGATAATCAAATGGTGCAATTTACAATCTCTGAATAATATAAAAAGTATTTAAAAAAAATTGGTTGTTTCTAAAGTTGGTTTACGGACGATAGTTTAAGGTGACAACGTCATAACAAAACATCTCCTCGGACCCATGGGTCAATCGAGTGGAAGCGAGATAGACGCGGCGCAAGCGTACAATGAGCGTAACGCTACAACAAGTCATCCTTTTTCGTGCATGCAGCCGGCGTTCATCGATTTATTAGACGTCACGTCAAAACAAAATGGATAGACCCAAACCAATATAATACTAAATTATATACCATACTAGCTGACCCGACGAACTTCGTACCGCCTAACAGTCGATTCTTTAATTATATTTTTTTAATACTTTTTCTTCCCGTAATCCCTCCACTAACACTTAAACTTTATGGTATGGTATTAATTCAAATTGACTTTTAAGTATTATTACGAATATTTTGTATGAGAATATAGAAAAGTGTTGTTTTTAGACTATTCAGAATTTTTCTTAATTTTTTCTCTCCGTAATAACCATCCTCGTACTTCAAGGAATATTATAAAAAAAGAATTAGCGAAATCGGATCAGCCGCTCTCGAGATTTGCGCTTAGCAACACATTTAGCGATTCATTTTTATATATATAGAGATATATATATATAATACTAAAATATACTATTACGTAAAGATCACTAAAGTATAACAACTCAAAAAAAACAATTAACGTACCGTTGTCCAAAATCCGAATAAGCAGTAATGACGTCATACGCTGTCACACCTAACAGTAACGATATCGCTAACGCCGCCGAGACCTTCCGCTTTTTGTTCGCCACTAACAAGCACAGCAGAGCACCAAACATGTGCAATTGTGTCTCTGCTGACAAGTACCAGGATATCTGCATGCACTGGAAAATTACAAATACAGTATTTTATTAATTATTTTTTCTTTACTTATATCAGAAATTCAAAATTAATAAAGTCACATTATTTAAAAAAAATTGCGTGCGTACAAAGTACACATGTCAGAAGTGAAACTTCTTTGGCAAACTAATTAAAAAAACTAATTTAAAATACGAAAAAACTAGTTGAAAAAAAAAGCGGTCGCCCATACAAGTACTGACCATCGTGACGCTGCCGCGTTACCGGTCGCTCAAATTTTACCCCTCATGCGCCTAAAGAAGTTTCACTTCAAAAATGTATATGTATATAAAGAATGACGAATTAAATATAAAGTTATCTTCATCACATCATCATCATCATTATCACATCAGCCTATCGCAGTCCACTGCTGGACATAGGCCTCCCCAAGTTCGCGCCAGACATCCCGGTTTTCCGCAGTCCTCATCCAGCAGTTTCAATCCTCATCCAAAATTATTTTCACTGTAAGTACATTAATTGACGCATACTTTAAAAGGAGCAATACACAGTAAAGGAGGTGCAGTACCTACTATATAAAAGTCACTATGAAAGTTTTATGCAATAATATTTTGAAAACTAAGAAATTAAACAAAGATATGACATACGATGATTCAGCCTGTAATATCCCACTGTTGGGCATAGTCCTCTAAGAGATGAGATAATAAGATATGACATAAAATTATGATATTATTTCAAATCAAAAGTCGTACCTGTTCCTCTCGAGGATACAAAGTAGTCAAGTACAGAATATTTCTCCACCAGTAACTGTCACAGTTGATGTAGTCGCGTTCAGGCAGCGACAGCACGGCGGTATCGCGCGACACTCGCGCGAGGACTGACGTCAGGAATATCGTATACAGGTATGGAGGTAGCAACCTGGATTAACAACTCCCTATGAAACTAGTAAACTACATTTTAATTACCTTAAGTCCCTAAAGTCTTGGCCCAAAATCACCTGTTGCTAATAAATATTCTTTACAGTTAAGATAGAATATCGAGTAACTTATAAGTTGCTACAAGTAAAACTGTTGACGATATTCTACATTCATAGAAATTATTTAGGGATTCGGCCAAAGATCTAAGATTGTCGACCAAGAAAAATACTGTTAAGATAATATCAGTTTCTGTTTGTGATCACATTTATTATTCTTGCTTTAATATATTTTGGTTGCAATAAGGTGGCAGAAACCAAGGCCACTTACCTCAAAGCTCTGTTGGTAATGAAGCAAAGAAGTTGTAGTGTCTGGCCACAAAGACCGCCCAAGTTGACCAATTCTTTAGCGGAGTAGCGATTCTTCAAGTAGAAGAAGTGCTGGGCGCTGAATAGACCGCTACAATGACAAACAAATATATTTAAAAATATTTATATAACATGTAGGAAATAGGAAGATAAATTAAATGTTTCAAAGCTAACTACGACCTTTAAGGATCAGATTTTGTTGTGTCAAACACAAATACTAAAACCCTAAAAACATAGACATTATAATGAAAATTTAAATAGACTTGACAATTTTATTTACCTCACAAAAAATAATGTATCGAACGCAAGAGTTCCAGTCGATAAAATATAATAAACATTATTATGGTCACTGATATCCCCGCCGTTTTCTAAAACAAAATAATAATGATAGCACACTAATTCATAGATACTATTTTAGGCAAAAAAAAATAATTTCATATATTTTAGCTCACCGGCAATAGTGTTAACTGTGACTGAAACGTGCACAAAAATGATCCACAAAACGGCAAATATCTTCAAAGCGTGAACCGTAGCTAGATCTTTGTTCGCCATCGTCGTATTAAAGATCCTCATCCAGCTATGTTTCAAGGAGAAACTCAGCAGCAAACTCTTCCAAAGACTGTCTTTCTTCTTGAACTCCGTCGTGATACTTGTGCACGAATTGTACTTGACTCTTGGGCAAGGAGGGGTATTATGTATTTGCATCGGGTTCACGCATTGCTTTTTGTATTTCCCACATCTCTTGCAACTCATTTTTCCTTCCGCGGCCATTACGTCGAGCGTAACCGACGGAGGCATTGCCTTCTCTCTCATCACTTTCTTGAATTCATTGAAATTCTTTATCGATAGCGTCTCCACTTCTTTCGTATCTAAAACGCTTTTGGCTTTGAGAACGTTATCTCTCTTTTCCTCTACGATTTTCTTCTCACAATTGTATTGTTGTAAATCGAAACTCGTTTCCTTATTGTGGGTTTTCAATTTAACTAATTTTAAGTCTACTACTGTAGCTATGATTGTCAGTAATATAAGGGTTAAGGTTATTAGTATGAGTGTTACAGCTCCGATGTCTGTTTTGATATCATACGAGCTCTCTACGTGTCTCAGGGAGGTAATTTTAATTGATCTGGAAACTGTTCTATTGCTTTTCAAATTATCATTGAGCATAATGGAGAAATTAATTATAGACAGTACATCCTCCGCTGCACACGATCGCGGGAGACATATACCCAGTGTGATTTTATATGACTGCAATGTTTAAACACATGAATAAATTAATTTTTAGTCGTAATTCACTAAATTAGGACACTATAACTTTGTGTTATTGAAACAGCTTTCCGTTACAAAGTAAAATAATTTTTATATATATTCCATGTATGAAATATTGATGTTCTGAACCTTTTAAACAGTATTTTAGGTTGAAAAGGATACTATCCTTCATCTAATACAAGATTCTAAGGTCTATAATCCTATGATAGATAATAGATATAATACTCGTCCTAATTCAACTTGGACAATATTTGGACTTACCTTTGGCATAGTAAACTTAGTAATGTTAAGCATAATCTGGAGAGTGGTATATGATAAGGAGACTGGAGCTTCGTTATCAGCGTCGACCACACGGCGCATCAGGTCATCGCGCTGTAGCAGCGAGCGCCACTCCTCGATATCTGGATATTTTAGAACTTTTACTACATTCACTATTGACGACACGTTAGCGCAACGGCTCCAGCACTATCTTCTGACTGTTGTGCTGGTGGTTGCGGGTTCGATCCCCGAACGTAACATACATATTTTGTATTGGTCAAGCAGATGTGCAGTAGGTCAGTGCAGATTAGCCAGTAAGTATTTTATATTCCCGGTGAAAAAATCTTTCGTAGGCTACTTTTCAGAATTTTCACTTCTACCGTGTGTGACTTACACACATACACACACTTTTACTAGAGTTGTGACATTTCCAATAAATAGAAAGTTACTTCGCTTCAATTTTAATTATTCAGCAAATAGTCAGTGAACCGTAAGGCGTTGCATGCGTCAACAAGTTGACGCAACAGTCAACTTTACATACGTTTTCATAAATAGATTCCAGTTGCAGCAGCAAAACTTGCCTTACTTACAGACGCATCTATTTTTATGAAAAATACCAAAACAAATAGATTGTCAGTTAGCAAAAGCAGAGTCAGTTAGTAGTCGCCTTTGCTTTTCCACGATTTACGATTACGATTTACGACAATGTTGAAATTTGTTTGTTTATACAGGTATACAGCGTGTTTCAAAACATGTGGCCATCCGTTTTTTTTTTTTTTCAAATATGTACTTTGTAAGGAACTGTAATTTTCTTCTTTTTAATTTTTTTCACTTATAATTTCGGCTATGGTATTCCTGTAGGCATTTTATGTATCTCTATATGCCCCTGAATGGAAGGACATGTGTTTCGAAACACGTTGAATAATAGGCTATTTGTAAAATAGGGACAAACTTAAAATTACTTTTTTAGTAATTTATATTAGACTTGGATTTTGGTTAGAAATAAATTAAATTGACGCCAATCGCTAGTAGAACGTTTTAAAAATATTGTTCAAAAATTTTTTATTTGAAGATGACCACTTATGAAAATTATCTCGTGCATTAGAAATATCACTTTCATTTTTTTCGAGAAGCGAAAATGATATAGATTTTATCTTTTAAGCGATCTGTTATTTAATAGCAACAGTAGATCAATGGCCGGCGCGGGCGAGCCAACGAACGTACCGGCGAATAAAATTATAATTTACATAACATTACTATGTGTATTATGCAATGTCTAATTTACGAATCTCGTAATATATGTATGTAAACTAAATGAATGGATTTAGACGATTTTATTAAAATTCGTGTTCCGTATTCCAAAAGTAGAACACTTAAATTTTTTCCTTATTATGTTTACTTAGGTTACCTATCCGTAGA
The DNA here is from genome assembly GCA_905220545.2 of Melitaea athalia. Lineage (NCBI taxonomy): Eukaryota > Metazoa > Arthropoda > Insecta > Lepidoptera > Nymphalidae > Melitaea > Melitaea athalia. The sequence continues at coordinate 1,436,493 of HG992177.1, forward strand.
AATCTTTTTTTAATATAATTTTACGAATAAAGGTTATATTTTTGTATTGATACCATAAACACACGATGTGTAATGTTGATATTAAAACGTCTTTGAAGTGTCTTCTGATCACTTCACACACACACTTCAGACTTTTGCAGTTCACTGGGCAGACGGGTTGGTGACCGCAGGGCTGGCTTTGTCGCACCAAAGACGTTGCTGCCCGTCTTCGACCTGTGTATTTCAAAGCCAGCAGTTGGATGGTTATCCCACCATCGGTCGGCTTTATAAGTTCCAAGGTGGTAGTGGAACTGTGTTATCCCTTAGTCTTAGTCGTCTTACGACACCAACGGGAAGAAAGGGGATGGCTATATTCTTTACTGCCGTAGCCATACAGCTTATTATGCATGTTTATACGTCATATTCATATATGTATATTTTCGCAATGTAAACGTATAATTCTTAATAAATCATACGGGCGGTTCCGGAAGATTTCGAAATATTTGTTGTATCGAGTAAGTAGATCATTTTATTGGCGCCTCAGATCACCAATTCACTTCCGATGAGGCTAATTAAATTGAGGTTACACTATATGAAAACTGATGAGAAAAATATGAACTATAAACCTACATATTGCGTTTTATAAGGCTTATGTAATTGTTTTGATGTTTTGCATAGTATTAAATCATATTTAGAAAATGTTGCTGCGCTCATATTTATTTATACACAGATCATATAAAAAAGATATTTGTATGGTTTTTTTTAACTTTTACTATCTTAAACATAGATATTCTCACATTAGGGTTGACGGTTTAAAATTAAAACTATAAATCGAATAAATAAAACAATAATACTCACTTCCCCCGAACTCTTTCTCCCTCCTCAAGAGCGCGTTAAGATATTCTCCGCTATAGAACTCTCCCCATGTTTCATTTGTTTCCTGTGGTTTGCGGCTTGCATCCTGGATAGACAGTAAATATGGAAGCAATTTTAAAAACAATAGATTTTATTACTGTGTCTGTAAGCTGAAGTAAAAAATATGTCCATCCACATTGCAGAACTTTTTGTAGAGCAAGGGTTTCTTCAAATTAAGACTAAAGCATTGGAGAGGCAGGACGCTTAACGTGTTCGATATTTATTTAATCGTGTTTCTTAATTGCCGCTACTGTTTATACGTTGACTATTATTTATGAAAAAATATAAACGTATCCTTTCATTACAAATATATTTTATGTAGTACGAAGTTAAAGCTACTCTTGATAAATATTTGTATAGGCCGTATATACATCTCGATGTAGGCACGTTTTTTTTTTTGTTTGTGGATCCCTATTTGATTTCATACTATGTGCCATTCGGTCTCTGAGTAGTGAAAACTTATTGCCGATAACTTGTTGTTTATTATTAACTAGCGTCCAACAAAATTGTAATTGTAATATGTAATTTCAGTATTTCAATTTCCATATAGCGGAATACATATATATATATATATATATATATATAATACGGAATAGGTGCCATAAAAAAAGTTTTGTGTTTTTAAAATCAATCGATAATGTTATAAATTGATTTTTTTTTTTTTCGAAATGTCACATCCTTCCTAATAACATACGCTGCCTTTGCCATATTCCGTTTATTTAGGTGGCGGAAACCTTTATTGGTCCGGGGAATCTTAAAATATGCCACTAATGACTAACCATTAGTTGAAAATATAGGTACTCACCAAAAGGAGACATTGTTCTTTAGACCCGAGCCAGAAGCTTCGTCCTTCGAATAATCCAGACTGGTAACGTCCAGAAGCATCCGCAGCTAAGGAAAATAATATTATACTTTATTTACCTAATAAATTGATTGATTGATTTAGCCTACTGTAACATCCCACACCTGGGCAAAGGCCTCTTTCTCGCGTGCTTTATGAACCCAAATTAATATTTTCTAGGTTGCTTAAATACTTTTTAGTTATTGTAAGAGAAATTTAAAGTGCCTAATATAGTAATCAGAAATCGAAGTCATTTTTCTTTTTCTATACCTACAGAGCAATAGTAAAAATTATTTTTAAGGAGCTCTAATAAGTAATATCTAATAAAAAGAAGTTTCATAAAACTTTTCAACTATCTAGTGTAGCAATAAACAGTGAATTAAAAAAATGCGTTAGAATAGACACTTATTGAACTATTAATAACACAAGATTTATTAGTGGTTTTTACTTGCTATTAATAAATAACTATAACGTACCTATATATTATATATTTTATTCCAAAATGATAAATAACTAAAAAATAAATAAATACTAAAATGATACCGATATATATGACGACGCGTTGGCGCAACGGTCACAGCGCTGGTTTGTGGCTGTTGCGTTGGCGGTTGCGGGTTCGATCCCCGCACATGATAAACATTTGTATTGCCCATACAGATGTTTGCCGTGGTCTGGGTGTTTGTGCAGTCCTTGTGGGTCTCTCCACTAGTCCACCGTGCCTCAGAGAGCACGTTAAGCCGTCGGTCCCGGTTGTTGTCATGTACACCTGATAGCGATCGTTACTCATAGTAGGTAATATATCCGCCAACTGGCATTGGTGAATTAAGCTCTGATCCTTCTCCTACATAGGGAAAGAAGCCTATGCCCAAAAGTGGGATATTAAAGGCTGAAGCGAAAGGCTCTAACATAGTAATGCAGACTAAACGCGCTAGATTTTCTTTCGTAAAAATCTATGATCGTAAATGAACAATAAAAATACGAACTAATTCCATGACAACATGAGAAATAAATGTAATTGTTTTTCTGATTTAAATTATCATAACTTAATGTTGATGATATAACTGAAAAAACTCAGGAATTCATAAACGAATCTAACAAAAAATATTTGATTGTTAAATCAATGTTACGAGTAGGGTTGCCAACCATACTTTATAATAACGTATCCTACTTTATTTTTGGTAATTATACTTTATACTTTTGCATACAAATAAAGTATGTGAAAATACTTTATTTTCAACCTTTACTGTGATGCGTAAAACAAAATACTCCTTATGGGTACTTAACTATTTAACGGTACACAAGTTAAAACGGATGTTGGAATACTGATACAAGACAGATTAAACAATAAGATTGACGATATGTATTCCGAATCTATAAGACTTAAAGAGATTCAAAGAAAATTCACTAATGATGATGATAAAGAGCTTTCAGTGAAAAGTAGGTACAATTGAACAATATTTGAATACGCTAAAACGAAAATAATAATAAGTTTTTACTTTAAAGCTTTTACTATCTACTTATAAAATCTTTACATAATCTATATGACATAAAAGCTTGTTACGAGATATGAGTACTCGTATTTCATTAGTTAAAACATTTTAATAGTTAAAATAAATTACATCAATTTATTTAATTTACTTGTTTACAAGCAAATCTCGCGACAAGCTTTATATCATATAGATTATGTAAGGACTTTATAAGCAGATAGTAAAAGTATTAAAGTAAAAATGTATTTTTTTAGTTTTAGCGCATTCAAATAAAAGCTTGTTTTTTAAAAAGGTTTATTACTTTTAATTTATTTTGACTTTTTTGTCTGTTATCATGCCACTTAATTCGAATTATTCTTAGCAAGCTCTTTCATTTGATACTCATATTGTAGAAGTGCACTAAAAATAACTAGTCCGCACTCTTGGATATGCCGCCATGTTGGATTTAGAATGACGTCACAAAGTTAACGATGCATTGTCATCCAAATTAAACTTGTATTCAAAATTTCAGCTCAATTGGTTGAAGATATCTGCTTCAAAATTGAGTTGCAAGATTTCACCTGAACTTACAATATACATACCTACTTACATACATACATTGCAAGTTAAATAAAAGCTTGTAAAATGGCAATATATACTTTAAAATGCTTCGCCACTTCAGCTTTCACTGAAACAGTTTTTTCAGCAATGAACCTAAAGTGGCGAGAAGAGAGAAATAGAGCGTCCATTTTAATTAAATAATTGTGTTTGCTCGCAAACGAAAAAAAAACCGACTTCAATTACATCGACAAGTAATACGTAAGCTGACGAAAAAAATTAACAAACGCACTAGTTGTCACTACGATTTTTGAGGGTTCCCCTCGATTTCTCTGCGATCCCATGATCAGATCCTGGTATCCTTTTCATGGTACCTAAGTTGGGATATATCCTTTCCAACAAAAAAGAATTATCAAAATCGGTTCATAAACGACGAAGATATCCCCGAACATACATTAAAAAAAACATATATACGGTCGAATTGAGTAGGTAACCTCCTCCTTTTTTGAAGTCGGTTAAAAACGAATTGTTTACATATTTAAATTTAAATTTTGATTCTAAAACAAGCCTTGAAACATTTAAAGATAACAAAAAAATGTTAGCATGCGCACACAAAAGTACGTTTTTAAAGCAATAAAAACATAAAATTTGAAAAATACTTTTTTTTCTAACAAATACTTTATTTTTTTCCTATCCAAACCATTTAATACTTTATTTTTGTCAAAAAAAGTTGGCAACCCTAGTTACGAGATATTGAATTATTCGTATTACTATTAACCTCTGGTATACCGGACTCGCCCAGCGCGAACTCCCGTTGTCTCCCGCAAGGTTAGATCTAACCTCAGCACTGAGTCTACCGCACCGCCCGCACGGCGCTGACCTCGCATTTCCCGCGGTAATATGATTCGATAAGCGCGCGTTACTTGAGTCGTAGTTTTTTCCTCATAACTCACAAGTTTCTACACTTAGAACAAAAATGCTTATATTATTTTGAAGAGTATGAACTAAGTTTTAATTTAATGTATAATAAGTGTTGTACATGTGCGTATATCAATTATAAAATCGCGCTTGTTTCAGAGGGAGAGAGAAAAAGGTGGTCTTGGTGCAAAAACATGTCGAAAAAATAAAGTATTATGATACATTTGTCGTTGATTCTACGTATTCTGTTTCCCAATAGTATCTATCTAGCTCTAACAGCAAAATAAATAAATTGTGATACAGTTTTAAGTTTCTTTTTTATACTTGAAAGTAGGTGGTCTAGATTGAGAGCGCTTGAATTGCGATCGACATTTCAATTACACCTTGTAAAGCAATTACCTTAGGTACGGGGTTTCTACTTCATAGTTAATTTAGAAAAACTAATTATAATTAGTATTGAAGATGAAGAACGCAATGATAACACTGAAAACAATATTTTTTGGACATAAATATCAAAAGAGGGCGAGAAAGTAGGATATTTTTTTGAAAGCAAACTATACATATTTTACGTATTCTTGACAAATATCATTATAAATATTCATAAAGTACACAAAATACACTTTGCATCGGTGTATAATATGTATACAATTTTCTTATTAAGAAAATAAGAAATCTCGATCCAAACATAGAGCATAACGGTGCAGAAATTGATAGGCATGGGGTGACGTTAGTGACCTTGGTTAATGTATGACACAAAATCTACAGCATGTTCTTTTTCGTTCAATGCATTTTATGCTCGTTTTCAATATAAACGTAGTTTTGGCCAATAAATGAATTTTTAGTTAATGGGTTCGGGTTGTTTATGTAATAAATACGTTATGTAATAATAATATATAATATATTATGTATATATACAAATAAATAAAATTGGAGTGTCTGTTTGTAATATTAAAATAACCGCTTTGACTAAATTTTTATATGTATACCCGGTACAAATACCAAAATAACATTTTTTACGTCTATAAGCTACGGTAATCGCCTACCATCAGGTGAGCCGTACGCATGTTTGCTGATCTAGTTACATAAAAAAAATTGCGTGCGTACAGAGTACACTTTACAGAAGTGAAACTTCTTTGGCAAACTAATTGAAACAAAGACAACATCACGCGGTGTTCCCAGGCGGTCACCCATCCAAGTACTGACCGCGCCCGATGTTGCTTAAATTCGGTGATCGGATCAGAACTCGTGTATTCAATGTGGTATAAAATCATTTATGATGCGTTGCCTTTGTCTCAAATTTTACCCTCATGCGCCTAAAGAAGTTTCACTTAAAACAAAGTTTTTTTTTCGATTAAGTAAAATAAAAATTGTATGGCTCAGTATGGGATTGATCTTTACAACATACAGATATCTATTTATTTTCAGTTTTTCAGATGAAATGATGCAGTAATCCTGTGAACGATATGTACAAATAAAAAGGCAGCATTTTTTAATAATTATCATTTATTAACGAATACAACTTATAAAAAACGTTTTCCTGTTTGTTGGCCGTCCAGGCCAATGTACTTCGATTACTGCTTTTATAAAACCTATCAGGAACATGTATCTCTTTGCCAGTACAAGAAAACTAAACAAATAAATACTATAGAGGAAACATTCACATTTCTGTTTTTCCCAGTGCTAGAAAACTAAACTAATCATTATTACAGAGGAAAATCATATTTGCCATGTATGCGCATCGCGTATATATACATGTCGCGAGAAACCCATTACAATTTGCCCGTTCCTTTTAAACCGACGTGAGAAGAGAAGAGATGTCGCAACAAACCCATTAGACAGCATTTTTTTCTAATAATCTTAATAATAAAAACATTTTTTTTATTTCAGGTAACAAATGACCTATTAAGTCAAACAATTCTTCTTAAAATGGATCAAACAAATAAAAGTAAAAATTAGGACAATTTGCAAATACAATAATAAAATCATAATAATAATAAATAATACCAAATTCAAATAAATAATTTTAACAATAATTTCTTTACAAACTAAAACAACTAATTACAATAACACGAAAAAAAATCAAAAATGAAAACTTTTATTTCGCCATACCTACTTAACGATAGTAAAAAAAAACAGTCGAATTGAGAAACTCCTCCTTTTTTGGAAGTCGGTTAATAAACAACATTATTCGGTAAGTCTAGACTTAACAATCCTAACCTCATAACTTTAAACGTGATATCTCCATAACCATGGGATTACTGGGAGTGGGAGTGGTACCAAAGGATAAGCCACCCCACTCCCTCTCTCTTCTTCCCCCAAAACCTCATAAATCCAGTGGTACCAGAGAGTAGCCCTCCCCCCCCCCGCTCTTCCCCAGAAACCCCATAAATCGATTCCGCACATGGTGGGAGTGGTACCAGACGGTTACCCACCCCCCGTCCCCCACTCTCCCCACAAAACCCCATAAATCGATGTCCGTCTTTCTAAAGATTACCCCCATGAAATATCTCCTTTCCAACAAAAAAAAAATAATTATCATAATCGACGAATTTAAAAACGATGAAGTTATCCGCGAACACCTTAAAAATATAAATATACGGTCGAATTAAGAAACCTCCTTTTTTTGAAGTCGCTTAAAGGTACGGCCTCATGGAGCCGCTCGACGCTCGTTTTCAGCGATAATTAGTATTTTACTCTGTGGATAATGTGATCGCAGGAAATGTAGCGACAAAGCTGAAAATGTTGAGCTACGGCTTTTGCAGTCGCTCGTCGCTCGTTTGCAGCGACAAATCTGGTCACGTGACATGTAGCGATAAAGCTGAAAATGTTGAGCTTTGTCGCTGGGAAAGGATCGTGAGTCAGTAAGCGAGATAGTTAGGTCGACATAAGTGTGGTGCTGCAACGAATATTTAATTAATCGCTCTAAATAATGGATTCAGACAAGGTAAATACTTTAAAACATTTAATTAATATTAGTAAAGTATGGACATATACGTTTAAACGATAATTTTGTTTCTTCATTGTAGTTTTGTAACCGTATTGCCGATGCAATGTCTAGAGAGGAACCAGTGCCTACACTACCTCCGCCACCACAAATCGAAGATGTTGATGGATTCCTACTGGGGGTGGGTGTTAATTTGAGACGTTTACCACTGTCGGAACGGATGGCAACGGTCATCGAGATTTTGAATCTGGCGTCTGACACTTAAGACGTTAACTGGTTCTTTTTTCGTTTTTCCAATTTTTTATATGTAAGGACATTATTTAAAAAAAAATTATAACATATAATTGTTAAATCAATAAAGAAAACAAGTTGATACTGAAATAAAACAGAATGATCATTGCCGATATTTTTGGCATTCATCCCTATTGTTCCTAGTTTAAAATAAAAATATTTATGTGTGCATTAAAAGGTCTAAAGCGACAAAAACTATTCATGTTGACTAGATTGATAATATTGCACCTTAAAAAAGTAAAACCGTTACTGAACTAAAATTTTCTTGAATTGAGTTCCGTAAAATGGGGTGAATAGGGACAAATCCGAACTTCTTAGACAAAATTAAAGCATTTTTTTAAGGATATATTGCTGTATGGTGATCGACGTGATTGAGTCTTTATGGTATCTTGGTCATAAAATATAAAACTATGCAATTAGCATTTCAATTTATGAAAAAAACGTTAAAATATAATGCATGTTCCCTATTCACCCGGAAATTGGGGTTAATAGAGACGAAAATAGGGTCAATAGAGAAATTCACCAGGGCTGGCTCTTGTGTAATATATAACAATTTGTAGCTACCTATTTATTTTGTTTTATCTAATTAATTAATGTACTAAGCAAACCACTAACTTTTACATTTTAGTATGATACTAGTAAATGTAAATGATTAGTACTGCAATACCTAAAAATGTAGTCGCTGAAATAAAATGCACTTATTAGACTAAGGGGCCGTCTCCACGAGCGAGCGTATCGCCGGCGATACGCCCAACTATCGTCGGGTCGTCTCCACGAGCGAGCGAGCGTATCGCCAGCGTATCGTCGCGTCTCGCGACGGAATCGCGGCGCGTCCGCAGCGACTCGTCGGAGCTGTCTCCACGAGCGAGCGTATCGCCAGCGTATCGTCGCGTATCGCAGCGTGTCCGCGACGGATTTGACGATGCGTTGTTTATTGAAAAACTTTATATGAATAATAAACTGTGTAAATTATGTTTAAAGCTGATGAAATATAATTGTGTTTGCTAACAAACGAAAAAAACGGACTTCCATTCCATCGACAAGTAATAAAACGTAATTAGACAAAAAATAATAATTTAAGAAACGAATTTAAAAGACAAAAAAAAAACTAATTGAAAAAAGAAACAAAAAGTCAACGTCACGAGGTGTTCCCAGGCGGTCACCCATCCAAGTACTGATCGTCATGACGCTGCCGCGTTACCGGTCGCTCAAATTTTACCCCTCATGCGCCTAAAGAAGTTTCACTTCAAAAATATCGATTTTTTTTTTAATACATCAAACTCCGATACTGATATATTTAAAAATATCGATATATCGAGAATCAACCGTCTACAATTACATCGATAAGTAATACAATGGAAGTAGATTAAAAAAATTAACAAACGCACTAGTCGTCACTACGATTTTCGAAAGTTCTCCTCGATTTCCCTGGGATTCCATCATCAGATCCTGGTTTCCTTATCATGGTACTACTCTGGGGATATCACCTTTCCAACAAAAAAAGAATTATCAAAATCGGTTCATAAACGACGAAGTTATCCCCGAACATACAATAAAAAAGAATATATACGGTCGAATTGAGTAACCTCTTCCTTTTTTGAAATTGGTTAAAAACGCTGTGTTTGAGAGCGCGCTCGCGGCGATACGCCGGCGTGTCGCTGCGAGAGCGCGGCGAGTCGCGACGCTAGCGCGGCGATACGCCGGCGATACGCTCGCTTATTGCCACTCTTCGCATCGCCGGCGATACGCTCGCTCGTGGAGACGGATCTGGACGGCTCCATAGAGAGTGTATAGAAATAGGTGGCTCGACGATACTATCGCCGGCGATACGCTCGCTCGTGGAGACGGCCCCTAAGATCCCACCGCAAATTTCTCCATGTACTCGGTTTTTCTAAAAACCACCTTTTTATGTTTATTTATGATTAGGAGAATATATATGGACCAGGCTGCCTATCGAAATGTGGCCGCTAGTATTTTTAATAAAATTTTTGTAAATTGATTATTTTTTAAAAATACGTGCATAACTAAAATTTATGATTTATATATCAAATTAAAGCTAATTTTTTTTCTATCTATTATTAAATAATATGGCTGCCTAATTAAATCTGGCCGCAAATAAGCATTTCTGGCAGTTGAAAATGGATTTACCATTTCGCGTATTAATTATTTAATTTGCGTACGTTTCGTCGTCGTAAAGAGAGATGGCGTTATTTTTGCTTTGAACCATCGTATATTTGTATATTATTAACATTATGCACATATTTTTTTAACAAAAATCAATTTAAAAGAATTAATTAAAAATACTAGCGGCCACATTTTGATAGGCAGCCTGGTCGATATATATTCTCCTAATCATAAATAAACATAAAAAGTTGGTTTTTAGAAAAACCGAGTACATGCACAAATTTGCAGTGGGATCTTAACCTATATATGTTCCATGATTTATTTTTATTGAAAAATCGTAATGAACGAACATTTTGTAAATTATTATTGAAGTATTTAAACATTTCAAAGTCAACAAACTTATATTATATCAATTTATTATAAAATAGCTTAAAAAAACGTTTAACTGCTCAGTGACAACCCTACATATTCATACATAAGTCGTCCCTATTGATCTTAGTTTCATCCCGTTTAACCCCGCTTTCGTTGCTATTCATACCTGCGACGTCCCCATTCACCCAAAAAAACAACAGATTTCTCATGTCTCTAATTTATCAAAATAATATTATTATTAATTAATAACTGAGATTTAACTTTTATGTATATGACGGCCCAAACACTAAATTAAGTTATTATTTTATGCACTCCTATTTCTTTCACTTTGTATCACTGCCACGTAGGGTTGCCAACCGTACTTTATTTTATTTTTTTATTTTTTATTTTTTATTTTATCTTGTTAAGGAAACAAACAGTTGAATAATACAAAGTAACAAAAAACTTATACCATAATATATAAACTAATAAAGTTTCCAATATTAAACAATTCATAAAAGCACACATTAATGAGACACATGAGTAATCTATAAATCACTAACAGAAATACAAATAATCAAACCAGTAGTAAATTGAATAAATTAGTTAAACCTTGAACAAATATGAAAAGGAACATTACATACAATTATCTATTAAATAACAAATAATTAAAAGATAACACATTAATTTTTAATTTATTATACAACATTAAAATCAAATTCAATTCAAAATTCAAAATCTATCATATCAACTTCAATAAAATTATTATATAAATAATTTAAAACAAAATATACCAACCTACTAGAAATTTATAAATTATGTAAACTATTAATAATAAATTCAAAATTAAAATTAAAAATTTATAGCATTTCGTAATTCACTCCTTAAAGATTGCACTGAACAAGTAGCAAAATCAATGTGATGAAAACATTGGTTGTACATTTTACATGCTCTAAGAGTAAAGCTGTTTTGGGCATATTTGGTTTTAGTCTTAGGTACATAAAATAGGGACTGACTACGTGTATTTATTTTGGGACACCTGAATGATACATTACTTAGCAGATAAGGGGAATCAATAAAATTACGAAGTAACTTAAATAAAAATATCTGGTCTCTCTCTAATCGACGATTTTCTAAAGAAGGAACACGCGGGATACCATGATGATGCGGCAAAGCTTTATAACTTAAAATCTTTATAAATTTCCTATTAATTTTTTCTAATTGAGCAACATGACACTTGTAAAATTGTGTTGTTGTTGTTTATAATAACTTGTGTTGTTGTTGTTTATAATAACTTGTACTTTATTTTTGGTTTATAGTTTATACTTTTGCTAAATAGTATGTGAAAATACTTTATTTTTCAATACTTCCTTACATGCCTGAAAAATGAGGTTAAATTTGAAAATTTTGAAATATGTTTGAAATGGTAATTACAAAGGCCAAATTACAAGAAAGATTAAATATTAAGATGGACGATATGTATTCTGAATCTATAAGACTTAAAGAGATCCAAAGAAAATTCACTAATGATGATAAACACTTTTAAGTGAAAATTACAGTTGAAAAATTGCAATATATACGTAAAAGTGCATCTGATAGCTTACCAAATATAAAAAAATATTTCTTATTTACTCTCCGTTCCCGTCACTTCAGTTTTCACTAAAAGAGGTTTTTTTTCAGTAATAAATATAAAGTGGTGAGAAGAGAGAAATAGAGCGTCAATAAAAATTAAAAACGAATTGTTTATTTAAATTAAAATTTGGTTCCAAACAAGCTTTGAAACATTAAAATATACCAAAAATTTTTTAGCATGTGCTAAAAGCACACAAAAATACGTTTTTAAAGCAATAAAAACATAAAATTTGAAAAATACTTTATTTTTTCCTATCCAAACCATTTTATTTTATTTTTGTCAAAAAAGTTGCCAACCCTACTGCCACGAGCTATGAAGAAGGTTAGGAAATCAGCAACACAAGGTCTCGTGTCCAGATTTATCGCTGCAAACGAGCGACGAGCGACTGAATGAGGTGGCAACTTTTTGAGTCGCGGGAAATTTAAAATGAGGTCACTTGACCAGATTGCCGCTGCAAACGAGCGACGAGCGGCTGCATGACGTAGTACCTTTTTGAGTCGCGGGAAATTTAAAATGGGGTCACGTGACCAGATTTGTCGCTGGAAACGAGCGTCGAGCGGCTGCATGAGGCCGTACCGGTAGTTAAACGAGCGACGAGCGACGAGCGGCTGCATGACGTAAGTAGTACCTTTTTGAGTCGCGGGAAATTTAAAATGGGGTCACGTGACCAGATTTGTCGCTGGAAACGAGCGTCGAGCGGCTGCATGAGGCCGTAGCTTAAAAGTATAATGTCGCAAACTTTACTTGTTCGGGTTGAAAACGCAAAAACAATCATCCTGTGTTTGAAAAACGTTGACCGGCCATTTTGATGCTCACGCACACATAAACAAATTTGAATATGCGTAAGTAGAAAAACAGCCATTTCACATTTACCTATGAAAAACAAAATATTTACGGAATATATTACCAAAACAGTAACTAATGCGTAATCTGCAATAACTTTACTTTACAATAATTACATTTTTTACTAAGGTCTCAAAGAAAAAAATAAAATTTCGCACGTTGAAAATGTTGTAAAGGTCATCTACGTGTCTAAGTACATTTGAGGGGTATAAAAGCAAAGGCGCCACTGTCCATTTTTTATCAAAACGTAACTAATGATGCCATCTATTAGATCTTTTTGTAAACTTTAATATAGCTATGATGATTTCAAAGCAATGTTCCCACTGTCCCATAGAAAAACACGTTTTAAAGTAATGTTAAGGTGCAAAAACGCTACTGTCCATAAACATTCAACTACAAGAACGCCATTGTCCACATCAGCCAATCACAGGGCGCTAAAATTTCGATAGTCAATATGGCCGCTGATGAGTTTCGTACGTTTTGTATGATAAATCACTGCTGTCTTTAATTGAATTTAAAGCTAAATTAATTGGAAAAACGTTTAGAAAATGGAGGAAAATGTTCAGGAGTGTCTACCGGAAAAGGCAAGAAAACGGAGAAGAGCACCGGGAACCTGGAAACGTGCGAAGGCAAAGGAAGAAAGGTAAGCATGTTTGTACCGTCAGATCAAAAATTGTATTTGAAATTTTATTTGTAATTTAATGTTCTTGTACTTAGATTAGATTAAAACAAAATAATAGTTTCAGTTGTCGTATTTTAATGTTTTATTTAACTTTTAACACGGTAATTTATCCGTCAATAAGTATGAACGAAAATATTAACAAACTATATTCAAATTTTGTTTTGAAGCCTGTTTTTTAGTTTTTTTTTTCAGAAAACAACAGTTTGGCTAAAATCTACATCCTAGACCGTCGATTTAGATGTTCATATTTTTTCTGTATGTAGTACTCATATATAGAAAGCTTTTTGTAATTCTCAGGTTGCAGAAATTATTATTATTATTTTTTTTTTATTTTTTTGTTTTTACTTAAATATATTTTTATTTTTACTTAATTACTGTCATATTACAAATTTGAAGTTAGATAGGTTAGGGTTTTTATTTGTAACGAAATTATGCCGATAAACAGTAATTTTGAAGTTAGATAGTTAGGGTTGTTTTTTGTTTTTTTTTTTGTAACGAAATTATACCGATAAACAGTCTAATTATGAAGTTAGATAGATTAGGGTTTTTTTTTTTGTACTTAATAAAATTATGCCGATAAACGGTCGGCGGTCTAAGATGTAGATTTTAACCAACAGTTTTACCGTGATTATCATACACTAGCACTGTCCCGCGGTTTTACCCGCGTAAGTCCCGTTCCCATGAGAATACCGGTATGAAATATAGCCTATAGGCTCCGGCCTTTCTCGATAAATGAGCTACCTAACACTGAAAGATTTTATGAAATTGGACCAGTAGTTCCTGAGATTAGCGCGTTCAAACAAACTCTTCAGCTTTTTAATTATTATTAATATAGATCTGCATTTTACTTTAGATATATATTTAACCCAAATTGTTTTCTTTATAGGTACTCGGCTAAAATGCCCCCTGGTGTACCAACCTGTAAACACGGACCAAACGACAAAAAATTTCATTGCAAAAAATTAAGTCTTTTAGATATTTCACATTTTCACGAACAATTTTATAAAAATAAAAATAAAAAAGACCAAGACGCCTTCATTCTTAAACACTGTAAAGTAAAAAAAGCTGTCAGACGCCGCCCTCGAGTTGGACTACGAAAACCAACGCAAAATACTACAACACTATATGTACGCAAAAGGAACAAGGTCGCACTGTTACGAGTTTGCCAGAAAACATTTGTTGACATTTTGAATATTACTGTTCAGAGAGTAAGAACTGTTTCTCGAACTTTTGCTACCACGGGATCAGTTGTGAAGGAAAACAGAGGTGGCGATCATACTTCTGCAAAAAATTTGCATAAATTAAGAGTTGTCAAGAAATTTATTGAGTCGTTTCAATGTTTAGAGTCCCATTACTGCCGCTCCTCAGTCATAAGAAAATATTTACCATCTACTTTAAATATAAGGAAGATGTGGAAAATGTATATGAATCAGTGCAGCGACGACAGTAAAGTTCGCGAATGTTATTTCAGGTCAGTATTTAATAGGTGCTATAATTTGGGTTTTGGGAGCCCCCGAACAGATACCTGTTCAAAATGCACCGAATTACAGGAAAAAATTAAGACGTCTACAGACACAACGCGAAAAGCTAACCTAATGGCTGAAAAAAGATTGCATATTTTAAAGACAAAAGCGTTTTATCGCTTACTAAAGGAAGTAAGAGAAGATTTGGTTGTCTTCTCCTTTGACTGCCAGAAAAACCAAGTTTTGCCAAAAATACCCGATCAGGCAGCTTATTACAGCCGCCAACTGTACATATACAATTTTGCCATTGTTAAATCAGTACCTGAGAATACTTTAGGTAAAGACAATGTCACATTATACTCCTGGACAGAAGACGAGCACCGTAAAGGAGCAAACGAGATTGTTTCTGCTGTATACCACAGACTACAGACTACAATTTTTAGTCAAAATATTAATACCATAAGATTGGTAGCTGATGGGTGTGGTGCCCAAAATAAAAATTCAATTATGGTTGGTATGTGTGCTACCTGGCTGAGTCAGGCACCGCCCCATATTAAAAAAATTGAATTGATTTTTCCTATAACAGGACACTCTTTTATTCCACCCGACAGAGTATTCGGCCTTATAGAAAAGGAAATTAAGCACATGGAAAACATAGTACAGCCAGAGGAATATATTGAAGTCTATAAAAATTATGGGACTGTTATCCATTTTGATAATGTTATGGACTGGAAATCAGCTTTAAATGATGTAATACGTCCTCCAGCGAATTGGCATTTTCAATTCGCTCAAATGAAAAAGTTTTTCTTGAAGAGAAATAGCCGCAATAATGTCTTTGTACAAGGTGAACCAAATTATACTGTTGAAAGGGGCTGTTACAAGTCTATTTTAAAAAGAGGAAAGTCATTTTTAGGAGTCAACCCAATCAAATAAATAAACATAATGTATTAATCAAACAAGCAAAACTGCATGACGTGGATAATTTACTGACAAAACACTATGGCTCAGAATGGAAAAATAGGAGTGATTTAAGCTATTACAAACAGGTGATGACAAGATCAGTTGAATTAAGAACTGAAGTTATTGAAGAATATGAGGAAGAAATGTGCGAAATGGTGGTCCCGGAGTCGGAAATGAGTATTTAAATTAGCAGATTTAAGTGGTATTGTATTTTTTTTAATAAACACTATTTCATTGTCTAACTTTTTTTTTTAAATCTAAATAATAGCAAACACGAGCTCCTCTTATGACGTCACGAGTTGCCGCTAAAAAAACTTTCAAAACGTTAACGTTTTTGCTAACCTTACCACTATAATGACGTCACACTAGTCAAATGCAAAACTGACACTGTCCAAACCTTTAGATGCATACTTACCACAGTCCATTACTATGATGCAAAGTCACCACTGTCCTAATGATTTAGTTTTGTTTGCGTTGAAATGTTGTGTCTAGGTCTAAATTACATTGCAGGATAAGAAATAAAATACATTAAGTAAAGCAAAATAAGTACAGATATATTGTGAATTTACAAATCCAAAGCAAAACTAACAATTCTTTATTTGACCCACTCCTACGCCATGGACAGTGGTGCCTTTGCTTTTATACCCCTCATTTTCTATTTGAGTTTTTTTTGTAGGTACGGACATTAGAACAGCCAATGATTGTGTTTGCTGTCATCTTTATGATATAATTATACTGTAAAAAATAACAGTAACTTACCTTTTCGTAATAAAGTTTAAGAAAAACAGTATAATAAAATACTATAATAAAAAATGGAACGTCTACACGAAAGTGAAGACTTTGACTGGTTGAATCTTGGAAAACTTATATGAAAACTAAATTAATGTTTGGTCTAATTGGTATCTAATTTCGTACTGAATATACTAAAATACGCCTGTAAACTATTTTAAGCTCTATTTTTGTTAAATAAGGTTTCAAAACGAGTTAATTAGCTGAGGTTAGATCTAAACGCGCGGGAAACAACGGAGAAAAAATTTGTCGTGTAGATATAACCGCGCGGGAGACAACAGACTACAAAACGGATGAGATCGTGACATATGCGTAGATAAATAATTTGAGGTTAGATCTAACCTCACGGGAGACAACCTATTAATAACAGTGATAATAATTAGTTCTTTTTTTTAAGATCACGAAAGTTGTTTGCGTTAACATGCGAATATTATTAATGTATTACACGGTAATAAGTGCACAGAGTATGATAAACACAAGAAATGAGTCGTTGACGTCATAATATGACAATTATTGCATTAATTGAGAATGAAAACTTGCTTTCAACCAACGATGCGTGTGATTCTCGTCTCTATTAAAAATATTTGTTGTAGTATTTCCGTTATCTGTTTTATTAGGAATATTCATTTTACGATACGTTCTTACAAATAAAATAACTAGCATTTTACTTTTTTGTATTTATTAAAAATATACAAACATACCTCTGTACGCCCAGGATCGGCCCTCAGCCAAATCCTTCAAGAAAACGCTAACGTCGTCCCAGCATAAATGTTCAATATTCAAATGAATACCATTTTTAATTTTCGGCCAAACGTACGCCAGAAACGATGGATCAAAAATTATGAACAAATTTTCCATTAGCTCACCGCGGGAACGAAAACTTTTTCCGAATTTCATCGGTTCATTTTTAAATCCTCCGATATTTTGTCGTGTCTGCACTTTAACACTTTGAGCGAGAATAAAAAAAGTTAATAGCACTATGATCACTTTCAACTTCATTTTGTCATAATCAGTGGTTTTATTATTTTTTACGATTTATTTAGAAAAAGAAAGTTACGAGCGTGTGCACACGTTGAATTCTGAAACGACAATAACTCTCATCCTCGTGCAGCACGCGTAGAGGCTAATAGCTTCAAAGTCAATGTAAGGGGAGGGTAATTTCTAATGTTAATAACCGTTTTATAATGCATTTGTAACGTAATTATTACGAAACAAGTGTTCGACTTGTCGGAAGATTGACTCGGAATGATTGAGGACTGTTCGATGAGAATAACGAATTCAGTATTTTATTTCACTTGGAAACTTACTTCACTTGGAAATTTAATAGTAATAATGTCCTACAAATTGCGTGGTACGTTATCCCGGTCCTACGCTCACTGCTGCTCTATCTCCTGCTAACTCTATCGAAATGAAGCTACTCCCGGAAAATTAGCTTGATACTAATCAGGTGAAAAATTTTTACTAGGGATCCCTACCTATTTTTAATTTATTCTTACAGTAAAATACGGTACAGTAATTTTGTACATGATAGAAAATCGGTTTTATATTTATTATTATGGGCTTTGCTTTAAGTTTGGCCTGTCGATATAATAGGAATTGTCTTCTAAATAAAGATTGAAACTATGTAGAGAATTTAGACTAATTATGGTTTTACTTAGAAAAGTTCATCACAGAAACCTTTTTTCTGAGGTATTCATAACGTATCAGAGTATTGGCCGATTTCTTTTAATTTGTATAAAAAATTACTATCAAGAAATAACAATACTTTTTCGTCAAATAAATACATTTTATTTCATTTAATAAAGCAATATAAATGTTATATTTATCAATTAAATGTTAAAAAGTTTAAAATTAATAAAGTTAATTATATTATTTAAGTAGCATAATATGTTATAAGAAAAACAAAGGACATTCATTTTAAATCTATTTATTACTAATTTTAAGTTAATTTTAAAAAACCACCACTTTTAAAAGAAAAAAAATGTATAATATAATACTTATAAAATTAACTATATAATAAATAATCATTTATCATCGTCGTTAAATACTAAAAATTAATTTCTAAACTTTACGGTATACAATGCGCAGCTACAGAAAAAAAAATACAACTTTTAAAATGTTAGTAATTATTTATTATCTGTCAAAAGACAATAGTTACAATTATTTTTATTCCATGTACTTAGTAAATACAATTAGCTAGATTTATCCGATACTGCGATCTGTCACTGTAGACTGTCTGTAGGACGCGCACACTCACACACACAAGACATAAAACGACGCACAACACTTGACACTTCGCGGCGAGGTTACATCTGCCTCAGTCGCTTGTTCGGCCGCTGGCCGTCGTTCATGAACCCGCCTTGCTGTAACAGATAATAAACTTTAGTGAAACTTACTTGTCTTTACTCTTAACTATCACAAAAAGTTAGTTTAAGACTGTTAGCCCAGTCGAATTAGTATTTTAAATTTACAAAAATTGGTAGCAGCAATTTTCCTTCGGAATTCTTTGGGGGGACACTTGTAGTCTAAATTCAAAAAGTAGGGGTATCAGACTTGTTGCTTCATCCGCCATCTTGATTTAAAGGGTTATTTTTTGTGTCTCGAATAACTCGTTTATTTTCAATTTTACACGAAAAATAGTTATTACAAAAGTAAGTATTACTTCCAATTTTTGTAAATCTCAGCTCGTTTTTTGAGTTAATTAGACTGGGCTATTGTGTAGAAACAATTAAGTTGTGTATAAGTAAACTTTAATTCCAATATTTCTAATACCACGTTAAATTAACATTTAACTGTAGAAATGTAAAAAAGTCTAGGCATTGGTGTCGTTTAAAATTTAACTGAAAACATTCAAATTCAAATTCAAATTCAAATTATTTATTTCGCCATAAGGTATATGTAATACACTTAACGAAAGTCAAAAAGAAAAAAAATGATTTACAAAAAAAAAAAAAACTAAACAATAATAACAGAAAGTTAAGGCAGCAAAAAATCAAACAATAAAATAAAAATTTATATCCTAACACCAGGTACATTACAAACTTACGTAATGTACCCAGTGTTTGCCGCCTTAACTTAGTCAAAATATTAAGCTATAATGTCTCGGTAGACATTACCTACCTACTTTATCCTCGGCTTTATTAAATATTACAATAAATAATGATGGCCCTAGTGTAGGCCGAGAGAAAAAAAGCCGGAGGAAAAAAAACTCTCGGTACTCTTTTAAAAAAAAGCAGTCAGATACAAGATAAAAACGCAGTAGTGGACCATGAAATAATCAGGACAAACACGAGACAGCCAATCGTGCGTGCCGAGACCACCACATGCCACCTGCTCACAATATATGTAACTATCTATTTACAGCGGGTCATAGACATAGCCTGGTCGAGCTTTATTCAATCCCATGCCTTTTCATCATTGAGATAATCATTAATGGTATAGTAGGCTTTACTACATAAAACTCGCTTAATAACTTTTTTAAACTTCAAAAAAGGCAGAGATTGAAGCGCAGCCGGAATCTTATTATATATAAGGATAGACATTCCTATAAAGGAACTACTTTTTTTTTTTTTTTTTTTTTTTTTTTTTCATTCGAATATTATATCAAACATTTGCATACTGTATTAAAATTGAGGAGCCAGTTTTATTTTCACACACTCAAAACGTACATTTTTAGTAAAAACTTTGCAAAGATAATTAATTCTTAACGCGTCTAATATTTTAATTGTATACACAGTCTACTAAAGACCATTAAATTGTTTAATGGCTCATCTGACGAACTTTACGGCCAATCAAAGATTAACACTGTAAATACTCTTAGTGATAATTACTAGTGAAATGTTTCGTACTACTTTCGAAACACGTTTTGAGGTATCTCGTTTTACCTTTATATTGGGTCATAGTTTGTAGATTTATTATCAATCAAGAAGTTAATAAAAATAATCTATTACAAAATACTCAATAAAATAATTGAAATTTTTTTAATCGTTTGTGCCTATTAGCTCATATAGGCTTTTTTCTTAAAGTATCGACCAGTCAAGATTGTTTTTCAATAATTTTATTTATGAGACGAAAATTGACGATATATTTAGATATATTGAAAGACAAGTCAGTTGAATAATTATTTTGCTTAATTAATGTTTCTAACAATTACAAAAAAAAATTACGAAAACTAAATGTAACCGAGATTTTATTTAATAAATAATAAAGTAAATACACAATTAAGTATTTTGTGAATATTTCAAGTACCGACTTGTTTCCATTATTGATATTGAGTAAAAAAGGGCAAAAAATCGACAGACGGACGGACAGACAGCGAAGTATTAGTAATAGGGTTCCGTTTTTACCCTTTGGGTACGGAACGCTAAAAACTATCCATCATATTTGGTGGTCTGTTGTTAGATAACGTAATAGCTGTATTTTAGGTAACGCCACAATTACTATGGAGTGAAGAGCAGGGTTTCTTCATTAATTATTTGAAGTACGTTAGAAATTGAATAGCTCTCGATTCCATTTGATTTTCATCATATATTTTGGGTATGTTAGTGGTATTTTGTGTGTTTTAAAATTACCTGTTTATTCTTGATAAATTTTTCAATTACAGGTAGTTCTGAAAAGAATGCACAGAATGTAATAATTATATTTCTTTTCGAGTTTTCGTCAAATAACATAGGGAAATTTATTTTACCAGTGTTTCTATGCATTCATTTCTTTCATAATCAAGATACAATAAAAACTGTTGGGTTTCTCAAAGTGAACTTGTTAGTGAAGGATACACCTTTTTAGTTCTCAACATACAATTTCAGGTGTTACATATATATTATCATTTTATTATTAAAATATGCTTTATATTATTCTATGCAGGGAAATATTTAATTCTGTGATTTGTGTAAAGTCCAAAGAAAATAGAAATCTAATTTAAAAAAGTGTAATAACCAATCTAATAATTATAATAATAACTAACCTAACTAATCACTGTAATAAAAAAATAATAGATTTTATTGAACACCTGCCAAAATCATATCAAAGCACCGAGTACAATAAACTCTTAGAGATTTTAGATTAACATGGTTATTTCTATTACGAAAATTATTCGAAGACGAGACTCACTCTCGTGATCAAGACATTAGCAGTCAATGTCGAAATATCGAGCTCCGCAAAGCGAAAATAATAAACATGGTAAATATCCCGTTTTCGAATAATTTTCGTAATACAATAAACTCTTTAAAAAATGTAAATTGGAAATAGTAATTCTTTTTCATTGATGAATCGATGCTCAAAAAAAAAATAAATTTGTGAGCCTTTCAAGCTTTTAAATCTAGCCACAGACATTCTGCAATAACAGTCCTGCCTGTTGGCATGTGTGTATGGTGTTGGTGAGTGTATGGAGTGAGTACCGGTCGGCCCATGAAGGGCTGGTGCGCGGGCGGCAGGTACGTGTTGACGGGCGCGAAGCCGCCGCGCGGGAAGGCGCCGCCTCGCGCCGCGAACCCGCGTCCGCGACCTCCTGGGAAACAAGAATTAGATTCAGTCTACATCCCACTGCTGGTTCTAGTATATTACATAATTTGATTAACAATCATTTGAGTAACAATGTAATGTATTACCAATTTTGTACTAAAACACAGATTATATATCATTTTCAAAAGAGTAATTGCGGAGTTTCTTGCCGATTCTTCTCTGCAAAATCTACATTCCGAATCCGTTAAATGATGATTCGAAAGTGCTCTTGGGGTATATTTGAATAAAGATATTTTTTATTTTGATTTTGAATCGCTTTTAGGTGTATGTGTGACATCAATTGGGTCCTATAGCTTAACATAAGTTAATATACATGTATTTAAATTTTATTTTTCACTATCAAAATAAAAAGTTTATTTTTTTGGAGTAGGTTTCAAAAGCACTTAAATTATCTATTGGGTAATTAAAATTATATTGGTTTTTTATTAATGAACAAGCAGACCCGGCAGATGTTGTCATGCCCAGATTACAGCTACAAAATTTGATTGCTGACATTCCGATGCAGAACCACTTACTGGGTTTAATTGTGTTTTCAAGCTATCCATAAACCCATACAAATATACATACAAAATTTTAACCAAATCGGTTCAGCTGATTAGGAGTTCAGTGACAAACACACGCATAGAAGAAATATATATATATTAAAATGATAGTTAATGTGAAGCCAACACCGATCCAACATATAGTCTGCAGAGAGGAATCGACAAAAAACTGCAATTTTGGCATACATTAATATCTTGAAACGCCGCGTTGGCGCAGCAGTCACAGCACTGGTGTCGGTCCCAGTTGTTATCATGTACACCTGTTAGCGATCGTTACTCATAGTAGAGAATATATCCACCAACCCGCATTGGAGCAGCGTGGTGGATTAAGCTCCGATCCTTGGGAAAGGGGAGAGAAGCCTATGCCCAACAGTGGGATATTACAGGCTAAATCGTGAATATCTTGAATCAAAAAATCTGCTTCAGCTATACACATCTGTTCTTAAATTAACTTTTCACATATGAGACGTCAACATTAATAACAGAAATAACAATAATTTAAAGCACTTTGGCATTGCAAAGTAAGGTCAATAAAGTGTCGATACCTCTAAAGTTGCCCCTCGCGTTGAAGGCGCCGCCCCGCGGACGGAAGTTGGCGCGCGCGGCGGGCGTGTTGGAGTTCGCGTTCGAGTTGTTGCCCGCGTTCGCGTTGCGGTTCTGTTGCGCGTTCTGCCGCTTGTTCTGTTTACGAGAAAAATATATATAAACCGTTAAGAAAAGATAACGAAGAATAAAAAATTTAATAACCGACGATCTTTTTAAGATTGCCGGTGTAGGCTGGATGAGGATTGCGGAAAACCGGGATTACTGGCGCGAACTTGGGAAGGCCTATGTCTAGCAGTGGACTGCAATAGGCTGAATTGATGAGGAAAAGATAGGTATACCAGATTTGGTTAGGTTGCAAGTTCAAAATACTACTTGACCTAAATAGTTCCTTTAGCATTGGTAATAATTGGTGTAAATTAGCTCTTTTGTAGTGATATCAATATAATACTTGATATAAATTAAAAGCCTTCAAAGTAAATGAAAACATTCAAAACCAAAATATATAAAATCTATTTAAATATTGATATCAAACTACAAAAAAAAAGATAAAATCATTTGCTTGAAATTCTAATAGCAATAGATAATTTTGCAATAATAAATATTATCAACTTTTCCAGTGGATGGAACTTTGTTTACACTTGAGTAAAATAACCAAAAATAATTCCCACAACTTTGTATGATAACAGACGGCAGCAATTAAGGGTTAATACTTATAGAGCTTCTTATATAAGGGGCAAAGTTGAATGACCGAGCGTTACACTTCACACCTCATTTGATATAGGGGTAACTATAACCTGTGTATTATTTTAGGTCATGTGACAAGTGAATATTGCACTTGATGCTACAAAAACAGAATTTGACTGCAATAAACAACTGTTATGTCTTAGATTTATTTAATACTTATTTTATTAGATAATGCAATACAGTGGTCGGCAACCTTTTGGTAGGCAAGGGCCACGAGGTGGCCAAATAAACTAAAGGCGGGCCGCACTTATGATTTAAACCCTAGACTCTACCTGATACCTACAATATAATTGGTCATATCCCATAGAAAAAATGAAAATGCCATTAAAATTTTTAAAACATATGGAATTTAATACGTACACGTAATATGTACATACTTACATTATAACAGCACAACAGCATTTTTGTTGTATGGAATTTTTTTATGGATCTAGCTGCATTTTCTACCCTAATTCTAAATTTGTACTCAGATTTTTGCTAGCAGCTCTACATTTTGAGATATGAAGGGTAGCTATTTTTGTCAAAAAAACATGGTTTCCCGTCATATAACAATTTATTTAAACAACATTTTCTTTATCGCTTAAATGTCCAAGATTTACAGAAAATCGATCAAGGTGGCTATAAATGAAATGCATCTTATTGCTCATGTTGTATCCAAGGTGCTGAACGTATAATGGTAACTGCTTGACGTGGTCAGGAAAGTCGACGGACTTCTTATTTCCCGAAAAGTTTTTTACAAGCCAAAAAAACTAATTCCAGGTATTTTTTCAGCAGTTGTCATACTTTGAGTAAAATTTACATCGCTTATTAATTTTCTTATTTGTGGTCCTTCGAAAATTCCAGCTTTTAAATTCTCAGCACTCAATTTTGGAAACGATCTGGATATGCAGTGGCGTGTAAAAGTTTTGGGCCACCCTGTTTTTTCCATATAACTGACAAAATATTTTTTTCTTTCACTTGTTCTTTGTTCGAGTTGTTTGAGAGGAACATAATAAAGATTATAACGTTAATAATTATATAAAATATAATATTGTACAACGGTAAATGACTTTCAACAGTGTGCAAAAGTATTGGGCCACCGCAATTCACGAATTTGCCGGACCTTACTGCACAAGATTTTTTGATATTTTTTTCTCATTGGTTACTAAAAACGCTATGCACAAGGAATATGTTAATAATTACTATTATTTCTGCCTCAATGCCGAAAATTTTTAACAATAAGACTTGAAATATGAAAACATTAAGCTCTGTGAAATTTTGTTCAAACCACTTTCAAACTTTATTCAGAAAAAAAATTCACACGTTTTACACACTATATTGGGTATCCAGTGCTTGTTCTTTGTTTCCAATGGCCGTTGATAGTATGCATGTAAGCATTTTTAACGAAGTCTGACACATTTAAAAAGAATTTTTGAATGTATATTTGCCACAAATGTAACAAAATCTATTTGGATTGTTTACACAGGTCTTTCTAGACGCATGTTGTGATTGATCTGCAATGTAATGACATTGCAGATCAATCACGTTCATTTATAAATGACTCGGTACTTCCTGAATATCACAGGAAAAAGGGTTTGCAAAAATCTTCTTTGCTTGAAACTTTTCAAACTCACCAAATCTGTCGCTGAATGAAAAATGTCACATCATAATATGATGTGACATTTTTCGAAAATGTCAAAAAAAACGAAACTGGCAGATATATTATATCTGCCAGTTTCGTTTTAATTCTACGTGTTACGCGATCGCGGTTGGTTCATGCATTTATGTTGATATTTATAACTTATTTACAAAACATTCGCGGGCCGCAAGTAAGACCTCCGCGGGCCGCACGCGGCCCGCGGTCCGCGCGTTGCCGACCACTGATGCAATACAATCTTACAAATAAGTTGTATGTATTGAATGTTGAATACATTATCAAAATAAGGGACATCCTTCTTTTTTCTATTAATTCATTTATCTAATATATATAACAAAACTATTCTTTTTTAATTTTATTTCTCTGTGTTCTAATTTAAAAGCCCACTGATCAAATTTATATTTTATGATTTTATCTTTTACAAATTCTCTGTCACAAATGACAACTAAGGGCCTATGCAAACCACGTTTTTTAAACACGCGAAAAACGCGAAACGCGTTTTTATCCTACAGAGCAGTTTGTTGGCGTTTGTATCGATACACACGCGCGTTTGCAACGCGTTTGTATCGCGTTTGCATCGCGTGACACGCGCGTTTGCATCGTGTCTGTATCAGTACATACGGCACATACGCGCGTTAACGGCGCGTTTTAAAAACGCGCGTCGACGGCGCGCTTTTATTATACAGGTGTGCAAAGGTCTACAGGCTGCGTCTAACTCGCGTGTGTATCGCTACAAACGCGCGTCGACGGCGCGTTTAAAAAACGTGGTTTGCATAGGCCCTAAAGTGAGAGAAACCTCGCGCGTATTTTACACATTAGTTCTAGTACATTTCTGTTGTACACATTGTTCCTTTATAACTGTTTTTGTTGTTATTTTTGGTATTGTTGTTATTTTTGTTAGTTGTTATTTTTGTTATTGTTGTTATTTTTGTAATTGTTATTATTTTTGTTATTGTTGTTATTTTTGTTATTGTTGTTATTTTTGTTATTGTGACTGTGTTATTTATTTATTTTTTGTTAATCTAGAAGAGCCTTACCTTGTTAGTGTTAGCCGAGTGCGCCTTCTGCTCGTCCTCGTCGCGGTACTTGGAGACGGTGACGAGGAAGCCGTTGATGCGCAGCTCGCGGTCCAGCTTCAGAGCCTTCTCCACCGCCTCCTTCTCGTGGAAGGTTACCCTCACTGCATGGACAAAGCGATACCATTTACTACTTTATGAAGTGTTCTATTAACTGTTTCTGACTATACTGAATAAACTAACTACTACTGACTAATAAAACAATATTTTTTAGGTTTAATATAAGTTTTTAAATATTTAGGGGCAATTGTCGCCAAGAGAAGAGTCACCCGTGACCATGGTCTCTACAACGGCTTCGATATATGAATCTCGAAATAGTAATTGCAGTAAGTCCCGAATTTTATTAAGTTCAAAACCATACAGCATTCTCTAAATATTTAAAGCACAACACAGTTTTATTACAAGAATAAAAATATGAGATAAACTAAAAGGAACTAAGACCTTTTGTATTAATTTCAATTTTCAATTTCTTGATAATAGGTAATTGAAATTAATTGTCTAAACAAACTGCACTGGGACACTCATATTGACCATTTAAAACAGCTGATATTTTAGTGATTATATTTTCTATTCTGGTTATGCACTACTACAGCACTATTACAAATAAATAAATTGTCGTTTAGCTTACATATATGCAATTAGACACGGGCAATTACGAGTTAATTAGATGTTGTACAATAAAAAAAATGCAATACTAATTAATAAAATAAACAACGATGTTACAAAATGTCAAGTACATCGCATTCCTCAGAGAAGTATAATGCGATATGATTTTGGAGTAAATAGTCAATAGTAGTCAAAAAGAGTCTTTAATTAATCATGTGAAACTCAAAAGAGTGGTGTTCGGGAAAATTGTATTTATTGAAAATGCTTAATTTTCCAAAGCTATGAAATTTTTGATATACCTAAAAGGTTACATGGGGAGGGTGGGTAGTCAAAAACCTCACCACTTATCACCAAGATGGAAGACGGGGGGGTTTAAAAGTTGCTAAAAACATCACATCTCATAGATGGACAACCCCACAAATACTTTTTTTTTTGTAGAGGTACGTTAATCGCCGCCTTGATGTTTGTTTTTCTATTTGAGCCATGGGGGACACCATGTAGTCGACACACAATTTTTCTATATATACCACATGACTGCAAGCCAGAGTCAACTTAAAAAATATGTCATATAGTGTAACGAAAAATCAGTAAGATATTTAAGAATGGGTATGGTATTACAATAAAAACTAATCATAAAAATGTTGGAAATAAGGACTTTTAAACTGGCCCCATGGACTAAACAAGTGAGGCCCAACTGGTGTCCCCCATGGCGTTCAACGTGTTAAGCAAGTCGAAATACGTGGAAGTTTGCAAGTGCAGTATATGGTACTCACGGATCTTGTACTTGGTCTTGCTGAACTCGTGCACGTGCGCGATGTCCCCGCACTGCGCGAACAGCAGGCGCACGTAGTCGGTGCTCGCCTCGTAGGGCACGCCCACCAGCACCGCGGTCTCGGCGCGCGACTCCGCCGACACGGCGATGGCGCTGCCGTCCAAAACTGCCCCGTTCTCGCTCAGCGCCTAGTCGGTTAGCGCTGGTCAGTTAGAGCTCCGGAGCGTAGTGATATGTGTATATTGATGACATGTGCACATATGTTTTGTATTTGTCTACCCTATTCTCGGTCAGACTTCTATTTTTGAAGTGAAACTTCTTTAGGCGCATGAGGGGTAAATTTCGAGCGACCGGTAACACGGCAGCGTCAGGGATGAACAGTACTTGCATAGGTACCTGGGAACACCGCGTGACGTTGGCTATTTGTTTTTTTGTTTTTTTTATTAGTTTTTTTTTTGTATTTTAAATTCGTTTTTTTTAATTAGTTTTTTAAATTAGTTTGCCAAAGAAGTTTCACTTCTTACATGTGTACTTTGTATGCAATTTTTTTTTTTTTAAGGAGGCTATGTATGATATTAAATGACTACCATCGCAAATGGACATCAGCAACTCAAGACTTGCGGGTGCATTGTCGATCTTTAGGTAAAAGATGTCTGTACACTTGATGCTTGAACACACCTAAGTACTTTAAATTGAGTAATATACTACAAATACAGGTGTATTTGTATATTTGTTTTTATTATTAGTGTTGTAATCTCAACCTTACCAATAAACCTTCTTGGCCTTCTACAATTGGTATACATGTGTTGTATTATCAACGTGACGTAAGAAAATAATGTGCAACTTTAGGACAACAAAATGGGATAAAACTTTAATTCAATATACACAAAGTTCCTTCTTTTTTTTTTTGTTTTCATGTGAAATGAATGTAATGTGTTAAATAATAATTTAAGCATTATAGTAGTATATTTAAAAAAAAAATGTTTAGAATTCCCTCATGTGTGGGTAACACAAAAATAAATAATCCAAATTAAAAATAGCACGGTGTCGTCTCCTGTCAAAGATTTTCATTGTAATATATAGCTTTGAATAGTTACGGGTGCTGTACCGAATATAAAATCATCATATCAAAAATTTCGACTTAACGAGTACATCGTTCCATAGCTTAATTGGCTAGAGCACCGACACAGTGAGTTGGAGATGCATGTTTGATCACCGCTGGATTAGTCGATTTTTGATATGATAAAAAAACTTTGTTTTGGTTCAAAGGATTACTACATATTTTTCGTGGATGTCTTATCTGGACAAACAACTTAAACATATTTTTTACGGTTTTTAGATTAACATGGTTACTTCTATAACTAAAATTACATTCGCACCTCGTGAACAAGACATTCGCAGTTAATGTCGAAATATCGAGCTCTGCATAACGACCATAATAAACATGGTAAATATCCTGTTTTCGAATAATTTTAGTATTTTACAGTTGTAATTAAGTTTTTGTATAACTATTTGTTGTGGACACACACTCTTATTTTCTTTTTCAAATGCAACCTAATGCTTTTATGTCAATATGTATATTTTATTTTCTAAAAAAAACTCAATGGCCTTAATATCATTTTATACATGGTATTTTTGTGGGTATATTAACAAATTCAATAGATATTTAATTAATATGTATGTGTGTTACGCATTAGATATAATAGATATGTGACATATATTAAAAATTTACATTATTCATGTAATAATTTTCACTACTCAAAATGAATAAACGATTGAAGAACATTGACTTTTCAAAAAAAATTATTACATGAAACCTATGTTGAAATGATGTAACTAACAACATTATAACATAAAAATAAATAGATAAAAGTTTTCATTTTAGTAAAAAAAAAAAAGAAATTTGGTGATTAAAGAATAGTTTTAATGTTGCTAGTTCAAAATTATAAAGAGTTGAACTGTGCAGTGAACATGAAATAAACGTATCGGCTGATGTCCTACTGTAATTCTTCAAGTATATATATTTTTAATTTTTTTTTTTTTTGTTATTTACATATTTTGGAATATGTATTATAAAATTTCCAAAAAAAATTTTGAAGTAGCAAATCAGCCATTTGAGAAACATTCAAATAGTCATTCATACTTTACATTAGGACTTCAAGGAAATTTGGAAAAAAAATTCTAGCCTTATATTAAAGCATTGCCCTTCTAGGTTTCAACCATCGAGGGCAAAGGTTATCTAACTAATAAATTTTTAACGAGAATAATGTTAATAATCATTTGTTTACCTTTTCCACTGAATCTTTGTTTTTGAATTCGACTATTGCCGATAAAGTCGGAGTTGTGGTCAGTTCAGTTACAATGATTGGACCACGTCTAAAAAGAAAAGAAAAAATTTCTCTTGTTAATACTCCATTCCAATTTGTTCTGGGCGTGTTATCCCCAAAGAACATTATTATATTCATTAATTATTATGGACAAGTAAAAGAAAAATTTAATAAAAATTCAGGAACTGATATTTGAATGTTATGTGGACAAATTAATAGATGTTATCTTTATTAGTTTGTTGAGGATATTATAGACTCACTTGACGCTGGTGATTTCTCCATGCTTGGAGAACAACTCCTTAAGTTTATCTTGATAATCAAAGAGGTAGCTCGATGGGAGATTCTCCACGAGAAGTTTACCAGATTCAACTTTGTCTTCTTTCTGTTCCTCGGTTTTCGATTCCTCTGCTTGATTCTGTTCTCCAGCTTGCTCCTCGGAAGTTGCTTCGCCAGCTGTGGCCTCGGCCTGCTCGGCTTCCGCCTGTGCGTCTCCGTTGTTCTCCTCGGCTGCTTCTACTGGTTCGGATACTTCAGCCTCGGGGACGTCCTCAGCGGGTTGATTCGCTTTGGCTTTCGCCGCTTGATTTTTGGCTCCGCGACCTTTCTTTTGCGCGACCATTCTTGCTTTTTAACTAAAAAAACATTACCATTTAATTTTCACACCCCGGTCCACCCATTTCCCGCCATATAGAAACTTATAACTTGTGACATATACTTACTACAGAAAACGTTTGGCGCCTATATAACATCAAGGACAAACTTTTATCCCGCGACAAAACGTTAAGTGCATATGTGATATAAATAACTCAAGATGCTAATAGTAAACGTTATATTTATGAACAAATAGACCTAACGGTAAACTCATCGATACCAATCAAGCGCGCCATGAAGCATGGCGTTCAATGGAAAATTCAGGAAACCTTATACTAGTACAAGGTAAGTTTATGACACATTAATCGACAGTCTCAGTACTCCGATGAATATTTTTTCAATATTACTTACCTTTTTGAATTATAGTAATCCTATTAAGAAATATATGTCAATTACACAGAAAACGACGCCACTTTACAACTTAAAATAACACGCACCCGGCATCACGCAAGCGCATTCGCCATTAATAAATAATGTTGCCATTCATGATTCAATTTAATAACAAATAATTAATACTGCAGTGCTGCCAGATCTTTGTTATCCGAAGTAGCCTGGCCTTAGTGCGCAATTGCGCATGTAGCCGATTGTAGCCCCGAGATAGCCCCATCATGGCACTGAGATAACTGAAGCGGGAAATTTTAAATATATTTTTTTCTATATAAAAATAAGCAGGTAATATAATATTTCTGACGAAAAAAAAATGATAGCCGAGTTGGCTATCTGTAGCCAAAAGGCAAAATATTATCGCCGCTCGGTAATAGCCACTTTGGCGCTTAATAGCCCCGCCCCATCTGGCAGCACTGTTTAATAGTGTGCAACGCCAGCCATATGAATAAATGTTGCCAAAGTCATCACAATTATCGATTTCTTAATAATCATAGATCGATTAATTAATTTTCATGTAAATAAGTTATTAGCTCTTTTACTCGATAAAGATAAATAATGCATTTGAATTTAGCCTATAACATCCCACTGCTGGTCATAGGCCTATTACTCCATGTAGGAGAAGTATATTACCTTATCCACCACACTGCTCCACTGCAGGTTGGTGCCGGATATGTTCCCTATAATGAGTAACGATCGCTACTAGATATGATGAAGATGATATTTATGATAACAACCGAGACCAATGGCTTAACGTGCTCTCCGAGGCACGGTAGGGCCGCAAACCGTCGCGTCGATGTTTTAGGTGACTACACACTCCACTACACCAGAGCTGTAGTTACAAAAATAAATATTAGACAACAAGATATGTATAATTTATATATTTATCTTTTAACTTAATTTATTGAAATAAATATATTATTTTTATTAGTAATAAAATTAAATATTTTCTTACAAAACTCGAATGCTGAAAAGAAACGAAAAAATATTTTTTTTCCATTTCAAATGACAACGTCAATTCTGACAAATTACAAAAAACATAACCTCTATCTCTCAAATTTGCTCAATCAAATCTCAAACTTTAGTGCGCTGCGGTTCCACGTTTTTATTGTAACTTGTGAAAGTCGTGAAACTTTACTATCAAAACTTTGTCTTTATCACGTATGTGACACAACAGAGTATTTTTAATGATACCATGAAATCGAAGTCATTTCAATTACCTAAAAATACACCTGAGAATGCGGTACAAAATAAAACATATGATTTTATAAAGTTTTATTCACCTGCATCTGAAACTAATGCCAAATTAGCTGAAAAGCACAAGTCGGAAGACGGTGTCAGCAACGAAAACACACCTAAAACAAAATTACACGTCTCCAAGCGAGAGCGCTCTCCAAATAAAAAAAATAAAAAATTCAAAAATGACAATATGAATATTTCAAGTTTAAATGTGGATGATAACCAACCGGCAGCTTCCGGAAGTGAAAATAGCTTTAAAGTTACTTCCACACCTAATAGTAAAGGTAAAAAAGATATTAATGAAAATGTTAAGTCTATAATGAAAAATACATCTGTCGCAGATAGTTCTCTAGACATATCTACAGTGACTGTACCAAAAAACAAGTCAAAAAAGAGGAACAAGTCAGTAAGTTTTATGTTAGACGACACTGAAGTAGTTGCCAATAAGAGATCCAAGTCCGATCTATCCACGATTAGTAAGCTACTACAAAGTACTAAAACAAAATTCAATTCTAATAAGCAGAAGAAGAACAAAAAGAAATCACAAGACGAAAAAGAGAATAAAGCCGATGTAAATAATTTTAAAGTTGAAACTATTACATCAGATACTGTTCAGAAAGATTCATTAAAGAATAAAAGTAAGTCAGACAATGAACAATCGGATAACGCAATGGATGTCCCTGATACCGAACACGAGATCCAACAGAAAATAGAAAAAAAGAAGAATAAAAGACAGAAGAAATCAAAAAAGGTTGAAAATGCTTCATCTACCGCTGATGGTAGTAAAGAAACTGAAAGCGAAAAAGAAATAGTTGAAGACAAAGAAAAAAAAATTAAGAAGAAAAAACGGCATGTCAAACAAGTGAAAGAGAGCACAGATTCAGAAAGTCAACCAGCATCGAAAGCTTCAAAAAAAGAAATAAAACCTGATGTGGTAGCACAGGATCTAGAAAACTTAAGTATCGGGGACAACGCTCATACACTGACAAACTTACTTGATGAAATGTCAGTGGTAGATAAAAAAAAGAAGAAACACAAACCAAAAAAGAATAAACAAAAAGCTACAAGAGATGCATCACCTGATGCAAGTGGCACTAATGCCACACAAGAAAAAGAAAAAGTAAAATGGATGAAAAGAAAGTGGAACAAAGACAAGAAAGGTGCGATCAATGACGACAAGCTTACAACATCAGTTGTGGTTGAAAACCTGCCACTGAAAATAATGTGCAACTATAGGAAGCTACTTACAGATCATTTTGCTCAATTTGGAGTTGTTAAACAAATTGGGTAAGCAAAACAATCTTAATGTTTAATAAGTTTTAATTTCTATAGCAAAATTAACAGTAACAATTTCCGTCATCAATTATGTTTAAAAAAAATGTGGTTCAATATTTTTTAATTTTAAGATTTTTTTAAATCTATATATACAGGTGTTAGGGGAATGGTTAGCCATAGAGGTATGTTGGGTAGAGGGGGTCATTTGGAACCTATTTAGGCTAACTTACCTATATGCAGTGTTATGGATTTTTTTTATGATTTTTTTTTTCATTTTTCGAAAAAAGTGCCGAAAATTAGTGATTTGACCATCATATCTTTTTATCAACGCCATTTCTTTTTTGTTTTGATCATCGATACATTGCGCATGTAAAATGTGTTTATGTGATTTAATTTAGAAAACATGTACAAAAAAAATTATGGGCCAAAGAAATCTTGACAGAGACAAAAAGTAAATCAAACCTTCAAGTTTAGGTATAAATTAAAAAAAAATTAAAGCCTCCAGAAAGGCAGGACAACGTCTGCCGGGTCCACCAGTATTTGTATAATTCTATATACATGTTTGTAATGTTTCTAGAGTTGCTGAAGTGTACTCCATTGAACAACCTGAAGTCTTTACAACAACTATCAGTTTTGATTCCGAGGACTCGGTGAATAAGGTGAGGATACCATTATAATATTAAGTTATTGGTCTTCTCTGTTCTTCAATTCATTGAAGTAAATAAGATGCAGAATAATAAGAACAGAAAAAAAATTGCGTGCTACTTTATAAAGGACACATGTCAGAAGTGAAACTTCTTTGGCAAACTAACTTAAAATTATTTACATAGATTTACAAAGTAGCGGGGAGTGCCCTTCCCTGTCGTTTTTCTGTTGCACCCGGTTTGAAATCACAACGATTCTAAAGAAGTTTAACTTCAAAAACTAATTGAAAAAAGAATAAAAAGCCAACGTCACGCGGTGTTCCCAGGTCACCCATCCAAGTACTGATCGTCATGACGCTGCCGCGTTACCGGTCGCTCAAATTGTACCCCTCATGTGCCTATAGAAGTTTCACTTTAAAAATTATATAATTCAATCCATATGATATAAAAAAACCAATAAATTGTATTATGGATAGATAAGTCATGAATCCTTGTTATACCTATATTAAAAGGCAAATAGAAGCAAGAATTGTTCATATATTTATCTGTTTCATAATTATTATATATTATTTCTATTTACAGGCCTTAGACGAAGACAACTCACTATTTGAAGGGAATCGTATACGCATTAAGCGACCACTGCCCCCTACTGAGACTACACTGGTGGTGAGATCTTATGCGGATTTGTCTGAACCAGCTATCAGCTCGGTGTTCACCAGTGCTGGTAAAATAAGAAATGTACGACGATTGGTTAAAGGAAAAAAATCTATGTGTAAGTTTAACTATAGGTTTACATATTTTTATGATAATCTATTTTTTGTATTTCAAAAAGTTGTTATAAAACCAATATTCATGGCAGATTTAATTAATTTTCGAATTCGTTTTTTAAAAATTTACTGATTTATCTTTTTTTTACATTTCTTTTGAAAGGATGAGAGGTTTTTTACTCAGCTAAATGAGTTAAATAGTTGCAATAGAGTAATAGCAACTGTTATGTAAATTGCTTATATGTTTTGAATTTTTTAATATATGTATTCTACTCACAGTTATTGCATAATACTTCATCTAACAATTATAATGTAGGTATCTAATGTTATAATGTAGCATTTTTTAAATTGTTGTCTGCTTTTATTATCACACTGTTTTTTCTTTTTATTTCTGTAAAGGCAATTTTTTTTTCTTCTTTTATCTTGCCTGTATCACATACAAGCTAAAGGCTTAAGAAAAGTAGCAATAAGTAGATGATTGTATTAAACTTATAATTAATTTACAGGTACAGCTTTTATAGAATTTGATGGACCAGAAGCAGTGGAAAGGGCTATTAAGATGGCAGAAGACGTTAAAATTGGCGGGAAAAAGATTTTCGTGGCAAAATATGAAATACGCAACAAAAATAAAAAGTTAAAAACAGATAAGAAAAATGAAAATGACGCTGGCAGTGATAATGATTCTAGTGATTGATTTAAGTGTCTGTAAATGATTTTATCTCACTTCTTATGGTCTAAGATCCGGAATATAACAAAATCTTCCCTCATCTGTTAATTAGATGAAACAATTTTTTATAGGCTGATTTCAATATTGTGAATTTATAAAAACAACCTCTGCCACCATAAGCCTGCTGCAAATAATAATACTTAAAAAAAATTTTTTTTTTCTTCTAAAAAATCTTTTCCCTCTCATGTTAATTACATGTAGTAAGCTAAAACCGTCAATATTTTTCATGATATACCTGACTATAGTAGGCACCCATCTCTATGATTGCTATACTTACCTGCAGCCAGGTTACTCTGACTGAGGTTACTGACCTGGCTGCAGGTAAGTGTAGCAATCATAGCGATGGCTGCCTACCACAGTCAGGTATATAATGTAAAATATTAACGGTTTTAGCTTACTACATGTAATTAACATGAGAGGGAAAAGATTAAAAAAAAAAAAAACTTGCAGCAGGCTTATGGTGGCAGAGGTTGTTTTTATAAATTCACAATATTGAAATAAGCCTATAAAAAATTGTTTCATCTAATTAACAGATGAGGGAAGATTTACCTTCTCGGATCTTAGACCATTAGAAATAATTCTTATTGTGATTCAATGATTTTTAATGTAATTACATAATGTTATGTAATTTTTAAACTTTTTAGTTGTTTCGTATAAGACATGTAAAACTACATCACGTAGGTACAAATAAAATGATTTTTTCAAATATATTCAATCTGTTTTTTTTAAACATATAATTATATAAAACTCATTTAATTTATATATGCGAGAAATTGAATGTATATATATATATATAATTAAGAAATAGTTTTTTTTTATTTTAAAAGTAAAAAGTTATGTTTCCGCCCGGGATCGAACCGGGGGCCTTCTGCGTGTTAGGCAGATGTGATAACCGCTACACCACGGAAACGATAGCAAATGTGGCGAAAATGTCCGTTAAATGTTTTGAGGTGAATAATAATAAGTACGTTCATTGCGTAATATTTGAGACATATTTATATAACACTAGCTGTGCCCGCGATTTCGTCCGCGTGGAATTTAATAAAAAGTTATTGTTCAGTTCGCAGAATTATAAAATAAATAAATTTCTAAAATTAAAATAGCCTAAGTTACTCCTTATTACATTAGCTATCTGCCAGTGAGTCCCGTCAAAATCAGTCTAGCCGTTTTAGAGATTAGCCGAAACAAACAGACAGACAGACAAAAATTGTAAAAAAAAATATTTTGGTATATGTAATGTGTATACATCCATATGCATTTAGTAAAAAGCGGTTATTTTAATATTACAATTTACAAACAGACACTCCCAATTCTATTTATTTGTATTGATTTTTGTAATCAATAATTTCGTTATAGCTAAACAAATTCTAACTAATACATATTCAATTAAAATACAGTATGCGACTATGAGTTTTTTTATTGTAAAAAAAAATTAATTCACTCTTGTCTGCGACTGTGTGGAAATTCGATTTCCCTTATAACTGATTACAACTCATATTACATTTATAGCCTCGGGCTTATAAATTGTTATTATTGTTAAACTGTGACACTGTCAAAATAGAAAAAAAAATTATTACTAGCTGCCCGGACAGACTTCGTTCTACCTGCAATTTTTTTTTTTTTTTAGTATAAAAACCTTCCCTAGGATTGAAGAAACATTAAAAAAATAAAAAAAATAGCCGAATTGGTCGAGCCATCCTCCAGTTATGCGCTTAGCAACATTCATTTTTATTATATAGATTAAATTTATAGATATCTATTAGTTGTTGTAAGCTGTGTGGCTACGGCGTGGCTACGGCAGTAAAGAATATAGCCACCCCCTCTCTTCCCGTGGGTATCGTAAGAGGCGACTGGGATAACACGGTTCCACTACCACCTTGGAACTTATAAATCCGACGGATGACGGGATACGGCAGGCCGCAGGCCGAGGACGGGCAGCAGCGCCTTCGGTGCGACAAAGCCAGCCCTGCGGTGACTATGGGCAATTAGGTACCAAGGATATGTATTAAGAAAAGACCGTTTTAAATTGAAACAATAATTTATTGTGTCCTTACAATAATTATGCATTAAATTTATGTATACACAAGGTTCTTATACCGACATAAAGCTAAGATAATTACAATAATTTATTTACAATTGATACGATTACGAATAAATTATATTCGGTGACGTTACATTCGCAGCT
Source organism: Melitaea athalia (assembly GCA_905220545.2). NCBI lineage: Eukaryota > Metazoa > Arthropoda > Insecta > Lepidoptera > Nymphalidae > Melitaea > Melitaea athalia. Next base: position 1,474,891 of record HG992177.1, read on the forward strand.
AATTTTTACAATTAATACTTTTAATTCACTCATTATTCTCGCATTTCTTATCGACTATATAATAACATAAATCGCGCCGTATTTTCGTCCGTGGATGCCACTCCCAACCAGACGACGACGTTTAAGAATTCATCAGTCCAGAGCCATTTAATAACTCGACAACTCATTACAATCGAAACGATAAAGACACCTAATCCAGTCCACGAAAAAATATATAAAACTTTAGAATTTATTCGATACTAATAAATAGCTGAAACACGCTCCTTAACAAATACTTCACTGATCCTCGACTGTAGTATTCTCGGGAAGGCACTATTTATTTGTTTGCTTCTTGCGATAACCGAATATACCGTGGTTCGTGGTTCGACACCACCGACCTTAACACTTAGACGAAAAATTTCACCCCTGGCCTCAAACCCACCCACAGTAAGCAGTCGTTAAAGCGTTCAGGTATAATCATATATTAATAATTGCTCTTTATTTATTTACAATGTTACAACTAGAGGCGCCGTACGCGCGGTACTGTATTACGTTTATAAGGCTCCGAGTTAAACGGTATCAGCGGAACAATATACCGGTCACCCGACTTTACTCACTTCAGTTCGCCGTCCCCTCGTTATATTATCAGTAAACGATGTCCAAGTTTCAAAGTGCAAGTCAAACTATCAAAAATATCGTTAATAAAAATATTAAATTTTTCGTTAATATAGTTTGTTTCATATGATACATATAAACAACCAACGGATGAGATCTCGGTGTGTATAAATAGTTTATAAATAAATAGAATATATGAATGCGTTGAGATCGACGCGCCGGTGTCGGCGGATGGTCGGCGGTTCAGGCGTGTAGCTGGTTAGGCACTGGGATGCTGCGGACAACAAAATGAGAATACTAAATATGGCTATTTTTATACAGTAAAATTTATCACAGTCATTACATTTATATTTGTATTTTATATAGTTAGTAGTTATTTATATAGATATTTGTATTGTATGTGGGCGATAAACTCCCGAAACAACTGAACCAATTTTTATCAAATTTTGTAAGTATCTGTAATTTGATCCAACATGGGAGATAGGGTAGTTTTTATCTCAATTTGACCCAGTAGGTGGCGCTGCTATCGGTATGTAACTCCGAACCTTTTTTTTTTTGTTTTTTTTTTTTTTTTGATATCGCAGGGTAACCCATTTACGGGTGATATAGATATCCAGGACGCCCGGGTAGGCAGTCCTAGACCGTATGTCGGACTCAGCATTTGGGGTGCCACTACCGCACTAAACCCCCTGCGGGAGCCTTCAGCCGCTATACTTGGAGGGTCCCGGATCTGCAGGCAACAGGATCCCTCCAGCGACAGGCTGGCCTCGGCGAAAAGGCCGAAGGTTCTCCTCCATGGGGACTGTCCGGCTCACCTCTGAACAGTCCCGACGACGCCGTGTCCAGCAGGACCGGGTTTCCATCCCGGCCCGACACGGGCACAGGGGCGTTACTGGAAGCGCATTAAGTAGCGCCTCCTACGCACCCCCATTCGTCGCCCGCGGGTGGAAGCCACGTCGGCGGCCTCCTCTCTCACAGCGGGTGCGGGTGCGCTCGTCAGCCTCCTTCTGGGACATAACTGTCTCGCAGAAGGACACCATCGCCTTCCAGCGACAATCCGATTAACTATACCTCGTGCGTTGTAGCATGGTGCGGGTGACAGTTGCCAATATGACGTTGACTTCTGTCAATACACATTACTAGGGATGTGACATTATGTAATTCATTTTTATCACTGACGATATTCGCAGCATAAATCTAGTTCTGATAAAATTAGTGTTATGAAAATGTGTGTGTTATTCAGTTGCGCAATGTAACTACGTGTATAAACTTGTCAATATATATATTTTATGGCTACATAATATCTTTGTACTATAAAATGTGTAATCAAAATCGGATTTATGCCTTGTATGTGACACGTATTTATTGCTACTAGTGGTCGCCCAGAGGTCGAAATTCGACCATAATTAAAATTTTATATTAATAGAAAACCAAATAATTATGACAATAAAGAACCTTCTTTTAAATAACTTTTTAATTTGACTACAGACTTTGACAATCAACAAAATAGTATAATATGCGTGTGTGCGTGTGGTAGTGTATGTAATGCTATTTTTATTAATTTCATGTTTATTTTATGTATAATTTTGAAAAAATATTAGCATTCCGCACTCCTTCTCTATATGAACTATACGATTCAGCCTGTAATATCCCACTGTTGGGCATAGGCCTCTTCCCCATGTAGGAGAAGGATCGGAGCTTAATCCACCACGCTGCTCCAATACTGGTTGGCGGATATATTCCTACTATGAGTAACGATCGCTATCAGGTGTACATGATAACAACCGGGACCGACGGCTTAACGTGCTCTCCGAGGCACGGTGGGGAGACCCACAAGGACTGCACAAACACCCAGACCACGACATACATCTGTATGGCCAATACAAATGTTGTCGTGTGCGGGGATCGAACCCGCAACCGCCCGCGCAACAGCCAATCGCAATCCAGTGCTGTGACCGCTGCGCCAACGCGGCGTCGATATAAACTATAAGTGTGCGAAATTTCATACTTCTCCGTCCGCGCAATTTTCGTAAAAACTGGTACAAAGTTTTTTCTTCACGTATTAATATATAGATTCCATTTACGGCAAATAAGATGTTGGCTCTATTACAAGAGGCCGCCAACAATGTTCAATCCGAAGACTGGTCGAAGGTTCTGAATAAAATAAAAAGGAACATTATGTCTGATTGGGATCGTGACATCAATATTTACAATATAATGGACTCATCTTTAATAGGTAATATCCGTCACAGATACAGATGATGAATTTAGAGACAATTCAGATGTTCCTGACTCTGATATGAGTTTAAACGAATAAAATCAATTTTAATATAATACTACTACAGTAATAATATACCTAATACTTTTTACAATAATAATTGAACTACGCCCAATATACGTTTTTTTTATTATAAAAAAACATCGACTATCTATCGTAGCAGTACATCCCATCACTAAGCACGTCTATGGCGTTACGTTATACGCATAACACTTTTCTTAATTTTTCTTTCCATTCGATTTTATTTGTAGACTAGAACATTTGGTTGGGTTTAATTTAATTTACTACAGTAATTAATGATTTAGTGTATTACGAATGTGGTACAGGTGAAATACTAAGTCATAATTTGTAAATCGCGGCAACTTTCAAGAGTGAAACGAAACGTTACCGAAACTGTCACCCGCACCATGCTACAACGCACGAGGTATATATACTATAATACTACAGATGTAACACCCATATTTCACTATAACTTCACAGATTATACATACCCATAAAAGGCAGGAAAGTTAGTATCGGTATTGAACTGAAAGTTGACAGGCGTCTTGGGAGACGCACAGCTGTAGCTCAGATAGTCGTCGGAGGCGTGCAACTGCCGGTTGAGGCTGGGCTCCGAGGCGCTGCGAGTTATCTTGGGCATTGCGCGTAGCATGGACTCCAAAGATGCCAGGATCTGTCGGAACAGAGGTCGTTGCTCCCGGTCGAATTTTATACAGTCTTCGAAAAGTCTCTTTAGGGCTTGCGGAGCGTCCTGACGTAAGCGGCGGATGTCCGGTCGCAGCAATCCGCGTCCGACCATCCATAGGATCTGAAATTGGTAAAATTTTAGTTATAATGTGGTCTAAATGGTAAAAATATACAAAGTAATAATGTAGTGAGTAAATAATACAATTCCCGTGGTAATTTACACAAATACATAATACAGCGAATTCTTTGTTACTTTTTAAAGTTTTAATATTTTGTGCAAGATTTTGTGCGTAGAAAATTTTACAAAAATATTATGGTCTAAGAGACGTGGAAGAGCGACGTTCGATCTGATAACTCGATGAGACATATTTTTTATCAAATATAATTTATGAACAAATATGCCTATGATAACTTGCCTATCGAAAAGTGGTAATAGCTACTTTTAATTTATTTAATTTTAATTAATTTTTTTTTTCATCACCTTCACTCATATGATAACCGAATGAGTTTTTATCTCAATTGATAGTTTTTAACACACAGAATGTGCCTACATAGGCTTGCCTACTTATTTTTGGTCATGGCTACCTGGCAAGTAGATGTGAACAGGTAGGTCAGTATATACCTATATTCGATACTTCATCGATCTGTTCGAATCGAAATTGATATCATAGGTAAGATATTGTAATTACAAAACCAATCATATAGGCTTGCCTGCAAAAACTAAAAAAGAAAAAAAACAAAATCAAAAAATAGCCTTGACCACTTTTCGACAGGCAAGTTATCATAGGCATATTTGTTTATAAATTATATTTGATAAAAAATAATATGTCTCATTGAGTTATCAGATCGGTGAAGGTCGATGTTCCACGTCTCCTCTACTATTACGATTATTCAAACCTCAAGCATCCCCGTCCGCTAGCTATGAGTAAATTATTATACCTCGGTCGGTCGGACGGTCTCTAGCAGTATTCCGGAGACACATGATACAAACTACACAACAGTCATCAACACATGGTATAGGCACCTGGTCCTTGTTGTTGAGGTGCGAGTAGGGCAGCTCGCCGGCCATGAGCTCGAACAGCACCACGCCGTACGCGTACACGTCGGAGCGGAAGGTGTAGGGCGCCGGCTCGTCCATGCGGATCACCTCTACACAACAGTCATCAACACATGGTATAGGCACCTGGTCCTTGTTGTTGAGGTGCGAGTAGGGCAGCTCGCCGGCCATGAGCTCGAACAGCACCACGCCGTACGCGTACACGTCGGAGCGGAAGGTGTAGGGCGCCGGCTCGTCCATGCGGATCACCTCTACACAACAGTCATCAACACATGGTATAGGCACCTGGTCCTTGTTGTTGAGGTGCGAGTAGGGCAGCTCGCCGGCCATGAGCTCGAACAGCACCACGCCGTACGCGTACACGTCGGAGCGGAAGGTGTAGGGCGCCGGCTCGTCCATGCGGATCACCTCTACACAACAGTCATCAACACATGGTATAGGCACCTGGTCCTTGTTGTTCAGGTGCGAGTAGGGCAGCTCGCCGGCCATGAGCTCGAACAGCACCACGCCGTACGCGTACACGTCGGAGCGGAAGGTGTAGGGCGCCGGCTCGTCCATGCGGATCACCTCTACACAACAGTCATCAACACATGGTATAGGCACCTGGTCCTTGTTGTTGAGGTGCGAGTAGGGCAGCTCGCCGGCCATGAGCTCGAACAGCACCACGCCGTACGCGTACACGTCGGAGCGGAAGGTGTAGGGCGCCGGCTCGTCCATGCGGATCACCTCTACACAACAGTCATCAACACATGGTATAGGCACCTGGTCCTTGTTGTTGAGGTGCGAGTAGGGCAGCTCGCCGGCCATGAGCTCGAACAGCACCACGCCGTACGCGTACACGTCGGAGCGGAAGGTGTAGGGCGCCGGCTCGTCCATGCGGATCACCTCTACACAACAGTCATCAACACATGGTATAGGCACCTGGTCCTTGTTGTTCAGGTGCGAGTAGGGCAGCTCGCCGGCCATGAGCTCGAACAGCACCACGCCGTACGCGTACACGTCGGAGCGGAAGGTGTAGGGCGCCGGCTCGTCCATGCGGATCACCTCTACACAACAGTCATCAACACATGGTATAGGCACCTGGTCCTTGTTGTTGAGGTGCGAGTAGGGCAGCTCGCCGGCCATGAGCTCGAACAGCACCACGCCGTACGCGTACACGTCGGAGCGGAAGGTGTAGGGCGCCGGCTCGTCCATGCGGATCACCTCTACACAACAGTCATCAACACATGGTATAGGCACCTGGTCCTTGTTGTTGAGGTGCGAGTAGGGCAGCTCGCCGGCCATGAGCTCGAACAGCACCACGCCGTACGCGTACACGTCGGAGCGGAAGGTGTAGGGCGCCGGCTCGTCCATGCGGATCACCTCTACACAACAGTCATCAACACATGGTATAGGCACCTGGTCCTTGTTGTTGAGGTGCGAGTAGGGCAGCTCGCCGGCCATGAGCTCGAACAGCACCACGCCGTACGCGTACACGTCGGAGCGGAAGGTGTAGGGCGCCGGCTCGTCCATGCGGATCACCTCTACACAACAGTCATCAACACATGGTATAGGCACCTGGTCCTTGTTGTTGAGGTGCGAGTAGGGCAGCTCGCCGGCCATGAGCTCGAACAGCACCACGCCGTACGCGTACACGTCGGAGCGGAAGGTGTAGGGCGCCGGCTCGTCCATGCGGATCACCTCTACACAACAGTCATCAACACATGGTATAGGCACCTGGTCCTTGTTGTTGAGGTGCGAGTAGGGCAGCTCGCCGGCCATGAGCTCGAACAGCACCACGCCGTACGCGTACACGTCGGAGCGGAAGGTGTAGGGCGCCGGCTCGTCCATGCGGATCACCTCTACACAACAGTCATCAACACATGGTATAGGCACCTGGTCCTTGTTGTTGAGGTGCGAGTAGGGCAGCTCGCCGGCCATGAGCTCGAACAGCACCACGCCGTACGCGTACACGTCGGAGCGGAAGGTGTAGGGCGCCGGCTCGTCCATGCGGATCACCTCTACACAACAGTCATCAACACATGGTATAGGCACCTGGTCCTTGTTGTTGAGGTGCGAGTAGGGCAGCTCGCCGGCCATGAGCTCGAACAGCACCACGCCGTACGCGTACACGTCGGAGCGGAAGGTGTAGGGCGCCGGCTCGTCCATGCGGATCACCTCTACACAACAGTCATCAACACATGGTATAGGCACCTGGTCCTTGTTGTTGAGGTGCGAGTAGGGCAGCTCGCCGGCCATGAGCTCGAACAGCACCACGCCGTACGCGTACACGTCGGAGCGGAAGGTGTAGGGCGCCGGCTCGTCCATGCGGATCACCTCTACACAACAGTCATCAACACATGGTATAGGCACCTGGTCCTTGTTGTTGAGGTGCGAGTAGGGCAGCTCGCCGGCCATGAGCTCGAACAGCACCACGCCGTACGCGTACACGTCGGAGCGGAAGGTGTAGGGCGCCGGCTCGTCCATGCGGATCACCTCTACACAACAGTCATCAACACATGGTATAGGCACCTGGTCCTTGTTGTTGAGGTGCGAGTAGGGCAGCTCGCCGGCCATGAGCTCGAACAGCACCACGCCGTACGCGTACACGTCGGAGCGGAAGGTGTAGGGCGCCGGCTCGTCCATGCGGATCACCTCTACACAACAGTCATCAACACATGGTATAGGCACCTGGTCCTTGTTGTTCAGGTGCGAGTAGGGCAGCTCGCCGGCCATGAGCTCGAACAGCACCACGCCGTACGCGTACACGTCGGAGCGGAAGGTGTAGGGCGCCGGCTCGTCCATGCGGATCACCTCTACACAACAGTCATCAACACATGGTATAGGCACCTGGTCCTTGTTGTTGAGGTGCGAGTAGGGCAGCTCGCCGGCCATGAGCTCGAACAGCACCACGCCGTACGCGTACACGTCGGAGCGGAAGGTGTAGGGCGCCGGCTCGTCCATGCGGATCACCTCTACACAACAGTCATCAACACATGGTATAGGCACCTGGTCCTTGTTGTTGAGGTGCGAGTAGGGCAGCTCGCCGGCCATGAGCTCGAACAGCACCACGCCGTACGCGTACACGTCGGAGCGGAAGGTGTAGGGCGCCGGCTCGTCCATGCGGATCACCTCTACACAACAGTCATCAACACATGGTATAGGCACCTGGTCCTTGTTGTTGAGGTGCGAGTAGGGCAGCTCGCCGGCCATGAGCTCGAACAGCACCACGCCGTACGCGTACACGTCGGAGCGGAAGGTGTAGGGCGCCGGCTCGTCCATGCGGATCACCTCTACACAACAGTCATCAACACATGGTATAGGCACCTGGTCCTTGTTGTTGAGGTGCGAGTAGGGCAGCTCGCCGGCCATGAGCTCGAACAGCACCACGCCGTACGCGTACACGTCGGAGCGGAAGGTGTAGGGCGCCGGCTCGTCCATGCGGATCACCTCTACACAACAGTCATCAACACATGGTATAGGCACCTGGTCCTTGTTGTTGAGGTGCGAGTAGGGCAGCTCGCCGGCCATGAGCTCGAACAGCACCACGCCGTACGCGTACACGTCGGAGCGGAAGGTGTAGGGCGCCGGCTCGTCCATGCGGATCACCTCTACACAACAGTCATCAACACATGGTATAGGCACCTGGTCCTTGTTGTTGAGGTGCGAGTAGGGCAGCTCGCCGGCCATGAGCTCGAACAGCACCACGCCGTACGCGTACACGTCGGAGCGGAAGGTGTAGGGCGCCGGCTCGTCCATGCGGATCACCTCTACACAACAGTCATCAACACATGGTATAGGCACCTGGTCCTTGTTGTTGAGGTGCGAGTAGGGCAGCTCGCCGGCCATGAGCTCGAACAGCACCACGCCGTACGCGTACACGTCGGAGCGGAAGGTGTAGGGCGCCGGCTCGTCCATGCGGATCACCTCTACACAACAGTCATCAACACATGGTATAGGCACCTGGTCCTTGTTGTTGAGGTGCGAGTAGGGCAGCTCGCCGGCCATGAGCTCGAACAGCACCACGCCGTACGCGTACACGTCGGAGCGGAAGGTGTAGGGCGCCGGCTCGTCCATGCGGATCACCTCTACACAACAGTCATCAACACACCTGGTAGGTGCGAGTAGGGCAGCTCGCCGGCCATGAGCTCGAACAGCACCACGCCGTACGCGTACACGTCGGAGCGGAAGGTGTAGGGCGCCGGCTCGTCCATGCGGATCACCTCTACACAACAGTCATCAACACATGGTATAGGCACCTGGTCCTTGTTGTTGAGGTGCGAGTAGGGCAGCTCGCCGGCCATGAGCTCGAACAGCACCACGCCGTACGCGTACACGTCGGAGCGGAAGGTGTAGGGCGCCGGCTCGTCCATGCGGATCACCTCTACACAACAGTCATCAACACATGGTATAGGCACCTGGTCCTTGTTGTTGAGGTGCGAGTAGGGCAGCTCGCCGGCCATGAGCTCGAACAGCACCACGCCGTACGCGTACACGTCGGAGCGGAAGGTGTAGGGCGCCGGCTCGTCCATGCGGATCACCTCTACACAACAGTCATCAACACATGGTATAGGCACCTGGTCCTTGTTGTTGAGGTGCGAGTAGGGCAGCTCGCCGGCCATGAGCTCGAACAGCACCACGCCGTACGCGTACACGTCGGAGCGGAAGGTGTAGGGCGCCGGCTCGTCCATGCGGATCACCTCTACACAACAGTCATCAACACATGGTATAGGCACCTGGTCCTTGTTGTTGAGGTGCGAGTAGGGCAGCTCGCCGGCCATGAGCTCGAACAGCACCACGCCGTACGCGTACACGTCGGAGCGGAAGGTGTAGGGCGCCGGCTCGTCCATGCGGATCACCTCTACACAACAGTCATCAACACATGGTATAGGCACCTGGTCCTTGTTGTTGAGGTGCGAGTAGGGCAGCTCGCCGGCCATGAGCTCGAACAGCACCACGCCGTACGCGTACACGTCGGAGCGGAAGGTGTAGGGCGCCGGCTCGTCCATGCGGATCACCTCTACACAACAGTCATCAACACATGGTATAGGCACCTGGTCCTTGTTGTTGAGGTGCGAGTAGGGCAGCTCGCCGGCCATGAGCTCGAACAGCACCACGCCGTACGCGTACACGTCGGAGCGGAAGGTGTAGGGCGCCGGCTCGTCCATGCGGATCACCTCTACACAACAGTCATCAACACATGGTATAGGCACCTGGTCCTTGTTGTTGAGGTGCGAGTAGGGCAGCTCGCCGGCCATGAGCTCGAACAGCACCACGCCGTACGCGTACACGTCGGAGCGGAAGGTGTAGGGCGCCGGCTCGTCCATGCGGATCACCTCTACACAACAGTCATCAACACATGGTATAGGCACCTGGTCCTTGTTGTTGAGGTGCGAGTAGGGCAGCTCGCCGGCCATGAGCTCGAACAGCACCACGCCGTACGCGTACACGTCGGAGCGGAAGGTGTAGGGCGCCGGCTCGTCCATGCGGATCACCTCTACACAACAGTCATCAACACATGGTATAGGCACCTGGTCCTTGTTGTTGAGGTGCGAGTAGGGCAGCTCGCCGGCCATGAGCTCGAACAGCACCACGCCGTACGCGTACACGTCGGAGCGGAAGGTGTAGGGCGCCGGCTCGTCCATGCGGATCACCTCTACACAACAGTCATCAACACATGGTATAGGCACCTGGTCCTTGTTGTTGAGGTGCGAGTAGGGCAGCTCGCCGGCCATGAGCTCGAACAGCACCACGCCGTACGCGTACACGTCGGAGCGGAAGGTGTAGGGCGCCGGCTCGTCCATGCGGATCACCTCTACACAACAGTCATCAACACATGGTATAGGCACCTGGTCCTTGTTGTTGAGGTGCGAGTAGGGCAGCTCGCCGGCCATGAGCTCGAACAGCACCACGCCGTACGCGTACACGTCGGAGCGGAAGGTGTAGGGCGCCGGCTCGTCCATGCGGATCACCTCTACACAACAGTCATCAACACATGGTATAGGCACCTGGTCCTTGTTGTTGAGGTGCGAGTAGGGCAGCTCGCCGGCCATGAGCTCGAACAGCACCACGCCGTACGCGTACACGTCGGAGCGGAAGGTGTAGGGCGCCGGCTCGTCCATGCGGATCACCTCTACACAACAGTCATCAACACATGGTATAGGCACCTGGTCCTTGTTGTTGAGGTGCGAGTAGGGCAGCTCGCCGGCCATGAGCTCGAACAGCACCACGCCGTACGCGTACACGTCGGAGCGGAAGGTGTAGGGCGCCGGCTCGTCCATGCGGATCACCTCTACACAACAGTCATCAACACATGGTATAGGCACCTGGTCCTTGTTGTTGAGGTGCGAGTAGGGCAGCTCGCCGGCCATGAGCTCGAACAGCACCACGCCGTACGCGTACACGTCGGAGCGGAAGGTGTAGGGCGCCGGCTCGTCCATGCGGATCACCTCTACACAACAGTCATCAACACATGGTATAGGCACCTGGTCCTTGTTGTTGAGGTGCGAGTAGGGCAGCTCGCCGGCCATGAGCTCGAACAGCACCACGCCGTACGCGTACACGTCGGAGCGGAAGGTGTAGGGCGCCGGCTCGTCCATGCGGATCACCTCGGGCGCCATCCACAGGATGGAGCCCGTGGGCTGCTGCCACTGCACGCCGCCCAGCGTCGACGAGTCTGGTGATAAACATATGTAAACATATATAACACTTCACATAATAGTATTAAAGCGAACGATAAGCAAATTGAGCTCCGAACCTTAAGGGCCCCGTAGACGATCAAATATTTGATCAAACTTCATATTAAATTTCTGTTTGACAAACGTGTTTGTCAAATTATTTGATAGTGTGCGGGGCTGCGGGCTTTTTTGATGTGTTTGTTATATGAAAACATGAAGTTTGACAAACAAGTTTGATCGTTTAGGCCCTGCGCGCACTAGTGACATTTTGTCACCGTGACTTTTTGTCACTGTCACCGCGTCCATCATCCCTAATGAAGGTGCGCGCACTTGGATGCGTGACAATTCGGTGACAAATTTGTCCGCGGAGGACGCCAACATGCCCGTGACGCGACAAAATGTCACGTGTCATATGTACGTAGGTTGGCAAACATGGTGTAGAACTTTCCACTTATCAGCCTATCACTCCAAAGCGGATGAACCCAATACTTTTTATTATTGTATTTCTTTCTATTTCTAAAAACGAGTTCACAGACAACCTATATCTGTATATAGTCTGTCACTGCAAGTGCGCGCAGTCGCGAAGGTGACGGTGACGTGACAGTGACAAAGAATTTTTTGTCACGGTGACAAATGTCACTAGTGCGCGCAGGGCCTTACGGGGCCCGTTAGGGGCGGCGACACGCTTGCGATACTTCTGGTATTGCAGGCGTTTATCAGCTACGGTTAAACGCTTGTTTGCTGACCTAGTTGTATAAAAAAGAAACCTTTTGCCGTATGAAATGAGCCCCACTGTTTTTATTTAGTGAGCGTTACCGTAGCCTATCAACGCCTGCGACACCAAGAGCATCGCGAAAGCACGTTGCCGGCCACCCTCGATCATCTCTAGGAACTCTGGCCACCTTACTCACCACAGAAACATCACACTACTTGAGTTTTATCAATTTATTATTATTTAGTGATTATTATTCAGCTGTGATATTTTGTAAGGTTCAGGTACTTTCCCAGTTGGAATGCTCCACATTTTGAGCAGAATATTTCCTGCTGTGCCCTGCCTCAAGAATAACATAGGTCATGACACCATTTGATTCAAATCACATATTAAATGATACCAATTGATTCAAATGGGGCAGAAATTTTTCTACTTTATTAGCACATAAAATAAGTATTCGCTTACCTGACCACCGCACTTTGGCCGTAGCGAGACCGAAGTCGCCTATTTTGACTGACCAATCATCTCTTAAGAATATGTTATTTGATTTCAGGTCCCTGAAACATATTAAATTTAAATAATATTAAAATACGAAACAGAACAAAAATGTAGTAATGGTTGTTTTATGTCGACATTGATCTTACAATCAAATGACTGCGTGTAGTGAGTGACACTTGTGTCGGTCTGAGTATACTCGCGTGGTATAGTCAGTTTTAATGGTTTGTTAGTGTCGTTCATAATAGTTTTGAGCGCACATAGATTTGTATTTTTTTTTTCTTTTTGTTAAATAAAATACTGGGCCTACTTGCTCACGCCTATCATCAAGAAACAAAATTCTTTACTATTAGTTTGTTAAAACAATAGCATATATTACACGTAAAACCTCTACTGTTGTTAGTATAGCAGCGTTCTTCGAGTATTCATGCGTGCCTTCAATTATAATTATAATGCGCCGTCTGTCGCGCCACGTCGATGAGGTGCAGCCCCTAGTAGGTAGGGTCGGGCGGTGGTCGCGTCACCAGTCACCTGTGTATGATGTTCTTGGCGTGCAGGTAGTCCATGCCCTGCGCGGTCTGTCGCGCCACGTCGATGAGGTGCAGCCCCTAGTAGGTAGGGTCGGGCGGTGGTCGCGTCACCAGTCACCTGTGTATGATGTTCTTGGCGTGCAGGTAGTCCATGCCCTGCGCGGTCTGTCGCGCCACGTCGATGAGGTGCAGCCCCTAGTAGGTAGGGTCGGGCGGTGGTCGCGTCACCAGTCACCTGTGTATGATGTTCTTGGCGTGCAGGTAGTCCATGCCCTGCGCGGTCTGTCGCGCCACGTCGATGAGGTGCAGCCCCTAGTAGGTAGGGTCGGGCGGTGGTCGCGTCACCAGTCACCTGTGTATGATGTTCTTGGCGTGCAGGTAGTCCATGCCCTGCGCGGTCTGTCGCGCCACGTCGATGAGGTGCAGCCCCTAGTAGGTAGGGTCGGGCGGTGGTCGCGTCACCAGTCACCTGTGTATGATGTTCTTGGCGTGCAGGTAGTCCATGCCCTGCGCGGTCTGTCGCGCCACGTCGATGAGGTGCAGCCCCTAGTAGGTAGGGTCGGGCGGTGGTCGCGTCACCAGTCACCTGTGTATGATGTTCTTGGCGTGCAGGTAGTCCATGCCCTGCGCGGTCTGTCGCGCCACGTCGATGAGGTGCAGCCCCTAGTAGGTAGGGTCGGGCGGTGGTCGCGTCACCAGTCACCTGTGTATGATGTTCTTGGCGTGCAGGTAGTCCATGCCCTGCGCGGTCTGTCGCGCCACGTCGATGAGGTGCAGCCCCTAGTAGGTAGGGTCGGGCGGTGGTCGCGTCACCAGTCACCTGTGTATGATGTTCTTGGCGTGCAGGTAGTCCATGCCCTGCGCGGTCTGTCGCGCCACGTCGATGAGGTGCAGCCCCTAGTAGGTAGGGTCGGGCGGTGGTCGCGTCACCAGTCACCTGTGTATGATGTTCTTGGCGTGCAGGTAGTCCATGCCCTGCGCGGTCTGTCGCGCCACGTCGATGAGGTGCAGCCCCTAGTAGGTAGGGTCGGGCGGTGGTCGCGTCACCAGTCACCTGTGTATGATGTTCTTGGCGTGCAGGTAGTCCATGCCCTGCGCGGTCTGTCGCGCCACGTCGATGAGGTGCAGCCCCTAGTAGGTAGGGTCGGGCGGTGGTCGCGTCACCAGTCACCTGTGTATGATGTTCTTGGCGTGCAGGTAGTCCATGCCCTGCGCGGTCTGTCGCGCCACGTCGATGAGGTGCAGCCCCTAGTAGGTAGGGTCGGGCGGTGGTCGCGTCACCAGTCACCTGTGTATGATGTTCTTGGCGTGCAGGTAGTCCATGCCCTGCGCGGTCTGTCGCGCCACGTCGATGAGGTGCAGCATGGGCAGCGGCGTCTCCAGCACGTGCAGGTGTTGGTACAGCGAGGAGCCCTCGCACCACTGCGTCACGATGGCCAGCGACGGCTTCGACACGCAGCCCATGAACAGCAGGATGTTGCAGTGCCGCGTCTTGCGCAGCACGGCCACCTGCGTGACAGGTAACTCATTTATCGTTTTCAATTATTTACTTGTTACTACAGCACATTTTACTATTACATTCGTATTCATATTTTACTATGACATGTGAGAGTTTTTGTATTCTAATAATAAAATTTGGTTATGGCTTACATTTTATTGTAATGTCAGGTTAATCTTTTGTTCATTCAGTTGTGAGTTGTCAATAAGATAATGTCTTAAATGATATAAATAAGTGATGATATTCAGCAAATATCAATTGTTATATAAATAGTAATAGTAGAATACAGTGTGTTTTATATTAGACGATGAGTCACCTCATTCTTGAAGGCCTGCAGTTGCGCAGGCGTCGGTGTCTTCACGTTGAGCGTCTTCACCGCGACCGGTCCGTGCCAGTGCGCCTTGTACACCGTCCCGAAGCTTCCCGAACCTATGTAAAACATTTTATTTTATTTTAAGTCTCTTCCCGCTGTCTGTCTGTCTGTATATATGCTTAGATCTTTAAAACTACGCAATGGATTTTGATGCGGTTTTCTTTAGTAAAAAAGAGTGATTCCAGAGGAAGGTTTATATGTATAATACATGCACAATATAGTAGAGGAACACTAATAGTTTTAAAGTTTTCTAATGTGATATCGTAAATAAACACATGTTTTGCGCTTAGATTGCAAATATTTATTTTATATTTAGTATCAGCATTGCACCCGTGCGAAGCCGGAGCGGGTCGCTAGTAAATGTAAAAATTAAAGCCAAAAACCTATTAAATCCAATCTAAAATAACCAGATTTTCATGTTATTACATTGTAAAACATCAATTGAAGATGAAAATTGAAGGGTTATTGTGCATCAATTTGTGTTATTACATTGTAAAACATCAATTGAAGATGAAAATTGAAGGGTTATTGTGCGTCCATTTATAGTTACAAACACATGATTATGCGTCACTTTCTATAGATAAAATATGGAGCATTTGTGATAGAGACTTGAAGCAATGTGCGATCGTATGTGCGTGCGTATAGGCGTATATACGTGCGCGTATTTGTGTATGCGTGCGTGCGTGTATTTGTGTACGCGTGCGTGCGTGTATGTGTGTATACGTGCGTGCGTGGTCGTGTGCCTCACCTATCCGTGCGCCGATGAGTATCTCGTCGGCGTGTATGACCCAGTCGTCGTAGCTCTCGCGCGGCGACAGCGCGTGCTTCCACGACTCGTCGGCCGAGCGCGCGCGCGCCCGCCGCGGCCGCCGCATCGTGCCCGTGGGGGACGCCTGCGGACAGACTCTCATAGGCACTTGCTTCGCTGACATATAGGTTGATGCTTCACACTAATCCGAGTCGTGACTTGATTCGATCAATAAAAGAGCTCTTTAACCAAAAAAAAAATTGTTTAAACGGGATAAGGACATATTAACGATCACTAGACGACGCGTTGGCGCAACGGTCACAACACTGGTTTGTGGCTGTTGCAGGTTCGATCCCCGCACATGATAAACATTTGTATTGGCCATACAGATGATTGCCGTGGTCTGAGTGTTTCTGCAGTCCTAGTGGGCCACGGAGATCACATTGAGCCATCAGTCCCGTTTGTTATAATGTAAGCCCGATAGCAATTGTTACTCATAGTAGGAAATATATCTGCCAACCTGCATTGGAGCAGCGTGGTAGATCAGCGAGAAGCTCTGATCCTTCTCCTACATGGGGAAAGAGGCTTATGCCCAGCAGTGGGATATTACGGGTTGAAGCGTAGCATAGCGTAAGGATCAGTACCCCGCTAGTGTGCTTATGTCACATTTTATAAGATATAATCTGGTCAACTTCAAAGTCAATAACTCTCAAAAATAGCCCTGTTGGCCTATTTAGAGCAGAGAATAATGAAAATGTATCTAAGAGAAAAAAAGTAGTCCTTACTTGGGTACTTTGACTCTGCTGTTGGTCTCCCTTGTCCTTGTCGTCCTTGTTATGTCGACTCGACGTTAAATAGTTTGATGACTGAGGTGAGTTGTTACTCTAAAAATTTTAAATAATCGTTAAAAGATATAATAATACAATATCTATATATTTTTTTTTCAATTATTAAAACTTCATACTTATGAATAAATAAATCATTGTTATTAGCCCCCCCCCCCCCCGGAGCTCTGGCACCTTACTCACCACAGGTACACACTTTAGAGTAGTGTTATTTAGCTATGATATTCTGTATGATAGGAGGTACTTCTCAAAAAGGGCTAGTCCAAATTTTGAACAGAATATTTCCTGTTGTGGGCTACCTACCCACATTCTTCTTACTCTAACTGAATAGATTGAAACCTCTATTTTAACCTAATATTTAGATAAAAGGTCAGATCATCTTTATATTCATACTATATTTGTATAAAAAATGTTTTCAAAAACGGATTTCATACCTGATTCTGTTTCCGCTGATGTTCTGCTAATGTCATCGGTCTCTGTACCATGTTGATGCAAACATTGGGAGCTGAGTTCGATCTGTCTTGTTGGTTGAGGGAACGGGGGTGTTGTTGCCTGCAAAATATTTGGCAAATAAATATAAATATCACCGAAATTTAAACATTAAAACACACAAATTATACAAATATTTTTCCATTATTCACTCTTCATACATAATCATTCATTCGGATTATTTACATACATCTAACCTATTATTATGAGGTAAAATTGTATGTCTATTTGTAACTCGGTGTCTATTGATTTAAAAAAATCTATACTTTATTATTAAACCAGTTGAGGATCCATATGCCATGAAACATAATGCTTTTAGTCAACACGAAGCAAAGCTGTGTACATACTAAATCTAATATGAATTCTGTCATCACAACCAAAATTTAAATTTTGTTAAAATGTTGGCAACACAGTTGAGTAATTTTTTTTCAAATCATATCTTAATTAGTAAGAATGTTTTTATTAAAATTGCTCATATATAAATATAACATAACACACATTATCAATTCATAATACACAGTAAATATGTGATTAATGTCAATTGTGATGAGCTGATTGGTTTATTTAAGCTATCATAATTTAGGTCTATTCTTGGTTAATGGAGAAGAAGAAGAAAATTTTTGTTTTAAATTCATTAGCATTTTTGAAACAGGAAAAAATCTATTGTATCATACACGTTTATTAAATAATAACGGTCAATTTAATAGCAATTTGAAATAAATTGAAAAGTAAAATTTTGGTGAAACTATCATACACTTTCTATCTATTCTACCTTCAATGGGATAACTGTGGATGTTTTTTGAAGTGAAACTTCTTTAGGCGCATGAGGGGTAAAATTTGAGCGACCGGTAACGCAGCAGCGTCAGGGACGGTCAGTACTTGGATGGGTGACCGCCTGGGAACACCGCGTGACGTTGGTTTTTTTTAATTAGTTTTTTTTTGTATTTTAAATTCGTTTTTTTTTTAATTTTTTATTTCATTAGTTTGCCAAAGAAGTTTCACTTCGTTTTTTAATCGTTCTAATGTAAAGGTCACACAAAACTGTTATTCTACTAATAGTTACACAAATATTGTTATGTGCTAAGTGTATGCAGTAAACAAAACATAAGTTTGAATGTTAATGGAATAAATATTCACCAGTTAACATCAAATTCCATCTTCTTAGCCGGAGAGGCAGACCTAAACAGACGTATATCATGTATTATGTGATAAAAACTATATAATCTATACACTTCAGCCTGTAATATCCCATTGTTGGGCATAGGCCTCTTTCATACCATTTTGAAGTATTTTATTAAAATCGATCTAGACGTTTTGGAGATCTGTTAATTAATATTATTTATCGCTTCTATATTAGTTAATCAGTTTTGATTATAATTTTATTAAATACATTACTAAAGTGTACTGGTTTATGTGAAAAGATAAAATCTGAGCTACCTAATGAAAATATTTTTGAATATTTAGTTACTT
Organism: Melitaea athalia; assembly: GCA_905220545.2. NCBI lineage: Eukaryota > Metazoa > Arthropoda > Insecta > Lepidoptera > Nymphalidae > Melitaea > Melitaea athalia. The sequence goes on from HG992177.1 coordinate 1,493,323, forward strand.
TTACTTTTCAAATATAAAATGCCAATGTTGATCCAATACCTAAAAAATAAATCGTTTGTCTAACGTAAACACTTTTTACACAAGCAGTTATGAATGTGTTACTTTGAATAAGTATCTTAACTCAAAAACAAACAAAATGACATACAACACATTTTTTTTCCAAAAAAAAAATAATTTAAAAATTTGTATAATGTTGTCTGTCTGATTTGTTAAATAAATAAGTTATTAAAAAATTAATCCACAGCAATACTAACTTATTTTGATGGTAGCTAAAATGTGACGGTAGATACAATATTCCTGCCTGAGTCTCTGGATTTTTAGCGAGTAGCGCTGCATAGTATGTGTCTGTCATGCGAACCTGTGGAAAAACATATAACATATTAACAATTTATCTTATACTAGCTTCTGCGCGCGACTTCGTCGGCGTGGACTCCGCTCCTATTGGTTTTAGCATGATGATACATAGCCTATAGCCTTCCTCGATAAATGGGCTATCTAACAGTGAAAGAATTTTTCAAATCAGCCCAGTAGTTCCAGAGATTACCGCGTTCAAACAAACAAACATACAAACAACCAAACAAACAAACAACCAAACAAACAAACTCTTCAGCTTTATATATTAGTATAGATTCTTTGGTGCAGTTTAAAACATACATAATTACAAATTATAATTACTGTGGAAGTTAGTACGGGTTAACTTAACTCTAAAATAAAAGAGATCTCTACCATTATATCCACAGTAGTAATCTATATAATTATACAGGTGTCTGGTCCCGAGCTAGCGATAATTTAAGGTTACAAAATATACCTAATTTCATCGACAAAAACACCCATATATAAGGGTCTAGCCCCCCTCATGTCGGAATGGTCGCCATTTTAATTTTTATTTTTAATCTTGTAGATACCGCTGCCAAAAGGTGCAGATTTCTCTGGACAGAAAGGTCTTACAGATGTAAAAAAAATGTAATTTAAAAGGTTAAAATAGCATCTATCAAATAAAAATAAACTTCATGGAAAGTTTTAGCTACAAAATATCTTTAAAAAATTTACAATGCTAATTTAAGTAAAAAAAAAACGACTTTTTTTTCTTATTTTTCGTAACATAATTCAAAAAGTAGCTCATTGATACTAAATTTTTTAATACTTTCCTAATATTTAAGGATATTACTTACAAACTGACATTAAAATTATTGTTCTAAATTGCAAAACTCGATAGTTAGGGCTGTTTGAATATGACCCTTTTGCGAGTAAAGTTCCCCTTTTGAGAGTAGAAAAATTGACCTCGGGACCGGACATCCTGTATATAAAATCGTTAGGCCATTGATTCATCACGAAATCTCATAACCCGCTGGACACAAACATTTGAAATTTGGCAGGGAGATTGTTTATAGTTTTTAAACGCCTCCTGACAACGGATTTTTCGATAAGACAAGATTTAGGGAATCTCTTTCTATTCTATTACAAGGGACAAGTTCCTATTCTATTACAAGTTCTTGAAATTTTGCAGGCAATAGTTGGTAGAGATTAAATATGTCTAAGGGCTGTTGAAAGATTTTATAAAAGTTCTTATTTTTTATCCAATAATTATGGCTGACAGGTAGATAAGGCTGTATGGTTGTATGTCCGCCTTTTGCGTGTTTCAAACATGTCAATGTGTTTTTAAGTGTTGAAATAAAGTTTTAAAATAAATAAATAATGTACCAAATAAAATTATAATTGGTTATATCACAACTTATACTTTCATTACTAAACAGAAAAAAATCTACTTTATTTATTCAACATAATTTTAATAAAAATATGTTTCTAACATTATGGTAAATCAAAAATAATAAAGCAAGTTGTTTTTATTGTCATTAAAGAAAAATTTAAGAAAGGATTTCATTAAATTTGTGCGAAAAATTGTTAAATTGTAATTAACCTGATATTGAAATTTTTAAATTGTTACAAATATTTCCTAGAAAATTAAATTATAACGAATATGTATATTCTCATTTTTAACATAAATACATGACAGTAAAAATATGATTCTGTAGCGATTCAGAAGTCAGCTTGAATAAAGATTTTTGATTTAATAAAATTATATATTTTACAAGATGGCCCGGTGAACTTTGTATCACCTATGTATATTTGTGAAAAGTATACACAAAACACTTTCTGAATGCACCTATAAATATTTGACAACCAATTGACAACCAATTGACAACATTTTTGACAAAACATTAAACCCCGCTAGGAACATTTTGTATTGGAAAATTAAATCATCATTTATTTTCCGTTACATATTATTGATATCTCACCGTTCAAACCTTCCCTGAATTTCCACAAACATTTCATCAAAATTAGCCAAATCGGTCCAGCCATTCTCGAGTTTTAGCGAGACTAACGAACAGCAATTGATTTTTATATATTATATAGATATGATTTTAACATGTCATAAAATAAGTTTTTATTAACATCTAAGTGCTCGGTAAACTCATAATATTATAGTAACAGTAAACACATAATTAGTAACAGTAAACAAACCTGATGACAAATACTCGGCACTTTGTCGGCACAACGCTGATGGAACTTGAAATTACACTGTGAACAGTAGAAGCCGTTGAAGAGAAGCCTCCGACAGCACTCACAGAATGCCAGTGTGAAAAATGTTTTACGTGTAAACTGGTGCGACATGTGAGACATTATTGGCAGCTTGTCTAGGATTCTCACTGTCACCTGGAATGTTCAAATGAATATATATATTTATTACTAGTATTTACACTAATAATATTGTTCACTTAAACTTTTCACGTAAAATAGGTTTTGAGGATAAACTATATTATATTTTGTAATAGTATTTTCTTTTTTTTACTAGAAAATTACAAAATTCTTAACTACACCTTGGGTAAAAGCAATTTTTTTTTTTAGCTAAAAGGAAGTATAAAGTAAAAGATAAAGAACTCATGTTATGGAACATTAACAACATTTTTGTTTCTAAATGAAGTTATTTTAAAATAAAACAATTCTAATATTAGTAATCTGATGTTAATAAAAAGTTTTACCTGAACTTTCACTTGCAACACTTGGATTATGATCATGATACAACATGAAAATAAAAGAACAGATAAGACACATAAATAGGTAACTATAATTTCTACAGCTGTTTGACACACTTGTAACTTTTATTACTTAAAATTGTAGTTCGAATTATGTTAACACTCCTACCTGTAGACGAATAGGGAAAAAAACACTGACCTCCTCCGCATCGATCATCATAATGTCGATGTCCCAGGGTATAACTTCATTATTGCCTGTCCTAACCACTTCGCAAATTTCACAAGTTAAATTACGGAGTTTCAGCGCTTTCATGAGCGCCTCTCGCAGCGTCACACCTTCTTTCACCTGCACGCTCGTACGCTGCTGGTTCGGCAGGTGAGCCCTGAGAAAAACCTTCGGCTGCCGAGTAAGGGTGTCGTACTTTTTCGAGTCATCCTGCCAAGAGTATTCCTCGCTCCTGTCCGGCGAATCACTTTGTAACCGTTCACGCAACGTCTGTTCTAAATTATGCAACTTTGCAGTCAACTCCTGGTATTCCGACAAATACAAGGAAGGAGGATGCTGCAAACCAGCGAATTTTGCATTTAAAGCATCAATGTTTTCACGGGTCACATTTATAATATTTTTTATGTTCCTAATTTCATATGTCGGATCCGCTACGTCGTCACTGTCTGTGGATGTCGACATATTATCACTGTTAAGAGATAACGCAGGTATATTTCCATTAATTTTTCTTGAACAATTTTCTTTCTCTCTAGTAACTGCCATTTCTTTTCTTTTTATTTTTTCTTAATTTTCTCCGCGCACACTCGCGGAGCATAGATAGATGTTGTTTGTTGCCATTTTTGGATAAAAAAATGTCGTACTTAAAGATTAACCTTTGTTAAAAATTTAAAATGTCTATTTAGATACCCAAATCTGTATTTCCTCACATTAATTATGTAAATATAAGTAGATTTTGTAAACCTGTTTTAATACAACCAAACATATGAATTAAAATAAAAAATCAATTTTATTGTGTAAATTAAACGAATATTCGATATTTTCTTTAAAAAATCTCGGACATGCATTTAACATTCGAAAAAACAATAACATTATTATGATTAACATAAATAAAGGTTTAAGAATATTTTTCATATGTGGGTGCGTCCGCATTTCGTCACTACATATTCGAACCCGTGTCGGTACCTGCGCTGTTGTCGATATTCACCTACCCTCACTCATTCTATTATTAGAGTCATTCTGACGTTGTGACGTGTTCGCCTGCCTTCACTCATTTATTCGAGTCATTCTGTCGTGTGTGAAACGATCGTTGCGGCCGCGGCTGAGGCGGTCTTGACTCCGGTTTGGCGCGGTGCATTTGTGGTGTCCTACTGGTGGCTTGACCTCAACTCTTTCCATGGTAAGTTTGTGCCAGCGAATTGGTTGTTGCATGTTGTATTACGATCTATAATTTGACTAAGGCATTACGGGCAACTCGAGCAGTGAAGGTGAGCGTCCATGCGCATCTTATGGGAGGCCTCCCCTAAACCTACACTCGTGGTCGCAAGTCCCGGGCACTACTCCAAATTTGTCCCGCTGCCACGCGTTAGACCCGACACCCGCTCGGTGAATCCATCGTATGCTGAGTAGTTCGGCCTCCATCCCGTTAACTAACTTAACCAGTCCGGCCATCCTTCCTCGCTTCTGATTCTTAAATAATTATATTATAGTTAAATAAATAAAAATTATACCTAAACATAATATGATATTCCTTTAGAATTAATTTTAAACACTTGATTTAATTTTTAGTCATTATTGATTTTTGATTAATAAATATTTTAAGGTTAGCGGTTAGGGTCATATTATAATACTAGCTGACCCGGCGAACTTCGTACCGCCTAACAGTCTATTCTTCAATTTTTTAATACTTATCCTTCCCGGAAACCCTCCACTAACACTTAAACTTTATGGTATGGTATCAAAGTCCAAATTGACTTACATATTATTACGAATCTTTTGTATGGGAATATAGAAAAGTGTTGCTTTTAGACATTTTCAGGCATTTTTTTTAATTTTTCTCACCGTAAGAACCATCCTCGTACTTCAAGAAATATTATAAAAAAAGAATTAGCAAAATCGGTTCAGCCCCTCTCGAGATTTGCGCTTAGCGACAAATTCAGCGATTCATTTTTATATAATTATATAGAGAAGAGATTAATTTAATTTATCTGCACAGGGAGACAATAAATATTATATATTAGCCGACCCCGCAAACGTTGTTTTGCTATATAAGTTATTAACGTCCCTGCAACCCCCTCTTGTAGGTGGAATTCCGTAAAATTCGTTCTTAGCTGACCTCTACTCAGCGAAAGGAATATTCCTAACAAATTTCAAGTCTCTACGCCTTATGGTTCCAGAGATATCGTGATGAGTCAATATATGGGTGGAAATCTCTTTTATATATATAGATTATACCTAATTGCTATTAGACTTAATAACAGATTATTCGTTTGAGAGGAAATTGGTCATTTCAATCTGTCACTGGCTCCCGGGCTATTAGTAGCATAGATATAATAAAAGACTAGTAGATTACAGAAAATGTTAATGGTATAATAAATGGACATATTTTTATTTTATCTGTAAAAACGTTTTGACTTTTGACCACTTTTGACTTTGACTTGTTATTGTTTTTTGTTTGGACTTGGTTTGGTGTAGTGGTAGTCTAGTTTTTACAATCAATTTACAATTATTTTATTAGATAGAGTAAGTGTGGAGTAAGTTAAAAAAAATTAAATAGTGAGTCCTTCGTTGTCCAAGTCTGAACCGTGTAGTCGTATTGTATTTTTGTTTATCATTACTAGATCTATCCGTTCAGTAGACTTTATAGTTTATAAACGAATAAACCTATCATCATTAAAGTATTAAATATGTAAACTGTAAAGTACTATTGTACAAAATGTCTGACAATTTAAATCCTTCTCGTCATGTGTCGTACGAGCAAGTTAAGACAATAATTGACTTTATGGGTCAACACGTTGAGTTTGCGACAGGCAGTCTTCGGTCATTGGAAGCTAGACACACATCGAAGAGGTTGTGGAATGAGCTGACTAAGATATTAAACAACTCTAGATTAGGTACGAGAAAGACTTCAGACGGCTGGAGTAAGGTTTGTTTGAATGTATTAAAATATTACCTAGTATACAGTAAGATGGCAACAAACTTACGACCCATCTAATGGTAAACGGTTACCGTAGCTTATAGACGCTCGCAACACTACAGAAGCATTGCCAGCACGTCGCCGACCCTACCGTCGATCCACACCAGGAGCTTTAGCCACATTATTCACCATAAGAACACAAAACTACTTGTGGGCAAAAAAAAATTTTTGGAGAAATCTTGAATTCTTGTGTAACATTTTGATACACTATTAATTATTCATTTTTTTTTTCTAACTACAGACTTATTTTGAGATACTGCAAATTTAATATAATCTTTCTTTTGTGGAGTTAAAGAATAAACAAATATAATCTATAATTGATCCATTGTTATAGTATTGGAGTGATTTTAAAAATAAACTCAAGAATAAAGTAAGTATGCTCAATAAGAGAAAAAGGCCCAGTGCAGTATCCAAGAAGGTCATAAAACCTCTGACAAGGCTGGAGAAGAGAGCTCTAGTTATCCTAGGTCCACATTTTGAGAGGAAGAAATCAAGGGTTGGTAATTAAATTTTGTACATAAATTCACATAAAAGTTATTTATTTATTGACTAGCTTCTGCGCGCGACTTCGTCTGCGTGAAATAGGATCAATTATGTCATACATGATTTGTGCGAAACTTTAACCGTTTACGCACCGGAAGCTCTCGAAAGGAAAAAACCCGATTTTGAAACATTCTTCATTGGTGCTACGCTCCTTTTGGTCTTAGCGTGATGATATTTAGCCTATAGCCTTCCTCAATAAATGGGCTTTCTAACACTGAAATAATTTTTCAAATCAGACCAGTAGATCCTGAGATTAGCGCGTTCAAACAAACAAACAAACTCTTCAGCTTTATTATATTAGTATAGATTACATGCGAAAACTATAGTCTTGAATTTTAGTGTCGGCTTATCAAAAGGTAATTTTATCAATTTCCTTGAGGCCTAACTCTCTGTAACATTTAAATAACCTAAGATAGTCCTTAAATGATATTTGCAGATACAAAGATACAAAAATTGAGTGTGAAAGAATTACAATGAAATTCTTGATGATAAATAAATTTATGATTTATTATTCCAGGGTCACTGTCCACCTGAAGTGAAATTAGAAACTTATCAAGAGAATGGAAATAATGATTATACCCACAGTGATTCCAGTGATCGTTACTCAAGTAAGAAATGCAAAACACAAGGCATATTCATGTTTGTTCCATAAAATACACAGAATGTATTTTAAAAATTAATAATTAATACAATTATAATTGTGTTTGCACATAAACGAAAAAAAAAAAAAAAAAAAAAAAAACAACTAATTACATTGACCAACAACGTAATACAATGTAGGTAGACGAAAAAAGTCAAGTAAATATACATTATATATACTAATATTATAAAGAGGAAAGATTTGATTGTTTGTTTGTTTGTTTGCATTGCATAGGCTCCGAAACTACTGAGCTATCCGCGGATGACATTGGCTATATTATGTTTAAAAAAAAAATAGGGAAAAAAATATTCTGAAATTTTTGTTAAATACCCGTGCGATGCCGTGGCGGGGTGCTAGTTAGTTATAACCCAAAAAGTACTCGTAAGATCTCAATCAAATTTTAATGGGAATAAATATACATGTTCCTTCCAAGACATTCAAATTGGCTCTTGACGTTTATCTTTGTTGACGCCGCGTTGGCGCAGCGGTTACAGCACTGGATTGCGATTGGCTGTTGCGGGTTCGATTCCCGCACACATTAATTTGTATTGGCCATACAGATATTTGCCGTGGTCTGGGTGTTTGTGCAGTCCTTGTGGGTTACCCCACCGTGCCTCGGGAGAGCATGTTAAGCCGTCGGTCCCGGTTGTTATCATGTACACCTGATAGCGATCGTTACTCATAGTAGGGAATATATCCGCCAACCCGCATTGGAGCAGCGTGGTGGATTAAGCACCGATCCTTCTCCTACATGGAGAAGAGACCTATGCCCAACAGTGGGATATTACAGGCTGTATCGTGATCGTGCGTTTATCTTTGTAGCCAAGCTGAACAAACTTAGTTCGATAAAACTTAGCTTTACCAAACTCATTTTAACTTGAAAACTTTTGGTCTTGATTCACATTTTTTTTAATCAGCTGAGCCATTTCAGCTTGTTTATGTGTACTATATCGCTGGCCCCGGGCAATAAAACGGTAAACGCCAGTTACGCCTTTTTTAATGTTATTTGATTTTTGGCTTCTCTGAGTATCAATCTATCACTCGTATTTTTTTCAGATTTTTCGTATTAATATTTCTTTAGAATAAATGACAATAACAGTTTTATTGCATGGAGAAAACATAACACAAAAAACCGGTGAACATCTTTACACTAAATTTTTAAACAAAGAGTAAAAGTAATAAATATAACCGCGCTTTTGGAAATAAACGTATTATATCAATAAACTGTAAACACTTAATACTGAGTAATCACAAGAGATTTTATTCTGTACAATGCTATTACGCCTTTAAAATTTTTCTGAAGAAGGTGGTAATCGGCTGATACGCTCGAAATCTAAAGTAGAAATTACGTCGTATTAGTTTCTTACATTCCTGAATCTCAGTGGTTGGTGTTTTTATAAAAGTTATTAATGATGTTACAATTAAAATAGTATCATCTATAAATTGTAATATACATTTTTTCAATTATTTCAATTAATATTTACACCATTAAAATTATTTTTAAAAGGTTAAATTGGTAAAAAAATTAGCTTTTATTTGACATATTGAACATCTGTTTTGGATCACTGTACGCTGCACTATAAATAAATTAGCTTGTTTTATTTCTCCTGTAAAATTTGATTTTTGATATTACCGCTTTATTGCCCGGGGACAGCGATATGTTAATATATTATTACTTATTTACAGATGCTGAGCAAGATAGTAATTTAAGTGAAAACTCTAATGAGAACCTTGATGATGAATCAGGAGATGAAACCCATGAATCCATTTTACAGAGTAAGTTAAAAACCATTTATTAGACACCAAAAATCATTCTGAAACAAATTGCCCGTCAAAAAAAATTTTAGTTATTTACGCAAATACTACTTGTTTTTTTTTTTTTGAGTTTACTCCTTAAGAATTGATTTTCATATAAGGCCCCCCAGTATGAAGAAAAATATGAGGAGTAAAATCTACTGAATGAATGACCTCGTTACATTTCTCGTAACACCATCTATCAGAACTCAATAGGGTTCCGATAGACGACGACGTTTTCTAATATAGCCATCTATCGCTGATAGATTTATTCATTTCAGTTTTATATATCATTTTTTGATTAGTTTATTTAACATTTGATATGGTATTAATCTTTTTCCTAGACTAGTAAGGGGCCATCCATAAATTACGTCACACGAATTTCTCGATTTTTCGACCCCTCCCCTGTCCTTTTCACAGATGGTCACATCTATGAGACCCCCCCTACCTAGTGTGACATCACATATTTTGCAATTTTGCATGAGCAAACTGATGAGTTTCGACATTATTTTTATTTTCATTTTAATAAAAGTCAATTCACCTATAAAACAAATAAACCTTTATTTTTTTAAGGTTAGTTATTGATACGTAGTTGAAATATAATGTTTTTGAACTTATACGTTTTGATATTATTATATTTGGAAATGTGACGTCCCAAAATTTCCCCTTCCTCCCCCTTGTCACACAATGTCACACTTCGTCGACCCCCTACCCCCCTCTTAACGTGTGACGTAATTTATGGATGTCCCCTAAGCCTTTTAGGTGCCTAATTAGACAGTCGATCTGAAGAAGTAAACTCAGTCAGTCCAGTCCGGAGCTGACACACACACTTTTTTTTTAATTTTAGGTATATACCCAAAATGGTTAATAGAAGTAGAAAAGAAGAGAGCCGAAGCCGATCACAGTCGAGCAAAGGCTGAAGAAAAGAGAGCAACAATCTCGGCAAAAAGTGCAGACGCAGCCTTTGTTCAAGCTGAAGCTATCAAGAAACTAGCTGATGCTGCAACAGTACAAGCTGAAGCCCTTGTCAAAATAGCCTCTCTGTTAGAGAGTAGGTTCCGAAGAGACGACTAATCTTTAAATCAAAACAAATAAAAATAACTTTATTCAAATAGGCTTCAAAAGAACTTTCGAATCGTCATTTTACAAATTAAAATTTTAAAAGTAATTAATGTAGATTATGCAGAAAAGAATCGGTAAGAAAATCTGCAGTTACTCTTTTAAAAATAATATATATAATCTGTGTTTTAGTAAAAAGTAGTAATATCTAGCATCAAATACAGCGTCACTAAGTCCACACATCTTTACCATCTATGCAATCCTGAACCAAATAATAAGCTTTAGCTATTAATTTCTTTTTAATGAGTGAGTTTTTAGCAGTTGTTGGTTTTTTTTACACCGCGTATTGGCAAACGTAGTGTAGGACGTCCTCCGGCCCGCTTGACCGATGATCTTCTTAAGATTGCCGGTGTAGGCTGGATGAGGATTGCGGAAAACCGGGATGTCTGGCGCGAGCTTGAGGAGGCCTATGTCCAGCAGTGGACTGCAATAGGCTGATATGATGATGATGATGATGATGATGAGTAAGTTTTTATTATAAATGCGAATACCATAACTTTTTTTTTGCAAAATAACGCTTCGCGTTTTAAAAAAAAAAAGTGTGTGTGTACTTATGTACTCACGTAAGAAGTTATACTTCATTGGCTAGCTAACTTATTCTTCGTTGACTAGTTAACTTCAGCGTGTCGGTCGGTTTTTGTGATGGTGTGCGCGCGTATCGTAAAAATTTACTCTCATCATTTTTCCCTAACGCGCCAAAAGAAGTATAACTTCAAAAATATATTAAGTAAATATATCCTAATAAACATATCGTCGGTTAAATAGAATAGTGACATTATTCAAAAATAGCAAATTTTACAGTACACGCATTTAAAGTTTTTCATTTTATTAAAGTTAATTTTTCTTTATAATTTTAATACTTAAATATAAGTGTTATATATCATTTTAAAGGTATTAACATAAATATTAAGATATCGTTGCTATTTTAATTTAATTATAAATAGGGGGGCATTTCTAGCAAGAAAAGTCATTTTTCTATATAATTAAAAACAATTCGTGGCACGGATTTTGTAAAAAAGGTAACACAATAGTAGAAAAAAATATATTTATTACGAACAATGTTTCTTAAAAATTACGATATTTAGAGAATGGCACATAAACTATAATTGTGTTTGCTCGCAAACGAAAAAAAACCTACTTCAATTACATCGACAAGTAATACAACGTAATAAGACGAAAAAATAGTCAAGCAAATACGCGCTATTAAAGATTACTCAAAAAGTTGTAATCAGTTTTCGATCTAATTTAAACAAAACTACAAGACAAGTATTAACTTTCGATTAAAGTAAGAATCATCGAAATCGGTACACCGAGTAAAAAGTTATGCGGTATAATATAACGTAGGTCGACGAAAAAGTAGTCACGTAAATACGCACTATTAAAGATTACTCAAAAAGTTGTAATCAGTTTTCGATCTAATTTAAACAAGACTACAAGACAAGTATTAGCTTTCGATTAAAGTAAGAATCATCGAAATCGGTACACCGAGTAAAAAGTTATGCGGTATAATATAACGTAGGTCGACGAAAAAGTAGTCACGTAAATACGCACTATTAAAGATTACTCAAAAAGTTGTAATCAGTTTTCGATCTAATTTAAACAAGACTACAAGACAAGTATTAGCTTTCGATTAAAGTAAGAATCATCGAAATCGGTACACCGAGTAAAAAGTTATGCGGTATAATATAACGTAGGTCGACGAAAAAGTAGTCACGTAAATACGCATTATTAGATATAACTCTAAAAGTACTTGTCAGATCTCAATTAAATTAAAATGGGACCACATGACACGCAACACCTTTCAATTAAAAATCATCGAAATCGGTCCACCCAGTCAAAAGTTCTGAGCTAACATACATAAAAAAAAAAAACATACGTGTCGAATTGAGAACGTCCTCCTTTTTTGGAAGTCGGTTAAAAAAACCCTCACTTATTAGATGAGAAAAATCAATGGCAACAATTTTGAGATCAAGGAACTTAAACATAAATATACGTAATAAGTATACCGTATATAATTTGTGGTTTTTAAAAAGAATATAAAACTAAATGTTTCATAAGAAATAAATGATGACGGAGTTACAACTGAGCTTCTTAAAGCCGCAGGGCGACCTGCCTAAAAGCCTTGGCTAGACTCTTTAACGCCGTCATCCACCGAGGTACCATGCCGGAGGCGTGGTCCAGGAGTGTGGCAGTACTGTTCTTTAAGAGAGGCGACAAGTCTCTGTTAAAGAATTACAGACCGATCTCACTTCTGAGCCACGTCTATAAGCTATTTTCGAGGGTCGTTACGAATCGTCTCGCCAGAAGACTCGACGAATTCCAACCACCGGAGCAGGCTGGGTTTCGAAATGGCTACAGCACCGTAGGCCACATCCATACTGTTCGGCAGATTATACAAAAGACAGAAGAATATGATCAGCCGCTGTGTATGGCATTTGTGGACTACGAGAAAGCCTTCGACTCTGTCAAAACCTGGACTGTCCTGGACTCTCTGCAGAGATGTCATATCGACTGGCGATATATCGAGGTACTGAGATGTATGTACGATGCGGCGACGATGATCGTTCATATCCAAGACCAGAGAACAAGATCCATTTTCCTCCGGCGTGGGGTAAGACAGGGAGATGTAATATCACCGAAACTGTTTACCACTGCGCTGGAGGATGTCTTTAAGACCTTGGATTGGGGGGAACGAAGCATCAACGTCAACGGCAAATACATCTCTCACCTTCGTTTTGCCGACGATATCGTTGTTCGAGCGATATTGCGCTCGCGCAGCGACGGGGGTACGGCGGGGACGGGCGGAGGCCGGTAGCACGGCCAACGCGCAATGACCCGGCGCTCGGATCAGCTGGCTACGATACACCATCGGCAACGGACGTGATTCTTAATTCTTGTACGGTCTAATATACCAGCATAATAATTACAGTCCACTTGTTTCATTTCGCTCATCTAGTCTTAAGGACCCTAAACATTGGTCCTTCAGGATCGCCGTCAAGAAAAATCTGTCTATTGTCAAAAAAGAAAAAATTGGTTCCGGGATACCTTATCTAAGTTGCGGCCTACAGCTGTGGAAGAAACTTCTAGGAGTCAAATATAAACTCTGAAGAGGATACTTTTATTGGCAACCGCACCCCGGCAACAAACAGCAATTAGAGGTCGAACGGACACGGACTTTAGACCCGTCAAACGCAAGTCGACTATCATTCTCATGTGGAAGGTTTTATTTTGTGAGTCTGTTCCAATTCCCATCATTTTTTCATAATCCCATTTTCAAAAATCATTTTATCAATTTTTTTTAATTATCATTTTGTCGTAAACTCGTAGTATACAGCTCATTCGTATTTGTTATCAAAAACTTATAAGAATTTTTTTTTCAATAGTTAGTCCTCATTTATAATTATTTTTTATTTCTCTCTTCTCTTGCAACAAATTTTTCTCTTTGTCTTTTTTTCATTTAACTATAAAAATGGCAGATAAATTAATTAAAAAACGTAGCTCAATGAAAGCCAAGCTCACGAATTTTAGTAATTATTTAGACTTAATCAAAAGCTGTAGCACCTTATCTAACTTGCAACATCTCGATTTAGAAGCTCGTTTTGTTAAATTTGATGCATTGTACGCCGAATTCGATGAATTACAGACTGAAATCGAAATGCTATCGGATCAACCAGATGAAGCTTACGCGACCCGAGCCCAGTTCGAGGAACAGTATTACTCGCTTGTTGCATTAGCTCGAAGTCTACTGAGGGTCGCTGAGGTCAAAGATCGTGATTTGGCGGGCTCTGTGACCGGCTCCGACGGCTCATACTCAGGTGGGACTAAAAACAATTTTATACGCCTACCCAAAATCGATTTACCATGTTTTGATGGCAGCTATCAATATTGGCTCGAGTTCCGAGATACTTATTTGTCACTAATTCACAACAACAGTTCTATAGATAATATAAGTAAATTTCATTATTTACGCGCCTCTCTTAAGGGAACCGCTGCAGAAATTATTAAAAATATTGATTTTAAAGGTGACCAGTATCAATTAGCATGGGAACTACTATGTAACCGCTACGATAATAATCGCCTTCTAGTGAACAACCACATACAAGCTTTATTCAATATTGAGCCTATAGCTAAAGAGTCTTGCTTCTATTTGCGTCAGCTTATAGATATAACAAATAAGAATTTACGAGCGCTTAAAACATTAAATCAACCTACGCAATACTGGGATACTCTAATAATTTATATGATGTCAACTAAGTTAGATACTGTCACAAGTAGATATTGGGAAGAGTATCGCAATACATTGTCTGATGCCCCTTCGTTGTCACAGTTTTGTATGTTTGTTAGTAATAGGGCTGATTTACTAGAAACTTTATATGAAAATAATAAATCACTCAGTAAAATAAATAAAACAGAAAATTATAAAAATAAGAACTTTTTAGTTACCTCGAATAACAATAATACTATTAATAAATATACAAATAATAAGCAAACAAAATCATTTGAAATAAAATGCCCATTATGTTCACAAAGTCACTTTCTATATAACTGTGTATCGTTTAGAAACTTACCTATTGAAGTTCGCAATCAAAAAGCGCGCGAATTAAATGTATGTTTAAATTGTTTGCGTACAGGACATAACGAAAGCCGATGCAAACTATCACACTGCAAATACTGCAAGTCTAAACATAACACGCTTTTGCATCTAGAAAAGCACGTGCCTATTCAAAATCCTATGCCTTCCTCTACACAGCTTGAGAATGTAACCCTATCTGCTAATACTTTGCCATCACAGCATACTACGCTTTCGCATGTCTTGCTTTCCACAGCCATGGTTCGAGTTGTCCGCAGCGACGGAACAAAATGTGATGCGAGGCTACTGTTGGACAACGGTAGTACAGCCAACTTTATTAGTGAGAGCCTTTGCAATGAGTTGGGTTTGCCCCTACGCGATGCGTTCTCCACGACGATCACAGGTATCAACAATCAATCTACTAATAGTGCACGGTCTTGTAATCTCACAATTGAGTCTATTTACGGTGACTATTCTTTTAACATTGATTGCCTAGTACTGCCGGTGATCACTTCACTTCTGCCGTCTAAGGTGATTAACATAGATAACACCCTTATACCTACGACTATACGCCTAGCAGACCCTACATTCAATATTCCGTCAGTCGTAGACATCCTGGTAGGAGCAGAGGTCTTTTGGAGCATCATACAATGTGCTCACATTGATCTAGGTAAAAACCAACCAAAACTATGTGACACAAAGCTTGGGTGGATAGTAACAGGTACAATAACCACTAGACACCGTTCACCCCACTCACATGTATGTAATCTTATAAATACAAATAATGTTCCCGATTTAACAAGTTTTTGGGAAATTGATAAAATCCCTTCTAAATATTCTCTTTCCGCGGAAGAACGCGCTTGTGAAGAGAGTTTTCTCAAGAATACATTTCGTAATTACGACGGACGATTTGTAGTTACAATGCCTCTTAAAGCAAGTCCCGACAATTTAGGCGACTCATACGAAATGGCTAAACGTCGATTTTTATCACTAGAAAAACGTTTTGAGAAGGATTCTAATTTCAAAAATATGTACGTTGATTTCATGTCAGAATATTTGAATCTAGGTCACATGACAGAGGACAATGATTTTTTATCTAGTGTAAATTATTTTTTGCCCCATCATGGTGTCATACGCGAAACTAGTACAACAACAAAATTGCGCACAGTATTTGACGCGTCGGCAAAAACTACCTCTGGTATATCGCTTAACGATATACAGATGGTGGGACCCGTCGTTCAAGATGACCTATTTTCAATTTTATTGCGCTTTCGACAACACCGATTTGTAGTCACGGGTGACATTGAAAAAATGTACCGGGCTATAGAATTGAATCCTTCTCAACGTTCATTACAGCGAATCATTTTTCGTAAAAATCCTTCCGAACCATTAAAAACATACAAATTAAATACAGTTACTTACGGAACCGCATCCGCGCCGTATTTAGCTACAAAATGCTTAGTTAGTTTAGCTGACAATGAATGTAGTAACCATGCAAAAAATTCTATCCAACGTGACTTTTATGTTGACGATTACCTCAGTGGTAGTCATACCATTGAAGGTACAGTCGAATTATGCAAAGAAGTCATGTCAATTTTATCTACAGCTAAATTCAATTTAAGAAAATTAAAATCAAATAGTGCCGAAATTTTAAAACAAATAAACAATAATCAAAATCAAATAAATAATTACAATACTTCTAATAATATATTAAATCTTAGTGATCGAAAAGTTTCATCAAAAACGTTAGGTTTATATTGGTTATGCGATACAGATACATTATCATTTCTAATAAATACAAGTCCCTCTAAGAATGTCACTAAACGCATTATTTTGTCCATCGTTAGTCAAATATTTGACCCACTAAATTTAGTTAGTCCATGTTTATTGGAAGCCAAGGTCATTTTACAAAAATTGTGGTTAAATAAGTGTGACTGGGACGAAGAGGTGTCATTTGAAATCTCAAGTCAGTGGAATACATTTTGTAATACATTACCGCATTTAAATAAATTAAATATACCACGATGGATTTCGTGTACTTATCACATAAATGAAATTCATATATTTACAGATGCTTCTGAAAGGGCTTACGGTGCCTGCGTCTACATACGATCAATCAATGATTCAGGAATGGTCACTGTAAATCTTTTAACGTCTAAAAGTCGCGTAGCTCCCATTAAGCCCGTCACGACACCTCGGTTGGAACTGTGTGGGGCGTTGTTAGGTTCAAGGCTGTGCACAAAAGTTAGAGAATCACTGACAATATCTATAAAACTATGCCGATTTTGGTGTGATTCAACAATTGTGTTAGGTTGGTTGTCGATGCCTGCGCATCAGCTTAAGCCTTTCGTACGTAACCGTGTCAATGAAATACAAGAGACTACTTCTGACTTTGAGTGGGGTTACGTACCGTCTGGGGAAAACCCAGCCGATCTCATAACCCGAGGCGTGAAGGCTGATAAGATCAGCGCATGCAAATTGTGGTGGTCAGGCCCACCTTTCTTATTGCAAGATGAATCCATTTGGCTCAAAACTCCCAATGGTAATAGTAAACAGCATTTACCAGATGTCTTTTCTAATTTCATGAATATACAAAATACTGATTATAATCAAAATTTAATTCAACAATTAATATCTAAATATTCTAAATTTAATTATTTACAAAGAGTTTTCGCTTACATACTAAGATTTATATACAATTTAAAAAATATACAAAATAAAAAACTAGGTACACTTACCCAACAAGAACTACAAAGTTCATTAATTTATATAACACAAGCAGCCCAACTACAAATGTTCCCGGAGGAACATCGTATACTTAAAGCTAAAGGTTCATTACCACGTAAGAATAAACTAATTTCATTTACTCCATTTTTAGATTCCGATGGGCTCATTCGTGTTGGCGGCAGGCTTGACAATTCCCCCTACGACTACAACGTTAAACATCCTATATTAATTTGCTCTAAACATCATTTCACTAAAATTCTATTCGAAATGATGCATAAAAAGCTTTTACATGCTGGCCCTCAGCTTCTTCTAGCAAGTGTTCGCCAAACTCATTGGCCCCTAGGAGGTCGAAACCTATCTAAATCAGTCGTAAGAAATTGTGTTACATGTTTTAGACACAAAGCGCAATGCGTACAACCTATAATGGGTCAACTGCCAACTGCTAGGACTACACTTGAGTTTCCTTTTCTACATACTAGCGTTGACTATGCCGGCCCAATATTGATAGCTGACCGATTGGGTAGAGGTTGCAAATTGATTAAGTCCTACCTATGTATCTTTGTTTGTCTGTCTATAAAAGCAGTGCATCTGGAGCTTGTCACAAGCCTTACGAAGGAAGCGTATATTGCAGCTTTAAATAGATTTATAGCCCGTCGTGGTAAACCACGCACAATTTTATCCGATAACGGAACTAATTTTGTAGGTGCCTGTAACGAACTAAATAAATTTTTGCAGACGTCTAATCTTGACTCATGTATTGCACAGGAAGGCATCGAGTTTAGTTTCACGCCACCTTATTCTCCCCATTTCAACGGTGTTGCAGAGGCCGCCGTGCGGTCTATCAAGCATCATTTGACGCGACAGTTGCACCAGGTCCACTTCACGTACGAAGAGCTGTATACGTGTCTTACACAAATTGAATCAATTTTAAATTCCCGACCTCTAACTCCTCTGTCCTCCGATCCTCTTGACTTCTCTGCCTTAACACCTGCCCACTTTTTGATTGGACGACCACTAACATCTGTACCTTATCCACAATTAACAGAAATCAGTGTCGGCCGCCTAGAACGCTTCCAAAGGGTCGAGCAGCTAAAACAACATTTTTGGAACAGGTACCATACGGAGTACATACATTTACTGCAACAGAAGACCAAGTGGCCTACATCTTCCAGTGACATTAAAATAGGATCTCTTGTACTCATCAAAGAAAAGGCCCTGCCGCCTCTATTGTGGTGTCTTGGACGTATTGTGCAGGTGTATCCGGGAGGTGACGGAGCGACGAGAGTGGCGGATATCAAGACAAAGAAGGGCACGATACGGCGCGCCTTCAACAACATTTGCCCACTCCCTTTTTGAAGCTTACCCTTCAACCCGGGGAGCTTGTTCGAGCGATATTGCGCTCGCGCAGCGACGGGGGTACGGCGGGGACGGGCGGAGGCCGGTAGCACGGCCAACGCGCAATGACCCGGCGCTCGGATCAGCTGGCTACGATACACCATCGGCAACGGACGTGATTCTTAATTCTTGTACGGTCTAATATACCAGCATAATAATTACAGTCCACTTGTTTCATTTCGCTCATCTAGTCTTAAGGACCCTAAACAATCGTCATCTTTGCAGAGACGTTGGATGAGCTAGGACGGATGCTGTCCGGCCTAAACGAGTTCTCCCGACGAGTCGGTTTCGGTATGAACTTGGACAAAACGAAAGTTATGTTTAACAACCAAGTCATACCGAGACCGATATCGGTCGATGGTACCCTTCTCGAAGTTGTTTAGGATTATGTTTACCTAGGTCATACAATCCAACTAGGTCGCAACAACTTCGAGAAGGAGGCCGATAGGAGGATCCGGTTGGGCTGAGCGGCATTTGGCAGGCTTCGCCGAGTCTTCACTTCGTAGATTCCGCAATCCTTGAAAACAAAAGTCTTCGAACAATGCGTCCTGCCTGTGTTAACATACGGAGCCGAGACGTGGGCACTGACGAAGCGAATTGTCCACAAGTTTTAAGTCGCTCAACGTGCAATGGAACGGGCTATGCTTGGGGTTTCTCTCAAAGATAGAATTAAAAATGAGACTATCCGCGAGAGAACGAAAGCAACCGACATAGTCCACAGAATCAGCAATATGAAGTGGCAGTGGGCTGGTCACGTGTGTCGCAGGACCGATGGCCGCTGGAGCAGACGTGTCCTGGAGTGGAGATCGCGTCTTGGCAAACGCAGTGTGGGACGTCCTCCGGCCCGTTGGACCGACGATCTATGTAAGATTGCCGGCGTCGGCTGGATGAGGATTGCGGAAAACCGGATGTCTGGCGCGAACTTGGGGAGGCCTATGTCCAGCAGTGGACTGCGATAGGCTGATGTGATGATGATGATGATGATATTTTTATCTATTAGTGTAAGTATACCGGCTTTTTTATTATCAGACAGCCAATTTTGTTAAGAACAACGGTTATAATTTGGAACCTAAATGTATATAAATTATACAGAAAAATGTCATTTTTACAAATAAGGCTAGTATCAATAACTTAATTTCACAACAAGCAGTCATATATCCAAAAATGTCATTTTTCTATATGAAATGCCAACACAATTGTAGTTAAATTTTAATGAATAGTGGTAATTTCTAGAAAAAATACGTTGTTCTATAAAATTATTATTGCCTTTTACAATCGTATCTTAGCACTATTTTGGATATGTCACTTAAGTATAGAAATAGTTGTGTACTCAGTTTCGTGGCTGAGTTGCAAATGGCAGAACGACGTTTTTCTACAAACATTATGGCGATGACCACAGAATACCGAAACGACACTTTTTTCATCTAGTGAGCTTGACGTGTAATTTTATAAAGGATCTTTTATCCATATAAAAGTTATGTTGTTAACAGACTCTTTCCAGTAATAACCTTACTTTTAGAAAATTTTGAGAAATGTCATTTTTCTATTTAACCGACGATATGTATATTTATTCAAAAATAGTTTGTGCGCGTTAAAAATGGAACAATACAATGTATCTTTTAATATACGTGCGTGAAAATACTCTCGAAATGCACTTACTCAAAAATGTAATACGAAAACTAAACCTTTCAGCGTGTTTTTAAATCTGAACAATATTTCAAAAGCCCTTGGTTCTGTCGATGTGAAGAAAGCTATAAAATATTTTGTTTTCCGTGTCTAGTGTTTGGAGCTAGCGCCTGCAGTGGTGGTGAATCTGCATGGACAGAATGGATTTTCTGTACAAATAAAATAAATGGTAAGCTCTAGTTTTACGTTTATTTTTTTTGCTAACCCTCATCAAAAAATGTCACGAGCACCTCTGCATGTTATAATTATATAGAATTTTAGTCAGATTCAAATTTTTTTTTTTTTTAATAAGTAATAATGAATACTATGCCTAATTTATGTTTAGTTTTTAAGTAATAAGCTGTTTTGGTGTTTATTTTGTTAAAAAAAAAATTAAATAGAAATTATCAATAGACATTATATTTTATATCTTTGTTATATTAGTTGTAAATAATTATGTACATAATAAAAAAAATCTGTTTTAGTAATAAAATTATTTATTAAACTATTTACAAACATACTTATATTGTTACTCTTAGCACTTATTATCCTTTCATCTTTATATCATTTCAAAATCATCCCTCTGTAACAAAAACAATTATATTTAGTGTTTATGTCATACTAGAGATAAACAGTAATTTTCTTTTCATAAGTGATAAAAGTAGAATAAATACAGTAAATTTATATTTTGTATTTGTATATGAAGACAGAAGTCTTATGATTGATAATAGGGATTGCAATCCGGTGTCATTTTCAATCCGGCCGGATCCGATCGAATTTTTATCAATCCGGCCGGATCCGGGCCGGATCCGGCCGGATTGATCAAACCATAATAACCTAACTTTTCTTTTTAATTCAAACGTATGTTGACCGGTAATGAAGTGAAAAAATTGTACATTTTAATTAAATATATTTTTTTAAATTAAATCTCAGTTTCAAAACAAATTATATAATCTATCAAATGAAAAGATAAAAATGTTAAAATCCGTGGGAGTTATTTCTCAGTATTCATATATGTCGAATTTATTGATACAAATTGATCTAAGCCAAATTCCAATTTCGACCACGTCGTATTAACACGTGGTGAGACGAATCAAAGAGCTAGATTTGTAATTTTAATTAGCCCAGTAATATTAAATTTTTTAGTGATTGTGGATCTTTGTCTCTACTTTTTCTTTCACAAATTTCACGCTATCTATCAGGGTATTACTTGGTTAAGGCTTCGGTTACGGATATATATAGGTACGAATATTTATTGATATGATATGGTTCCAAATATAAGATTTAGCCCGTAACATCTCACTGCTGGGCATAGGCCTCTTTCTCCATGTAGGAGAAGGATTGTAGCTTAATCAGCGGATATGTTCCCTACTATAAGTAACGATAGCTATCAGGTATTTATGATAACAATCGGGACCGACAGCTTAACGTGATCTCCGAGGCACGGAGGGGCGGACCCACAAGGACAGACATCCACCCTGGAAAGAAATATTTGTACAAATACAAATATCCATCCCAAGCGGGAATTTAACCAGCAAACCGTCGATGTTATGATATTATGGTTACAAATATTAAATTTGTTCGGATTATCCTTTAGTTTCGGTTACAGATATTAGATTTTAGAGAAAAAGGAATACTTTATTTTACTTCCTAACGTATATTGTATTAGTTACTGTTACAAATTCTGAGTACTCTATGTTAAACAGCGATGACTCCCACGATGATTTAGTTGCAAAATTGACTGACTTTATGATAATGTTATTTGACCAGAAAAATGTAAAACATAGCAAAAAATTTAGTATTTAAATTACCCTTTGATTGATCTATGCGAAATCATCCGAAACTTTAATATCGGTTTATGGTACGGTTACAGATACATTTTTATTACGTATATCCAATAGTTTGGTTACGATAAAATAACATCCCTAGTTTGAATCTTAATATTTCTAGGTATTCTGCAAGTAACGGCAATGTGAAGTTATTTAATATTCGCACAATAAGTCAAGCAACTTCAGTGTTTTTTCAGCTGTAAATAGAGTTGAATACCTTCACTATAATGCATCTATAACTAATTTAAATGGCAAAAATCTATCAATCAAGTCTTTAGTCTTAGCGTCAAAGGACTCGTGTATGTAAGAACCACGCTCTTTCTTTTAAAAAGAGGTAATTTTCTCAATAAACGCCAACACCGGATCCGGTCACCGGATCCGGCATTTTTTACCGGATCCGGTAACTGTAAAATGATGCCGGATCCGCCGGATTACCGGATCCGGTTTTCCGGATTGCAATCCCTAATTGATAATCAAAACATAAAATTCTAAACAGTAAATGCGTTTAGTTCTAGAGATACAATTTTCAACAGAGATTTATTTATAAGTGATATGAAATTCAACTAACCAGCAAGTCTATACAAATAAATAAAATAGGAGTGTCTATTTGTAATATTAAAATAATCACTTTTTACTAAATGCATATACAAAAATAATTTTTTTTACAATTTTTGTCTCTCTGTCTTTCTGTTTGTTCCGGCTATTCTCTGAAATGGCTGGACCGATTTTGACGGGACTTTCACTGGCAAATAGCTGATGTAGTAAGGAGTTACTTAGGCTACTTTTATTTTAGATTTTTTGTATTTTATGACAAAGTAGCACAGCTAGTAAAAAATAAACTTACCATTTCATTATACTCCAGAACGTGTTTTCTGATAGCGGAACCATCAACCCATGTGACGAAATCCTCCAACGAACGCGTCACTAAGAATGCGGGATCTTTGACAACTTCTGGACCTACTCTTACGTGCCCTTGTTCTATGAACTTTGTCGCTTCTTTTATTGATTCTGACATTTTATCTAGATGATGAAAAAATTATTAATATAAATATAGAAAGTTCAATCCACGAAGACGCGCCCCACTATTTATCGCAAGAGGAAACAGTGGGGTGCGGGGAGTTCAGTCCGATCATTAGTCTTGAGTCGACCTTTAGACGTTTAATATGGTCTGCGTCGCTACGTATCGTGACCCATGGGAAAGTTGCTCTACTTTAATTTTTTGTATAATAATAAATATAAAATATTTATAATATTATAATAAATATCTACACAATACACACACGGTCATCTGTTCCTAAAGTAAGCAACTTAATACTTGGTAACAGCCGACTGTTATAGCTACCTATATTTTTTTTTCGATAAACTTATAAATAATACATAATTATATAAATAAATAAATATTTATATACATTACACCCAGACTCCGGGTGGGAATCGAATACTCAACCCACAACCCCCGGAGCAGAAAGCAGGGTCACTACAAACTGCGCCAACGGACTAGTCAATAATATTATTTTTATGCTGGATGACACTCCACCCGTTTAATATATAATATATACATATAATATAATAAATACTTATATAAATAAGATATAATCCATTTCACATAAGATGGGTACGGTGACATTTGATATGTTCCAAATTCCAATACACTGTCACTATTTTCAGCAAATCAGATAAATAAAAATGTTTAAAAATCACCAAATAATTTCTAAGGCAAATAATAATGCTTGATTAGATATTAAACAATATCACAATAATTCATTCTATAAAGGACAATCACGACATATTTTATTTTTTTAAAGTAGATGAAATGAAGTAGAGCATATTTCCATTTTCCAGTCAGTTGTGAAATTTTCTGTCATTTAACTTTGTGTGCGTGTGTGTACATTGTTACTCGTTGCGTAGTAACAGAACTCACATTCTTGTACTTGACATTGCACACTTGCACTATAAGCGATTGCGGAAAAGAGCGGGGCGCGTCTTCGTGGATTGAACTACCTATGTAATGGTACCTAATAAATAGTTTGCACCATTCAATATTCAATTGGACTGAAAATTAAGTAAGCTTTGATTACTGTAGCATAGACTTATAATTTCTACTGAGATGACTCATGATATCAATATAATTTTAACATACATATATCTCGTATACATATATACATATATAACAGTAATCATGATTGAATGGTAAATTAATATTTTATGGTGTTTATATTGCAATACAAGAAATTTTGGTCAGTCATTATTATTGTCCAATTTAAAAAACAACAGTTAAAACTATTATTTATCTAATCGGGAGAGTTTATGAAATGAACATACTTCGAACCATTACAACAGGGAGACGTCTTCTACAGAAGGCACTGGCCGACACAGTGCTGGCAAGGGCTAAGTCCCATCGCGTTGGAATTATACCCATCTGGTACAGCTTTTCAAGTAGTTGGGCACTTGATTCTGTTCGGAACTCTGAGCTAGCGTCTAAATCCTTTATTTTATCTGCTAATTCTCTGATTTCTCTTGATAGTTTATTATATCTGTAAATTACGAAGAATGATAAGATTATTTACTACTAGCATGTTTACGTATTCTGTTTTTAAAGTGTGAATTAATTTAAATGTATGTCGGAATCAGAAGTGAGGAGAGGACGGAGGGCCGAACTGGTTTAACAACAATGCATTTAACAAAAGACAGTTTCACAGATTAGTTAACGGGGTGGAGACGAACTACTTAGTATTCAATGGACTCACCGAGAGGTTAAAGGAGTCTATCGCGTGGCAGAGGGGCAAACTCAGAGCAGTGCCCGGGACTTGCGACCACGAGTGTAGATTTAAGGGGGCGCCCCCAAAGATACGTATCAAACGCTCACCTTCACTGCTCGAGTTGCCCGCCCTGTCTTTGTCAAATTACGGATCGTAACACAATATGTGACAATTAATTCGTTGGTACAAATTAATTATCGAAAGAGTCTTAAGTTAAGCTACTAGCAGGATACGAGACCGAGCCAAACCAAAGCCAAGACTGTCTTAGCTGTTGCGTCAGTCTTTTATACGCGACAGAATGACTCGAATAATAGAGTGAGGGTAGGTGAATATCGAAAATAGTGCAGGTACCGACATACACATCAGAATAACTCGAATATTAGAATGAGTGAGGGTAGATGAATATCAATAACAACGCAGGTACCGACATTAATAACTATCTGCATTGACTCTCTGACATGTATTATATTTTTATAAATATAAAAAACATTTAATACATAGCATTACCAGTTAATTTAAGTAATTATACACATATATAAAACCATTGTAAGTAAATAGTTATACCAATTAATAACAAAAGAGACAACAATAAAAATACTCACTTGGTGTAATCCTCGCGTTTTTGAATGAAATATTTTTTCATAACCTTAACTTCATTTAAATTATTATCAACTTTCCATGAAATAAAATCTACCTTTTTCAGTAATTTCTGCTCATGAAATTTAAGTTTTCGAACCATTTTAAATAGTCTTTTATATACTTTAACTTAAAAATAACACAAAATTTTACAACACGTGAGTTCGATTTAGAATTTCTAATTTACTGATTATTATGTAGAAGAAACAGTTTTCATTTATAATTCAAATTTACACAATCATAACTTTCATACACACTATTTCTTCTAATAATTGATATTTAACATTTTTAATACAGTAAAAACCAAGTAAAAACTATTAAATAAGGGAGTATGTAAGCAAACTGCAAAATACAAATTTTATGATTTTTATGTCACTGTCAACTGTCAAGTGTCATTAGGGACACGAAAAAAGTATCGATACTTTGTGGTATCGAGTACATTTCCATTCGATACCGATACTTTTGTACTCGATACTTTGCATTCGATACTTTTACTCAATGAGTACTTTTTGGTAGGTATCGTATCGAAAGATTTAAATGAGTACTATTACCCTTTTTTCTGAAAATTTGAAAACATTTGGTCAGTATCAGTATGACTGAGGTAGAGCAACAGCAGGAAATTTCCTGCTAAAAAAATGGAGCAGCCCGACTGGGGTAGTACCTCGACTTTACAGAAGACCACAGCTAAATAATACTGCTTTCAAGCAGTGTCAGGTGACCAGAGTTCCTGGGGGGAATTGGGGGTACGGTCGGCAACGCGCTTGCGATACTTCTGGTGTTGCAGGCATCTATAGGCTACGCTAATTGCTTACCATCAGGTGAGCCGTACGCTTGTTTGCCGACTTAGTTATGCATTTAAAAAAAAAACCTACTTGATATAATATGATGTAGGTAAACTTCATTTGTTTCATTTTTTTCCAATATCAGCACTAAAGCGCATTATGCGGTATAATGCTCAATGCTCAACGTTGAAAGTTCCAAAGCTACAGCAACGCTTCACACAACGAGCACTCTCAAAAGAAGGGCTTCCGTGTGCGTGCTTGCAATGGATACCAACTCAGTGGTGGCTCAGTGGTTTAGTATTGTGCGCCACTGAGTCGCATTAAGCTACGGCCTCATGCAGCCGCTCGACGCTCGTTTCCAGCGACAAATCTGGTCACGTGACCCCATTTTAAATTTCCCGCGACTCAAAAAGGTACTACCTACGTCATGCAGCCGCTCGTCGCTCGTCGCTCGTTTAACTACCGGTACGGCCTCATGCAGCCGCTCGACGCTCGTTTCCAGCGACAAATCTGGTCACGTGACCCCATTTTAAATTTCCCGCGACTCAAAAAGGTACTACGTCATGCAGCCGCTCGTCGCTCGTTTGCAGCGGCAATCTGGTCAGTGACCTCATTTTAAATTTCCCGCGACTCAAAAGTTGCCACCTAATGCAGTCGCTCGTCGCTCGTTTGCAGCGATAAATCTGGACACGAGACCTTGTGTTGCTGATTTCCTAACCTTCTTCATAGCTCGTGGCAGTAGGGTTGGCAACTTTTTTGACAAAAATAAAATAAAATGGTTTGGATAGGAAAAAATAAAGTATTTTTCAAATTTTATGTTTTTATTGCTTTAAAAACGTATTTTTGTGTGCTTTTAGCACATGCTAAAAAAATTTTGTTATATTTTAATGTTTCAAAGCTTGTTTGGAACCAAATTTTAATTTAAATAAACAATTCGTTTTTAATTTTTATTGACGCTCTATTTCTCTCTTCTCACCACTTTATATTTATTACTGAAAAAAAACCTATTTTGGTGAAAACTGAAGTGACGGGAACGGAGAGTAAATAAGAAATATTTTTTTATATTTGGTAAGCTATCAGATGCACTTTTACGTATATATTGCAATTTTTCAACTGTAATTTTCACTTAAAAGTGTTTATCATCATTAGTGAATTTTCTTTGGATCTCTTTAAGTCTTATAGATTCAGAATACATATCGTCCATCTTAATATTTAATCCTTCTTGTAATTTGGCCTTTGTAATTACCATTTCAAACATATTTCAAAATTTTCAAATTTAACCTCATTTTTCAGGCATGTAAGGAAGTATTGAAAAATAAAGTATTTTCACATACTATTTAGCAAAAGTATAAACTATAAACCAAAAATAAAGTACAAGTTATTATAAAGTACGGTTGGCAGCCCTACGTGGCAGTGATACAAAGTGAAAGAAATAGGAGTGCATAAAATAATAACTTAATTTAGTGTTTGGGCCGTCATATACATAAAAGTTAAATCTCAGTTATTATTTAATAATAATATTATTTTGATAAATTAGAGACATGAGAAATCTGTTGTTTTTTTGGGTGAATGAGGACGTCGCAGGTATGAATAGCAACGAAAGCGGGGTTAAACGGGATGAAACTGAGATCAATAGGGACGACTTATGTATGTATAGGTACTGATATGTAGGGTTGTCACTGAGCAGTTAAACGTTTTTTTAAGCTATTTTATAATAAATTGATATAATATAAGTTTGTTGACTTTGAAATGTTTAAATACTTCAATAATAATTTACAAAATTCGTTCATTACGATTTTTCAATAAAAATAAATCATGGAACATTTATATAGGTTAAGATCCCACTGCAAATTTGTGCATGTACTCGGTTTTTCTAAAAACCAACTTTTTATGTTTATTTATGATTAGGAGAATATATATCGACCAGGCTGCCTATCAAAATGTGGCCGCTAGTATTTTTAATTAATTCTTTTAAATTGATTTTTGTTAAAAAAATATGTGCATAATGTTAATAATATACAAATATACGATGGTTCAAAGCAAAAATAACGCCATCTCTCTTTACGACGACGAAACGTACGCAAATTAAATAATTAATACGCGAAATGGTAAATCCATTTTCAACTGCCAGAAATGCTTATTTGCGGCCAGATTTAATTAGGCAGCCATATTATATAATAATAGATAGAAAAAAAATTAGCTTTAATTTGATATATAAATCATAAATTTTAGTTATGCACGTATTTTTAAAAAATAATCAATTTACAAAAATTTTATTAAAAATACTAGCGGCCACATTTCGATAGGCAGCCTGGTCCATATATATTCTCCTAATCATAAATAAACATAAAAAGTTGGTTTTTAGAAAAACCGAGTACATGGAGAAATTTGCGGTGGGATCTTAGTCTAATAAGTGCATTTTATTTCAGCGACTACATTTTTAGGTATTGCAGTACCAATCATTTACATTTACTAGTATCATACTAAAATGTAAAAGTTAGTGGTTTGCTTAGTACATTAATTAATTAGATAAAACAAAATAAATAGGTAGCTAGAAATTGTTATATATTACACAAGAGCCAGCCCTGGTGAATTTCTCTATTGACCCTATTTTCGTCTCTATTAACCCCAATTTCCGGGTGAATAGGGAACATGCATATATTTTAACGTTTTTTTCATAAATTGAAATGCTAATTGCATAGTTTTATATTTTATGACCAAGATACCATAAAGACTCAATCACGTCGATCACCATACAGCAATATATCCTTAAAAAAATGCTTTAATTTTGTCTAAGAAGTTCGGATTTGTCCCTATTCACCCCATTTTACAGAACTCAATTCAAGAAAATTTTAGTTCAGTAACGGTTTTACTTTTACGGTCTTACTTATAAACGTTTCTTAATATTTAATCAATTGCATAGCAACGGATTAGCAAAATCTTCACTCATAAACACTATTTAGCGTTAAGAAGTCGTTAAGTAGTGTTTAAATAGCTGTCAAAATTAAACACTGCCGAGACATAGTTTAACTCTCGCTAAGCGGCAAGATGGCGGATTTCACATAAATCAGCTGTTCTATTGTGACGTCTGATCTACATAAATACTATTTTTTCAAGTTTTCATATAAGTAATCAGATATTGGGGCCGTCATGTTTACTGTAATTAATATACATATAATAAAATAGTAGGAAAGTCAAAACTGTACATTGAATATTGTTTTGAAATAATACTTGGCGTGTGATCTACAACCGATACCGAAGCCAAAAATATAGTTTTTAGAATTTTTGTCTGTTTGTCTGTATGTATGTCAGGGATAAACTTAAAAAGTAGGTACTGCATGGATTTACTTCTTTGGCACTAATATTATTTAGAAGTCGGGTCAACATATAGGCTACATATTATCATGCTATCACCTATGGGGAACGAGTAGTGAACCTTTATTTCTTCAACGCATTCTGTACATTCACGCAGACGACGTCACGGGCAGCAGCTAGTAATTAATATTCTCCATATCACTCAAATTGGTGGATCGTATTCAATTATTGGCTTGCTCAGGGGTGTCCAACACTGAATAATACTACTATTAACAATGAAAGATAAAAAGAAGATATTTAGAATGAAATTCCCACTATATAAAAATTAAAATATACTAAATGAGCGTTATCTGACAAATTCCTATCTATACTTCGTGTTCACGACACTCGGACACTGTCATAGATGATATAATATGGAATAATTGTGTTTGCTAGCAAACGAAAAAAAAAACGACTTCAATTACATCGACAGGTTATACAATGTAAGTATGTAGACGCAAAAAATTAACAAACATACTAGTTGTCACTACGACTTTCGAGAGTTTCCCTCGTTTTCTCTGGGATTCCATCATCAGATCCTGGTTTCCTTATCTATGGTACCTAAGTTGGGATATCTCCTTTCCAACAAAAAAAGAATTATCAAAATCAGTTCATAAACGAGGAAGTTATCCACGAACATACATAAAAAAGAAAATATATTTACGGTCGAATTGCGTAACCTTCTCCTTTTTTGAAGTCGGTTAAAAATAGAACTTTTAACAATTTCGTTGATTCAATTTATCTAATCAATTATTTTAGGTATAATAATTATGTGCCAAGTGCCAACCATCTGTATCGTTCTTTGTTCGTTTCTTAACTAAGAAACAGCTAATCAACGTTTATAAGTAAACAAAAGTTAAACACGGATTTATAACTTAAGAGTGGTTTAACTAATCGGTGGCTAAGTATTGCTTATCGAGATTTTTATAAGTAAGACCATTAAGGTGCAATATTATCAATCTAGTCAACATGAATAGTTTTTGTCGCTTTAGACCTTTTAATGCACACATAAATATTTTTATTTTAAACTAGGAACAATAGGGATGAATGCCAAAAATATCGGCAATGATCATTCTGTTTTATTTCAGTATCAACCTGTTTTCTTTATTGATTTAACAATTATATGTTATAATTTTTTTTAAATAATGTCCTTACATATAAAAAATTGGAAAAACGAAAAAAGAACCAGTTAACGTCTTAAGTTTCCGACGTAAACCTCAGACATTTTTGGTGGACCAGATTCAAAATCTCGATGACCGTTGCCATCCGTTCCGACAGTGGTAAACGTCTCAAATTAACACCCACCCCCAGTAGGAATCCATCAACATCTTCGATTTGTGGTGGCGGAGGTAGTGTAGGCACTGGTTCCTCTCTAGACATTGCATCGGCAATACGGTTACAAAACTACAATGAAGAAACAAAATTATCGTTTAAACGTTGTGGCATAATAAACAAGAAACCAAGGGAAATATTGGTTTTATTTAACTGAAAGAATTCCACTAGACAAACATAATGATTAAATACTAATAAATAACAAAGTATGACAGTTGACACGTTTGGTTTTAACAACACTACGGAGATCGTATAGGTACATGGCGCGGAGGTCGCATATCACCTCATTCTCCCCCGGTTCAGTTTTCACTCTCACTCCCATCAACCACAAAGTCCGCTAGGTAGGAGGGTAATTTTCGCGTCCTATTAGATCTCCTGGGGAGTCCAGTCCGAAGAACTGGCGAAGTCGTCGACGGCTCTCCTACACGGGGCGGTGACGAAGGAGCGATATTTTCAGGTGGAGGTGTAGAGTTATTTTCAGATGGAAACGTGAGATTATCATCTTCGGAGGCCGTTTCAAAGTTATCGTCGCTGATATTATCAGTGATACTGGGGAAGGGGGCCAATTGACGGTTTGATACCGTTGAGGTTTCTCCATTATCCCGTCTTATGAGAGAGTAGTAGGGATTGATCTCTAAGAGCTCGGCTTCCTCGACAAGAGGGTCCGTTTTTGAAGAACGGACGTTCTTCTTAACTAAGATCGGTCCCGGCGTGAGCCAAGATGGCAGTGAATCTCCGTTCGGGGATCTTCTAGGATATGTGAAAAGTTTTTCGTGCGGAGTAGCGTTTATTGCCGTACACAGGAGGGAGCGGACACAATGCAATGCGTCCTTCAGAACCACTTCCCAATTTTCCACCGATAATCCCTTTGACCGAAGGCTGAGTTGAATAGTTCGCCAGAGCGTTCCGTTTAGTCGCTCCACTTGGCCATTACCCTGGGGGTTATAGGGCGTCGTTCTGGACGAGGCTATATTTGACTGTCGTAGAAATGATTTGAACTCTTCGGACATGAATGACGATCCTCTATCACTATGAATGTAGAGAGGTTGGCCAAATGTTAGAAAAAGATCTTTCAGGCAAGTAATGACGGTGGCTGAGGTCATATCCTTACATGGGTAAGCAAAAGGAAACCGACTGTACTCATCAATAATTGTAAGTATATACTTGTTGGCTGTATTAGATGGTAGTGGTCCTTTAAAATCTATGT
This sequence comes from Melitaea athalia, assembly GCA_905220545.2. NCBI lineage: Eukaryota > Metazoa > Arthropoda > Insecta > Lepidoptera > Nymphalidae > Melitaea > Melitaea athalia. The sequence continues at coordinate 1,525,910 of HG992177.1, forward strand.
TGATCCGTTCAAACGGCGACGTAGCTTTTATCAATTGACCCTTGACCTTTAGAAACCTCGGTTTTATTTCGGCGCAGGTAGGGCACGAGGCGGTCATCTCCTTCACATCATTAGCCGAGTAAGGCAAGTTTTTAGATCTTACCCAGTGATACATTCTAGTTACTCCCGGGTGGCAGAGTGCGTTATGTAGTTCTTTCAACTTGTTTATATTCATGTAAGCGCATACGCGAGATAGAGCGTCCGCAGCAGCGTTTTCAGTGCCTGGTCTATAAACTATATCGTATTTGAAGCAAGACAGTTCTAATCGCCAACGTTGGATCTTCTCATTTTTTATTTTACTGGTATGATTTTGATTGAACATGAAGGCCACCGATTGTTGGTCAGTTATAAGAAGAAAATGTCTGCCGATCAGGTAGTGTCTCCATTTCTTTAGGCTCTCTACTATCGCACAAGCCTCTTTTTCGATTGAGGATTGTTTGCATTCCGAGTTATTCAATGTCCGAGAGAAAAAGGCAACTGGTCTTCCATGTTGAGTCAGAGTAGCCCCTAGCGCAAATTCCGAAGCGTCTGTTTCGACTGTAAACATTTCATTATCATTAATGGCTACTAGAGCGGCTGCCTTGATATCTTGCTTGAGTTCTTCAAAACACTTGAGCGCTTCAGGTGTCAACGGGAAAGTAGTCACGCATGTAAGTGGCTTTATTTTTTCTGAGAAACGTGCAATCCATTTAGCGTAATGAGCAAGCATCCCTAGGACTCGTTTTAGTTCACTAGTTTTAGTTGGAGCGGGAAGCTCTAGAAGAGGTTTTAGTCTTTCCGGGTCAGGACTGATTGTATTATTTTCAACAGTATATCCAAGCAAGTTGATTTTAGTCTTATTGAAAACACTCTTCCGTTCGTTTATAGTTAAATGATATTTATTAGCGGCGTCCATAAAGCGTTTTAGATTGTGGTCATGATCTCTTTGATCTTTGCCACAGACGGTTACATCGTCTAAGTAGGCAAACGTTCCTTCTAGTCTCTCTTCTGTTATGATGAAGTCCAGAGTACGTTGAAAAGCCGCAACGCCATTAGTCACACCAAATGGAATGCGTGTAAACTGGTACAATTTGCCGCATGCTTCGAAAGCAGTATATATCTTTTCATTTTCTAAGATGGGTATTTGATGGTATGCGCTCTTTAAGTCGATTTGACTGAACACTTTAAATCTTGATACTTTGTTCATGACTGATTCTATGTTTGGCAAGGGGAAGGCATCCAGATCGGTGTATTTGTTTATGGTCATGGAGTAATCAATGACAAGTCGTTTTCGATGAACCCCTCCTCCCGCTACGAGGACTTGGGCTCTCCAGGGGGAAATACTTGTTTCAATGACCCCATCTTCAAGTAATTTAGACACTTCTTCTTTTATGAAGTCCTCATCTTCCTTACTGTAGCGCCGGCTTCTCACGGCGATCGGTCGAATGTTCGGCGACAGATTTGTAAATACGGAGGCTGGCGGCACCGAAGCTCGTAACACGTTGCATATCTCTAAAGGTTCGCCAGGCCCACCAAGATTAAAACGAATGCTCGAGTGATGTTTGAGCAAGTCATGGCCGACGATGACGTCAGCACAGAGGTTGTCGACTACTAGAAGAGGCGTTTGTTTGTAAGTATGCTTATTAATCGTAATGGTAGCAAAGCAGACGCCTTCGACAAAGGAAACTTGATTGAGAGAAGCGAGATTGACTGTCTGCTTGCAGGGTTTTTTGCGTAGTTTCATTATGCGAGCAACACTAGCGTTAATAAAGCTGACTGAGCTTCCTGTATCGACGAGTGCATCAGCCTTGTATTCGTTGACCATGATTGGAATTGTCGCACTCCTAAGGCTCAAAGGAGAGGCAGCAGAAATAGCTCCACTGTAGAACTGGTTGCTGTTAGAGGTCGTAGGATCTTCAACTGTCGTGAAGTTCAAGTTAATATTGCCCCCCGATCTACAGACGCTTGCAAAGTGTCCTTTCTTTGAGCACTTTTTGCAGGTGGCTCTGTTGGCTGGACATCTGAACCTTGGATGAAGACTCCCGCCGCAAAAGAAGCAGGGTTTAGCCGGAGGTGGCGTGGTCGGGGTGGCTTGAAAAGTTCGTGACGATGGAGCTGCCGCTAGATTTTCGGACTCCTTGTCCCGTGAAGTACCTTGCGATATGGCGGTAAGTTGCGTAGAACTGATACCAATAGCAACTGCATCCTTCTCTGCCGTTTCCAGAGCTACGGCTTGATTAAGTGCTTCTGAGAGAGTGAGTTTTGAGTTTTCTAGTAACCGTTCGCGAATCCTTCGTGATAGTAAGCCGGATATGAGAGCACTACGAATTGCTTGGTCTTCATGCTCTTGAGCTATGACGTCTTCGAATTTACAATCTTTCGCGGAAAGTCGGAGAGCTCTAATATAGTCAGAGATCGTTTCGTCGGCTCGTTGCTTGCGATTGAAGAGAATGTGTCGAGCTAGAATAGTATTTTTCGGTTTGACATAGATGTCTTCTAGAACTTTCATCGAATCTTTATAAGTGGAGCATGTTTTGATATGCTTGTAAATCGATGCCGATAAGTGATTAACTAGCAGCTTACGCTTAAGGGAGTCTGGTACATCGTCGGTAATCTCTTCTGCTAAGAAGCTTTCAAATGTTGATTTCCAGTGTACCCATTTTTCATCGGCGTCCGCGACATCAGGCTCGATGTCAAACTTATCGGGTCGCAGATATCTCGACAGCGAAGGCATGCCTAGTTTTTCGTTAGGCATTTTCAGTTAAATAAATTGTGGCATAATAAACAAGAAACCAAGGGAAATATTGGTTTTATTTAACTGAAAGAATTCCACTAGACAAACATAATGATTAAATACTAATAAATAACAAAGTATGACAGTTGACACGTTTGGTTTTAACAACACTACGGAGATCGTATAGGTACATGGCGCGGAGGTCGCATATCACCTCAAACGTATATGTCCATACTTTACTAATATTAATTAAATGTTTTAAAGTATTTACCTTGTCTGAATCCATTATTTAGAGCGATTAATTAAATAATCGTTGCAGCACCACACTTATGTCGACCTAACTATCTCGCTTACTGACTCACGATCCTTTCCCAGCGACAAAGCTCAACATTTTCAGCTTTATCGCTACATGTCACGTGACCAGATTTGTCACTGCAAACGAGCGACGAGCGACTGCAAAAGCCGTAGCTCAACATTTTCAGCTTTGTCGCTACATTTCCTGCGATCACATTATCCACAGAGTAAAATACTAATTATCGCTGAAAACGAGCGTCGAGCGGCTCCATGAGGCCGTACCTTTATGCTCTGTAATTGGAAAACGCACATATGTTGTTTACATTTTTTTGTTGTTATTCAATTAGACAGTTCAGACCCGACAAAAATGTCAAAAGTGACAGAAGACTCACAACGCGGTAATTTAGGTATCGTTACTTCAAAAATAACGTTAAGCCGGCCGGGACAAATTAACGTTACCGAATTTTTAACGGTATTACGAGCCCTACTGCAAAGAGTATAATAATAAGTTATCTGTGAAAAAATCAATGTTTATAATGTTTAGTGCCAGCCAATGAGCCAACTAGCCAAGTGCCAGCCAGTGCCAGCCAGGCGGGCGACACTCAATTTGCTATACTTTCTCTCAGTGTTGCCAACTCTACATGTCAAAAAGTCGTTAACTTACACTTGAAAAGTCGCTAGAAGGCGCTAGCTATGTCGCTAAAAAAAGTCGCTAAAAGATCCTAGTAGAATTAGCGCTATGGATGGAAACTGAGCGCAATTCTTTCAAGTACCTTTAATATTATATTGTTTTACGTACGGTAGAATGGGGCACAGTTTTTTTTGGTCTGTTGGAATGAAAGAATTTTATTTACTTACACGTAATAATATTTTTAATATTGGGGGAATCCTGGCTTAAGCATAAGAAAATTATGCCAGCGTTCCGAAATTGGAAAAATATTACTGTGACAAGAGTCTGTCTCATTCGAAAGCTACAAGTGGGAAAAAGACAGACTTGTCAGAATGATATACGAGAGATTTCTGGGCAGAGATCTTGTTATATTTTATGAAGATAGTTGAAATACTTATTTTTTTTTAAACACTAGAAGTCGTTAGAATAGTCGCTAGATTTTTTTTGTCGCTAGACACATAATTTAAGCCGCTGTAGGAAACGAAATGTCGCTAGATCTAGCGACAAAGTCGCTAAATTGGCAACACTGCTTTCTCTACCAACCTTAAATTTTTGAATAAATTGGCAGAATTGTACGTCAAAATGAAAAATTTTACACGCCGGAAACGTCATAAACGTCAAGTATAGCAAATTATTTTTTTCCAAATGAAGGCGTCAACATGGCGTCAACTAACCGCCATATTGTATATTAAGTTGTTACCACAGCCGGAGTTTTGGATTTTTAGTTCTGTTTTGTATATGTATTTTATTAGGTCTAATACTTTGTTTTGAGAATATTATTCCTCGCTTCTAGGGCTTTACTATGGGTTTGTATTTGACCGTGAATCATTGGTCTCTTTGGTTGAACAAATCAATTTTTCTTTTGAATATCTTTAACAACAATAATTCACAATAGATAATCACAGTATTTTGTAGTACCTACCTATATTTTTATTACTTATAATATATTTTTATGTTTTCATTCCTCTAGAAAATACTGGGAAACATAATGTGCGACATCAAAAGTGTGCCTAATTGTGGTTTTATACATCAATGCTATATAATGCAATAGACTACTTAAAAATGCTATTCCAACACTAAATTTGCCACAACCGTTGGTTGACAGTCTTGGAATATTTTCCTCTGCAAAGTGAAGAGAAAGAAAAATCTCAAGTCTTGAAAGGTACAAAAAAATTTTGCAGTAACTTTATATGTTTATCACAATTATTAATTACATGATTAACATAATTATAAAAATATGTATTTTTTCTTGATGTTCTTGTTTAGCTATTTATCTAGCCGTCTGTTTCTGGTTTTTAATATGTTAATTGATTTTTATGATAAATTCTTTTTTATTTTCTAGTTTTTCAAGATATAACGAATTCGGAGAATGTGCAATGGAAGGAAAATATTTTATCTACAAGTGAGTAAACTACTTTATCATATTATATTTATTAATGTTATACGGTTAAAAGTAACAAATGTGTTTAAGAGGTACAGCATCTTGCTAGTTTATTTTTGTTCATGTAACATATTTTTAATGATAAATAAAATTAAGATTTTTTATTGATGACTAGCCCGTTGACGCAGTTTGTAGTAACTTTTTTTTTGGCGTGCTTTCTGTACCGGGGGTTGTGGATTCGATTCCCACCCCGAGTCTGGGTGGGTATATATTTATATATATGTATTATATTATTAATAAGTAAGTTTATCGAAAAAAAAAATATATCTAGCTGTACTAGTCGGCTGTTACCTATAACACAAGCATTAAGTTGCTTACTTTAGGAACAGACGACCGTGTGTGTATTGTATTTCTTTATACATTTATACTCTTTATATTTATTGTTAACTAGCTGCCCGGACAGACTTCGTTCTGTCTGTTATGTTTTTTTGAGCATAAAAACCTTCCGTGGGATTTTTAAGGAACATACAAAACAAAATTAGCCGAATCGGTCGAGCTATTCTCCAGTTACGCGCTTAGCAACATTCATTTTTATTGTATTGATGATTAAATGAACTTAATTATAATAATAATAATTTGCTGTTGCAAGTCTTATACATTTTTGATGTGACAAAAAGTTTTCTTGACAACAATGTGTTAAGCTGTTTCAAAAACTCTTCATCTTACTATGTACTGGAAATTAAAAAAAAATTAAGATGAGATTATATAAAAGTCATACAAATGTTCACAATTGTTCTTGTACTGTATAGAAAAAGATAAATTTTTAAATATATTTTGTACTGATAGTGGCAGTGCAATCTCAGTTGTAGTAAATATCATATAGCTAATAGATTATTGTTAGTCAAAGTTCTAAGAAATCATCTGACATATATTAAAGTTATTATTTATACATTTACCTGTATAATATTGACCCTTAGATATTAGATATCTTTGGCTGATATACATATCACTGATAAAATGAGAGATATATGTAAAACACTTTCTGAGTAACAAATATCTTTAATATCTTTAACTCATATATGCAGTGCTTCGCAACATAATATGATACAATGCAGTATAAGATTTTTTGTTTTACTGTTTCTATAAAATGATTATGAATGACACCTTTGGAAAAAAAAATCATTTTCATCTTCGCAGTTGCGGGTAGAAGCTAGTAGTAAATAAAAATCAAATAATTTAACTCTTAGTAAATAATTAAGTATGTAAAAAAAAACAGTAATAGATGCATATTTAGATATTTTACTACTATTTTTCAGGTGCTGAATACAGCTTTGTCCTCTACTTTGCAGGCTCCACAAGGACTTCTGAAAAAACTCTAGGTAATAATTAATAAATAAAAATTTCACATTTTCAATTTTATTCAATGACATAAAACATTAACAGTAACATGTCTACTATAAGCATAGCTAACTAGCATTTCATTTGTATGAAATTTTAGTTTTCTTTAATTTATCTCAACAAATTTTATCTCGTTACCCGACTGCCAAGGAAGGGTTAAATTTTCGCGCGTATCTTGTATGTATGTATGTAATATTCTTAATTACCTGATTTCTCTAGAACCGCTGAACGGATTTGCATAATTGAGATATCGTTAGATTCGTCTTAGCAGCCCAAGTGTTCTTAGATAGGTGACATTAAAAAAACAAACATGGCGGCTGTGCGAAGCCATTGTAGTTTATGAAGAAATAATTTTTTTTTTAGAGTACTATAATATGGGTATCAAATTAAAGGGCTCAATACAAGGATTTCAAAAATGTATATAATGATTATTATTACTGTAATAATAATAAAGAAATACAATAAGAAAGGTTAAAAAAATGTTGACATTGCTCTTTTCCATGCCTAAGGCAAGCAAGATGCGAGCCGAGCTTCTTCCTCGCCTCCTAGGCAACGTCCGACGGTCAATTTCGGGGTGTAGCTTTTCCCATAAAAAAAGAATTATCAACTTCGGACTACTCTGTAAAAAGTTAAGCTCGGTCAAACATAAAATCTATATATATATATATATATATATATATATATATATACAGGGTGTCCCAAAATTCAACGATAAGCCGACACGGGAAGATAGACCTACCCATGACTACTTGGGGAAACAAAAGAAAAAAAAAATATTTCAATTTTTTTTTAAGTTACAAGAACAAAACGAAATTCTTCAAAAATTTAGACCTCTTATGATCATTTTCACTACCATGACCACAAATTTTTAAATATTTCTTTTTTTTTTCTTTTTATAGGCAACCTGAATAGCATTGCTATTTACCACAATCCTTAAAAATTCCAGAAGGCCTCTAGTTTTTTCATAAAAATCTTTCAAAGTTATTGTTTTCCCTAAATTTTTTTAAGATTTTTACTTTTAGTCAACTTTAACTCATCGTGGTGTAAAAAAAAATTATGAACACTACTATGGCAAGTTTTTTCAAAAGTTGGCGCAATTAACCAAGATTCCAAAATGGTATAATATGCTAGGAAAACTAAACATAAAAAAATAATATGCGTACTAATTCAAAACAAGAACCAAATTAAATAAATTGTATTTTACAATAATCACTTTTAGTACGTGCCCAAAACGGGTTCTAGTTACAATTTCGTGGGATTTGAATGGGGTTATACATGCCTAAGAAGTTAGAGAGAGAAAGATAGAGAGATATTTACGTTAAAAAGAGAAAAATGAAAAATGTTTAATTATTATTCATCCGACCATAGAATTTTGTCTAGGAATTGGGGATTTTCCCCTGTGCCTTTGCACATCACACGGCAAAATGTGACTCGCAGTGGATAGTCCCGCGGTAATAGCGTCTGCACGCGCCTGTAGTGATATGGGTGAAGCCTGTGGCGTTACGAGAACTTTTCGGGATCGCTGTAGCTTTTTTTATGGCACCTGCCAAAGTAGTTGAATCATTTTTTATCTCATTGATAACTTCTTCATCACGATCTAATCTAAGTCTTCCAACGTTTCGCCTACTAGATGGCATACGACTTTCCGAAAACTCTTGATGCACATTGATAAACACTCGATAATCAGGATATCTTTGATCTTTTGGATACCTTTCTCGATACAGTCTGCTAGCAGCGTTAGCATTGCATCGGCATTCTCCGTAGATGAGGTGCATATTAGCGTAATCCTGTGGTGTGTATGATTGTGGCATAATAAACGCTAAACAGATCAAAATGCGCCAGAACTCCAAATCATAATACACACAATCGTAGTCCAAAATAATATCAGGTCAGTTAAGTTTGCAGATCGATTCCAGTCCAAAAATCCAAGCCAAAAATGGTTGTATACGTAAAAGTGCCACGTCAGTTTAAGACGGAAGGGTGTGCAGTAAACAAATGAGCAGAGCAAACTGAACTGAGTTACTGAGAATAATAACAGATTCTCTACCTTCCTTGTAGTTATTCAGTAAAAATAAAATTCATCTGTCTCTTGAAATAACTCTACCTTTCTCTCTAACCCATTCAAATTTCACGAACTTGTAACTAGAACCCGTTTTGAGCACGTATTAAAAGTGATTATTGTAAACTACAATTTATTTAATTTGGTTCTTGTTTTGAATTAGTACGCATATAATTTTTTTATGGTTAGTTTTCCTAGCGTAATATACCATTTTAGAATCTTGGTTAGTTGCGCCAACTTTTGAAAAAACATGCCATAGTAGTGTTCATAATTTTTTTTTACACCACGATGAGTTAAAGTTGACTAAAAGTAAAAATCTTAAAAAAATTTAGGGAAAACAATAACTTTGAAAGATTTTTATGAAAAAACTAGAGGCCTTCTGGAATTTTTAAGGATTGTGGTAAATAGCAATGCTATTCAGGTTTCCTATAGACAGAAAAAAACAGAAATATTGAAACATTTGTGGTCATGGTAGTGAAAATGATCATAAGAGGTCTAAATTTTTGAAGAATTTCGTTTTTTTCTTGTAACTTAAAAAAAAATTGAGATATATTTTTTTTCTTTTGTTTTCCCAAGTAGTCATGGGTAGGTCTATCTTCCCGTGTCGGCTTATCGTTGAATTTTGGGACACCCTGTATATAAGAGATTTCCACCCATTGACTCATCACGATATCTCTGGAACCATAAGGCGTAGAGACTTGAAATTTGGTAGGAATATTCCTTTCACCAAGTAGAGGTCAGCTAAGAACGGATTTTACAAAATTCCACCCACAAGAGGGGGCTGTGGGGGTTAATAACATAAATGGCAAAACAACGTTTGCGGGGTCAGCTAGTATTATATATACGTGGCAACTTTAGAACGGCCTCATTTTTTTCGTCGTTAATAAATTACTTAATCAACCACATGATGTAAACTATTTTAATGAATTGAACCGATTACGTAATTTGTCTAACTAAAAAGACATAAATAAAATAATAATTAAAAGAAAACAAAAAACCCGCCTGCATGAAAAACAACTAATAGAAAATGAACTGAAAAGACTGGAACAAGATAAAAATTCAAAATTACACAAAGCTAGCGAAAAAAATTGAAACAATATCAAACATTATGTACTGTTCACTTAAAAATATCAATATGGTAGTCCTTCAAAATTTTATGCAACATCGTACATAATATGGAGTCAGAGACATGCACAAAGAATGATTTGACTTATCCTTCAATTTCCTTGGGATTTTTAAGGAACATACAAAACAAAATTAGCCGAATCGGTCGAGCTATTCTCCAGTTACGCGCTTAGCAACATTCATTTTTATTATATTGATGATTAAATGAACTTAATTATAATAATAATAATTTGCTGTTGCAAGTCTTATACATTTTTGATGTGACAAAAAGTTTTCTTGACAACAATGTGTTAAGCTGTTTCAAAAACTCTTCATCTTACTATGTACTGGAAATTAAAAAAAAATTAAGATGAGATTATACATATAAAAGTCATACAAATGTTCACAATTGTTCTTGTACTGTATAGAAAAAGATAAATTTTTAAATATATTTTGTACTGATAGTGGCAGTGCAATCTCAGTTGTAGTAAATATCATATAGCTAATAGATTATTGTTAGTCAAAGTTCTAAGAAATCATCTGACATATATTAAAGTTATTATTTATACATTTACCTGTATAATATTGACCCTTAGATATTAGATATCTATGGCTGATGTACATATCACTGATAAAATGAGAGATATATGTAAAACACTTTCTGAGTAACAAATATCTTTAACTCATATATGCAGTGCTTCACAACATAATATGACACAATGCAGTACATGCACAAAGAGAGAATGATTTGACTTATCCTTCAATTTCATGTCTCCGACTGCATATTATGTACGATGTTGCATAAAATTTTGAAGGACTACCGTATTGATATTTTTAAGTGTATAGTACATAATGTTTGATATTGTTTCGATTTGTTTCGCTAGCTTTGTGTAATTTTGAATTTTTATCTTGTTCCAGTCTTTTCAGTTCATTTTCTATTAGTTGTTTTTTATGCAGGCGGGTTTTTTGTTTTCTTTTAATTATTATTTTATTTTTATGCATTTTTTTCAAGAATAGATGTGTATGTCTTCAAATATAAATGACTAAATAAAATTTAAATAGACAAATATATTTTGGACTATTTTTCATTTCAGATCTACATACCTACGCTGAAGAAGTTCCTGCTGAGTCATTACACAAAAAGTAGATTAAGTTTCAAATGCTTTTGGCAAATGTAATTGATAATAATTTAGATAAACTTGATAGTGTTAAGTATTCAACCAATACGGGATATTACAATGAATGACATCTTTATTAATCCACTTAGAGTGACACACTGAGGTAGGGCACAGCAGGAAATTTCCTGCTCAAAATATGGAGCAACCCGACGGGGGTAGTACCTCGACCTTACAGGAGATCACAGCTAAATAATACTGTTTTCAAGCAGTATTGTGTTCCTGTTGGTGAGTAAGGTGACCAGAGCTCCTGGGGGGGATTGGGGATAGGGTCGGCAACGCGCTTGCGATGCTTCTGGTGTTGCAGGCGTCTATAGGCTACGGTCTTACCATCAGGTGAGCCGTACGCTTATTTGCCAACCTAGTTACATAAAAAAAAAAAACTTCACGAGCTCAGGGCCCCTTAAAGATCATTTATCATACTACAGTTTTTTTTTAATTTTCTGCTTCATGGCAATCTGTTTTCCAACAATAAGCCACTTCTATGTCTGATTTCTCAGTATATGTTTTCCTCGAGAGTCATACTTGTATGAAACTTTTCACACGACTCTTGATGTCAAGTGGTAAATCTTTTATGTAGGCTCGGTATGTCACTTCTTTTTAGCCGGGCACGCTGAAGAGTGCCTTCTCCGCTCAGAGCGTGTGCCAGTTTGTGCTGGTTTGTGCCATTTTTCTTTATTCGAGATCTTTTCTTGTTAAAATCTTTAATTTTGAAATGGTTATCACAAACATATTTCAGTTCATGAAAAAGGAGGAGTATTTAATCCTTGGCTATGTTCATGTTATAAAAATTAAAATATTGTATAGTGAGACTGTTTCACAAGTAATGCTCTTTAGTATTGTTTGTTTTTATAGATATCTGTTAATATTTTCGTATTATTTTTGTAAATCTTGTTTTTATTATTGTTATTACTGTATAGTGAGATTGTTTTCTTTTAACGGTCACTGAAAAGTGCATTAGTTTCAAGTAACAAGATTGAAAGTATTATATTTATTTTGGTATATTATATCTACTACAATTGACATCTTATAATTCCTTTTTCTAAGTAATTGCAGTGTTTTTAAAAAGATTTTCATAATAATATGATGCAAACATTATCAAACAGATAAATTAGTTTATAAATGGATAAACTTTTGATCTTGTTCATTTATTTGAGTTTTCAATTTAAGAACTTTTAAACTTTCGCGTTGCATTATTAAATTTAATGTTCACACGGGGATTAACGCGAACAAATTTTTAGGGTAAAATATTACCTTGGGGCCTGACGTTTCGGCTAGGTGACACTAGCCGTGGTCGCAGGCAGACTTCAATTTAGTTTTAAGAACTATACTTCTTAAGGTATAGTACACGGCCGTAAATAATGCACATCGACTTTTAGAAAGAGACAATCAGCTAATTTGAACTTTGTAGAGCGTTATCTCTGACGCACATTACCTATGAGACGTATCGGACTGTCAGTATTTCATATGACAGATCTAATAGTGTAAGAACCCAGTTCCCAGATCACCTGTCATATTTTTTTGAAGGACAAAATATATTAAATTCAAATTCAAAATATTTTATTCAGCATAAAATTATTACAATTTCTTACTGAACGTCATGAGTCTACTACCAGTTCGGAAAGAAAAAGCCTCTGACCTGAGAAGAACTGGCGAAAGAAACTCAGCGGGACTAATATCATTTTTTTAATCATGTTTTTTTTCCAAAGCAGATTGAAATTTACAATAATTTTATAGGTTGAAATAGCCTGGCGGCGATCACATCATTCCCAAGGCGTACTGTCTTCTATAAAATCGTTAATCGAATAATATCCTTTAGTACACAAACGTTCTTTCACAATTTTTTTAAATTTGGCTGCTTTATATACGTAAAAATGTTATTAACCAGCTATTTTCGTATTTATCGCCAGACACTAATTATATTACTATATTTTAAAACATGTAGAAAATATTTTAGCAACTCTTTATACTACGATGTATACTGTAATGTTTTGTCAATAAGAAACAAGGAAGTCTGGGGTCTGGGATCTTGGACTATAACGCTCTACGAAGTCGAAATTAGCCGATTGTCTCTTTCCAAAGGTCGATGTGCAATATTTATGGCCGGGTACTATAATACATTGCTTAAACAGAAGGTTATAAAAACATTTTACGGCCCCGCTTTGCCATACTTGTCTGTAAATATTTAGTTCCAAAGTTTTAATAAAAATTTATTTACTTCAGACTTCACTTCCATAAAAGTGTTATTAACAGTTTTATAACTTAAAAAAAAAACTAATGTTAGTATGACACACTCAATGTACATACACGTGTGATTTTTATTTTGTGTGAATTAAAATTATTATCAAAAATCAAAACAAAGCATTGTAATATTTAATATATAATTATAACATTAAAAAGATTATTTCAAATATTGTTAATATAAATTAGTACAATTTTTTTTTATATAAGTAATCTAGACAAATTAGACGTATAACGTATATATGTAAATTTGTCCTACAGGTGGTATCTTAAAATAATGCAACGCATTTTGCAGTGAACATTGAGAGCGATGCAAAATCGTGAACATTTAATGTGTTTTAGAAGTTATATATATATATTCTAAGATTTTATTTATTTTGGTATATTATGATCATTGGTATGTTATATTATGATCAAGTATTTTTGTAACGAAAAGAATGTGACACATGTTTTGTACAAATTACTGTATCACAAAAAGATATTATAAAAAAGGCTATAAGAGAAAATTTTAGCAATAAGTAATAATATGTTATAGTATACAAATAAACTGACAAACACTTCATTAAATTATAATACAATACAATACAATACAATATTTCACAATAACATTATAATGTTATTGTGAAATATTGTAGATAGGATGAGGCATTTATTAAGATAATTACAGTTTTTTTTTTAATATGAGGTACTCCTCTAATCCTTGGCTATTCTAATTTTATGAAACGAAAGTGTTTGTCTGTTTATTTGTATACCGTATCCATAAAAACTGATATTTTGATATGGTCTTGATATCATCTTATTTGTTTTTTTTTTTTTATTGTGTAGTGAGATTGTTTCTTATGTAAGGATCTTCAGAATTATGTTTCTTTAGTAGATATCTATCGAAATTACTATTTGTAACTGTAATGTTGTTTTCTTGTAACAATCACTGAAAAGTGCATTAGTTTCAAGTACAAAGTTTGAAAGTATTATATTTATTTTGGTAAATGTCTACTACAATACACTTCTTATAATTCTTTTTTCTAAGTAATTGCAGTGTTTTTAAAAAGAAATTCATAATAATATGATGCAAACATTTTCAATAGGTAAATTAGTTTGTCCGTTTGTTTTGAGCTTGTTCATTTATTTGAGTTTTCAAGTTATAAGAACAACATTTACATTTTTATTTCTTGCATTAGAAAGCCCTTTCATAGGTTACATTGCTTAAACAGAAGATTATAAAAATATAATACAGCCCCGCTTTATCATAATTGTACCATTATTGACTGTAAATATATAGTTCTGGAGTCTTACATTGTAAATATGTATAATATTAAAAATAAATTTATTTCAAATATTGTTAATATAAAATTTAGAAAAGTTAAGACGTATAATATATATGTAGATTTGTCCTACAGGTGGTATCTTAAGATAAATAAACTTATTTTACAGTGAACATTAAGAGTGAATCGAAATCTTGAACATTTGTTGTGTTTTAGAAATTTATGTACTGAGATTTTGATAATTTTATTTATTTTGGTATATAGGCTAATTAATATTTTTAGAAGAGTAAAATATAAATAATAAAAATATATTTTACTAAAAGGCCTTTTATTTAAATTAAAATGTATAAAATTATAAATATGAGAACCCTGTAGCCAAAAGTATCGATAATTTTATCGACTAATTTATCGACCTTTTTCCACACTAGTATCGACTTCCGGTACGATAAAAAAATTTCACAACACTATATTCCATAATTACCAATTTAACGAAAAAAAAATTTAGAGCAACCGTTAAGTTGGTACCAAATGTATAGTAAACCTTGAACCCGGAGCTCAACCGTGTCTATGAAGTGACACCTCTTTCTCTTTATATGCTCTTTGGTGCCAGCCTTTGCTAGCTACATATATACTAATCTGTGTCTGTGGCCTTTGGCCTTTGCCTTTTGGTGCATGCAGCTGACAGTGAAATGTGAATGTCAGTTATCAGTTTCAGTCAGTTTAACGAAAATTAAAGCAAAAATTTTAGTACTTGTTAATTTTTGTATTGTTTTTTTACAGTTAATATACTATTATATTGAAAATTTAAAAAGTCAACGGAAAGTCATAAACACTAAACATGAGCTGTACAAATAACTCTGCAGAGTTTTCACAATACCTCCAGTCAATTGTTAAATTGGAGGAACTACAACAAATGACCGAAGACTTGGACAAAGAGTTAGAAGACTCGCAAAGGGTGATGTCTGAAATAAAAACGTTATTTAACAGCATACCGAACGTTCAGATTGATAGGGCTCAGCAGAATAACGGGCTAAGACACGAGGATATATCGCAATTCCTCGCTGCAGATGTGCCGAAACTATTAATGCCGGATATGCCCGATAGCACTGTCGATGTTGACCTAGACAATGTTATAGCGACGATGAAGGGCTACGCCGAAGATCTGCGAAAGAATTTCGTGGTCCCGAATTCTCAACAAGAACAACCACAAAGGGAATTTAAAAATCTAGATTTGGACCAGTATGCGTCCAGTCTAGATGAGTTATCAAAACGATTGATGAACATGAAACTAAATAAAACCTCAGAAGGTTTTAAGAAGAATGACGATCTGGAGGCTAAGTTGACTCAGTTATGTGAGGATGTCAATATGTTCACGCAGGTAGTTTGATTATTTTTGGTTTATATGTACAAGATGGTACTTTATAGGACATACTAAAGGTCCTAAATTAATTTTAAAAAATCTTATTTTAATTAATCAGATTACGATTTAGGTAGGAGCAATAAACCTTCACTTTATTAGTGAAGGTTTATTGCTTAACCGATTCAGTGCGATGGTAGATTTATCAAACTTTAGTGCCTGGCGGCGATCAAATTTTTCGTGTCGCCTCTGAGGCTTCTAGTGCCAGGGACTTTGATGAATCCTCTCGGGCGTCATCCGCCATGAAGTGTAACTTTACGCTTTTTCATCGGTTTCCCCTTGTTTTTCCCATAGTCGCAACCCAACACTGAACGGGAGCGGTTTAATAGTTCGTTTCAAGTGTTTAAAAGTGACTATATACTTGTATAAACCGAGATAGAAAGTAAGAGACTTATTTTATCAGGTGTCGTAAACCTTTTGTTACATGTTTGGCTCGATTGACTGATCAATTAATGTTATTTTATTGAAGAATGGGATATTACCGTTTGTAGGTCCTAAAATGCTCATACACCTATTTTGTAGTAGTATTTCATAAAAAAAAAAATAATTGTATTATAGCTTTTGAATAGAATATCTATTTCTAACAAATCAATTCAATCGAAAAGAAAACTACAGATATATAATTGAATACGAAATTATTTATATGGATAAAAACATTCACTTGGTCTATTTGTTCTATTTACATTTATTATGAACTAGTTGCCCGGACAGACTTCGTTATGAGTTTTTTTTGTATAAAAACAAAAAAAAATAGCCGAATGGCTCGACCAAAGCCATTCTCCAGTTATGCTCTTAGCAACATTCATTTTTATTATATATATATATATATATAACGTCATCTATGGCGTTACGACAACGACGCGTACGCACCGAAAATTGAAAGGTGCGCAGAATAGGTTGTGCACAAAAACGTAACGATGGTCCTTCGTTCAATACATTTTACACCTCATATTTTTTCATACCGGGGGCCTTATATGAAAAGCGATTCTTAAGGAGTAAACTCCAATAAAAGAATATTTCATACATTCACTACACTTACTTGTACATTAAATTCATAATAAAATAATATTTCATAATGGAATAAATAAAAATTTCCAATGTAGTTTCACTCGTAATCTGAATCAAATTCATCAGTCACTATCCTTATTTCATTTTTTTAAAAGCGACTGGCAGTTACAGAAACATTTCATAGCTGTAAAAAAAATTTACATCTTTTTTTTTGTAAAGGTTTACAACTTTTGATGTATGCGTTTTCATGCAATATCCCGATGCTAGCAGTGTATTCGTAATCTGCATGACAAATAAAGACACTTTTGTTTACGGATGACCACTGAAAAATGATGTTTTATCAGAGCATCTTCGGTGCGACAAAGCCAGCCCTGCGGTCACCAACCCGCCTGCCCAGCGTGGTGACTATGGGTAAAACACATGAGTTCACGCCATTATTGGCGCGAACTTGTGGAGGCCTATGTCCAGCAGTGGACTGCGATAGGCTGAAATGATCAGAGTTTTTCACGAAAACATTTTGGATCCTCTTGGGCGTCACCCGCCATACACAAAAAATTCCCATGTCGCCCCTACGGCTTCATCCGCACTGGAATAAAGTTTTTTTTTTTTTTTTACATAATTTTTCTTTTGAAAAGGTTTACAACTTCTGATGTATATTTTTTCATGGAACATCCCAATGCTAACAGTGTATTCGTAATCTGCGTGACAAATAAAGACACTTTCGTTTACGGATGACCACTGAAAAATGATGTTTTATCAGAGTTTGTCACGAAAACATTTAGGATCCTCTCGGGCTTCACATGCCATACACAAAAAATTCCCATGACGCCCCTGCGGCTTCTGCCGCACTGAATCGGTTAATATTTTTTTTCTTAAAGTTCCAAAGGACTTGATATTATTGTAAAACATTACTGTCTAAAAAATTATGTCATTTTTTATTATGTAAAATTATTACTTTTTATCTGTAAAAATCTTTATATACATTTTTTTCAGATGGTCCAATCAAAGGCTAAGCTAAGTGAAGCTAACAAGAACTGGTCTCCGCAACAGTACCACAGTACAGCTTTGCAATATGACAATTTAATTAATAAACTGCTACTGGGTGTCAATGAGGTTACATATTTACTGAAAAAGAAACAATAAACAGAAACCCTAATATTCTCGTAGATTAATATTTGTGTAATCAGTTTTCTTTAGGTGAAACCTAAAAGAAAAATAATGTTACCGTGTTATACTTATAAATGTATTGTCATTAATATTTTATTGTAGCTTATATCTAGCCAAAAAATTATCTACTTTATCTCGAAATTTATTTATATTCAATTTTTGATTTCTAAAGATAAATAACTGGCTTTCCACCTGCGGCTTGTCTGTATATGAGTTTAGTTATTCTGCCTTCACCAATTAAAATATTTGTTATAATGAGTTTATTCATTACAAACAAAAAATCAAATCTTTTATCTTTATATTAGTTTACATTTATTTATTTTACAGTGTGAAATTAATATTATGTAATAATTTAAAAGAATAATTAATTAATTCTAAGGTGTTATATGCATGTTTGAATTAAATATTTTACATTTCAAATTAAAATTATTTTAATGGCTATATTAGTAATGGTAATTTTAGAAATATATTGATCTCATTATGTTAGTTCATTAAATATTTTATTTTATTATATGATGTAAAAAATTCAACTCTATTGGAAATGCTATAGAAAATATGCAGAATTCCTTTTAGGGGCCATCCATAAATTACGTCACATGAATTTCTCGATTTTTCGACCCCTCCCCCGTCCTTGTCACAGATGGTCACATTTATGAGACCCCCCCTACCTAGTGTGACGTCACATATTTTGCATGAGCAAACTGATGACAGTTTCGACATTATTTTTATTTTAATAAAAGTCAATTCGCCCATAAAACAAATAAAACTTTAATTTTTGAAGTTAGTTATTGATAGGTAGTTGAAATAACATGTTTTTGTACTTACGTTTTGATATTATTATATTTGGAAATGTGACGTCACAAAATTTTGACCCCTCCCTCCCCCTTGTCACACATTGTCACACTTCGTCGACCCCCTACCCCCCTCTTAACGTGTGACGCAATTTATGGATGGCCCCTTAGTTCCCACTTCCCAGTTTTTTTTTAATACCTTTTAAAACAGGTATATGTTCTAAGACAAAGGGCAGATCCAGGGGGGTCATGACCTCCCCCTGGGCTGAGTCCAGGACCTTGGTGGCCCAATAATAATTAAAATTGTTAAACAAGATTTTTGTCACAATATAGATAATTTTAAGTGCAGTACCTACATAAATTAATAAAATATCTACTTTTTATCTGTATCTATCGTTATCAAAATTAAATTATAGCTTCTTGTGACTTGACCATGACTGTGACCCCCCCCCCCTCTCCTGGCGCCTTGACCACGACTATGTGACCCCCTGGCGCTAAGGCTGGATCCGCCCTTGTCTAAGACTAAATGTTAGTTATAAATTCAACTCAATTTGTTATTAAAAATATGTTAATTGTATAAGTAAAATGTGAAATATTAAACACATTAAAGTACTTTTTGAAATTTTATTCATAATTTAATCTCTTCATTTATCATAATCAATTTTTCTTAAATTTTTTATAGACTAAATGAATATTAAGAATAAACAAGAAAAAGAAAAAAGAATACAGAAAAGGACCTAATAATATCACTATAAACAATATACAATCACAATTATTTTTAAATAAATCTGTTTTTTAATTTATTATTATTCTTATGTCAAGTCCAACTGTCTAAGTTGTTGTCATAGTAGCTCCACTACATGCAACACATTAGGATAAAAAAAGTTGATGTCAAGTAATAAATCACACTCCTGCTTTATATTAGTCTTCGTCGTCAAGTCTCATTCTTTTGCTATCCATATCATAGTCAGTATTCTCTCTATGATCACCTTTAATGGTCTCAATACCGTCAGAAGAGGGCTTTTCGTCGGCTTCTAGAACTTTTAACTTTATACCCGTAACAACAGCCCCGTGTAATGTTCTCATTGCATCCTGTGCGCTGCTCGCTGACGCATATTTAACAAAGCCAAAAGTTTTATTAGGTATAGTGGACACATTAATGAGATCTCCAAAGCGGCAAAACAGATCTTGTAATACTGATGGCGGGGGAGGTTGAGGCTTACAGATAATAAATAACCTTTGAGCAACTCTGCTATTGCTATCTACCATAGGCTTAGGAGGTGGTAAATTAACACTACAGTAGCTAGTGTCTCTTAATTCTCTTGCATCAATTTGACCTGTAGTTGCAGCGCTAATTAAAGATGATGCTTTTGCTATAGCATCGGCCAATTGTCTTAAATCTGGTGTGCCAGAGTCCACAGCCTGTTTGAAGTTATTAACTATGTTTGTCAAATCACTAGCTGCCCTTATCAAAGGATTTTTATCTGGCTTCACAGACAGTAGTTCACCAGATGGAAATTCAAAATTGTTCAATTTCTGTACAGCGTATGCTGCATATTTAGGTTCTTCATAAGTAATCAGAGCTTTGGAGATTCCATTATATGTGTCCAATGAGTATTGAAAATTAATCATTCCGGGCACAATGTTGAACAGATTTTCAATATACAGCTGTGGTAGTTGTGGACTGCATGTTACTGTTATAGCATTAAAGTCATTTAGACCAGGTGTCATTGCACTTTTCAAGTCAATTTTATCATTATTGGATGAGCTATAGTGATCCGTGTGTGTGTTCAACATATTTTTAGATTGTGGGAAGTTCATGCTAGAATTATCAAAGTCTAAACTATTTCTACTACGTTTCAAATCATCTCGAGGAGTAGCAAATACTGGCCTATACTTTTTGTCACACTCCTCAAAAGCTTTAGCAGCGTCATAGAACCGTCCATACTGAACATACGCAAAACCTTTACAAACTTCTGTCACTTTGTCTCGTTGTATGTACACAGACTCCACTTGTCCAAAATTTGAAAAATAATGTCTGATTTCATTTTCAGTCGCATCTCTATGTATTTTAATAAAGAGTCTTGTATACCTATCCTCATTCTCGCTCTGTGCTGTACTTTCATTTTTATTAACTGCTACCATTACTTTAGTCGGTTTACTGTCGTTGTTTAAGATTTTCATATGTAACTCTTGTATAGCAGCTGCCGCCGATGATGTTTTACTGTACTTTATGTAAGCGACGCCTTTAGACTCACCAGTCTTACGATCTCTGGGCATATACAAGTCTTCGATATTACCAAAACGCTCAAATCTCGCTCTCAAGTCGTCCTCTCGTAGTTGTTTATTGCAAACAACGAAAATTCTAGAGTAAGGTGGCTTTTCTTCCCTTCGATCGGAGCCTCGCGTCTGATTACTATTCGAATACATTATAATTATTATAGGGTAGAAATAAGTTAGGTCTCGTCACTGTTCTAGTCAAACAATACGGTCAATCGTCACGCTCTATTCAATGGTATTTCCTCGTGTAAGTCAATATAAATGGTAAATTTGTGTCTTTATTTTAAGTCCTTCTAACTTATAACTCAAACTTCAATATCATACCTTACGAAATTTAAGAAATGAATATATTTACAGTAACAACACATCACGTAATGCATGCAGAACACAATTTAGCTCTTTTTTTTTTTGTTTGATGACATTGACTGCAAATCAGTGTTGCCAAGTTGCCAACCCGAAGAAACTGAAAAACAGCAGCTCACCAATAAAAAAACAGGAGAAAACAGTAGGAAAAGTAAAAAAGGCATATTTCATATTTTCCTCGTACAATTAAAACAATACTTAATACTTTTCTTAGTTATCAGGGCTCACATACTTGTTATATTTTAATATTGATCACAACATAATAAAAAACCAAAATCAAAGTAAAATTATTTTCTACTTTCATCCTCAATTGCCTCATCTTCAGTATTTTCACTAATTTTCCTTTTTAAAATCATATGTATATATTGTTGTTACATTTCTTTAGGTACTTTTTTGTGGCTTCAAATGAGTAGCAATCGGTATTCGGTTATTTCGGATTTAGTGTGTAAGGCTCCTTAATAGCTTAATAGTTTTATAATTGTGCACTATTATATAGTGGTTATAAAAACGTATATCAATAGGTGACACTGATCACTAATTGAAAAACAGTAAAAATCAGGAATGAAACAGAAAACAGGGGCATCAATGATAAAACAGCAAATCTACTGTTAAAACAGTAGGGTTGGTAACACTGCTGCAAATCAGTACAAACTACACAGTACATACCATACATACTGAGTACGTATACCAAAGACCAACCAAAGAGTAAGAGCAGGGGGGGTACACTCTATGTAATCGATCAAAGCGGCATCTGGTGATTGTTTGGTGTCGATTTGTGGTAAAACAGTTCTGTAATTAAGCATTATTTTTATAGATGTCGCTTCTACACGTATCAAATTGTTGATAAATATGGATGTTGCCACTTGTTATAGTATATTGCACTTAAGGGTGTTTATAAAACTACCTTTACTGGGCCTACAGATACAAATTAAAAATTTAATCACTTTTAAATACATTTGAAATGAATCGAAGTTCAAAAAATCAATTATATACCCTATATAAATGTAATTGGCGGTTCTTTCAACTAAATAAATACAAAATATGTGGGAAATGAAAATAATAATCTAGCAACATTATAAAACTAAAACGAACACGAAGTTTTTGAATTTTGACATTTATTATGTGAAAAAAGAATAAGATAGGTACTTTTGTACCAAAACTATTTGTAATTATATTTTATTGTAAATAACTATGTAGAATGTTTATTAATAAAGTATTGTACTTTTAAGTAATTTGATGACTGCAAATTTTCAAAAGTGAAAACGATTTTCAAGTGTGTAATCCGATAAGCTCTCGTTTAGAATTAAAATTCATTTAAGTTTTTGTTTGATATTGTTGAGTTTTAGGTTGTTTTTGTGTTTTTGGTACGTTTGTTTTTTATATGAACTATAAAAATAAATGATATTAAGTTTTAATCAATTGTTTTATTTTAAACTGTTCTTACTTTTTCTTTATTATGTAAATATCATATCTATCATCAGGTTTGCTAAACATAAAATCCATTACATAAATCACTCCTTTTGCGGGACTGATTTGTAATAGATTTTATTACTTTAACAAACCTGATTCGATACAGGAAAACTAATAAAATAAAATAACTAAGGTACGTTATACGTATAATAGGTAGGTACTTATATATACCTATATATAGGTTATGGCATCGTAGTTTGCACCAAACATCCACCAGAGGCGCTACTTTCCATACTTGCAAAAAAAATAGCGGAGTTGGCTCTCTTTTCCCGTATAGTTATTGTACTCTGTGAGTAAGAGCCATAGAGAATAGTAATATAACTGAAATAGAGAGCCCTCTCTACGATTATTTTTGCCAACACGACATTAACGCCATCTGTAAATCGTGCCCCTATACTAACCGTCCCTAATGATATCTTATAAATATATTTTAATTGATTCTAAAGTATATTACTTACTACTAGTAAGTAATATACTACTATTACTCTAGTAGGGGTAATAATTATCGTTCTAAATGATAAATAAATAAAAGAAAATGTTATTTTTTAACTTTATTGCTTAAAAACACTGTACAATTACCACAACTTAAATGTTAGAGATTTTATCACTAAACTAACGTCCTTATCGCAATTTTAAACTAGTACTTAATAATAAAAGCGTCCTTATCACACTTAAAAACTAGTTGTTTATTTAATATACCTAATCAAAGCGTCCGTTTCACAAGATGAAAAATCAGTTTAACCTTAGTTTAACCTCGTAAGTCCTGTGTTTTATTACCATCAGTAGTCATATCTGCCGGCTGTACTATACCAAGTACAAACTATGAATAATGCTTCAGACCGAGACAAAGATAAGTTGATTTTAGGCAATTTATGAAGTGAGGGACCGTTGTATGTATTTTTTACGGTATGTTTGTGATGTATAGCACCTTCTTAAGTAGGAAATAATCAAAAATATTTTGTACTTGTGTGAGTACATTAGGTTTAACACAGTATAATAACACAATATAAAAAAGTTAAAAGGTTTTATTTCGTATTAAAATTAAATAATATTTTTCTTCTAAAGATCACTTAGTATTATATATTTTACTTTTTTACAACATAAACCATATTTTTCTTCTAAAAATATTTATATTAGCATAATTAACTTTTCTAAATCAGAGGATAACAGGATCACTATTCCTAATTATCGAAATAGGATAGAGGACAAAACAATCTTCCTATTATAGGTATATATTATTCTCCACTTTGGGCACGTCTTGCCCTTGTACTTGTGCTTCTGCTACGGCCACGTTCAACTCGTTGGGCCCGAGCACTTTGAGCGCGACGAGTAGATCCACCTCCACGTACAGCGATTTCTATTTCTCCGCTTTCGGATTCCGAAGACGAAGAAGAATCGCTATTTGTTTCTTGTAGGGTTCAGGTATAAACACATCTTCATCATCCGAGTCTTGGAACTCCGAATTATTAAAAATTTCTGCTATTTGTATTTCGTCGAAAGCTAGAATACGAAAAAAAAAACAGTAGTTATACAGACCGAATGTACCACCACAAGTACAATTATAAACAGTTATTTATGTAACAAAAGCCTAACGTACTATGTCAAGTACAAATTATTTTGACTGATCACGAACCTCTCTAAATATATAGTTTTCTTTCCAATATTGCTTGTTTTACAATATTCATAATTTAAAAGCACTATTTCATATAAAAAACAATAGAAAAAACAAATGATTTAACTGATATAAACAGATAATCTTACCTAGTGCTAGCCGACGACCCGACGGCGAGGCCATCTAGCTAAAAAGTGACACTACACCGACGGTCTACATAACCTGTCTAACGTGGCGGAATCGACCACAGAGTAAAGAATTATAATAACAGAAGCAGTGTTGGCGTTGTAAAAAAAATACCCGGTAAATGGGCAATCCAACATTTGTACTTGGGTTAGTACATTAGGCAGTTACTCCATCTATGTGGTAAAAATGTCAGGTCTGAACTGCTATCATTAATTTGTACTTGTACAAGTACGCGGGGACTTACGAGGTTAATACAAATTAAAGCGTTCTTTTCACTGCTTATTCAAAATAGTGTCAATATCACAAAATAACACTAAACACGACAAAAACTTTCGATAATTAATATTCACAACCGTTCAACCATCAATGATAAAAATATAAAATTTAAAATACAAACAAGTTTAAATTTTAAAAAATCTATTTTATTTTGACTTGATTTGACAACAAACAATGTTGTTGTTTTAAAATTTATCCCCAATAGGAAAAGGCAAAAGACTATAATCCATACAGCCTAGTCTGAATTTGTATATTTTTTCAATTCTTGACAACAAACAAGTTTAAAATACCAACCACGAAAAAATGATCCAATTCACACATTTAATTAAATTATATATATTTTACGTGCTGTTTCGATATAAATTTATATCGATTCAAATATTTAATTTGTTACTTAAAGAAAAAAAACAGGATAATTTTTTATGTGACATTATGCTTTTTTTTAAGTATAGGTAAATTAATAGTTATTTTTGTATGCAAATTTAATTGGTATGCGTGTACTGGATTGCTGAATTGACGAGTGCCAACGTAGCGACATCTATTGATAGAACTTGGTAGTCGCTAATAAATTTAAGCAATAGTTTCGGGGCACGATTAATAGATGACACTGCTAATTTTTTACTGTGGCCGATGTTCTAAGTTTCCAGCCCATGGTAAGAGCCTGTTTTACGCCGAGGCAACAATGTGCGTCATTGTGGCATGCGGCATTGACGCATGAAAAATGTCGCACGTTGTGGCAAGAACCTTGCGGCACGGCAACACCTTGCGTCATGTGGCAGAGTGTCGCAGCCGATCACGATGGATTCCGTGCGACAATTTTTGATGCGTCAAGCCAGTTTCTAGGTTATGTTTTGATTGTACTTATTTATTTTATTTACAAAATGAGATAAATCGGACATGGAGTGGTGTAATGATAATTATATTTGTTAGCAAACGAAAAAAACCGACTTAGATCACATCGACAAGTAATACAATGTACCTACGTAGACGAAAAAAATTAACAAACTCACTAATCGTCTGGTATCTCTAGAAATTCTACCCTTACTACAGTAAATCTAAAAAATAAAAAATATATAAAATCTACTTTTTTTGTGTTTTTGTCTGAAGAAATTCTAACCTATCTCTATCAATCAAGTAGGCAGACTAAAATTTGACAGCACGACGCTTAAAAACTGTTGCCTTGGCATAAAATACGCTGTCGCAGAGCTTCGAGCTTTGAGCCTGATTTACACCAAGGCAACAACGTGCGGCATTGTCGCATGCGACATATTGTGGCGTACGCCATCTTGTGGCATGCGACAAATTGCGGCATATGTGGCATGCGACAGCGTATTTTATGCCAAGGCAACAGTTTTTAAGCGTCGTGCTGTCAAATTTTAGTCTGCCTACTTGATTGATAGAGATAGGTTAGAATTTTTTCAGACAAAAACACAAATAAAGTAGATTTTATATATTTCTTTTTTAGATTTTCTGTAGTAAGGGTAAAATTTCTAAGTCGGTTTTTTTCGTTTGCTAACAAATATAATTATCATTACACCACTCCATGTCCGATTTATCTCATTTTGTAAATAAAATAAATAAGTACAATCAAAACATAACCTAGAAACTGGCTTGACGCATCAAAAATTGTCGCACGGAATCCATCGTGATCGGATACAAGCTGCGACACTCTGCCACATGACGCAAGGTGTTGCCGTGCCGCAAGGTTCTTGCCACAACGTGCGACATTTTTCATGCGTCAATGCCGCATGCCACAATGCCGCACGTTGTTACCTTGGTGTAAATCAGGCTTAAGGGCCTGCTTCACCAGTTGTGGATAACGTTATTTGACGGCTGACACCACGAATGACAAAAAGGATGCAAAAAGGCAGTATCCGACAGTAAAAAATTTTTGATTTTTATTTTACACCATCGAATTCTACAATATTTATTGTAATTCTACTATATTTTTATTAATTGGATGGTAAAAAAGAATCATCACTGATGATGATGATTCTTTTTTACTATCGAATTGTACTATAATTATTTATGAGATCATTCTATTCACATACATTAATCTTAAAGTTACAGTTTATTAATTGAAGACAAATAGGTCCTAATGGCCTATTCTACCTCCCGCTGTTATAGTATACTAGCTTCTGCGCGCGACTTCGTCAGCGTGGACTCCACTCCTATTGATCTTAGCGTGATGACACATAGTCTATAGCCTTCCTCGATAAATGGGCTATCTAACACTGATAGAATTTTTCAAATCAGCTCAGTAGCAGGCTATCGTCACTCCACGTACTTGCGCGCTATAATTAATTAATTACCTACTGCCCGGCCGAGCGGTCTAGGGCCCTTCAGGGCCTGAGACCGCGTAAGGTTGTCGCTAACGAAGCGCACGCACGTTGTTCAATTTTTAACTGACTTCCAAAAAAGGAGGACGTTCTAAATTAATTATTTTTTAATTCTATTGTATTTTTATGTATGTTAGATCAGAAATTTTGTCTGGGTTGACCGATTTCGATGAATTTTGTTTTAATTAAAGGGTATGCGTGAATGCGTGTCATGTGGGCCCAAGTACTTTTAGAGTTATATCTAAAATGCGTATTTACCTACTTGACATTTTTTTCATCAACCTTCGTTATATTAAACCGGATAACTATTTACTGGGTTTATCGATTTTGATAGTTCTTGTTTTAATCTAAAATTATTAAATTATTAAATTTATAAAAAAATTATATAATCATAAAACACATGTAACTTTTGAATGTTTTTTATTTATTTTACCTACACACTGACCTCTATAATAATGTTTTATCTAGATGTATTAATGAATTTAGCAGTCAGTTTATTTAACAGTCAGCGCCTATTTATAAATATATTTTATAAACTATACAATTTTAAACTACCACATATAGTCAAAACATATTCACAGTTCTCAATAACATAGACACAAAGAGTTATGTTAATTTAATTTTATTGAAGAGTCAGCCCTGCCATTGCTGTGGGATCGCGTGGTGCAAAGCAATCACAACTGTACACTTGAGCATTTAGGCACATTTTAGCATGCAGCGGTTGCTGACGCGAAGGAGTAGGCTATTATAGCAGTAGGTATTGGAAATTTTCTATGGAGTGAAGTATCTGTACGTAGTACTATTTACTAATCTGTGCCAGTAGTTCCAGAGATTACCGCGTTCAAACAAACAAACAAACTCTTCAGCTTTATATATTAGTATCGTCATCCTTCAAAAGTTCAAATACCGCTATCCACAACTGGTGAAACAGGCCCTAAATCACCTAAATGTACAATTGTACAGACAACAAAATAAAGTGTTGTTTTCCGATTCATTAACAGGCCAAATTCATAATGTACATTATACAAACAATTAACAATATAATATGATTTTGACTTGACACAATGGAGATTTTTGATTAATAAGTAGGTACCTAGGTACATTAAAAAATTCTAATATCGTCTCTTTAGCGTATGTATTATACATAGCTTATTCAATTTTATGGAAGTTTTTTTTTTAGTGATAACATTATTATTTGTCAAAAGTCAAAACTTCAAAAGTCAAACCGCAAACGCTCGCGGCTCGGATAAAACATCAATAATTCAATACCTTTCAATACCTACCTAAATTATTCATTAATTTACATTCAATCTTTTGTAAACATTGTGATTTGTGAATATCTTTGGTTAATAAAACTGTTTTAAACGTAAAAGTTTAAAGCATGGTTAATAAAATAAATAATTATAACAAGTGCCAGAATGATTTCGTCTTGTATTGCGTATCTTAATTTAAATTTCAATAAAAAATTATATTAATTAGGCAGTGGAGTAATTTTTATTTTCCTCCCACGTTGGTCGTGGTTCAAAAATGTTCAATAAACCAGAAAATATATTTTCTCGCCGTAAGTTTTTTCGAGCCGACGAATTTGATGACGAGTTGAATGATTTGTTTAATAAAAAATACCAATTCCGTTTTAATGCCGAATGGAAGTTGCCAGACCGGGAGTCGTGGTTTTCAGCACCACCTTGGAAAGTTAAAACTCTTGAGTCGCAAAAGGTTCAATTGAATTTCCATAAAAGTCAATTGAATGACTTTAGCATCGAAGAGTGGAGCAGCCACACGCGACGTCGGAATCCAGCTGGAGAGGTTGGCTGGAAGATCAGGTGTCTAATAAATCCGGAGTTTTTGACGCAGGCCTGGACAAAGTTCTATGAATGTGCTTGCACATACAATGTTGTGCCAAAGGAAGCAAGTACGGCTAAGGAGATGGTTTCGCTTCACCTTTGTGAGGCGCCTGGAGCGTTCATAACGTCTTTGAATCATTACTTACAATTAAATCATCAAAATATACAGGTAATTATAGAAATAATAAAAAAAAAACAATAATTTTTTTTAATGAAAAGCAATAATAATTATTTCTATTTTCAGTGGAAATGGGTCGCAAACACTCTCAACCCCTACTATGAAGGTAATTCTCCTTCCAACATGATCAGTGATGATCGCTTCATGTTTCATACTCTTGAAAACTGGCATTTTGGTAAAGACAGCACTGGGAACCTTATGGATTGGGAAAATTCTCAAGCTATTATTGAAAAGGCAAAAAGTCTGGGAAAGGTAAAAATATTAGTCATATAAAAGTGAAATACAATGATTAATTTTTTTTATTAATATGCTTTTTTTTAGGTTTTGCTTGTTACAGCAGATGGCTCAATTGACTGCTTGCAAAAACCTGATGCTCAAGAAGAAGTTACTTCACCACTGCACTATTGTGAAATAGTGACCGCGCTTCAGTGTCTCAGTCCTGGTGGAACGTTTATATTTAAATTGTTCACAATATTTGAACATTCAACTGTAAGTCTGCTCTATCTCATCAATCATTTATTCAAAGAGGTCAATATATACAAGCCGGTGACCTCACGCCAAGGAAACTCAGAGGTTTATGCTATTTGTCTACAGTACAAGGAGAATATTAATCTGAATAATTATATCTCTGTTCTCAAGTCGACTTATGGCACAGATCTCTACTCGAAAACAGCTTTGTTTCCCTTGGAAATGATCCCAGAGTCATTTTTAAAGCAAATCGAAGAATGTTCTTACTATTTCTGTTCCATACAATGCCAAGTAATAAACAGCAACCTACAAGCATACTTGATGCAGAAAAATATTGCTCTACATAGAGATATAAAAAAGATACGGGCAATTGTTGCCTCAGAATTTATTTGGAAGTATAATCTCAAGCCCATTTTGTTCGAGCAAGAGATTTTGAAAGGGATACTACATGAAGAAAATAAAATAAATACAAATCCAAGGTACCAGACTGGCTCATACACAGAGAGACAACTTTATACAAAAATGTCTTTGAAGGAAAAATTAAAGAACTTGAATGGCTTCTTACAAGCAGAACTGTTATCAAACCCATTGATCCTAATCAATGAACCAATCAGATGGATGTTAAAAGAGGAAAATCTTCAGATTGAAATAAAATATACTTACGGACTACCACTCCAAAAAATAAACAGTTCTAAATTTATATTTGTCCCTATTTTCAAACTTTATCAACAGATTTTAGCTGAAGAGGAATTCAAAGAGATTATACTTTACAAACAGTCCAAAGGGCCAGTAAGCACATTTGATAACTCCAAGAGTGAAATTTCAAAAATTCTGGTGATGCCAGAGTACAATCACAATGACAGTTACAATGTATATGAGAAGAATTGTTTCAAGTTGTTGCTCAGTATTATAATGGAGATGACGACCGGAGAGTCACTTTTATTAAAAAATTTTAACACATTGACTCATTTCAATGTTAGCACACTCTTCATACTTTCTAAGGGGTGTTTTGAGAAGACTGGTTTTGCATCTTGCGGAAGTATAGTTTTAAACAACTTGCAAGATAAATCTTTATTAAATTATCTTAATGTTATTAATAATGAATGTGATAAAGTACGAAGTGATAATACTAAAGATGTTCTGAATACTCTTCCAGTTCAAGTTACAAATGTCGGCGAATTTTTCAATAATATTGTCTTTTATAATAATACCTTCTACAGAAATAAATGTATGGAATTCTTGTACACAATTGAACAATCTCTATAAATTTATAATACTACTTTAATAATTCAATTTTAAAAGCATTTATGATGTCTGTAGTAAAGTAATATTTTTTTAAATAATTTATTCATGTGAGCTAAAAGTGTATTCTCGTTGTTCTCTGTCACCAGTGTATTAAAGATTTTCTGAATGTTGTTTTGCTTTTTACTCTATCCCTTTTTAAACATGTTTACACAGTTTATTCAATGACTATTATTTTATTTATCTAGACATAGAGGCATATTTAGTCCTAGAAATAATTATTTTTATGGAATCCTAAATAAGACTTACAGTTAAAAGAAGGCAGTTCATAGTTGTCATGTACCCAAGTTTTAAAATTTCTAATATTCATAAAATAAATAACTTAATTAATTTTTTTTACCTTTCAAATTTACAGGAATAACATTCTTTTCCTTTTACTCAGTCTATAGTATTTATTTTACTTTTTATCAAAAAAAGGAGGAAGTTCTTAATTCGATTGAATTTTTTGTGCTACGTCATAATTTTTTACTGCTTGAATCAATTTTGATGATTTTTTGATAATGCGTATTGGAAGTCCGTTTTTTTACGTTAACGTAGTTGTTATATTATACTCTTTGTTTTTACTTCTAATCGAGGGTAGTCTCATATTTATTACAACGTATAATTTTATTTGTAGTTTATTGTTAATTCAAAAACTTGCTATACCTCGTGCCATGTAAAAAGAACGCTGAAAAAAACTGTTTGCGCATATGTAATCTCGCACACTAAAGCAAAGCACTAAAGTACTAGGCCTATTGTTTTATTTTTGAATTAACCTGTCGCTCGCGGCTTCATGTAATGGTTATTGGTAGCAAGGGCGGATCCAGCTTTGGCGCTAGGGGAGGGGGGGGGGGTCACAGTCATGGTCAAGGCGCCAGGGGGGATGGGGTCACATAGTCGTGTTCAAGTAAAAAGAAGTTATAATTTAATTTTTATAATGATAGATACAGGTAAAAAGTAGGTATTTTATTAATCTATGTAGGTAATGTACTTAAAAATACCTATATTGCGACAAAAATCTTGTTTAACAATTTTAATTAGTGGTCCACCTGGGTCCTGGACACAGCCCAGGGGGGGGGGTCATGACCCCCGTGACCCCCCCTGGATCCGCCAGTGATTGGTAGGCACATTAAAATATAGATTGATCTCATACCACCATATAGACCAATAAATCGCCTTTGCGCAGCTTGACGGCCATCGTTCTTTTTACGTGGCGCGAACTATACCAAGGAATGGTTAGGCCTTGCACTAGCTTAAGTTAATACTTAATGATGAAGATTAAGTTGATACTGAATGATGATAATTCATGAGTATAAAATTGCACTAGCTTAAGTTAATACTTAATGATGTAAGATTAAGTTAATACCGAATGATGATAATTCATGAGTATAAAGTTTGTTTAAAAAAAGTTTTGGATTTATTTTAAGGCTATATAATTAGGTAAATAAGTAGTATGTAGTTGCTGCAAATAAAACATTCACATAAAATTTTAATTGAAATAAAATGTGAAATGTGTTTAAAAATTATCTCAGATGCTAGAGAGCTTCTTATCAGAAACGCCTAAGTAATATTAGTATTTATCTTATACTATTAAACGAGCAATTCTTGTATATATATACTGGGTGTATTTGGAACGCTTTGTAAGATTTAAACCACGTAATATACTATTTATATACTATATAATGCATATAACCATTTATCCCAGAAACGTATTTTTAAGAACATTTTAGGACTTCTGTATTATGTGAGGCAGCAATGTATCATGCCGCGCGGGGCGCGGGAGGCGGCGGAACGAAAATTAAACGTGCGCGCGGCGGCGAGTACGTTTACCGCGTGCCGTTGACCTCTGTCAGCTGATGGCGCGTATGAACGGTTTGCATTACATTGACAGTTTGTTCCAAACACGATTATTTTAAAGCATTATCTTCCAATTTCTGTTTCATTATTTTTTCCAAACCGGACTATACCAAAAAAATGATGAAAACAGGAAAAAAAAAATTTTTTTTTTTCGCTTTTTTTTCACTTGTATCATGTCAGGTTAAGCCAACACTATCATACCTCTTCGTTTTTCAATGCGTTCCAAATACACCCTGTATATATATTTTCCGAATCTCGGAATCGGCTCCAACGATTTTCGTGAAATTTAGTATGCAGGGGATTTCGGGGGCGAAAAATTGATCTAGCTAGGATTCATTTAAAAAAAATGTCGTTTTATCCCTGTTTTAGGGAATGAAAAAATATCATTAGAATACGAAGCTTAATTTCACCATTATTAATATAGCTGTTACAGTGTAATTAGTAGGGACCGGATTATATGCATTTGCATATTTGCATATGCATTTGCTTATTTAAGCCATTCTCAGCGATAATAGCATATTTTACCTAAGATTTAGTTATGATGCATATTATCGGTACATTTACAATATTTTACAATGTTTTGTGTCAAATAAATAGTTTCATTAATGGGACGGCAGAACTTTGGCGAGAAACTATAAGTGCTTACGGCTAACATAGCACCCAAGTTCAAATTCTGCCCAGTTACCTCAGTCGATGTAGAGGGAACCTTTTCCACTTACAAAAATATTCTAAATGATCGGAGACACAATCTTACCACTGAAAATTTGGAAAAGTACTTGATTGTTTACGTTTACAAAAATATTGAATAATTTTAACGCCATATAAAGTTACTGTACTTATTATCGCCTATCAAAAAATAATTTACTCATGATTGTATGCTTATTTTTAAATAAAAAAATTAAAACTTACTTTTCTTTTTTTTGGGGTAAGTATTACTAAAATTTAGCATTTAATATCGCATATTCTGCCAATTTTCGTGCATATTTCAAGCATTTTTCATGCATATTTGCATGCATATAACGAGCTTTTTATGTTGCATATAATCCGGTCTCTAGTAATTAGGAAAGCGACGGATTTCAAATCGTTTTGACCCGGGTTCGAATCTCAGTCTCCAGATTACTTTTTTTTTCTTTTTTTTTTAATTTCACTCGTGATTTATTATTTAAATAAAATTAAAATATAAAAATACCGAGAAAAAAAAAGCAAAAAATAAAATGAAAATACCGAGCAGGGCTCGGTCACCCAGGTACTTATAACATTATTTTACTAAAGCTATTGTACCTACTGCTTAATAATAATTTTTTTAAGTTTGTACTTCAGAAACCAATCAGAAACATGTATAATGTATATTATGAACATTCGACTATAAGTGCCAAGTTGGTGCCAAGTGGTGTTATGGTTTATTCTAATAGTTTTGAGCTCTTATTTGTTACTGGTTTATTTTCTTTTTCTGACTTTTACGATTATTTAAGAAACACTGTGCGTAGTGTACCTACTCTATTGCCATGATTAACCATGATTGCCATCAAATTGCCATAAATTATTTTTATTTGTCAGTTTACAAAACTGTCAGTGTCACGCGAACTGACGCGAACGACAAATTCAAAATATATGTTCGCTAGTTATTGAATAATTTAAAAGATTTAATGTGCATTTGTGATCTCTATCCGCATTTTGATTGTGATAAGCATGTGGAGTGACTATTATCAGTATATTTAAGTTGTGTTTTTAAACCTGTTCACCATGGATATCAATGAAGGTGAGTGATTTACAAACATAACCTATATATTTGGCGGTTAGTTGATATAATTTCCGAAAGACACAACAGAAATACCTTTTATAATTGTACAAAAATACTATAAACTTAGGATTGTATTGTTTATGAAATTACATATTTCGATAAAACACAGGAACAACTACAGAAGACCTATGGACCCCGTACAAGGAGTTAGCGGCGGTGGTCGAAAGCTACCTCACAAATGAAGGCAGTGGAGCCCCGTATGCCGTCCATACGTTTGAATCAGTCCTGAGAAGGCATAAACAAACATTCCTGTCGCTTCTGAAAAATCCTGTAAGTATTTTTTTATTTTTGCTTTAGTTCACATGTATTTAAGGGTCGGTCAACTATTCTTTGTACATTTTGTATGGATTTTAACAAACAGTAAGTCAAAAACAAGGCAAATTTTTTTTATATTTTCTCTCCACTTTAGAAAATTTGCTAATCATCTTCTGATGTTTATTGATAAGTTTAGGATTACTACGGCCACGTTTGTTTTTATTTTAGAACTTTCAAAGGTCGTAAAATAGTGGACAAGTGTTGAAAATAATTTGGGGACACAAGTTTGTTATTTTTTTTTTAAATAGTAAAATTAAACATTAAAAAACTGGAAAATATGTAAATGTGTTTGGAAAGTATTATAGATTGTGATAAAAATGGAAATTATCGCGATTTCATTCAATATTTTTAAATTAATGTGTCAATGAATGACTAAACTAGTCATGAGGACAGCAATTATTTGTATGGGGACCAGATCTTGTCAACTAAGTTACCGTTAAAATAATTAAAAATAATTGAATTGACACGTCAAAAAGTTATTATCTATACTTATTATAAAAATAAGACCCCCCCGACCGCGTCTTTCTGTCCTCCTGTCTGTCTGTCCTCCTGTCTGTCTGAACGCGATAAACTCGAAAACTACTGAACGGATTTTTATACGGTTTCCAACAATAGAAAGAGTGATCCTTGAAGAAGGTTTAGGTACATAATTTATTATGCTTTTATCTAAATTAGCTGAAATACGGCGATAAATGTTGAAGAGGTCGCAAAAAATCTCGCCAACTGGGAACTTTCCACGCGAACGCCGCGTAAACTAGCAAAGATACAGTTAAGTAATGTACTAGAGAATTCAAAATCTATAAAAGTGCTACAAAAAAGTCCGCGATAGCATATCTCTATCTCTTACGGTTGACTTACAATAACCACTTTTATGTTCAAATTTTTAATTAAAAACATTACGTTATTTTCAAAGCTATTTTCTTTAGTTCGGTATTAATCCTTATCCAAATGAATATGTTAGTTAGCTCTTACACTAATCAATCAGATGAATAGTTTTTGAGATATCGTAGTTAGAAGTAATTATTAAAAATAATTCATGCGCAACGAAGTGGGCACGGGTCGGCTAGTAATGTATAATAATAACTTTTTGACGTGATAACATCTCGTCGCTGCGCCTGCAAAATCCACTTTGTATAAAAACCCAACTTTTCAGGAGAATTAAAAAACTATTTTTTTTCTAAACTGTTAATAACATTTTAAAATTTACTATGCAGAAAATTAGACTAGATTAGACTAGATGACATTAGATTTGTGTCGGAACACCCAGAAATATATATTTACTGCTGTTTACTACGATATTCCAGGTGCTAGAATTTTTTAAAGTGAATTTGGGCACATATCGGATTTTATTTGGGTCGTAAATACCGCTATGTGACTTTTTACCACATGATGGATTTATGCTTCTTCTAAAAATTAAACATTTGTGTGCTTTTATGAACACATAATGGATTTAACAAACTATTTCAAAATAATAAGAAGATAGGTTTAAGTTCGCTTAAAAAGTATTTATTATACTTAATTAGAAAAATAGTTAACAAAATTAATGAAAAACCCGCGGTGTCATTTCATAGCGCAATTCTAAGGGACTCGCTTTGAAACAAAAATACGCTATGTGCCTCTGCACACATAGAGGGTTTTCCAAGTCCATTTTTGATCAAAATTACATTGCTGATTTTGTTATCTTCTTAACCAAGTAAGTTATTCAAAAACGCATTTTACGGGCACATGTGGATTAAGAATTACTATAAATTAGCATTAAAAACCGATTTTGAAAAAAAAAATTGCATGCGTACAAAGTACACATGTCAGAAGTGAAACTTCTTTGGCAAACTAATTTTAAATTATTTACATAGATTTACAAAGTAGCGCGGCGCTCCCTTCCCTGTTGTTTTTCCGTTGCATCCAGTTTGAAATCACAACGATTCTAAAGAAGTTTCACTTCAAAAATACATAGTGGATTTTGCAGGCGCAGCGACGATCTTATAAATCGATGAACATCGGCTGCACGCACAAAAAAGTGTCGCGTTCCGCCTGGGCCTGCACGCGAGAGCGAGGATCAAGCGATAGAGAGGCACGATCGGCCCAACCGTTGGCTTGTGACACATTTATCTCTCTTCTCGTATGACGTTAGAGCTAGAAGTTCGAAATAGTTCAGTGATAATAAATCAATACAATTCATAAAATTATGCAATTTTTCATTAATGTTTCGTAATGATGTTATCACATAAAACTATTGTCCGTAAACCGACTTTACAGACAACCAATTTTTAATTGATAATTTACTTTGATGATTAAATAAATGCTAATATTCATATTAGTTCATATGCATAATTCACTTATTTTTAGGCAAAGAACCCAGCAAGCAGGGAGGAGATAAAAAGAGGTATTACTGAAGGAGTGAACCTTCCCAGTATGGGCAGAACTTTCCTCTCTAAAGAGTTGGTAGATGAAGCCATAATATTATCAGGTGAGGACCAAATTGTATAATACATTATGTTGTATTTTATACAAAATGCAAAATATATACATATATCTATCTCTGAATAGTTTTCAAAAAAAAATATATATCAAAAAATTACTTACCTTTACGTAATTTTTTAAAATAATTTTGAAGGAACAGAGGGAAAAAGGGTTAAGTCAAGTTTAACTGAGGATTTTTTTAAGACAATTTAATTTTTATGAATAACTGCATTAAATTTTAGCTGTAAATAAAGTGATAATAAAGGCTCAAGAAGTTGAAATTTAATATTTTTAGAAAATTTTAATACTTTTTATTATTTGTTATAGATATGTACAATGCCAACGAGTATGCGTGCTTAGAATTATTGCATACTGCTCAGCGGCAAAGTTCCCGTCGACCGGGCCTAGCACGAGGTTTGTTAGCAGTCCTCTTGTATTATGACGGCAAACGTGCTCTCGTGCAGGCACTACGAGAACTTGTTATGGCAAGAGATGGTGTTTCATGGTAAGATTTGAATGTATTATTTTCTACATAATTCTTTTAAATGTTCTGATAATATCACTAGTTACTATTCACAATTCTCTGTATGTACTACTTTAATTTCTGTCTAATCAGTTAATTTACAATGTTTATTCATCACTAAATACAAGATTTTTGCCTGAAAACTCAAAAAAAAGTTTTCAAAGTCGTACCCCCAGTAAACATGACCAAATCTATTACAATTTTTTAAACCTAAGTTTTCTAATATCAGACTTGTTGTATTTAAACTCAAATTTGGGGGTGATGCCATAAAGCTAACTTATAGAATTTTTTATGGTAGAAACTAGATAAACTTAGGAAGTTTTTAAAATTATTTTAAACTAGCTTCTGCGCGCGACTTCGTCGGCGTGGACTCCGCTATAGCCTTCCTCGATAAATGGGCTATCTAACACTGAAATAATTTTTCAAATCGGCCCAGTAGTTCCAGAGATTACCGCGTTCAAACAAACAAACAAACAACCAAACAAACAAACTCTTCAGCTTTATATATTAGTATAGATAAATTATTTTGTTGCTATTATTTTTTTTAAATCTTCGAAGTTATCATTTTTTTTTGCACTTTTCTTTTTTTAATATTTCTTTTATCTTTAAACACATCATTTTGCTTTTAGCTTTTATTTGTGTATGTATCAGTTAGGATCTAAGGTTTAGCTAAATTACGAAAAACAAAAATAAGGCATTTATCTCAATTATTTACGAAGTTATGATCAAAAATAGCGCTAAGGTCGAAAAACCTTAAAAAAAATTAAAAAAAAATCATATCTCCTAAACTATAAAAATCGGATCATATACATCATGGAATCCCCAGGGAGTGTTCTAGCTCTGGACTTCCGCTTGACTGTCTTTCCTGGGACAAGACCACAAGATAATACTAATAATATCTCAGTCGAATACTGTTCTTGAGTGTTGCATTCCTGTGGTGAATAAGGAAGAAAGAGTTCTTTGGGATAGTCGTGGCTTGGGTCTGCTACGCATTTGCGATGCTAATGTGAAGCTACGGTAACCGCTTCTCACCAAGTGATACTATACGCTTCTTTGCCAACCTGTTTGTGTAAAAGAAAGACCTAAGGGATCGTTTATTGAGGCTCGGTAGGCTTCGTAGGGTTGGATAAAGTCACGAAATATCACCAGGGGGGGTATTTCTAAAGCAAATAAACAGCCAACAAACACCAACTGATACTGTACACTTGTTTGCCAACCTGGTTGTGTAAAAGAAAGACCTAAGGGATCGTTTATTGAGGCTCGGTAGGCTTGGTAGGGTTGGATAAAGTCACGAAATATCACCAGGGGGGTATTTCTAAAGCAAATAAATAGCCAACAAACACCCTGCAAGCTTAATGTCTGTTGGACCATTTTTATTACTTATTTTATGTACCAAAAAAATGCACGCGATCTTTGGGTATGGTACCAGAGGGTTAGGTGGTTTTTCCTAAAAAACATCACATGGTAAATGGACGAGCACTCGGAGTATAGAGTGTAAGGGTTCCGACAGGTCGATACCGGCGCGCGAGGAGGTGGTGTCGTACGTGTCGCGCTACGTGTCGGCGCTGGCGGCGGACGGGCTGCTGGGCGGCGCGCTGGACGCGCTGCGGCGCTGCGAGCCGGACGCCGAGCTGGAGCTGCTGCGTCGCGCGCGTGCGCTGCCGCCGCCGCGCCACCTCGCGCGCCTGCTGGCCTGCATCCAGACCACCAGGTACACACAGGCACCTTGTACCATACAACCATCTCTACGTGTCGGCGCTGCGAGCCGGACGCCGAGCTGGAGCTGCTGCGCCGCGCGCGCGCGCTGCCGCCGCCGCGCCACCTCGCGCGCCTGCTGGCCTGCATCCAGACCACCAGGTACACACAGGCACCTTGTACCATACCAACCATCTCTACGTGTCGGCGCTGCGAGCCGGACGCCGAGCTGGAGCTGCTGCGCCGCGCGCGCGCGCTGCCGCCGCCGCGCCACCTCGCGCGCCTGCTGGCCTGCATCCAGACCACCAGGTACACACAGGCACCTTGTACCATACCAACCATCTCTACGTGTCGGCGCTGCGAGCCGGACGCCGAGCTGGAGCTGCTGCGCCGCGCGCGCGCGCTGCCGCCGCCGCGCCACCTCGCGCGCCTGCTGGCCTGCATCCAGACCACCAGGTACACACAGGCACCTTGTACCATACCAACCATCTCTACGTGTCGGCGCTGCGAGCCGGACGCCGAGCTGGAGCTGCTGCGCCGCGCGCGCGCGCTGCCGCCGCCGCGCCACCTCGCGCGCCTGCTGGCCTGCATCCAGACCACCAGGTACACACAGGCACCTTGTACCATACAACCATCTCTACGTGTCGGCGCTGCGAGCCGGACGCCGAGCTGGAGCTGCTGCGCCGCGCGCGCGCGCTGCCGCCGCCGCGCCACCTCGCGCGCCTGCTGGCCTGCATCCAGACCACCAGGTACACACAGGCACCTTGTACCATACCAACCATCTCTACGTGTCGGCGCTGCGAGCCGGACGCCGAGCTGGAGCTGCTGCGCCGCGCGCGCGCGCTGCCGCCGCCGCGCCACCTCGCGCGCCTGCTGGCCTGCATCCAGACCACCAGGTACACACAGGCACCTTGTACCATACCAACCATCTCTACGTGTCGGCGCTGCGAGCCGGACGCCGAGCTGGAGCTGCTGCGCCGCGCGCGCGCGCTGCCGCCGCCGCGCCACCTCGCGCGCCTGCTGGCCTGCATCCAGACCACCAGGTACACACAGGCACCTTGTACCATACAACCATCTCTACGTGTCGGCGCTGCGAGCCGGACGCCGAGCTGGAGCTGCTGCGCCGCGCGCGCGCGCTGCCGCCGCCGCGCCACCTCGCGCGCCTGCTGGCCTGCATCCAGACCACCAGGTACACACAGGCACCTTGTACCATACCAACCATCTCTACGTGTCGGC
Organism: Melitaea athalia; assembly: GCA_905220545.2. Taxonomy (NCBI): domain Eukaryota; kingdom Metazoa; phylum Arthropoda; class Insecta; order Lepidoptera; family Nymphalidae; genus Melitaea; species Melitaea athalia. Next base: position 1,566,813 of record HG992177.1, read on the forward strand.
GCTGCGAGCCGGACGCCGAGCTGGAGCTGCTGCGCCGCGCGCGCGCGCTGCCGCCGCCGCGCCACCTCGCGCGCCTGCTGGCCTGCATCCAGACCACCAGGTACACACAGGCACCTTGTACCATACCAACCATCTCTACGTGTCGGCGCTGCGAGCCGGACGCCGAGCTGGAGCTGCTGCGCCGCGCGCGCGCGCTGCCGCCGCCGCGCCACCTCGCGCGCCTGCTGGCCTGCATCCAGACCACCAGGTACACACAGGCACCTTGTACCATACCAACCATCTCTACGTGTCGGCGCTGCGAGCCGGACGCCGAGCTGGAGCTGCTGCGCCGCGCGCGCGCGCTGCCGCCGCCGCGCCACCTCGCGCGCCTGCTGGCCTGCATCCAGACCACCAGGTACACACAGGCACCTTGTACCATACCAACCATCTCTACGTGTCGGCGCTGCGAGCCGGACGCCGAGCTGGAGCTGCTGCGCCGCGCGCGCGCGCTGCCGCCGCCGCGCCACCTCGCGCGCCTGCTGGCCTGCATCCAGACCACCAGGTACACACAGGCACCTTGTACCATACCAACCATCTCTACGTGTCGGCGCTGCGAGCCGGACGCCGAGCTGGAGCTGCTGCGCCGCGCGCGCGCGCTGCCGCCGCCGCGCCACCTCGCGCGCCTGCTGGCCTGCATCCAGACCACCAGGTACACACAGGCACCTTGTACCATACCAACCATCTCTACGTGTCGGCGCTGCGAGCCGGACGCCGAGCTGGAGCTGCTGCGCCGCGCGCGCGCGCTGCCGCCGCCGCGCCACCTCGCGCGCCTGCTGGCCTGCATCCAGACCACCAGGTACACACAGGCACCTTGTACCATACCAACCATCTCTACGTGTCGGCGCTGCGAGCCGGACGCCGAGCTGGAGCTGCTGCGCCGCGCGCGCGCGCTGCCGCCGCCGCGCCACCTCGCGCGCCTGCTGGCCTGCATCCAGACCACCAGGTACACACAGGCACCTTGTACCATACCAACCATCTCTACGTGTCGGCGCTGCGAGCCGGACGCCGAGCTGGAGCTGCTGCGCCGCGCGCGCGCGCTGCCGCCGCCGCGCCACCTCGCGCGCCTGCTGGCCTGCATCCAGACCACCAGGTACACACAGGCACCTTGTACCATACCAACCATCTCTACGTGTCGGCGCTGCGAGCCGGACGCCGAGCTGGAGCTGCTGCGCCGCGCGCGCGCGCTGCCGCCGCCGCGCCACCTCGCGCGCCTGCTGGCCTGCATCCAGACCACCAGGTACACACAGGCACCTTGTACCATACCAACCATCTCTACGTGTCGGCGCTGCGAGCCGGACGCCGAGCTGGAGCTGCTGCGCCGCGCGCGCGCGCTGCCGCCGCCGCGCCACCTCGCGCGCCTGCTGGCCTGCATCCAGACCACCAGGTACACACAGGCACCTTGTACCATACCAACCATCTCTACGTGTCGGCGCTGCGAGCCGGACGCCGAGCTGGAGCTGCTGCGCCGCGCGCGCGCGCTGCCGCCGCCGCGCCACCTCGCGCGCCTGCTGGCCTGCATCCAGACCACCAGGTACACACAGGCACCTTGTACCATACCAACCATCTCTACGTGTCGGCGCTGCGAGCCGGACGCCGAGCTGGAGCTGCTGCGCCGCGCGCGCGCGCTGCCGCCGCCGCGCCACCTCGCGCGCCTGCTGGCCTGCATCCAGACCACCAGGTACACACAGGCACCTTGTACCATACCAACCATCTCTCGTTTAGCTTACTACATGTAATGGGCATGACGACAGTTTAAAAAAATCGTCAATTTAATGATTTCAGGGGAACACTCATATTAAAAAAATTCAAAATACTGGTTTAGTTTTATGTAAAATAATAAGATTATTGTGATTTTCAATAAAATAAAACATTAAAATACTGCAATCAGCTATTTTGATTGAAACACAAATTACAGCGCATGACGTCACACTATAACATCAATATAATACGTCAGGCGCGTTCACCTACAACTCACTCTAGTCAACAAGTTGGAAAAGGTCGAAAATAGAGATACTGCTCTTAAAATTATGTGTAATAGCTCATTGGATTCGGAATCGCCTAGAAAAATGTTCTAAAGGTGTGTGGTGAAAAAAGTGGCCTTCCGTTTTTTGCCAATATTTCATAAACTATTAATATTTAAGAAATTTCAAAAAATGATTCTGAAAGAGGAGGAAATTTACAAAAAAAACTTGCAGTTACTGGAACTCTATCTCCATTATTTATAATTTTAATTTCATGCTGGTCTTAGGTTGAACGCGTCCGAAGTGTGTCACGCCATGACGTCAGAGCCGACGCCATGACACCTGCTGCCGTTTTGACGTGCACATTGAAAACATATTAGAAAAATAGTTTTAATCTTCCTAAACTTAAGTTTATTACCGAAATATAGGTATTTTCGTAAATAGTAAATGTATACCCACATTACGGAAGAAGTTTTCAAAATCTTTCGTCATGCCCATTGAAATCAGCCTACAAAAAATTGTTTCATCTGATTAACAGATGAGGGAATATTTTGCTAATACCGGATCTTAGACCATAATATTTTATTACATAAGAACATTCTACAAAGTATTAGTAGGTATAGTAAACTTTAAATAGAAATCAGTTTAGCCGATTTAGTCCAGCCATTCTCAAATTTTGTGCTTAGCAACTCATTTAGTAAATCATTTATATAGATTATAGATAATGGAATTAATTTATAATATAAATATTTTCAGATATAATTAATGTAAATAATTCCACTTTTTGTCACAGAAAATTACTAGCTGGAGTCGTATTTGCGGCATCTGCTCAGCTTGGTCTAGAAAGAGACATCCTTCTAAGGCTGTTATCAGAAGTAAGTATTATTCCTGTTGATTTTTACATACATACACATGTAAAATATTGTAAAAATAGCTATACCCATGCGAATAATATGCACTAAATAAGTATGATAATTATCACTTTACAAAATTAAAAAAAAGTATTTATACGTGAGTTAATTTTATTTTAGTTAAAATTGAACAAAAAATTTACCGACCGTCAATCATGTTTTGTTGTTTCAAAATTAAAGCGGCCATATCTATAATTTTAATAATTAATTATTTACATAAACAAAAGCAATAATATATTTTTTTTTGTTGTGGATGGCGGTAGAGCAAGGAATTATCTATAAATTGATATATAATTTATGTGGAGTAATTGTGAGGTTTTTTCTAAAAAGGGAGGTAAACATCTTAATCTTAGCATAATAATAATTAATATATAATAATAATTAATATATAATAATAATTAATATATAATAATAATTAATATATATAATACATTCATGCTATGTATTGCTGAAATTTGTAACGTTTAAGGTATTGTTACTTTTCTTTTGGTTTATATGATATTGACAAGTTTTTTTCTGTTGTTTCTAGCAAATGACGTCGCCCTCAAAAGGACCAACGGGTGCATTGGATGAGATATCACTGGCATTACAAATGGCACTGCTCTATGCTTTGGATCTGTCAGTTTTACATAGGTAGGTGTTGTATAAAATCATATGGAATACTATTTTTTCAATTGTAAATCTAATATAGCATTTTTTTGCAGTACAATTAACGAAAAAATAATGACAGTAATTTTACTTGTAAAAAAAATAATTCCTAAAATATTTTAAGAATAAAAATTCAAATTAAAATTTCATATTTTATCATACAGAAGAGAAGATGGTGAAGAATTAGCCAAGAAACTTCCATTAATACAAGATCCTGACCTCATATCAGTATTACTGGACCAACTCTCCCCCCCGGCCGAACAGAATCAGACACAAGAGGGAGACAAAAATAGCAACGGCTTAAAAGCGTTATGCCAGTTATCTTTAGGGTTAGCGCTGGCGGCGTTAAAGAGGGCACCGGTGTCGCTGTTAAGACGAGCGGAACCGAAGACTGAGTTGTTGGATCAGGATGAGATGTTAGTGGATGCTGCAATTGATGGAGGGGTGAGGAAGTTTTTGTATATAATTTTAGATGTTAAACCTTTTTGTTGAAAAAATGTCTAAAGCGTTTTGTGTGGTTGGATTGATTTTTATTTATTCGTCAATTGTTATATATAAGACTGATAAATATCAACAACATCTACAAATAAATATCTACACAATACACACACGGTCGTCTGCTCCTAAAATACGCAACTTAATGCTTGTGTTATAGGTAACAGCCGACTGGTATAGCAACATATATTTTATTTTCGATAAACATACTTATGAATAATACATATATAAATAGTACCCTATAAAATTGGTGAGGAAGGTGAGAAAGTTGAGGAATTCTGAAACTGCTTGGAACAGTTTGAATAGCTTGTCTGAACAGTTCCTACGTTTACTGGCCCATAAGTCAGCTATTACAGTCATGTCACAAGATTTGTGCTCAATCAACACACAATGGTTGTTATTGACTGGTATAGCAATTACGACATTATGACAACATAGTTCATTGTCTATTAAAATATCAGTATAAAATATAAAATGAAAATGTGACTTATATACGAGATTTCGACATCACAAGACAATTTTGTAAATATAACAATCTTATTTAACTTCTCAGGTGTTTGAGTATCTAGACGAAGCAATATTGTCGTCGGACCTGGTCGCCTCCGAGGAGTACTACCAGCGTCGCATCCATTCTCTCATCACCGATTTCATCGTGCTCATGCATTCCAAGCTTATGGAGATGAGAGTCAAGTGAGTTAAATTTGATTTGAGTATTATTTTGTGAATTACATTTGTTATGCCTGGCTTAATAGGTGCAGTTTCTTGATATAGTTTTGGTATGATTTAAATTGATGCTTTACGACAAATACTATTTGAATTTATTTTTAGTTTGGATGTTTATTGCAAATATTGCTTATAATATTTCATTCTGTTCATAATTTTTTTTAAATAAAAATAAAGTTTATATTGGTAATGTAGTATAACTTTTCATATTTTATTTTTATTTTATTTTATTATATTTAGGAAAACAAACAGTGTAATTTTTGACATAGTTTAAAGCTAATTACATAAAAAAAAGAAATAAAAAAAATACACCAATTAAAAGTTTTCACATGTGGTTGCTACTTAAAAAGCTAAGGCTCGTACAGTAATTAATGACTGAATTTAAACGGAAATAAGAAGCTATCAATAAAAGGATTTACAAGTTTATACATTTGCTAAATAAAGAACAAAGTTTGAGCTGAAGGTTATGACTAACATAATAATAATTCATAATACACAGCAGCTTTAAGTAATCGCATCAAACCAGTGCCTTGTCATAATTCTTTTTAGAACATCGACTGACGTATTGAATAAATCGAAATCAAGTTCTGGGATGTCTTTCAATGTGTTAATTTCTTTAGATGTTCTAATTAAGAAATAATTTTTCCGGTAATTAGTGCTACTAAATGGAGTATACAAGAGAGATGGAATTCTTGACGACCTTGAAGGGACTTTCAAATATATTTTAGATAGAAGAACGGGAGAGTCTATTTTATTTTGAGCAATTTTTAATAAACTAACAATATCAGCTATACGACGTCTTTCAAAGAGAGGGAGAAGATGGAATCTCTTAGCTCTAGATTCATAACTAGGATCGTATGTCTTGCATTTAAATTGTATATATCTAATGAATCTTTTTTGGATTGACTCTAGCCTATTAATATAAATATGGTATTGCGGATTCCAAACCTGAGAACAATACTCCAGGGAGCTACGAACATAGGAGCAGTAGAGAATTTTTATGGTTTTAATATTCGTGAATTCTGAACTTACTCTACGGATAAATCCTAACGATCTATTAGCTTTATTGATAATATAGTCCAAATGCTTGTTGTACGTAAGCTTTGTATCATGAATGACACCGAGATCACGAACTTCTGTCACCTTTATTAGTACTTGTGCTTTCAATTTATACGAGAACTGTATTGCTTTAGCAGAGCGGCTGAAAGTTATGGAAGAACATTTCGATACATTAAGGTCTAACCTATTATTATGGCAATACTCTGCGAGTCTGTCCAGGTCTTCCTGTAGTAAGTTACAGTCAGTCAAATCTTTTATAGTCCTAAATACCTTCATGTCGTCAGCATACAAAAGAAATTGTGAATGCTGAAAACATGAGCTTATGTCATTTATAAAAATGTTAAAGAGAAGGGGTCCCAACAACGACCCTTGGGGCACGCCTGATGGTACATGACACCATGCAGAAGAGAAGCCATTAAGAACTACAGCCTGAGATCTATTTTCGATATAAGAAGAAAACCACCTGAAGAGACTGCCATGGATCCCCGCCAAATAGAGCTTTTCGAGAAGCAAAGAATGATCTATACGGTCAAAAGCTTTGCTGTAATCGGTAAATACAGCGTCCACTTGTCCTCCCGAATCCATACCTTCAGATACATAATCAACGAACGTCAATAAATTAGATGCAGTTGACCGATGCTTTAGAAATCCATGTTGCTCATTAATGAAGAAGTTTGAAAAAAATCTATATACTTGACTGTACACAATACGCTCAAATAATTTGGCAAATATACATAATTTGGAAATGGGCCTATAATTTTTAACTTCGCATTTACTCCCACTCTTAAAAATCGGTGATATGAAAGCGGACTTCCAAATTTTTGGGACTACGCCTTCTGTAATGGAACGCCGAGATAAAAGTGTAAGAGGTTCGGTTAAGGAAGCGGAGCAACGTGAAATGAATAGAGGTGGGATGTTGTCAGGACCCATACCCTTCGTCAGGTCAATACCTTTTAGTAAACTCCTTACCTCATCCGGGGATATCACGATATTACATATGATAGAATTATTATTATTAAAAGTTAGTGATTTTTTACTATGCCTATGTATGTTATGAGTTTGTGCAAGGAAATTATTTTCGAAGTATGCAGAAAAAAGAGAGCAAGCATCTGGCCCTGTGTTAGCTGTTTGTCCATTGTATTGCAGGGATGAAGGAAGGCAATTAGTGCTATCTTTATTATTTTTAATAAAAGACCAAAAGAATTTAGGATTCCTGTTTATCGAGTCTTCACACTTTTTTATATACATCTTATAACAACTTATTTCAAGTAGCTTAGCTCTCTTGCGAAGCAACGAAAAAGTTTCATAATCTGCAGTATTGCCATAAACTCTATATTTACGAAAATATTTGGATTTTTCCTTGAGGAGTTTCTTAAGTGCAGGGCTATACCAAGGTGGGAATTTAGTATTGCTCCTAATAGTTTTATATGGTATATATTTATCTATAAGATCCTGGAGACTTCCATAAAAGTAAGTTATAGCATCCTCTAAGGAGTGCTCATTTAGATGGTGGCTCCAGTTTATATTACTAAGATCTGAATTAATACTATCATAGTCCCCGGATGCAAAAAAATATTTAGTTTGTATATTAGTTTCAAGTAGCTCAACGTGATGGAGATGTAAGTGAATATCTAGTGATTTATGGTGCGCATCTTCAGGCACTAATGGTGAGTCACAGGTAGAAACCAAGCAATCAGTATTAGACAATACTAGATCTAAAAGCCTGCCGTGGATATTATGACAGTGGTTGAATTGAGTTAAATTACATTCAGCTAAAGTATCAAGAAAATAGATTTGTGCTTCACCTGCCGCGTTCGAGAACTGTGGGGAATCGTATGCTTCGCATGACCAGGTATACTTAAACTAAATCTGAAATCGAGTGAAATAGTAAAGTACACTGATTAGTGTAATTTTAACTGCAGTCGTTAATGACATGACATGGTTCGTCGTTATAGGGGGATAAGAAAAAGAAATATAATTATAGTAATGTGGTGGGTTCCGCAGAGCGGAGGAGGCGGCGCGCGCGGCGCAGATGTACCAGGCGGAGGGGCTGGCGGCGCCCGGCGCGCCGCGCAGCCGTCTCGACGCGCTGCTGCGGTGCGTGGAGCGGCTGTACGCGCGGGACCCGCTCGCCCTGCGCCGCGACTACTGGGCCGCCTGCGACGCCACGCAGCACACCTACCGGTATCGTCGTATTCACTTCCATGCATTGCAACACACCTCCACACATCTCCACAGATCTCCACAGACCTCCACACACCTCCACACACCTACACACACCTCCACACACCTCCACACACCTCCACACATCTCCACACACCTCCACACACCCCCACACACCGTCACACACCGCCACACACCTCCACACTACAACACACTACCACACACTTCCACATACTCTCGTGCACCTCCACATTCCTATACACACACACAAAACGACATTTTTGTAATTTTTCAATAGTGCATAAATAATTTAAAGTCACGGTACTAATGCTGAATGCTTTCTTATTCTCGTGACACGTTTTGTTAGATATCGAGCACGCCATTAGTGATACTTATCGGTCGTATACATAGATGGACTCAATGAAATTTAAATACAGTTGAATGAGTGCGTGTGCGTGTGTGGCAGGGCGGGCGGGCGCGCGGCGACGCTGTACAAGTTCGTGCGGCTGTCGGGCGAGGTGGTGGTGGCGGCGCTGCTGCCCGGCTACCTGCGCGCGCTGGCGGCGCTGGCCGTGCCGCGCCACACGTGGGCGCTGCTGGCGCGCCGCGACGCGCTCTCCGCGCACCACCTGCTCACGGCGCTCTCGCTCTACTACAGGTAATACATAGGGCTGGTGGTGCGGCGCTGGCCGTGCCGCGCCACACGTGGGCGCTGCTGGCGCGCCGCGACGCGCTCTCCGCGCACCACCTGCTCACGGCGCTCTCGCTCTACTACAGGTAATACATAGGGCTGGTGGTGCGGCGCTGGCCGTGCCGCGCCACACGTGGGCGCTGCTGGCGCGCCGCGACGCGCTCTCCGCGCACCACCTGCTCACGGCGCTCTCGCTCTACTACAGGTAATACATAGGGCTGGTGGTGCGGCGCTGGCCGTGCCGCGCCACACGTGGGCGCTGCTGGCGCGCCGCGACGCGCTCTCCGCGCACCACCTGCTCACGGCGCTCTCGCTCTACTACAGGTAATACATAGGGCTGGTGGTGCGGCGCTGGCCGTGCCGCGCCACACGTGGGCGCTGCTGGCGCGCCGCGACGCGCTCTCCGCGCACCACCTGCTCACGGCGCTCTCGCTCTACTACAGGTAATACATAGGGCTGGTGGTGCGGCGCTGGCCGTGCCGCGCCACACGTGGGCGCTGCTGGCGCGCCGCGACGCGCTCTCCGCGCACCACCTGCTCACGGCGCTCTCGCTCTACTACAGGTAATACATAGGGCTGGTGGTGCGGCGCTGGCCGTGCCGCGCCACACGTGGGCGCTGCTGGCGCGCCGCGACGCGCTCTCCGCGCACCACCTGCTCACGGCGCTCTCGCTCTACTACAGGTAATACATAGGGCTGGTGGTGCGGCGCTGGCCGTGCCGCGCCACACGTGGGCGCTGCTGGCGCGCCGCGACGCGCTCTCCGCGCACCACCTGCTCACGGCGCTCTCGCTCTACTACAGGTAATACATAGGGCTGGTGGTGCGGCGCTGGCCGTGCCGCGCCACACGTGGGCGCTGCTGGCGCGCCGCGACGCGCTCTCCGCGCACCACCTGCTCACGGCGCTCTCGCTCTACTACAGGTAATACATAGGGCTGGTGGTGCGGCGCTGGCCGTGCCGCGCCACACGTGGGCGCTGCTGGCGCGCCGCGACGCGCTCTCCGCGCACCACCTGCTCACGGCGCTCTCGCTCTACTACAGGTAATACATAGGGCTGGTGGTGCGGCGCTGGCCGTGCCGCGCCACACGTGGGCGCTGCTGGCGCGCCGCGACGCGCTCTCCGCGCACCACCTGCTCACGGCGCTCTCGCTCTACTACAGGTAATACATAGGGCTGGTGGTGCGGCGCTGGCCGTGCCGCGCCACACGTGGGCGCTGCTGGCGCGCCGCGACGCGCTCTCCGCGCACCACCTGCTCACGGCGCTCTCGCTCTACTACAGGTAATACATAGGGCTGGTGGTGCGGCGCTGGCCGTGCCGCGCCACACGTGGGCGCTGCTGGCGCGCCGCGACGCGCTCTCCGCGCACCACCTGCTCACGGCGCTCTCGCTCTACTACAGGTAATACATAGGGCTGGTGGTGCGGCGCTGGCCGTGCCGCGCCACACGTGGGCGCTGCTGGCGCGCCGCGACGCGCTCTCCGCGCACCACCTGCTCACGGCGCTCTCGCTCTACTACAGGTAATACATAGGGCTGGTGGTGCGGCGCTGGCCGTGCCGCGCCACACGTGGGCGCTGCTGGCGCGCCGCGACGCGCTCTCCGCGCACCACCTGCTCACGGCGCTCTCGCTCTACTACAGGTAATACATAGGGCTGGTGGTGCGGCGCTGGCCGTGCCGCGCCACACGTGGGCGCTGCTGGCGCGCCGCGACGCGCTCTCCGCGCACCACCTGCTCACGGCGCTCTCGCTCTACTACAGGTAATACATAGGGCTGGTGGTGCGGCGCTGGCCGTGCCGCGCCACACGTGGGCGCTGCTGGCGCGCCGCGACGCGCTCTCCGCGCACCACCTGCTCACGGCGCTCTCGCTCTACTACAGGTAATACATAGGGCTGGTGGTGCGGCGCTGGCCGTGCCGCGCCACACGTGGGCGCTGCTGGCGCGCCGCGACGCGCTCTCCGCGCACCACCTGCTCACGGCGCTCTCGCTCTACTACAGGTAATACATAGGGCTGGTGGTGCGGCGCTGGCCGTGCCGCGCCACACGTGGGCGCTGCTGGCGCGCCGCGACGCGCTCTCCGCGCACCACCTGCTCACGGCGCTCTCGCTCTACTACAGGTAATACATAGGGCTGGTGGTGCGGCGCTGGCCGTGCCGCGCCACACGTGGGCGCTGCTGGCGCGCCGCGATGCGCTCTCCGCGCACCACCTGCTCACGGCGCTCTCGCTCTACTACAGGTAATACATAGGGCTGGTGGTGCGGCGCTGGCCGTGCCGCGCCACACGTGGGCGCTGCTGGCGCGCCGCGACGCGCTCTCCGCGCACCACCTGCTCACGGCGCTCTCGCTCTACTACAGGTAATACATAGGGCTGGTGGTGCGGCGCTGGCCGTGCCGCGCCACACGTGGGCGCTGCTGGCGCGCCGCGACGCGCTCTCCGCGCCCCACCTGCTCACGGCGCTCTCGCTCTACTACAGGTAATACATAGGGCTGGTGGTGCGGCGCTGGCCGTGCCGCGCCACACGTGGGCGCTGCTGGCGCGCCGCGATGCGCTCTCCGCGCACCACCTGCTCACGGCGCTCTCGCTCTACTACAGGTAATACATAGGGCTGGTGGTGCGGCGCTGGCCGTGCCGCGCCACACGTGGGCGCTGCTGGCGCGCCGCGACGCGCTCTCCGCGCACCACCTGCTCACGGCGCTCTCGCTCTACTACAGGTAATACATAGGGCTGGTGGTGCGGCGCTGGCCGTGCCGCGCCACACGTGGGCGCTGCTGGCGCGCCGCGACGCGCTCTCCGCGCACCACCTGCTCACGGCGCTCTCGCTCTACTACAGGTAATACATAGGGCTGGTGGTGCGGCGCTGGCCGTGCCGCGCCACACGTGGGCGCTGCTGGCGCGCCGCGACGCGCTCTCCGCGCACCACCTGCTCACGGCGCTCTCGCTCTACTACAGGTAATACATAGGGCTGGTGGTGCGGCGCTGGCCGTGCCGCGCCACACGTGGGCGCTGCTGGCGCGCCGCGACGCGCTCTCCGCGCACCACCTGCTCACGGCGCTCTCGCTCTACTACAGGTAATACATAGGGCTGGTGGTGCGGCGCTGGCCGTGCCGCGCCACACGTGGGCGCTGCTGGCGCGCCGCGACGCGCTCTCCGCGCACCACCTGCTCACGGCGCTCTCGCTCTACTACAGGTAATACATAGGGCTGGTGGTGCGGCGCTGGCCGTGCCGCGCCACACGTGGGCGCTGCTGGCGCGCCGCGACGCGCTCTCCGCGCACCACCTGCTCACGGCGCTCTCGCTCTACTACAGGTAATACATAGGGCTGGTGGTGCGGCGCTGGCCGTGCCGCGCCACACGTGGGCGCTGCTGGCGCGCCGCGACGCGCTCTCCGCGCACCACCTGCTCACGGCGCTCTCGCTCTACTACAGGTAATACATAGGGCTGGTGGTGCGGCGCTGGCCGTGCCGCGCCACACGTGGGCGCTGCTGGCGCGCCGCGACGCGCTCTCCGCGCACCACCTGCTCACGGCGCTCTCGCTCTACTACAGGTAATACATAGGGCTGGTGGTGCGGCGCTGGCCGTGCCGCGCCACACGTGGGCGCTGCTGGCGCGCCGCGACGCGCTCTCCGCGCACCACCTGCTCACGGCGCTCTCGCTCTACTACAGGTAATACATAGGGCTGGTGGTGCGGCGCTGGCCGTGCCGCGCCACACGTGGGCGCTGCTGGCGCGCCGCGACGCGCTCTCCGCGCACCACCTGCTCACGGCGCTCTCGCTCTACTACAGGTAATACATAGGGCTGGTGGTGCGGCGCTGGCCGTGCCGCGCCACACGTGGGCGCTGCTGGCGCGCCGCGACGCGCTCTCCGCGCACCACCTGCTCACGGCGCTCTCGCTCTACTACAGGTAATACATAGGGCTGGTGGTGCGGCGCTGGCCGTGCCGCGCCACACGTGGGCGCTGCTGGCGCGCCGCGACGCGCTCTCCGCGCACCACCTGCTCACGGCGCTCTCGCTCTACTACAGGTAATACATAGGGCTGGTGGTGCGGCGCTGGCCGTGCCGCAAGTAAAGTGTGTAGTAGTGAAAGAGCAGTAACCGCTTACCATCAGGTGGGCCATAAATTTGTTTACCTCCTTAGTCTCATATTATAGAATGCAGCAAGACTGTCTTGAACCCTTCGATATCAGTAACAAGCGTTCGCTTTCATCTCGGTATCTGTTAACTCAAAAATATAAATATCATCTGATCTAAACTGAATCAAGTCTAAACGACCAACTGCGAGCTAAATGCTTCTCCCAATTAAAACGAATGACAAAAGACCAAGAAATGTTAAAATATTAACAAGTATTCATGAGATACGTCAGATGCTCCGTACGTAGTTCGAGTGTATACAGTTGAGAGGTGTGTGCACAGGAACCTGCGCGCCGACCCGTCCCCGTTCTCGGAGCACGCGCACGCGTCGTCGCTGGGCGCGTCCGCCGTCGTGACGCCCGCCGCGCGCCCTGGCCGCCTGCTCGTGCGCCAGGAGGAGGTCTTTAATACATTCTTTTTATTTTATACATCTAAGTGCCATGATATATGTTATGTGACATATTCAACTTATATTGATATAACCATACGTGGAAAGAGAGGTCTTAAATAAGCTTTTATTTTATATTCTTAAATCTCGGAAGCGAATGTCGTAAATGAATAACTAAAATTTGTTTCTATCCAATGCATCGATATTTTCAGTCAATCTAAAAAACTTTCAGGAATTTGTCGTAAGTTCATTTTAATTAAAAAAAAAAAAACAATTGAATAGAAGACTCATAATTGTTATTAGAAATTGACTCAGATAATAATTGAAACATAACTGTCAATACATTTGAAGGTAGAAGCAATGATCGCAGCACTAAAGCTGATAGCGTCAGTAGCTAAACAAGATGAAGCGGCTTGCATCAGTATATGTGAAAACTTGCAATGGGACGCCGTCAACTGTATGTTCGGTGAGAAATATGATTTTTGTGTTCTTTTAATTTGTATTGTATTTTATATTCTAAATAAATTTAATATATTTACAAAATATAGTAAACAATTTGCCTTTAATTTTTCTTCATTATTTGTTATACTTTTACACAGATAATATAATATATACATTTTTTTAAATTCTTTGTGTCATTGTATTGTCATTTAAAGTTAAAACATGAGTTAAAAGGTAAGATATTTACTTATCTGTAAACCTTACTATTGTGAATTCCTCTTTATATTAAATCTAATATTTACTTATCTCCCCGCGGAACAGAAAGCAGGGCCGCTACAAGCTGCACCAACATGTGACATGTGTCTTGCTGGTCCAGGTCTGATCTGCTGCCACGTGCCGCTGCCGCTGAAGGCGGAGCTGTGCCTGACGCTGGCGGCGCTGGGCGGCGGCGCGGCCACGGCGGGGCGCGTGTGGGCGGCGCTCGAGGCGGCGCAGCTGGTCTCCGTCGCCAAGGACAAGCGCGCGCTCAACGTGGAGCTGCTCGAGGTACTGGACGGGGGGGGGGGGGGTGAATGTGTGAAAGAAAGAAAGAAAACTTATTTATTGGCCATACATAAAGAGTATACAAATAATAACAATAAAATAGCATCATATAATAATAGAGAACAAACATAAAAGAATACAATAAAAAAAAGACATAGCTAACACAAAGACATCATCACAAACCAAAATACTAGTGATATAATACTAATTTTTGCTGCCGACTTAGAATTTCATATTAATTTTTTTTACAATTTTCTGTTAAAAACAATGCTAACAAGTAAACTGACCGACCAGTAAAGTTGTAATAACATAAGAGCCTTGATAACAATAAATGTTCCGGTCATTATCATAAACAATAATTGTATTATCAAACGTAATATAACAAATTTATAAAGGCCAACTAGGTCTCTGCCTCAGCGTTGCTTTGCAGCAACTATCAAATATTTACTGCTGAGCGATGTTTTTCAGCCGGAGCCTAACGAAGTACGAAAGTAAAAGCGTTTACGAAAAGTATAATCGGGCGAGGTGAACGGAAGTTGAGAGGGAGATATGTTCGTGAAGATAGAAAGAGAGGGAGAGAGTTTTAGTTTACGTGGAGTCGTGTGTGTGTGGCAGACGGAGTGTCGGCTGGAGCAGTACCCGCTGTCGCGCGCGTTCCTGTCGCTGCTGGACGCGCTGTGCGGCGCCGCCCCGCCCCCCCGCGCGCTGGGCGCCGGCGCGCGCGCGCCCGGCCTCGACCCCTACCTCGAGCACGCGCTCGTGCGCCTCGCGCTGCCCGCGCCGCACCGCATCTACGCGCGCCCCGCCGAGAAGTGGCAGGTACTGGCTATCGTCTCCGGCATAAATACTCGTTATGTAAATGTCACGGTCTCTCACTGTGACTGGTTTAGAAAAATACCTGTGACTGGTCATATCTGTGCCAGTTTAAAAAAAATTTCATCCATCTCGCTCGTGCTTAAGCGTTTACGCTAAGAGGAGGTGAGACAAAGGTAGTAGTTTTAGAATACCAATATCGATCAGTCAAGAACCTAGTATGTTGTCACGGGTACTTGTCGCTGATATTTTAAAACCAGTCACTGCCACAGCAAATATTGCCATGTACCTAGTACGACACAACTCTACAGATCAGTGACCTTACCTGCTCGTCTTCATCCTCCCTACTGTGCCCTCTTACTCCACACCACCTAAACTATAGCGTCTGCAAGTATTATTCAAATCCATCATTTTCTACTCGTACAACTATATCAGGTTATACTGGTTTGAACTGGTCGCTTTTGAGGTTAACGAGGAAGGGACTACATTTTGCAGTGGACATCAAGTTGCTGATGTGATGATTATGATGTCTTCCAATATAATAATCAAATATTCTCGCACCTCTCTGTTCTTCTTTCCTTCGATGTGGTTTGGTATTGGACAAGTTGTTGAGTGTGAAGCGTTTATTTATTATTATTCATTACTTACAGGTGCTATCCCTCTGCTTCCAATTGTTTGCACGCTGGCTCGACCAGTACGAACCCGCCGCGTCCGACTTCCCCCCTCCGAACAGAGAACCGGATACGAACCCACCTCCAGGGTTCAGGCTATTACTGCAACTACACACCAAGTCTGAGTTCCTTCGCTTAGTGCTGGCTACACTGGATGAGGCTCATGAGTTGATGGATCGCCAGCCGTCACCAGAACAGGTAAGCTAGCTGTAACTATGTAGGGACGTTCTCAAAGGTTGTGTAATTTTTGTGAAATATATTTTGGTACAATGAATTAAGCCGGTTTCCTCCGGTACCTCCTACTATACTCGCTTCGGTTTATTGTTAAGGTTCGTAAGCGAAACGAACCATTTTCTGAATAAAGCAATCAGACATTACACTGTTAAAAGTATTATTAACTAAACCATTGACTACACTCAATAATTGCTGAATCTATAATAATGTTATCCTGCCATCAGTCAGCTTCACCAAGGTGGTAGTGGAACTGTGTTATCCCTTAGTCACCTCTTATGACACCCACGTGAAGAGAGAGAGTGGCTATATACTAAAATTTAGTCATCTCTCAACTTCAAAATTTTCCCGTCCTTCATCACCATATATTTTTATATTTCAAAACTTTTTTGTTTCTTTATTTTAAGGAGTACGTGCACAAGACCCTGATAAGTACGCTGCAAATTCTAGAGCGAGCGTTGACGTTGGAACGTCCGCTTAACGTAGCGGCCGCTGAGGCGGGGCGGGCGGTCCTCGTTGTTGGATTGTCCAAACTTATATTGGGTATGTATTAAAGATTGAAAGATATATTAGATACTAGCGACCCGCTCCGGCATCGCACGGGTGCAATGCTTATACAAAATATAAAATACTAGCCGACCCGTGCCCACTTCGTTGCGCGTTAATTTAATTTTTAATATTTACTTCTAACGACGATATCCCAAAAACTATTCATCTAATTGATATAGTGTAAAGGGAAATTTTAATCTGCATTAAATGCCTAAGCTAACTAACATATTCATTTGGATAAGGATTAATACTAAAGTAAAGAAAATAGCTTTGAAAATAACGTAATGTTTTAATTTAAAATATGAACATAAAAGTGGTTATTGTAAGTCAACCATAAGAGATAGAGATATGCTATCGCGGACTTTTTTGTAGCATTTTTATAGATTTTGAATTCGCTAGTACATTATTTAACTATATCTTTGCTAGTTTACGCGGCGTTCGCGTGGAAAGCTCCCCGTTGGCGAGATTTTTTGCGACCTCTTCAACATTTATCGCCGTATTTCTGCGAATTTACATTAAAACATAATAAATTATATACCTAAACCTTCCTCAAGAATCACTCTTTCTATTGTTGAAAACCGTATAAAAATCCGTTGCGTAGTTTTCGAGTTTATCGCGTTCAGACAGACAGACAGGAGGACAGAAAGACGCGGCCGGGGGACTTATTTTTATAATAAGTATAGATAAATTAAATATTTGCAATCTAAGCGCAAAAAATGTGTTTATTTACGACATCAGTCGTGGTTACAATACATCAACTATATAGTGTATCAATCATGTTGTTGTACAGCGCCCGAGGGCCCCGAGAACAGCGACCGGCTGGTGACGTGCTGCCGCGTGCTGGAGCACGTGTCGCTGCTGCCCGAGGCTGCAGCACGGGCCGTCGCGCTGCTGTGTCGCGCGCTACAGTCTCCCGCCTGCGCCAGGCATCTGCTGGCCACTGTGCAGCACCGGCACGACCTCGCCGCTGACATTAGGTCGGTATAAGATGGTTTCTAAAACTGTATATAAACTACCTGACTCGATAGACCGGGAGATAGTGACACAAAATATTTGGTCATTTGTACCAGTATGGCGGTTCGTCAGGGGTCTAATTACGTAAAGGCAAAAAGGAAAATGATGGTCATAGCGCTCGCACCGGCGGCCCAATCGCGTGGGCGTTAATCGAACGCGTCGGATAAATAACGAGTGTCGAACGATTTGTTCCACAAAAATGCTTGTATTTTCAGATAGTCGGAAAAAAAAGAAGTAGGCGGTAGCGGAATGCCATACTTCTCGGGTGTGACTTACAGCCCGCCATACCGACGCGAATACATTAATTTAAATAAAACAATTTAACCATTTGTACCAGGCTCATTTTTGCAAAGCTAATCATCGTTGAGTAGCCATTCACGAAAATCACCTTGCCATACTTTTCCGACAGTTCCTAATGGCCGCCATACCACTGCAAAGGAGTAATTTTTTTATATTTCGCCAAACGATTTGTACCACCCTGAAACTTTTTTTATCAGTTCCCTGTATGATCATAAATAGAAGTCTGATAATGCCATACCTGTGGGAGGTGGCGAATGTTAACAATATTTTTTCAAAATCCTAAGATTTTATTCGTAATTCGAGTTTTTTTTCAAGTATGGCGCCACTTTTTCCCTCTACTACAAGTATGGCAAATATAATAATGGTCACATTGTATCGTATAATTTCCAAAAATCGAAATGCCATACTGGTACAAATCGTCAAATATTTTTTTTTTTTCACCTTTTACCTCAAGTCATCCGCCCGATGGTTACAATCTGTAATAATTTTTTTTAGGTGCAATTGCATCAAAATGACGAGAATACAATGATGCCATGATGTAAAAAATGATTTTACGTATTTTACAGTCGTATTTTAAAAACGTGTCAAATAAATAAGTATTTCAAGTATGGCAGCACTTTTCCCCCTACTAGAAGTATGGGATAAATAATAACGGTCACATTTTGTCAAATACTTTCCAATAATTCAAATGCAATACTGGTACAAATCGTTTGGCGAAATATAAAAAAAATACTCCTTTGCAGTAGTATGGCGGCCATTGGGAACTGTCGGAAAAGTATGGCAAGGTGATTTTCGTGAATGGCTACTCGACGATGATTAGCTATGCAAAAATTAGCTTGGTACAAATGGTTGAATAGGGTACTTTCCGTAGTGAAAAATAAATTATAAATTTTGATAAAAATTAAAATTTATATAGAAATACACCTAAATATTCTGATTTAGAATCATAAAAGCACATTATTGATTTATTATATTGAAATTAAAAGTCGTATATTTTAATCTGTATATCACGTGACCTAAAACACGAGCCGCCATGGTGTGACGTCATACGGGCAATAACAAAGTTCTGTCAGTGCTGTCAACAGCTAGTGTACATACTAATATCTATCAATTTTAACTTCAAGCAGTAATAGTTGTGTTCTTTCGTATAATAACTCTTCATATCTTGTTGTAACTGAAATAATATGCATTCATTACTAATTTGTTGATGGCTGTCATAGTAATTGTAGGTTATGTTACTCTCTTACTTACGTCATACACTTTTGTTATTGCCCATATTACGTCACCAAAATGGCTGTAGCGTTTTCGCGGTAATAAAAAAGGTTTAAAATTTAATTTAATTTTATGGCATGAAAACGTGTTTATTTTGCCGAAATATATTTTTTTTGTGGCTTTTTATTAGAAAATCAACATTTTGAAGTACTTTTTCAAACATAGTGGAATACCCTATTGTTTTATTTAAATTAATGTATTCGCGTCGGTATGGCGGGCTGTAAGTCACACCCGAGAAGTATGGCATTCCGCTACCGCCTACTTCTTTTTTTCCGACTATCTGAAAATACAAGCATTTTTGTGGAACAAATCGTTCGACACTCGTTATTTATCCGACGCGTTCGATTAACGCCCACGCGATTGGGCCGCCGGTGCGAGCGCTATGACCATCATTTTCCTTTTTGCCTTTACGTAATTAGACCCCTGACGAACCGCCATACTGGTACAAATGACCAAATATTTTGTGTCACTATCTCCCGGTCTACGACAGACGTTGTCTTTTTTTTTAACACGTGTTTTAATGCTTTATGCATTTTATTTGGGGTATGTGAGACTCCCACCGACTTCCTGGCATGTTACCCATTAGTGCCGGGGTCATAGGAATCCGGATTCTTTTGCAAACTCTGGCAGGGCAGACGTTTATCCGTCTCAAGAACTGTCAAATGTGTGAAGTTGAAATTATCTTTAGATTTTCTGAAATTGTCCAATTGTTGTAAGCAGTTATCTTAATTTAAATTTTTTCAATTAAGAATCTACTAAGATTTGAAAACACCAAAAATGGCTGATTCGGTCCAGCAGTTCTTGAATGTTACGTTTAAAAATGCATTTAGCATTTTACTTCTTTACGTATGTTTGTCATTTAAATTCTCTCAAACAGCTGGACCGACTCGGTTGAATTTTGTGTGTACTTTTCAATAGGTTAGTCAATGGTTTGAAAACACAATTAGACATAGTAGGTGGCGCTGTCGGTATCTCACATAAAATGTGAAGGTGCTTCAACAGGCAGGATAGCGTCTGGTGGGTCTGCAGCAGATATATAAAATACGATTCAGCCTGTAATATCTCACTGTTGGGCATAGGCCTCTTCCCCATGTAGGAGAAGGATCAGAGTTTAATCCACCACGCTGCTCCAATGCGGGTTGGCGGATATATTCCCTACTATGAGTAACGATCGCTATCAGGTGTACATGATAACAACCGGGACCGACGACTTAACGTGCTCTCTGAGGCACGGTGGGGTAACCCACAAGGACTGCACAAACACCCAGACCACGGCAAACATCTGTATGGCCAATACAAATGTTGTAGTGTGCGGGGATCGAACCCGCAACCGCCCGCGCAACAGTCAATCGCAATCCAGTGCTGTGACCGCTGCGCCAACGATATATAAAATAATAATATATATTTTAGGTATGGGTTCGTGGAGTGCCTGGAGGCGGAGGAGTGGGGCGCGGGCGCGGGCGCCGCGGCGCGCTCCGCCAAGGAGGGTGTTCTGATGCTGCTGCTGCAGCTGCTGCCCGCCGCGCCGCCCTCGCTGGCGCACTTCCTGCTGGGCTACAGCTTGAACGACGATGTCAGTCATCTCTATCACCGTTTTTTTATACAAATACTAGTGGACCTGGTAGACGTTGTCCGGAAAACAGCTACCAAATTCGATAGCTTACGTACCGATAACAGCGACACCTACCTGGTCCAATTGAGAGAAAAACTACCCTATCTCCTAAGTTGGACCAAATTACAGATGCTTGCAAAATTTGATAAAAATTGGTTCAGTAAATTCGAAGTTTATCGCCAACATACATCGTGACACGAAATTTTTATATAGATGTCGGCAAATAAGCATACTCTTACCTGATAATAAGCTTTTTTTTATGTACTAGGTTGGCAAACAAGCGTACGGCTCACCTGATGGTAAGACCGTAGCCTATAGACGCCTGCAACACCAGAAGCATCGCAAGCGCGTTGCCGACCCTATCCCCAATCCCCCCCAGGAGCTCTGGTAATCTTACCACAGGAACACAACATTGCTTGAAAGCAGTATTATTTAGCTGTGATCTTCTGTATTCTGTATATTTCTGTATATGTATGTATCCTTCTCCTACATAGGGAAGAGGCCTATGCCCAACAGTGGGATATTACAGGCTGAATCGTGATTGTGATCTTCTGTACGGACGCCGCGTTGGCGCAGCCGTCACAGCACTTCATTGCGATTGGCTGTAGCGCGGGCGGTTGTGGGTTCGATCCCCGCACACTACAACATTTGTATTGGCCATACAGATGTTTGCCGTGGTCTGGGTGTTTGTGCAGTCCTTGTGGGTCTCCCCACCGTGCCTCGAAGGGCACGTAAAGCCGTCGGTACTGGTTGTTATCATGTACACCTGATAGCGCCAACCCGCATTGGAGCAGCGTGGTGGATTAAGCTCCAATCCTTCTCCTACATGGGGAAGAGGCTTATGCCCAATTGTGGGATATTTCAGGCTGAATCGTATATCGTATCGTATTCTGTAAGTTCGAGGTACTCCCCCAGACGGGCTGCTCCTGATTTTGAGCAGGATATCCTGCCATGTCCAACCTAGGCAAATTTTTATTTCTTTCCTTATTTTTTGGTTTTCTTTTGTCGTTTCTCCTTTTCTGAACTCCTTATACCTTCGTTTTTGTTTCATTTTAAAGTTAGTTTCCTTAAAAATTTAATATTGTTTTTTAGATATCTCGCAGTGTCCTCCAAGAGGCGGGTAGTGCGGGAGCACCTCGGACTTGCTTCCACTCTATACTAGACATACTGGAAGAGTACATTGCGCCCAGTGGGGATACGCAAAAGTAAGTAACAAGAATGTTAAACATTTTAAAAATTGGCAGATTTTTAGAAGAAAAATAAGAAAATAGAATTAATGTTAGCAGGCACTAGCACTTTAGTTCAGTTAGTTTGCTAAATTTTATCTGACTGTTACGCATTACTGTTCGCATGCCACCAGTTTTTGAATGGAATTTAGTTTAACAACCATAGGTGTGGAACTTCTGCTATAGTTCGGCTTCTATAAAATACACTTAATGTAAATAGGGTATCTTTTTTATCTTACCCAGAGAAGCGTCGACGCTCATCGAGAGCTGTTATCGCCTGTTATATTGGATCTGCGCCCGCCCCGCCACCTCCCCGCCAGCTCTGCGGTTTCTGCGGGCGAGGGACTACTTCCTAGCCAGACATGCCAAGGCTGTGGTCAATCTTGAGGTGCGCTTATGCCAAATTATGCTATTATATATCTTATACATATATCATGATTAAGTTATAGATATAAAATTATAAATTTCATTTGTTATACATACATATATGTAGATATTAGTATGTAGTTTGTGAAGCAAAAAAATTAACACTGTTTACTACTTGGGGTTTTATTTATACGTGCATTTATTAAAAAACGAGTGTGCTTTAGACCAGTGTTCCGCAAAGGGTGTACCGCGGCACACTGGTGTGCCGTGGTCGTTTATTGGTGTGCCTCAGAAAAATAAAGTTTACGTTTATTGATTGATAATAATAAATATTGTTTCGATGATTAAAAAATAAATGTTGCTTAATGTTACTTAAAAAATGACTTTTTATTTGTGGTGTACCTCCAAAATATTTTCCTATTCCTAGGTGTACCTTGAACACAAAAAGTTTGCGGAACACTGCTTTAGACCACACGACTGAAGTAAAACTTCTTTAGTTCCTATAGTAATATACAAAACGTAATTCTCTCTCTTTCTATCTTCACTAACTTATACCTCCCTCTCAACTTCTGTTCGTCTCGCCAGATCATATTTTTGTCACGCACTCACACTCTCAGCTTACAGCTTACTCCCCTAGTCAAGTGTGCGTAAAGAAGTTTTACTTTAAAAATTTTGATTCAACATTTTGACTAGCCCATTGGCCCAGTTTGTAGTGACTTGCTTTCTGCTCCGGGGGTTGTGGGTTCGATTCCCATCATGAGTCTGGGTGTAATATGCATATTCATTTATGTATTATTTATAAGTATGTTTATCGAAAAAAAAAAAATGTAGCTAGACCAGTCAGCTGTTACGTATAACAGAAGCATTAAGTTGCTTATTTTAGCAACAGACGACTGTGTGTGTATTGTGTAGATGTTTATTTCATATTTATTTCAAACATCTATATTGTTCTAAGATCCGGAATATAACAAAATCTTCCCTCATCTGTTAATTAGATGAAACAATTATTATAGGCTGATTTAAATATTGTGAATTTGTAAAAACAACCTCTGCCACCATAAGCCTGCTGCAAATAATAATACTTAAAAAAAAATTTTTCTTCTAAAAAATCTTTTCCTTCTCATGTTAATTACATGTAGTAAGCTAAAACCGTCAATATTTTACATTATATACCTGACTATAGTAGGCACCCATCTCTATGATTGCTATACTTACCTGCAGCCAGGTTACTGCTGACTGAGGTTACTGAAAAATTGTTTCATCTAATTAACAGATGAGGGAAGATTTAGCTTCTCGGATCTTAGACCATATTGGCTTTCTGCTAAGTAAACCACGAAGCATTGAGTCGGCCACGTCAACAACACGCCACCTCTGGTTGCAGACGGCGTCCCCGGCGACGGTGTCGGCGCGCTCGTGGGCTCTGCGCGCGTGCGCGTGCGGCGCGGCGGCGGCGGGCGCGGGCCGCCACCACGCCGAGCTGGCCGCGCTGCTGACTGCGCTGGCGCAGTCGCACGCGCGCGATCAGGTACGCTCTACTGTCTCTACTATCATTGCGTTTGTTGCGCGCGTGCGCAACTTAACAACAGACCCTATCCCCAATCCCCCCCAGGAGCTCTGGTCACCTTACTCAACACAATACTGCTTGAAAACAGTAGTAGCCATTCGGGCTGTTCCATATTTTGAGTAGGAAATTGTCTGTTGTGCCCTACCGCAGTTAATCTCTAGACAAGTAGTGTAGTAAGTAACGATCGCTTTGGTGTAGTGGTGCGAGTAGTGGCCTGAAACATCGAAAGTTGCCGGGTTCGATTCCCGCTCGGAATGTATATTTGATTTGTACAAATATTTCTTTCTGGTTTGGATATCTGTCCTTGCCTGTTTTCTCATCGTGCCTCGGAGAGCACGTTCCGGTTCTTATCATAAATACCTGATAGCGAACGTTATTCATAGTATCCCCACATATCTGCCAACCCGCAGTACAGCAGCGTGTTGTATTAAGCTGCAATCCTTCTCCTATGAGAAAGAGGCCTATGGCCAGCAGTGGGATGTCTAAGTATTAGCGTGAGTGTGACGGCAGGAGTGGGAGTGGTGCGTGCTGCGGCGCCTGCTGGAGTCGCTGCCGGTGCGCGTGACGGCGGCGCCCGAGCCCGCCTGGGAGCTGTTCCACGCCAGCCAGCTGCGCCGCGCCATCGCCGACTGCGACCTGCCCACCGGTGACCTATCTCTACACTACACATGTCGCCCACCTACTACTTGCTATATCTATATCTGTAACACACAACACACACACGGCCGTCTGTCCCTAAAGTAAGCAACTTAAGGTGAGGATGTAGACCGCTAATTACCCCTCTGGGTGGTGAGGCGCGGCATTGTATCGGACCGCCCGAAACTGTTATTATTTTTTGTATTTTTTAAAGTTTTTGTACCAAAAAGTGAACTAAATTAAATTTTAATAAACATAGACTACGTAGTTTGAAAAGAAGGAAATTATGGTATAAATTTCAAATTTAAAAGAAATATTTTTTCCTACAAATGTTTACAGGGTTTTGCTTCAATTTATGCTATGTTTAGGATTTTTTATGATCGAGTCAAGTTAATCTAATCGTGTAACGAACTTACAAGGGCCCTAGATAATATCCTTGAGTATAGCATATTTTTTTTTCAGGCCGATAAATAAAGCGGAAGTAAATTTCCTGTTTTTTTTTGCTAAGCGCTTCTCACTGCTTATTTGCCAATATATGGCCTTAATGCTTGTGTTATGAAGTAACAGCCGACTGCAATGCAATATAATAAATGCAATGCACCTTTGCTTTTTTCACTTTGTTGTTTAGTTCTTCAGTTCGAATATCTTCCAACCCTAAGAGAGTCCATTCATTTTTTTTCCTAACTTTTTTTTTATAATTTTCTGATTATATTCATATTTTCATATTATTTTGAAGTAAAACTCCTTTGCGTACGCTTGACTTGGGGAGTAAGCTGGTGAATGTATGACGACAAGTGTGATCGGGCGAGGTGAACGGAAGAGAGAGAGAGAGTTACGTTTCGTATATTACTGTAGGAGCTATAGAAGCTTTACTTCAGTCGTGTGGTCTAAAGCACACTCGTTTTTTTTTTAAAGTATTATATTAAACCTTTGATAATAGTGAAGGTTATATAATATCAATTGGTTAGGTCTGGGAGGTAAGCGCATCAGCGTGTCACGTGTGCACGCACTACTAACACGCGAGCTGGCGACGCTGCGAGCGTCCGCGCCGCAGAGGAACCTCGTCGCCTTGGAGATACAGAAGGTAAGCCACAGATACTATTATCGTGTAACTCATTTACATTTATAATTTTATACTAGCCTTTTCTTTGGCAGATTGTACTTCTTAATTTTTTTTTTGAATTTATTGATGCTATAATAATGCAGCAAAATTGGTATTAATTTTTGGAGTTTACTCCTTAAGAATCGATTTCCATATAAGGCCCCCGGTATGAAAAAATATGACGATTAAAAGCTACTGAACGAATGACCTCGTTACGTTTCTCGTAACGCCATCTATCGGAACCCTATTGGGTTCTGATAGATGGCTTTATTTGATTCGTTTATTTACCATTAGAAATGATATTAATCTTTTTTTAGACTAGTAAGCCTTTATTGTGTCTATTTATCACCTATTTGACAGTCGATTTGAAGGAGTAAACTCGAGTCGTGCGTCGGAGCTGACTTTTTTTTCTTAAATCGTAAAGGGCCCCGTAGACGATCAAATATTTGATCAAACTTCATATCAAATTTCTGTTTGACAAACGTGTTTGTCAAATTATTTGATCGTGTGCGGGGCTGTGGGTTTTATTTGATATGTTTGTTATATGAAACATGAAGTTTGATCAAACATCTTTGACAAACAAGTTTGATCGTTTACGGGGCCCATAATAGATGTTAAAACATGTCGATATCTACTGCAGCATTTACTTCTCATTTGACAGGTATTAGATTACGTGACGGAAGTAAACAAACAACGCAATTTAGCGGCCACCCTCACACACTACTACGACTCGTGGCGACAACTCACTGAAATACTGTTCTGCGTGGCACCTCAAGACCTTCTGAATCTTGAATCCAGGAAGAACCTCCTTCTAAACATTCTACAAGATCTTTTGAATAAAATACCACCTTCGGATGTTTTACCACAAATTGGGAATTTGGCGTCTGGGACAATATTGTTACTACTGGTTAACCTGCGTCATTGTTACATTCTCCAGAAGAGAGAATCTTCGTTGAAAACTGCCGAATTCGAAACCAGTTTCTTCGGACCTTCGAACCAAATCATGCAAACGAAATCTCTAACTTTGAAGTTTATTTTGCACAAGATTCTAAGTTGGATCTTAGTGTCGGGAGTATCTACGCAAAAGATGAGAGTTAATTTGTACGGAGCACTCCTTAACTTCTTAAATATAGTCAATTTGAAGCCTAGTTCTGCTGATCCAGAAGAGGAGCTAAATGCAACGTACGTAAGTCGACTCGATAGTTCGAAAGCGCGCCCGAGCAGAGAAGAATCGACCTTAAAGTCCATGGCTATAGAGGTGATAAACAGTTTCGGTGAGAACCTTTGCTCTATAGTGTGCAGTGACTGTATCGGCGGTGGTCACGACGTCTGCCGCATGGTTGCACTGTCTTGTTTAGACACGATGATTGAAATCAACCCTGGGACCGACTGGATGAACACGTTGACCAATCAAGGATATTTGAGGAGCCTTATTGATAGTCTTTTGCAAGACGACGAAGGTTTAAAAGAGGTTAGTGAAAAACATTTTTGTTTTGTTTGCTAAGTTGTGTGTGTATAAAAAAAATGTAGACGTAGGTACTCAACGAAACAGTCAATTAAATACGCATTATTAGTGTTAACTCAAAAAGTAGTCGACAGATCTCGATCAAATTTAAATGGGACCATAATGATACGCACCAGCTTTCGATATATATTTTTTTTAAATCGGTACACTCAGTAAAAAGTTATGAGGTAGCACACATAAAAGAAATATGCTCCAATTTATAACAGTAACTATAACTTCCTTATTTTTTTAAATACGGTAAAAAAAATTTTAATTAAATATTTTGCTAAACTACTAAACTACTAAAATCATCATCATACTAATAATTGTACCTTATATTCCAGGCACTGGAGCCGAACCCCAAGTCGCTGCGCGTGCTGTACGTGTTCGAGTCGAAGATGGCGCTGCTGATCAAGCTGGCGGGCACGCGCGCCGGCGCCGAGACGCTGCTGGCGCAGGGCGCGCTGGCGGCGCTGGCGGGCCTGCGCGCGCTGCACTGCCACCCCGACGTGCACGCCGCCGCCGAGCGGGACCAGGACTTCGTGCCCTCCGTGCCCACCCGGTGAGGAGCAATACTCACGCTTGACTTGAGGAGTGAGCTGGCGGCGCTGGCGGGCCTGCGCGCGCTGCACTGCCACCCCGACGTGCACGCCGCCGCCGAGCGGGACCAGGACTTCGTGCCCTCCGTGCCCACCCGGTGAGGAGCAATACTCACGCTTGACTTGAGGAGTGAGCTGGCGGCGCTGGCGGGCCTGCGCGCGCTGCACTGCCACCCCGACGTGCACGCCACCACCGAGCGGGACCAGGACTTCGTGCCCTCCGTGCCCAACCGGTGAGGAGCAATACTCGCGCTTGACTTGAGCAGTAAACTGGCGGCGCTGGCGGGCCTGCGCGCGCTGCACTGCCACCCCGACGTGCACGCCGCCGCGGAGCGGGACCAGGACTTCGTGCCCTCCGTGCCCAACCGGTGAGGAGCAATACTCACGCTTGACTTGAGGAGTGAGCTGGCGGCGCTGGCGGGCCTGCGCGCGCTGCACTGCCACCCCGACGTGCACGCCGCCGCGGAGCGGGACCAGGACTTCGTGCCCTCCGTGCCCAACCGGTGAGGAGAAATACTCGCGCTTGACTTGAGCAGTAAACTGGCGGCGCTGGCGGGCCTGCGCGCGCTGCACTGCCACCCCGACGTGCACGCCGCCGCGGAGCGGGACCAGGACTTCGTGCCCTCCGTGCCCAACCGGTGAGGAGCAATACTCACGCTTGACTTGAGGAGTGAGCTGGCGGCGCTGGCGGGCCTGCGCGCGCTGCACTGCCACCCCGACGTGCACGCCGCCGCGGAGCGGGACCAGGACTTCGTGCCCTCCGTGCCCAACCGGTGAGGAGCAATACTCACGCTTGACTTGAGGAGTAATCTGGCGGCGCTGGCGGGCCTGCGCGCGCTGCACTGCCACCCCGACGTGCACGCCGCCGCGGAGCGGGACCAGGACTTCGTGCCCTCCGTGCCCAACCGGTGAGGAGCAATACTCACGCTTGACTTGAGGAGTAAACTGGCGGCGCTGGCGGGCCTGCGCGCGCTGCACTGCCACCCCGACGTGCACGCCGCCGCGGAGCGGGACCAGGACTTCGTGCCCTCCGTGCCCAACCGGTGAGGAGCAATACTCACGCTTGACTTGAGGAGTAAACTGGCGGCGCTGGCGGGCCTGCGCGCGCTGCACTGCCACCCCGACGTGCACGCCGCCGCGGAGCGGGACCAGGACTTCGTGCCCTCCGTGCCCAACCGGTGAGGAGCAATACTCACGCTTGACTTGAGGAGTAAACTGGCGGCGCTGGCGGGCCTGCGCGCGCTGCACTGCCACCCCGACGTGCACGCCGCCGCGGAGCGGGACCAGGACTTCGTGCCCTCCGTGCCCAACCGGTGAGGAGCAATACTCACGCTTGACTTGAGCAGTAAACTGGCGGCGCTGGCGGGCCTGCGCGCGCTGCACTGCCACCCCGACGTGCACGCCGCCGCGGAGCGGGACCAGGACTTCGTGCCCTCCGTGCCCAACCGGTGAGGAGCAATACTCACGCTTGACTTGAGGAGTGAGCTGGCGGCGCTGGCGGGCCTGCGCGCGCTGCACTGCCACCCCGACGTGCACGCCGCCGCGGAGCGGGACCAGGACTTCGTGCCCTCCGTGCCCAACCGGTGAGGAGAAATACTCGCGCTTGACTTGAGCAGTAAACTGGCGGCGCTGGCGGGCCTGCGCGCGCTGCACTGCCACCCCGACGTGCACGCCGCCGCGGAGCGGGACCAGGACTTCGTGCCCTCCGTGCCCAACCGGTGAGGAGCAATACTCACGCTTGACTTGAGGAGTGAGCTGGCGGCGCTGGCGGGCCTGCGCGCGCTGCACTGCCACCCCGACGTGCACGCCGCCGCGGAGCGGGACCAGGACTTCGTGCCCTCCGTGCCCAACCGGTGAGGAGCAATACTCACGCTTGACTTGAGGAGTAAACTGGCGGCGCTGGCGGGCCTGCGCGCGCTGCACTGCCACCCCGACGTGCACGCCGCCGCGGAGCGGGACCAGGACTTCGTGCCCTCCGTGCCCAACCGGTGAGGAGCAATACTCACGCTTGACTTGAGGAGTAAACTGGCGGCGCTGGCGGGCCTGCGCGCGCTGCACTGCCACCCCGACGTGCACGCCGCCGCGGAGCGGGACCAGGACTTCGTGCCCTCCGTGCCCAACCGGTGAGGAGCAATACTCACGCTTGACTTGAGGAGTAAACTGGCGGCGCTGGCGGGCCTGCGCGCGCTGCACTGCCACCCCGACGTGCACGCCGCCGCAGAGCGGGACCAGGACTTCGTGCCCTCCGTGCCCAACCGGTGAGGAGAAATACTCACGCTTGACTTGGGGAGTGAGTTGGTATCCACCAGCTCACTCCCCGTGACGTGAACGTTACGAAAAGTGTGAACGGAAGTTGAGAGGGAAATGTAAGTTAGCGAAGATAGAAGAGAGAGAGTTACGTTAATAACATGTCTGATTGTTTATATTCAGGTTCCGTCAGATCTTGGTCCCGAGCTTGGCGCTGTGCGACGCGCTGCTGACCACGCTGGGCACGTACAACCACAGCTGCGTCTTACACACCGTGCATCTGCTGCTCAGCCATCTCGAGTGTGTCGACATGGTTTTACGGTGAGTGACCACACACGTACATGCACACGAAAACACAGACACACACGCAAACATATATGTACACGCGTACAAGAACGGATACGTGCACACACAACATGTTTTTACGTTGGTACTGTTTTTGCAGCTTGGAGTTAATTTTTTAAATTACGTGAGGCTTTCAGTTTCTTGTTAAATTTTACATTTACAGTCACAGTACTGCGCTGTGCTGCTTCGAAGGCCGCAGGTCGATCTCCACTCATGACAACGAGTGTATTGATTGTTGGCGCGTTGTACCTAAATCTATACCCTGTTTTTTTTCGGTACGGACTAAATTGACACATGCAAATGTCAATTTTCGAAATAATGATACCAGCTTTTTTGTAATAGTGTTGTATACCGATTTTATGAATACAATACCGGTTTTATGAATCGTAACTTTTTACTTTTACCACATAATTTTATTATTATTTGACAATAGACGAATCTTTTAAAAATCATGGTAACTATGGAGCATCACAGATAAAAAAAATATTTATTAATATTTAATAAAGCCGAGGATAAAATAGATAGGTAATGTCTACCGAGAGTCCGAGACAGAAATTTTGAGTAATTTGATAATTTCATATTTTAACATTTTGACTAACTTAAGGTTGCTTATAACACTAGGTACATTACCTAAGGGTGCATTTTCATGTGACGCTAGACGCTGGTTTTGAGCGTCAAATTGGGTCACGTGATGGCAATTGAACTATGCGCCATATTGAAAAAATGGTAGCGATAAATTTCAGCGTTTAGCGTCAAATTCAAGCGGAAAATAAAGAACGTTAGTATCGATTATCGAAACGACTTTCGATAATCGATAGTCGATACTAACGTTTTTTTAGTATGATAGTTGTTTAGTTTTTATTATTGTGATATTTTTTTTCACTATAATAAAAAATGTGTTTATTCACTTTGAATGGTAATTAAATTTACTGAAAGATAATTTTTACATTAATAGTATTGAACCACTATTGAACTAAATAACACTTTACACTGCTGAGAGGGAACTTGTTTATTTAAATGCCCCATCTTGTATTTTAAGATACGAGGTTGCGCTTGACAAAATTTTTTGAACTGAGATACGGGATTGTGTTTTGTTAAATAAAAAAAAAATAATGAATAATTTTATTTATAACTTTACAGAGCTATGATCTAATTTTATTGATTAATTTCATTTCGTAAAATTAATCAAAAAATTGTATGTGGTATTTTTAAGTATTTGTTTTTATTTATTTCTACACTCGCTATTTATTATTTATAATATCACAAAGTAACAGCTGATTGTTGTTTTATAAGGATCGATTACTATTGATTATCGATATAACTGTTCGAGTTACGCTTATCACCCGTTAAAAAGCTAAACTACAAATAGCTTTTTCGCTACACTTTTTTCAAGATGGCGCATAGTTCAATTGTCATCACGCGACCAAATTTGACGCTCAAAACCAGCGTCAAGCGTCACATGAAAATGCACCTTAAGTTTGTAATGTACCGAATGTTAAGGTTATAAAAAATATATATATTTTATTTTATTGTTTGAGTATTTGATATTTTGCTACCTTAACTTTCTTTTATTATTGTTTAGTTTTTTTTTTGTAAATGACATTTTTTTACTTTCATTAAGTGTGTGTATCAATCACCTTAAGGCGAAATAAATGTTTTCATTTCATTTAATTTCATTTCAATTTGCATGTGGTTACTAAGATTAATAAATACTTTAAAAAAATAAGTGTTTTTCATTTATCATAAATCTATACATTAGCCATACAGGTACATACATTATATAGGTATGCCTATAGGTACATTACGGTTGTCGCCACATACTAAAATTTTAAAGACAAAGATTTTTGTAAATATTACTGAAAAACGATACTATATTGTAAATTACGTAAAGTTACGGTAGTGGCACATCACTATTAATGATTCGCAAAAAACTAGCAACACAGCTTATGTCAAATTAGTCCGTACCGAAAAAAAACGGAGTATAAATATATATATAAAATGCTTTGTTAGTACGTAAAAACACAGTTTTCTCTATCATCACCAAACCCAATCAACTTTCCGTTGGTGTGGCAAATACCCCTTGGTCTCCAGGTGGTAGTAAAGGAATTTGGTCGCGGTTGGTGAAAGTGGGTGGTGATAGGTGGTGAAAATGTTAAAACCTTTTCTGACGCATTGTCATGCGTTGTATATATCCTTACAAGACCAATGCACTCCAATATGGTATATAACCTGTTTCGTATGTAACAGAGCGGCGCACCCGAGCTCGCCGCAAGGGCTGCTGCTGGAGCTGGAGGCGCTGACGTCGGTGGTGTCGCGCACGTCCAACAGGGAGGTGTTCGGCGCCGTGCTGTGTGACACGGCGCTGCAGTCGGCCGCGGCGGGCGTGCAGCGCGTCCAGTTCCTCATGCTGGCGCTGCTGCCGCGCTTCCAGCAGCCGCCGCCCGACGACCCCGAGCTGGACTCCACCCTCTACTACAAGGTACGTCTTGCTACTTAATTTATTATACACATATTGTAAAGCTGAAGAGTTGTTTGTTTGTGGTTCTACTGGGAACTACGGGTTCGAATTGAAAAATTCTTTTTGGGTTGGATAGTCTATAGGAAGGAAGAAATGAAGAAACAATGAATGTTTTAGTCTTAAATATGCTTGTTTTTATCTAATATAACAAAATAATTTGTCCAAATGTTGTATGATAGATAGCATACGAGTAAAAGATTTAGGATTGTTTTTTTATGTTCGATGTTTTAAGTCTATGGAAGTAACTTCCATGCTGCAAAGTGAATTGGGTTAAATAACAATCAAAAATTACTTCATTCAGGCTTTTGAATCGTCATTTTACAAATTAAAATGTTAATTATCACTAAAAGTGAAGCTATCACCTGAATGTAGGTTTTTTATTTATTTATTTATTTTTTAAACCAACAGCTTTACAAATTATAAATCTTATAGCTATGTACATGTAATATAGTATTGCCAATGATAGGTTTCCCTTAAATTAACATAATTATAACACTGTAACAATCAAACTAAAAAAAGCTAAAGACGAGTTGCTAAAAGTGCTAAAAAGATTCTGGAGAGAACGGAAAGAAACTCCGCAGTAACCCTTTTAAACAAAATGCGTCAAAACAACGTTTAAATGTACTAGTAATAAGTAGGCATGCACATAGTGACACGCGTCAAGATCTATTATGTTGATTCCCCCCGCGTAGATCGTGTGGAACCTGCTGATGTTCGCGCTGAACACGCTGGAGGAGGCGTGGGCGGGCGGCGCGTGGGCGGAGGGCGGGCGGCGGGCGGGCGGCGCGGCGCTGGCGCTGCTGCAGGCGCTGCTGCTGCGGCGGCGCGCGCACGGCAAGCTGCTGGCCACCGTGCAGCACCAGCTCACCGGCGTGCCCTCCATGACGCTCATAGGTGACGCCGTCTCGCTACCTACTTGACCGTGCTTTTTGAAGTGAAACTTCTGTAGGCGCATGAAAATTTGAGCGAACGGTAACGCGGCAACGTATCACGTGGTCAGTACTTGGATGGGTGACCGCCTGGGAACACCACGTGACGTGGCTTGCGTTTTCAATTAGTTTGCCAAAGAAGTTTCACTTCTGACATGTGTTTTGTACGCACGTAATTTTTTTTATACAGCAACGTCGGCAAACAAGCTCACAATTAATGGTAAGCGATTGCCGTAGCCTATAGACGCCTGCAACGCCAGAAGCATCGCAAACACGTTGCCGACCTTACTCCCGACCCTCCCCAGGAGCTCTGGCCACTTAACTCACCACAGGAACACAACACTGCTTGAAAGCAGTATATATTTTTTAGCTGTGATCTTGTGTAAGTTCGAGGTACTGCCCCAGTCGGGCTACTCCAGATCTAAAGAGATTATTTTGTAATTATAATTCTAAAATTTAATTAAAAGTTGGACCTCACTTAGCTGGATAATCCTTTATTTGTCGATATGCGTTGGCGCAGTGATCACAGCTTTATCTGTTACGCGAGTTTGATCCCCGCACATAACGAACATTTGTATTGGCCATATAGATGTTTGTCGTGGTTTGGCCGTTTGTGTATTGTGTGGGTTTCCGGACCCCCGACAGGAGAAAATCCTACTGAGGGGCGTTGAGTGTGAGGCGTTTTTGAAGTAAACTTCTTTAGGCGCATGAGGGGTAAAATTTGGGCGACCGGTAACGCGGCAGCGTCATGACGGTCAGTACTTGGATGGGTGACGGCCTGGGAACATTTTTTTCAAATTAGTTTGTCAAAGAATTTTCACTTCTGACATGTGTACTTTGTACGCACGCAATTTTTTATGTACTATTTATATGTATGCAATAATAAATGTGTGCGTAGACATGAAGAAGCTGCTGGGCGAGTCGTTGGCGCCGTCCCCGTCGGTCCAGTCTGAAGCGCGCGCGGCGCTGGTGACGCGGTTGCGCGACAAAGCGCTGCAGCGCCGGCGCGAGCTGCAGCTGTGCACGCACGCCGCGCACGCAGCGCTGCAGCTGCTGCACGCGCACGCGAGGCGAGTGCTGCGGGTCTCGCTGCCGGACCAGCTCGCGATGGACACCGACGGTGAGTACTCCTCTCCGTTGTACATATTTTGAACTTGGAATACGAGGCGATGCGAGGCGGACAATAATCTCTTTTGTTTATTGGTAATTTGAATATCGAACAAGTCTCTTTTTTTACATTAGTCTATTTTGCGATAAGAAAGTAGTGGCGGTAAAGTCCGGTCGCCGAAGAGAAAGAAATTCGTACACCGACCCCTCATCTTTTGTCTTTGTCGCTCGCGTATGAACATATTGCGGTTGCGCTCACACAATACGGGGTCACTTCACCTGTCTGATGTACGAATTTCTTTCTCTTCGGCGACCGGACTTTAGCTATACTTTTTATTAAAAAGAATTCATGAGGACAAATACAATTTTAATGTCGATTCAAGATTGCTTTTGAAGCCTATTTAAATTAAATTATAATTGATGACATTGATTTCGAGTACAAATGTGAGCCGAACGCAAGCAAAAATTATGCAATTGTTGCTCACTACAATATTGCAATTCCATAAAGTGATAACCAAGAATAATCAGATCGAACGCATTTAACTTGAATGTTGAAATAGATTTCTCTATGAAACCGATTATTCTATATGAAAACCCGGATAAAATGTGTACTATTAGTTATTAATAAGATATCTTTCCAGCGATGACCAAAGCGGCAGCGATACGCGGCGCCTTGAGCGAAGACGCCGTGATGTTGCGGAAAGAACTACAAACAGTCTTCAATGAACGATTTGTTGATGAACTGCTCGAGACAGTTAAGGTACGGCTACTTTCTGTGTAATATAGCTTTTTAATGAACAGAGAACTATCAAAATCTGTTTAGTAGATTTGAAGTTTCAAATAGAATTAACAATATAAGCATAGATGTTAGTATGGTTGAAAACATTAATGTGTTTGATACTCGTAATTATGTTGAACTAAAGAATATAGTCGAAAGTTATAAGATCGCGTTTATGTCCAATGGGCATGACGACAGTATCAAAAAATCGTCAATTTAATGATTTCAGGGGAACACTCATATTCAAAAAATTCTAAATACTGGTTTAGTTTTATGTAAAATAATAAGATTATTGTGATTTTCGATAAAATAAAACATTAAAATACTGCAATCGGCCATTTTGATTGAAACACAAATTACAGCATATGACGTCACAACATAACATAATACGTCAGGCGCGCTTCGAAGAGTAAAGTAAAAAGTAAGGCCCACTTTATATTGTGACGTCAAAGCCGACGCCATGACACCTGCAGCCGTTTTGCCGCTCTCATTGAAAACATATTAGAAAAGTAGTTTTAAACATCCTTAAACTTATGTTTATTACCGAAATATAGGTATTTTCGTAAATAGTAAATGTGTACCCACATTATGAAAGAGGTTTTCAAAATCTTTCGTCATGCCCATTATTTAGGAGTTTTTCTGACGGATTGTCTAAGTCTCGAAAGGTGATTCTTAAATAATATTACAAACTATGTAAAATAAATATTTATAAAGAGTTGCAAAAGCAGAATATTATATAAAATATTTTAGTCTCCGACTGTTTTGTTTTGATTTTGTAATGTTATACAAGTTAATATGAGTATTAACCGTTTTCTGTCGCGTAGCTTCGCTTTATATATCGTAGCATCGTATCGCTTACAGAGGAAAGCTAGCATTAAATGTAATGTATTTTGTTTCAGAACCAGCCGCCCGTCCAGAGCGGGTTCCTCGAAGTGCTCGTCAAGGATATCAAGACGATGATACAGTTCTCGCCGTACTAACTCCCACGACCTAATGTTTAAATTGTTATAAGTGATTTTGTACTAAGTTTATTGAAATTAAAAATATATGATTTTTGTAATATATGTTTTTAACTGTTACACATCCATTAATATTAATAATGTAAAGATAGACCGTTTCGCTTAGTATCAGGTTAAACTTGTATTTAAGCATTTCTTTCGTATATGATCAAGACTTACATTTATTCAATGATCATTGAAACAACGTAATCCTTATGGGCCCCGTAAACGATCAAACTTGTTTGTCAAACATGTTTGATCAAACTTCATGTTTCATAATATAACAAACATATTAAAAAAACCCGCAGCCCCGCACACGATCAAATAATTTGACAAACACGTTTGTCAAACAGAAATTTAATATGAAGTTTGATCAAATATTTGATCGTCTACGGGGCCCTTTAAATATAGTTTGATATTTTGATAACTGAAAGCTGGACTTGAATTTTATGTGAAAATTTTACTTGGCAACATTAATATCACTGAACTCATGTTAGTGCGCTTTTCAAAACAAAAATTTCTATATTAATATGTACCTAAAATATACGATTCAGCCACGATACATCCCACTGCTGGGTAGTGGCCTCTTTCCCCATGTAGAACATCGGAGCTTAATCCACCACGCTGCTCCAATGCGGGTTTGCGGATATATTCCCTACTATGAGTAACGATCGCTATCAGGTGTACATGATAACAACCGGGACCGACGGCTTAACGTGCTCTCCGAGGCACGATGGGGAACACAAGGACAGATATCCAAACCGGAAAGAAATATTTCTACAAATACAAATATCCACCCCGAGCGGAAATCGAACCCGCAAACCGTCGGTGTTTTAGGCGACTACATGCACCAACTACACTAGAGCGGCTGTTACTAAGAAGCGGCGATAGAGATTGTACCTAAAATAAACGGGTAATATTTATACGCACGCCGTCACGAAAAACCGCCACCCTGAAATTAGTTAGTCAACAAAGAAGAAGTTATCAACGTGAAGTTAGCTAGCCACTGAAGCATAGCTTCTTACGTGCGTACATGTATTACAAATTAAAACTGCTTGGATCAGTTGCGGCAACTATTTTCTGATGCTACTCTAAGTTGTTTTTATTTTCCGTTCTTGTTCAGCGTTCGTGCTATGGGGCTGATTTTTGAGTCGCGCTGTCCGGAGTCTGTTACCGTGCTGAGAATCAAAATGTATGAACTTCTGAAATGCTTCTGAATGACGCTTATGTGTCGGAGGCCGTCAGCGTCATGCATCGGTACCTTGTAGCCGGCTCTGACCATGTTGACGTTAACTATTTTAATTTTGAAGCGAAAAATTGAGAAAGGTAGGTATATTCTACAAAAATTTAGAAGAAGTCTTGAGAAAGTTATATCTACGATTTTGTCAAAAAAAGTTAATATTTCCATATTGCGATATAACCTTATATTTACTGATTAATCAACTTCGTGTCTTGTCTATTCTACGTGGCTAGAGAATATACAAAGAAAATATAATGCTGTCATGGCACGAGTTAAAGCTATTAATCGTAACTAATAACAAATCGTACTATGATTGCCATTAGATTGTAACAGAACCGTTTTATAAAGATGGCTGATGGCTCCTGTTTAATTAGTTTTAGAGAGAGTAGGTAATGACTAAGTTGTGTTTCGTGTTGTATTAGTGTTCAACAGCATAATTTTCGCATCTTAGGAAACGGTAGGCAGGGCCGAGCCGCCCCTGTGTGCGATGTGTGCGGCGCACACAGGCGCCAAGACAATAGGGGCGCCGCCATCGAAATTATTTTTGTTACACTTACTCAACAACATATTCTTTTTTTCAACAATAAATATTTTTCAATAATACTTGATTGCTCTCCTGCGTTTCACACGTAGAGCAAATTAGTATTATTAAGTTGACCTAGCTTTCTGTCCAATTATCGATACAACTGGCGCTGGATTAACGTCATTTTATAATAGAAAAACTAGACAAAATTAATGTGGACAGGGCCATGTTAATGGATCAAATATGCGCGGTAAGAATAATGGTCTTCAAAAAAGATTGCTGGATCTAAATCCTCCTGCTTTCTATGTACCATGCGCTAGCCATAGTTTAAATGTAATAGTAAACGACGCTGCCACTCTCAATCATCAAACGACTGGGTTTTTTTAGTAATGTATCACGATTCAGCCTGTAAAATCCCACTGTTGGGCATAGGCCTCTTCCCCATGTAGGAGAAGGATCTGAGCTTAATCCACCACGCTGCTCCAATACGGGTTGGCGGATATATTCCCTACTATGAGTACCTAACGATCGCTATCAGGTGTACATGATAACAACCGGGACCGACGGCTTAACGTGCTTTCCGAGGTACGGTGGGGAGACCCACAAGGACTGCACAAACACCTAGACCACGTCAAACATCTGTATGGCCAATACAAATGTTGTCGTGTGCGGGGATCGAACCCTCAACCGCCCGCGCAACAGCCAATCGCAATCCAGTGCGGTGACCGCTGAGCCTACCCGGCGTCGTGTTTTAGTAATGTATAAGAATTACATAAATATTTTTCGTCCTCTACCAAAAGATGGGATTTATTAAAAAAATATGTCATAAATCTGACCTCAAAACCATTGTCTGAAATAAGGTGGTCAAGCAGAATAGATGCTATCATATCGCTGTCTGCGTAGACAAATCGCAATGTCGCTGTTTACAAATTTACCAGAAATTTCTGATGCCTTATATGAAATATCAAATGGTATAGTCATATTATGATCAGAAGCCAAAATATGACGCTAAATGTCTAGCAGAAAAAATATGCTCCTTTTCATTCATTTGTTCAATAAATGTATGTCATATGATACTGACAAAAGTAAATTTTGTGAGCAAAATTCTGCTCTGCTTATTCAACGCAATTATAGAAGTTTTTGATAAAAATTAGAACCCACGCAAATTTTGAGGAAATTGTAAATGATATTGCTATGAAAATTCCTGAAAAATTTGATGTCGAGTCTGAATGACATTGGGCATCTTTGTATGGGACACTTACCTACGGCGAACAAAAATAAAATTAGGTGGATAGGCAATTAAATCTAGTTTACAATGGTATAGTTCCCATATCTGTGGGTCGTGGGAATAAGAAGAAAATGGACATTAAAAAAATAATTATAAATGTTTTTTTATGGGCAATAATAATTAAAGAGGAAAAAAAGAATAAAAAAATGACAGAAATAGGACAACTCTATGTATTAATTAGTTAATCAAAGCTTAGAAATATCAAAAATAACTAATAATTAACATTAAAAAATATAGTCATCAGAAGTGAGGGTAGTTAAATAAAAAATATATAGATGTTGAAATATGTTTTATTATCGGTCCGGATAAAATATGTTTTATTATCCGGTCGTATTCGGATTTAGTCAGGTTAGCTGTACAAAAATACCACGGAGTGATATTTTAACTTACTGAGCGGTCATGTTTAGTAATTACTAATTAGGAAACAATTTATATGGTTTTCATTTTACTAATTATTTCCATTTTCCCATTGTTGTGAATCAAAATAACTACACAATATTAAATATTATTGTAAACACTATCATTTAAAAATGTTTTGGTTTATGTTCGCGACTTTTAAAAAATCGGGTAAAAAACGCCCGATGTTCTTTGAAACTTCGAAATCCAGACCCCTAAGATATCGTAAGACGTCAAAGAGTTTTGATTATAAACGCGAAGACCACGGAAGCGAACTGGTTTTTCCTATTTAGGAAAATATTATCTAAATATATAAAATTGGATAACATTTATTTCGGTAAAAATTAACAATTAATAAAAGGAAATGGAAAAACAATTACTGTGTAATTACGGCAGTAAAGAATATAGCCACCCCCTCTCTTCCCGTGGATGCCGTAAGAGGCGATTGAAGGCAGTCTGCGCAGACTGCGACACAGTTCCACTACCACCTTGGAACTTAAAAAGCCGACCGATGGCGGACCATCCAACTACTGGCTTTGAAATACACAGGCCGATGAGAAACCAATCACCTACCCGCCTGCCCAGTGTGGTGACTGAGCAAAACACATGAGTTCACGCCGTTTTTGGCATGAAATTGGGGAGGCCTATATCTAGCAGTGGACTGCGATGGGCTGAAGTGAAAAAAAAAAGTTGAAACGAAGATTCGTGAAAAAAGAGGCGCTTCATAGGTTTCGCACACAGGCGCTGTGGGGGGTCGGCGCGGCCCTGACGGTAGGTCACAAATCTCATTTTTTGCTACCCACTTACCTAGCGAATTACGAGATTGGAGATACCATGATATTATGACTTTATTGAGACACTCATAGATCATGCATAGATCTATGGAGACACTTTAAAAATAAAACTGATTGTTAGGTACTAATTTTTACATTAAACTATTTGGCTCGGCATACTTTGCACGTCCATTTTTGGTGAATGTATTAAATTTTTGAATATTGTTTTCTTATGTTTACGTGAATTTCACTCATAATAATGAAACAACTTAGTTTTTTTTAAATTAGTTTGCCAAAGAAGTTTCACTTCTATCGTGTGTGAATCGCACACACACCTTTTTTTGCATGCCCAACGTTGCGGATAGGTACTTTACAACAACCACGGTCACGGGAGTATTCAAAGTTTTTATGTAAAACTTTTTACGCACTTGACTTGGGGAGTAAGATATGATGCGAACGGAAGTTGAGTGGGAGATATAAGTTAAATTGAACTAAAGAAGTTTTACTTCAATCGTGTGGTCTAAAGATTCTAAAGCACAGTAGTTTTTGATTTAATTTTCTTTAATGTAAAAATTGAAAAAAAAAATAATTATCCAATTAGGTACCTACAATCGTTAGGAAAGTATGCGCGAACTACATTTCAGGGATTCATTTTTATTTGCATATGTAGATGACTACGGCGGGAGTTTCATTTGAAACCTCCAACTATAAAGTTTCATTGACACTTTAATATCAGTTGGTAAAGATTAATACTGTTTTATGCGTCATAACCGCGACGAGCCGCTCTGGTATGATGGTGTGTGTGCCGTGTCCGCGGTACCTAAACACCGACAACACTCGCGGGTTTGATTCCCGCTCGGAGTGGATATTTGTGTTTATACAAATATTTATTTCCGGTCTGGTTGTTAGTCCTTGTGTGTCTCCCCACCGTGCCTCGGACAGCACATTAAGCTGTCGGTCCCGATTGTTATCGTGTATGTTGTCATGTTAGTGGGATATTACAGGCTGAATCGTGATCGATCGTGATCAGAAATCACACGTTTAACGAAAAATATATAGGTACACGTGATGTTATTACATAATTCATCCCCTTCTGCCCCTTCTGGTGATGTTTTGTGATTTTTCTCGAATCCCCCTTCGCGCTTGATGTGATTGATAGACGACCGCTTAGATAATTATGTGCATGTGATGTAGGTCATTGATCTTACTTGAGTGGGACTCCTTCCTATAAACTTTTAGCATGGTACATATAGTTCAGGGCTTGTTTCATCAGTAGTGGATAAAGTTTGTCCTGATGATAAATTACGAATAGACTTATGCAGCAGGAGGCAGAACAGGCCGTTAGGGACTGTTTTATCTCAATCACACTTCAGCTTATCGCAGTCCACTGCTTGACATAGGCGTCCCCAAATTCCCGCCAGACATTATGGCGTGAACTCATGTGTTTTGCACATAGTCACCACGCTGGGCAGGCGGGTTGGTGACCGCAGGGCTGGCTTTGTCGCACCGGAGACGCTGCACATAGGGGTATTTTGCTAATCTACGCGGCCAAAAGTCAAATTAACAAAGTTAAAAAAATTCTATTACATTCGACTACCTGAGGCAGGGGACATTCTGACGAACAATAGGCCACCGTCTCCATTAATTTCCAGTTGCGCGTTACCTTGTAAATTCAGACCAAACTTGATCATTGAACTTTGTGTACGTATCCAGTTGTTAGCGATTTT
Source organism: Melitaea athalia (assembly GCA_905220545.2). Lineage (NCBI taxonomy): Eukaryota > Metazoa > Arthropoda > Insecta > Lepidoptera > Nymphalidae > Melitaea > Melitaea athalia. The sequence goes on from HG992177.1 coordinate 1,609,324, forward strand.
TAGAAAGCATTAACTTTGTGAGTTAAACTGCAGTTTTCTGTATCAACCTGGTGCAAGGAAGCAATGGACTCGGAGACTACAGGTATGTGACAATCTAAAGATCATGTATTTGATTAAATTTGTTTCCATTTAATATATTTTAAGGGATTGCGAAATAACGTCTGAAATGAGAACTTTTTTTTTTAATAAATTTATCTTTAGACGCGTATTTGTTTTAGTATCCTGGTAGATCCCGCAACTATTGTTATTTATATAACAATGGTAGATTCTTATGTACCGAAAAATAAAAAAAATATGCGCGGAATAGCGCGGATACGCAAATCATAGTACTTTTATCTTATAAGTCAAAATAAGCAAAATAACTTAAAAATTTCATTATGTTTATAAATTTCGTTTCAGATTCAGCCTCTGAAGTGAGAATATATAGATAGTGACTCGTAAATCACTCTTCGATATGACGAAGAAAGAAAATTTACGCAGTTTAGAAGAAAAACTATGTTTTTGAGAGATCATCTTTTCACTCGTGACGATCTTACTGAAAATCAGTTAAATAAACTGAAAATGGTACACACTTTAATTAAATCAGCAATGAAGAAAAGATGGATTAAAGCTCACAAAAAGGAATTTAAAAAAATGCATTGTTAGGGCAACTTTCTGAGGAAGCAGCAGAGGCACGCAACAAACACTTTAGGACGTACAGACAGGATTACTATCAATTTTCAAAATGAAAGATATTTTAAATAGGCTTCTTTTAAGCTCAGGTCCTTATCTTAGCGCCTCAATATACAAGCTTATTATAAGCGATAATAAAGAAAAAAAAGATGTCTACTTTTCTTCCTGAAACATTAAACATGCTTCTATCTGCATCACTAAACTCAACAGATTCATTCCAATCAGAAAGTGAGGACGAGATTAATTTCTTTTAATACGTATATATTGTAGTTTGCAAATGAATAGTTTTTACGTGTATATTTGTAATAATTTTCGATATTTTCCCTATTTTGATATTTAAAAAAAAAATTGTTTGATTTTTTTTCTTTTTGTTAATTTTAAGAAACTATAAAGGTTATTGTCTATTTATATTTCTCTTGTTTTATTTCCATCATTATAAAGCCAAAAACCTACAAAAATAATTTTGGCCGCGTAGATTAGCAAAATACCCCTATGTGCGCTGCTGCCCGTCTTCGGCCTGTGTATTTCAAAGGCAGCAGTTGGATGGTTATCCCGCCATCGGTCGGCTTTAAAAGTTCCAAGGTGGTAGTGGAACTGTGTTACCTTACCTGTTTTACCTTAGTCGCCTCTTACGACACCCACGGGAAGAGAGGGGGTGGCTATAGTCTTTACTGCCGTAACCACACAGCGATTATACACACATATCTCAATAAATAAATTAAAATATTTCCAATGTAGGTAGCGAATATAAATGTCCCATAAATGAAGTGGAATTCTACGAAGATAAAATATTATATAATAAAATGTTATCTCTTGGTTATCCAAATATGACGTTATCGTCATACATAGTTTTAACAGTAACCGATAAAACAAATCAAGTAATTTATAAGTAGGTACCTACCTACTACAAAAGTAATGATCAATACACAATGTGCACATCAAATATTTCTTTATTCAAATAGGCTTCGAGAGCAGCTTTCAATCGCTATTTTACAATTTTATATTATTCTTTAATTAATTAATTAGAGTTATTGTAAAGCTATAACTCTAATTAATTAATTAAGACCGTAAGACCGTTTTGTTGTATGGATGTGAGACGTGGAAGGTCACCAAGGATGTCTCGCATCGACTCCAGGTCTTCGTTAACCGATGCCTTCGCAGAATCCTCGGTATTTACTGGCCCGACATAATCTCCAACAAACAACTTTGGGAGCGCTGCAGCGAAAGCCCGATCGACCAGCAGATCAAACGCCGGAAATGGAGCTGGATAGGCCACACTCTCCGAAGGGATCCTAATCATATACCGAGGCAAGCCCTAGACTGGAACCCCCAAGGAAAGCGCAAACGTGGCCGTCCAAAACAAACCTGGCGGCGGACAATAATTGACGAAGCGAAGGCCATCGGAAAGACCTGGAGTGAGATCAAGCGAGATGCTCAGGACCGCTCGGGATGGAGATGCACTGTGGACGCCCTCTGCCCCAGCTAGGGGACACAGGAACATAAGTCAAGTAAAGTAAGTCATTGTAAAGCTATCCCTGATACGTAATGTAGATTCTGCTGAGTAGAACCGACAAGAAATTCGAGAAGTAATAAAAAAGAGAACAAAAGTACAATAAATTGATGTATTTTTTTATTTCATATTTAAATTACCGCGTCGCCGCCGTCGGAACTGATATAATATGTAGTTTTGAATATCTACGAAATTTATATCAACTCTTACCAATCATGGATGTATTATTTATAGGTAGGGATCCCTAGTACATTTTTTTCACCTGATCAGTATCAAGCTAATTTTTTGGGAGTGGCTACATTTTGATGAGGCGAACAAAAAATTCCTCTTCGAAAACTCTCGATTGTGGTAGCTAACAGAGATAGTAGGGGGTAGGGCAGCAGTGAGCGTATGACCGGGATAACGTACCACGCAATTTGTAGGACATTATTACTATTAAATTATATAGATGTACTAGGGATCCCTGCCTATTATTTTTCTGCAAAAAAAGTAACTGTCGGATTAAAATTCGTTGCATAATAAAAATACGTAATATACAATGGTAAAGAAAAATTTTCAACTCCTATATGAAAATAGAAACAGAAATATTTTTTTAAAAAACATGCAATCTTCATAAATTTACTTGTTATAAGTAAGCTTATTGCTCACTTTAATTTTGTTACTGGTACTTATTTAAATTGTCAAAATTTTTTATGGATCACAACGAAAATAATTAAAAGAGAAAAAAGAATAACGAAAGATAATAACGTAAGAAAAGTACATATAACCGTAAAATCTCTTAATATTTAATTTAATCATATAGTTGTGTTTGTTTGCAAACGAAAAAAAATATCCAATTGAATTACATCGAAAAGTAATAAATACAACATAGGTAGAAGAAAAAATAGTAAAGTAAATACGCGTTATGAAAGGAAAAATCGGCCCACCCAAAAAAAAAGTTCTGAGAAAAACTTTTTATTTTGAAAGTCGACTGGGGGCTCTGGATATTATTATAGCCTATAGGTAGGAACACCAAGTTCCTATTTAAAATTACGCGTCAGGTTGTTTGTCGGCGATGGACTCCTAAACTACTTAACCGATTTTAATCAAATTTGCACACCGCTATTAGGTACATATTTTGTTATATATAATTATTATATTTAAGAAAAACAAAAATAAGGCTGTACGAAGTTCGCCATGTCTGCTAATCTATACTAATATAATAAAGCTGAAGAGTTTGTTTGATTGTTTGTTTGTTTGTTTGTTTGTTTGAACGCGCTAATCTCAGGATCTACTGGTCCGATTTGAAAAATTCTTTCAGTGTTAGATAGCCCATTTATCGAGGAAGGCTATAGGCTATATATCATCACGCTAAGACCAACAGGAGTGGAGTCCACGCCGACGAAGTCGCGCGCAGAAGCTAGTATTAATATATATTAAGAGCTTATGTCTGTTAGCTGCTACCTATAACCTATACCTAACACAAACACTAGGTTGCTTACCATAAGAACAGACGACCATGTTTGTTATATATGGTACTGCATAGTATAAAACAAAGTCGCTTCCCGCTGTCTGTCTGTCCCTATATATGCTTAGATGCTTAGATCTTCAAAACTGCGCAACGGATTTTGATGCGGTTTTCTTCAGTAAATAGAGTGATTCCAGAGGAAGGTTTTTGATAGTTTTTGCAACCGTGCGAAGCCGGGGCGGGTCGCTAGTAAGGTTTAAAAAGAAAACTTTATTCAAGTAGGCATTAAAAGTGCTTTTAAAGCATCAGCTTACAATAATGTATTTAATATATTAATTTTATATAGTAACTAGCTTGTACGCGCGACTTCGTCCCCGTGGAATAGGACCACCCGATTTTGAAACATTCTTCATTAGTGCTACGCTCCTATTGGTCTTAGCATGATGATATATAGCCTATAGCCTTCCTCGATAAATGGGCTATCTAACACTGAAAGAATTTTTCAAATCGGTCCAGTAGATCCTGAGATTAGCGCGTTCAAACAAACAAACAAACAATCAAACAAACAAACAATCAAACAAACAAACTCTTCAGCTTTATTATATTAGTATAGATATATTTAATATATTAATTTTATATGATATATTTCATATATTTAATAATATATTTAATTAGGTATATCAAAGATAGAAAAATGACGTTTTAGGTCAGTCCGTGTGAGCTCAGATTGTTGATTCGGACTTCAGGTCCTACGTTTGAATGACGTTTTTAAGACCTCCTCAAGAAGTTGAATGCGCCAAGTGCCAACTAACGTAGACTTTCAAATCTCAAATAGCTCTTTTTACTGAACGTGCAAAAATGATCACATAAAGAGCTCCTTTAACTGAGAGATGACGAGAGAAATGAACAAGATGACACAACTTCATTTACCTAGATGTAAAAAAAATTGACTTCCCATTTATGAGTTCATTAAGAACTCTGAATTCTGAGCTCATAAAAATGAACTACTTAAGACGCCATATTAGAATTCCATAAGAGGTCTTTTAAAATACTTCATACTGAAATCTTTATGATTTGGATGCTAACTGGGATGGAGCTACCCCAGGATATCTAACATTATGCGCGTATGTAACTTAAATAATGAAAAGTCTAGTAGGTACTGCTGTGCTTAATTAAAGGGCAGTAGGTGATTTTAAGACAATCAATTATACGGTGGCGAGTATTACGCGTCAACTTTCGTCTTTTTTTTTTGATTTACACACGCATTTTTACAATAGTGCCTAATTTCTTACATTCCATTGCATTGTGTACACTGTGAACACACTGTAAAAAAATAATACTGTTTGGGAGAATAGCTAGCGAATTCAAAATCTATAAAAATTCTACAAAAAAGTCCGCGAGAGCATATCTCTATCTCTTACGGTTGACTTACAATAACCACGTTTATGTTCAAATTTTTAATTAAAAACATTACGTTATTTTCATAGTTATTTTCTTTAGTTCAGTATTAATCCTTATCCATATAAATATGTTAGTTAGCTTAGACATTTAATGCAGATTAAAATTGCCCTTAACACTATATCAATCAGATGAATAGTTTTTGAGATATCGTCGTTAGAAGCAATTAGCAGCGAAACATTTAAAGTTCCTAAAGCGCCTACTATGCTATGCCTACTGCGCGGCGAGTCCATCCCCTCTGCCCCGCATGACGCATCGCTCGACCACCAGTACATCTTTATCTTTATACATAGTATAAAATTAAGTAACTTCCCGCTGTCTGTATGTTTAATTGTTTAGATCTCTAAAACTACGCAACGAATTTTGATGCGGTTTTTTTAATACATAGAGTAATTCAAGAAGAAAGTTTATACCTATGTATAATACATGCATAACATGCTAGAAAAACACTGATAATTTTAGACTAGAGGTTTCTAACGTATCTTTTATTGTTGATAGTATTTAGTATCATCATTGCACCCGTGCGAAGCCGGGGCGGGTCGCTAGTAAAGTATATAGTAAGTAATATAGATGTATATTATCAATACAAGTAGATTACATATTTAAATAATAAAAAAATACTCATATTGTGTCATGTTTAATTAGATGAACGATTCATAATTAGATTAATGCTAAGAAGCTTAACGGTTAAATTGTTTGCAAGTATTAATTATTAAATCAACGCAAAACTCATTCAAAACTGCATCGAACGGTTAAATCAATAACATCTCTCAATAACACAAAGATTCTCCACTTATGCCGCGAGTAAACCCCAATAAAACGGGATAGCATTGCGAACGAGCGCACCACTCGACACGCAACTATCAATTTAATTGGGGATCCGCGGGCAGCCTCTTTACCTCGCTTAACTTTTCGATTTACATTCAAAACGGTCTTTTAAAAACAAACTCAATAACTACGGGATAAACCCTCGATTCAATGCGTACTATACAAATCATTTGCCTGGAAAACTTTGTGGCTCGGCCGCCATTGGTGCCGCGCTCGGAGGCGGAGACTCAGACCCCGCCCGGTGGGAGCTGCGCATGCTAAACGCGTTTTAAACCCCGTTTAAGCGGTGTTTTGGGTGAAAACCGCAAGAAAATGTATGAAACTTCGGTTAGGGGCAGGGCGTTGCTAAATGAAAAGATTTTCCCGCTTGAGCGATTTGAACATGGCTGACAGTCATATCGGATGCGCGCGAAAGTGCAGCTGTCATTATTTGCGCGTTTTTCGAATGACATACTGTGAATCGATCGATTATACGTTCCGAAATCGCGTTTTGTAATTCATTAATTGCAATTAGGAAATTACAGTTTAATAATGAATAATAACAAGTTAATTTTGTGATTCTATGAATATTAATTTTAAGACATTATTTCATTTTCGTAATAAAAAGTCTTACAGTTAATTTATTTTAATTATAATTTTTATTTTAATTGAAAGTTAACGTAGTTAAGTAAGCGCTATGTGACACAAACCGAGGAGTAAATGGAATCGAGGATGCAGGACAGCCACAAGTCTTTCCTCATCAAGGATCTGCTGGGCGACGTGTTGAGGCCGGGTGTGGGGGTTACAGGTAAATTTTGTGTGTGTTCGTGTTGTTTTACTTTTCTTATGTGAATAAAAAATAAAATAGATAACTAGATAGATATATTTTAACGCTTCACACTCAACGGCACACAGTAGCCGCAGAGAACACACACAATACACAAGCGCAAAAGTTCAGACCAAGACAAACATTTATATGGCTAATACAAATGTTTGTAATATGAAAGGATCGAACCAGCGACCGCTAACGCAACAGCCAAAGCTGTGACCGCTGCGCCAACGCGTCGTCGATATATTTAATAAATATGGTATTCATTTTAGAAACTCATATACATTATTATATTAAATTCTTAGTTTATATTTTGTTTCAGGAATTTAGATCATTTTTAGATACATCTTAATTTCTATTCAAATTTAATATCTACTTTGAAGATATTTTTATTGATTTTGTTAAAGCTTTTCTCTTTCTAGTAAATGTTTCCTTCGTATAAAAGCATGCTTCAATCCCATTTTATTTTCTTATAATTAATATTGATTAATGAAGACCACAGCTAAATAATACTGTTTTCAAGCAGTATTGTGTTCCTCTTGGTGAGTAAGGTGACCAGAGCTCCTGGGGGGGATTGGGGATAGGGTCGGCAACGCGCTTGCGACGCTTCTGGTGGTGCAGGCGTCTATAGGCTACGGTAGTCACTTACCATCAGGTGAGCCGTACGCTTGTTTGTCGAATTAGTAACATTAAAAAAAAAAAAAAAATGACAACTTCGGGTTAAATTTTCCCTGTTACAACAAAGTTTGCGTTTAACCTAATAGGTATATTTTTAATATCTAAACTTGCCGACTTTAACCGCCGACTTTAACCGCCTAGCAGCTCTGAGTATTGTTTTAATTCATTTTTATTTCTTTTCAATTCATTTTCATTTCATTTCATAATTAAAATTTACCTCGTTTACAGTGACGAAGAAAGATATTTTAAGGACCCGTAGGGGAGAAGTGGCATGAAAGAGCCAGTTTACTTAACGGAGCAAAGAAATATACTTTTAATGAAAGAAATGATGATTTTATTTTGTCAAACTATTATTTATTTATTAAAGTAGGTAATTTCATACAAAAAAACTTTAAACAAATTACAAAAATCAGTGATATATTCATTTTATAAAAATGTGTCTTTTGGCTGTTTCATAACTTTTCGGTATTGAAAGAGCCACCAAAAGTTATGAATGAGCCAGTCAGTATAATAATATTTTTTTTTATAATAACAATCTCAAAAATGTAACAAAATAAAAAAAATATTCTATTAAAACCATATCGTTAAATCTTTAAGAACTTCAAAACAAAAATATTGCTCACTTTAAGCTTCAAAATCTTAACTATGAATTTGCTTGAATTTAAGATTCAGACTTTTGAACTTTAGAATATAATGTCATTTTCTTAAAATTAGAAGCATGGCTTGCAAAAATAAATAAATTTTCCCTCAATGCCACAGGATTCATGAGCCCAACCAGAACAAATTTTGCACTTAAACCAATCTTGATCACTGTTTTCATATGTTTTGTTGCAAACTACGCAATCATCACTATTTTTTTTCTTTTGGAGTTTGTTTTTCTTCGAACCACCTTTTTTTACTTCAGCCAATACGATAGAGTCAGACGAATAAGAGTTATCTTACAGTACAGATTTTTTTTTTTTTTTATTGTCGATTTTCTATTAAGGCAAGTGCAGTTTTGTTTATGGACTGACCTATCTCTAAAACTTCATTGACTGCTTCTTCAATTACCGATTTTTTGGTTCTTTTTCGTTTTTTTTAGACCACGCTTCTCCATAATGCACAATATTTGAAGCAAATAATGTAATGACGATATATGAAAAAAAATGCATATTTTTTATTAGTATGTATATTTAATTTACAAAATTCAAATTCAGGGTTATGAACGAGCCGGTTATGAAGAGCCAGCTCTTATATGGCCCATTCACCCGGCTCTTTCAAAAATTATTCTTAAAAAATATATAACCTTCAAAATAACAACAATATTAAAACTTTTCCGGCTCAGTTTATACGCAGCTGGAAAGCCTAATATATGCACAAACTCAGTCTACAATCCATGTACCTATATTTGTTTACAGTAAAATACCAAAAAACAAGTTAAATGAAGTAAAATACTTACTTTTTAGTGTCAAAAACTTTAACTCGATGCACCGGTGTCCGTTGACACCGGCGATCTGTCAAATGTTTGTGGGTGACAGGAAATCAGTGCTGCCACTTAAAAATAAAATCGCTAAACAAATCCATTCCCAAACTACCGAAATAATAGAAGTGGCTCTTTCAAAACCTGGCTCCTTCATGCCACTTCTCCCCTATATCTAGAGTAAAATTCTGAGACCTACATAATGTCTATTCTATTTTAATATATTATGGCGTGAGAGTATGTGGTGCATGGGTAGGTTCCATCGATATCGACTCGGAACGGATATCCTTATATTCAAAAGTATTTGTTTTCGTTTAGTTATTATCTAATATTGTAGATGTCCATGGGTTACGGTAGGCATTCAAATCCACCTACCGGCTGGGGCGAGGTGGCGTCTGCTAGCGCGACCCCATCTCGCCCCACCCAGGCGGACGACGGTTCACACGTACGATTACGATACGATTCAGCCTGTAATATCCCACTGTTGGGCATAGGCCTCTTCCCCATGTAGGAGAAGGATGTGAGCTTAATGCACCACGCTGCTCCAATGCGGGTTGGCGGATATATTCCGTACTATAAGTAACGATCGTTATCAGGTGTACATGATAACAACCGGGACCAACGGCTTAACGTGCTCTCCGAGGTGCTGTGGGTAGATTCACAAGGACTGCACAAACACCCAGACCACGGCAAACATCTGTATGGCCAATACAAATGCTGTCGTGTGCGGGGATCGAACCCACACATTCACACGTGGTGGTTTTTAATCAGTAGGAGTCTGATATAATCCTCTAGCGCCCCGCGCCGGAGGGTATCCATGATGGATTTCCCCGCGTAAAAAAGGCATTCAAATCAAATGTCTCCGTCCACTCGTTTACTTGCTTTATTGTGTAAAAAAAAGTGTGTGTCAGCTCCGACGCACGACTGGAATTTACTTCTTCAGATCGACTGTCTAAATATGCACAAAAAGACTTTATAGTCTAAGAAAAAGATTAATACCATATCAAATGGTAAATAAATGAATCAAATAACACCACCTATCGATGGCATTATTAGAAAACGATACCGTCGTAACCGTCGTAGCCGGTACCGTCGTAAACGTCGTAGCAGATAGATGGCGCACAAAAACGTAACGAGGTCATTCGTTCAGTAGATTTTACGCCTCATATTTTTTTCATAGCAGGGCTTATATAAAAATCGATTCTTAAGGAGTAAACTCCAATAAACTGCAAAAAGAATCAAGAAAAATTGTTCGCCTACCTGCAATGGAATGCATGCTTCATTCCTTTACTTTAATATAAGATCGTTTCTAGGCTGTTACTGTACAGTAATTTATTTTTTACTTTAAAAAAAGGTTAACTTAATTTGTGTGTTATTCTGGATTAGATCGTTTACCCCGTAAGATTCTCATACAGCTTTTGAAATTATGTAGATAATTATTTCCTTTTCGTTAATTTATACTATGAAACGAGCATATGGAGAAAGAGACCCAGCAGTGGGATATTACAGGCAGGCACATTATTGTACAATTGAAGGCATGGTTTCGTAATCACATCTAAAATTTCTACTGTCTATAAATCTTTTTATCAGAGGCATATACTCTACTAATAACAAGCGCAGAATTAAAGCCCAATGCATAAGTACGTAACGTGGACGAGACGGGCACGTGAAGTTTTGTAATATCGTTTCATACAAAATATATAGCAAAGAGCAAGAGATGTAGGTATAGGAAAATGCATACGCAACGGAATCACGTACGGGTCGGGCACGGGGATTTTGTATGAAAAACTTCACGTGCCCGTCCCGTCCCCGTCCCGTGCACGTTACGTATGCTTTGGGCTTAACTCCGCCACACACATTTCCTTCAAGACTTCCAACCTAGATGAATGTACGTGCTCTCCTAATATTCCATCTCTCAGTTAAGCTGCTGGAGCCTTGTGACGATTGCAATAGTGTCTTAATATCGATAACTCACAAATGGCTTGACGACGAGTTGGAGTAGTGATCACCGTACCTACTGGTAGTTACGGTGGTTCGGTACCCGCACGGTTGCTAGATAACACTTAGGTACATTACCTAAGTTTGTAATGTACCTACTGTTTAAGCTTGGCTGGCTTCAGCCTGTAATATCCCACTGCTGGGCATAGGCCTCTTTCCTCATTTAGAAGAAGGATCAGAGCTTAATCCACCATATTGCTTTAATGAGCGTTGGTGGATACTATTTAGATTTATTTTTTAAAATTGGTTGATGTTTTTGGTACCTTCAATTTTTTATTTTTGTTATTTTTTTGTGAATATAAATTTTTTGGCGTTCGTTAAGTGTGTGTAGCGTTATAGCGAAATAAATATTTAGATTTCCTTTCATTTCATTTCATATGATACATATTTGTATATTATGTCATACAAATATCTGCCGTGGTCTGGGCTTTTGTGCTTGTGCACTATGTAATGCTTCCGGACCCGCGACACAGGAGTAAATAGTAGTGGGGGGCCGTTGACTGTAAAAAAAATGTATGTGTGTCAGATCCATCAGGAGACCGGAGTTTAGACCTTAAAAACGATTATCGTAATATTTAGGAATTTAAATGTTCTAATAAATGAATCAAATTATAATTTAATAAAATAATAAAACTCTAAAATCAAAACAAAAATATCCAACAATTAAATTGATAAATACCTCGCTTATATATAAATTAAAGTATATAGGACCGATTTAAAAACTTGGATGACCTGATTACAGATAAGGCAAAGCAGAGCGTTTGAATTTAAATAATGTGGAAATAATTTGTTATTTATATAAAAAAAATCCGTTCATATGTAAGTATATTGTTCTCCCTTCAAATTGAAGCTGCTTGAAAATTTATAATTTATTGCATCGGTACCTTAATAACATTCGTAAAAAGATCAACAGCAAAGAAAAATGGATTCACAAATTAAAAATTCATTCTGGTTTATAATGGTGACAAATGTTAATGTTCATCACAGATTTGCTATTCTGGTTATTTGCACTATTTATACAAATATATAAATATCAAGTTAGAGCATCAATCAGCTTCAATTCTTATAAAAATGTGATGAAAATCTGGAGCAGCCCGACTGGGGTAGTACCTCGACCTTACAGAAGATCACAGCTAAATAATACTGTTTTCAAGCAGTATTGTGTTCCTGTTGGTGAGTAAGGTGACCAGAGCTCCTGGGGGGGATTGGGGGTAGGGTCGGCAACGCGCTTGCGATGCTTCTGGTGTTGCAGACGTCTATAGGCTACGGTCTTACCATCAGGTGAGCCCTACGCTTGTTTGCCGACCTAGTTACATAAAAAAAATCTTCATTGCAAAATCGTAACTAAACTTTTTCTATCAGAGGAGAAGATGCCTTTGTCCAGGAGCGTGACTTTTACTTGTTGACTGTTGTGTGAGTTTCGGTTTATCTCTAAAATACATGGAGAGCTGGGGTGATGTACATCTTTTCATAAGGTTGAAGATAAAAAAGTTTTAGACTTTAGCAGAGCAGATTAATCTCCTAAGATTAAGACTCCATTGAAGACTAGTAAATACATGGCACAGAGTTCTTAGAAAACGTGTAGATTTCTTAAAGAGGTTTTCTTTCATTGTCGACGGTGGAGGTGATAGTAGTACCTATTTGTAAGCTCCGCAATGCTAAATCAGAGTTAAACTAGCGAAGGCATTGTTCCAATTTTATGACTTGCAAATCCAATATTAATTAAATCATTGGATAGAACTATCTACAATGCTACTATAAGTTTATAAGGTAGATTTTACGACAACCATAGCAGAAATTTAAGTAATAAATGTAAAAACCAATTTAAAAACATTAATAATTAAGCTCGTCGAAATTCTTGATATGATGATTTTTGGTTTTTAAGCAAAGCGACTGAGCGACTCAGCGTGATGTGGATCCATAGCTCAGTTGGCACTGGCAGAGCGCTGACACGGCACGTCAGAAGGCGCGGTTTCAAATCCCGCTGGATCGAATTTTTTTTTTGATATGATTTAAAATGTTTATAATTTCCTCATGTGTGGGTAACACAAAAATAAAAATAAAACGAATTAATTAAGTTTTAAACAGATAAATTCAATCATTAAGTCATAATAAACATTACTTATGTCTGAACATGATGTCTAGAACAGAAGAACGTACAGTCGCATCTCCGTAGCGATCATGGCGTAATTAGTAAAGGCTTTTTAAAGTGCGTCACATTTCGGAATACTCCTTCAATGAAATAATAGACGTCAATAAAATAGGTCAGATATTAAAACAGAAAATCTCGATCTCTGAAATCGTACCACGCATTGTTTTCCAAATGCATCAATGCATTCGTGAGCGAATTATACGCGATTTTTCAAATAACAATGAAAAAAAGTACAACGTTAATACATGCTTTATGAAATGTTTTAGTCTTTTTTTTTCATTATCTGTTTTGTTGTTTCCCATTTGTTACCGTATGCAAGTGCGCAACAGAACATGTTTTGTCTAAAGCACGCGGAGAGACGGTAATATTGATGTTGCATTCCGTTGCCAATATTTGCTTCGAGTCTGGATATTTGTCCTTGCATCACTCCAAACAGTGCCCCGGAGAGTATGTAAAGGACCTACTTATGATTGTTAGAGACAAAAAAATTCTGCCTCTTGTGCCTTGGTGGATTAACCTCTTCGGCTTTATATGAGAATAAGCCTAACATTGGGATCTTGTTAGGGCAATTTATTCAGTTCAGTTAATATTAATGTTCCACAATTAACTGTAGTCGCTTGACAACAGATCGTATGGCTATCTGGATGGCTTGCCGTGGGAGTCGTAAGAAGCGACTACGGGGTAACATAGTTTCACTACCACCTTGGAACTTAAAAAGCCAACCGATGGCGGGATAACCATCCAACTGCTGGCTTTGAAATACCGAAGATGGGTAGTAGCGTCTTCGGTGCGACAAAATCACCAACCCGATTGCCCAGCGTGGTGACTATGGACAAAACACATGAGTTGTGGAGGCCTATGTCCAGCAGTGGACTGCGATAGGCTGAAGTGATATATAAAATCAGATACTTCATAATTTAGTTCGTGTATTAAAATACTACAAGTATTCATAACTATTCGTAAGGTTTTTATAGTCCTTAGTACCTACTTTACTTTGAGCATATTAATGCAAATTACTATTTTTTGCAATTGAATCCAAAAAATAAATTAATTCAATGAATCTAATATGTATAAGACACTCTAGAGCTCTTGCCTTTAGGGCTAATGAGAACTTACCGAGAGACACTCCTCACCCGATTATTATCATACGCAGCTGCTAGTTGGCATTGTTACGATTGCAAGTTATATGAAAAATTCATTAAGCTAATTAAAAACTATAATAGGTTCTAATGTATTCACCCACATGGCAAGGACTAAGTGCTGTCGTACTTGCAAATTACCTGCTTATTAGAGGCGCGGGTGGCGCTCACTTGAGCACGTATGTCAAAGTTACAACATAGGACCCTTTTTAATTCAGTAACAAGAAGCATTATCATCGCCCGAGACCTTTCATTAGTGAATGATGTTTGGGCTTTTAAGACGATGGCTGTTACTTATGTGCTGAGATTAGGATGGGGAGCCAAACTACTTGTGTATTTTAGGAGTTTTATTTTGGATCAGCTGGCTTTTAATTCGAAGCAGTAGTTTTTGAATAGGTGCGCTTAAACATATAAACAAATTTTTCAGCTTTATAATCTATATACCTATGTAGAAAAGATTTCCACCCATTGACTCATCACGATATCTCTGGAACCATAAGGCGTAGAGACTTGAAATTTGGTAGGAATATTCCTTTCGCCGAGTAGAGGTCAGCTAAGAACGGATTTTACGAAATTCCACCCATAAGAGGGGGTTGCGGGGTTTAATAACATATGACAAAACAACGTTGGCGGGGTCAGCTAGTATTAGTATAGATGAATAGATTTTCTAGCAAAAATTGTCGTATTTAATAGAATACGTTTAGTTATTTCATCTAACTGGGCGGTAGGTACTCGGGCGCGGTTTCTCCTTCGTAAATGCCGACTTCGCGGGAATTTTGGAATCGGGATAAAATGCTTATATATTGCTCAACAACATCCTCTATCTTTTAGTGAAAGTCCCATAAAAATCAGTTCAGCCGTTCCGAAGATTTTTGCTCGGACAAAAAGAAAGATAGAGAGGCAGACAGACGGACAAAATTTTAAAATCGTGTTTTAGTATTGTGTAAATAATTATATGTACTTAAAGAAACACAGGTAGAAATTTGAAATCACAGACATACACTTCAATTTTATTTATGTATAGAACTCGTTGATGTGTGAAGTTATGTCTCGTAGATACATAAGTTGATAACTATGTCGACAACTTTAGCCAGTTCTGTTACACTCAATTTACCAACCTACCAAGATACCATATTACTAAAGGACCAATATTATAAAAGAGAAAACATTGGTAAATTCTAAAATGATTTGAATTTGAATTTGTTAATTTATTTACTACTACCCGGATAGACTTCGTTCTGTCTGTTTTGTTTTTTTTTACGTATAAAAACCTTCCGTGGGATTTATAAGGAACATCCAAAAAATTATTAGCCGAATCGGTCGAGCCATTCTCCAGTTATGCGCGTAGCAACATTCATTTTTATCATAATTATAGATTAAAGCGTTCTTATAACAACTACAAAACGATACTTCAAATGTGCAATATGAAGCTAGACCTCGTAAGGAACTGAGCAATAAATATAAATGTAGTTAAAATTACAAAAAGGAGAAGAGGAGAAAATAAGAGATAAGATAACGAAGAAATGTCTTAAATTTAATATTATTTATTATTAACTAGTGGACCTAACAGACGTTGTCCTGGCTTACGATCTGCCACACCCGTGAAGTTTATAAAATGGTTACAATTTTTTCTGCGCAATATTCTTATTCCTTAATACTATAAAAACTTTATACTTAGGTACCTACTCTACGTATTATAAAACTTAAAAAAAAAAAAAACTAATTGGTCCAATCGCTTTCGAATTTAGCGCTTAGCAAGAAACTTAATCATTTATGTTTATTTTAAATAAATTAACGATTTTTAAATTTGAAAATGAAACTTAATAGTACCTAACAAATTACTAATAGTAGATACACAGATTACGTGTTTGCGTACATACCCTGATGAAACCTTGAAAAAGATTTGAAAATATTATTTAAGCGTTACCTTTTGATGGTTCGATTGTCATTTTATATTAAGTGTAGGTGTTTTAGAAGGAAATGTTACAGCTACTTCATGTGTGGAGGTAGCATAAGCCCGATTTCCAGTACCCGCTAATAAATTCGTCCCGAATTTTGTTGAGCTCTTTGAGCTCGTCTATTGCCATTTCCTCTAAACAACAAAATTCGTCGTTTGATTTCAGCATTATAAACTACGTGTGAAGGTAGCATAAATCTTGTTTCCATACTTTTATTTACAAAATGTTTCAGTGAATAAATTATGCAAAAATTCCTGCCTACTTTTGGACACTTTTAATTTAGGAAATTTTTTGATAGCTTATCGTTACGATAGATTTTTTTTTGTTAAATGATCATGACGATTAACAAAATTAGTTTCCATTACTAACTTAATGAAACTTAGGATTAACTTATACCTAAATCTATATAATAAAAATGAATGTTGCTAAGCGCATAACTTAAATTCCACGGAAGGTTTTATATACTATTAAAAATATTTAAAAAAGTTACATTCATTTAATTTTTACTATTAACTATTAATTGACAGAACGAAGTTTGTCCGGGCAGCTAGTAAGGAATTTATTTTTAATAATTTGCATAGAAGTTCAATTATTTTCCACTGACAAGGAAGCTAAAGGGCAAGAACATTAGTATTGAACATGTTCTCGTGATTTATGTATCGAGACCTAGACAAGTGTTCGGACCCTTATTTCTTTTAAGAGCAGTAACTCGCCACTAACAAGTACCTACGTGAGTTTCGTGACCACTTGCAGTTTGCAATTTATAATATTTTTGCAAATATTTCGAGTTACACAAGATAGTAATAATATTAGCGAGTACTGTAAATTCATAGAATAAAGAAAAAAGAGTCGCTGATGTTCAATCAGTACCTACTTAAATAAAATTATTTAACTAATGAATTATTATTACGAAAATGAGAAATAAAACAAGTATTGTCGGCATCATTTCAACACGATTGTAAATAATATGTATCGTAAAACTTCCGAACAATAAATTCTACATAAACGATACGATTCAGCCTGTAATATCCCACTGTTGGGCATAGGCCTCTTCCCCATGTAGGAGAAGGATCGGAGCTTAATCCACCACGCTGCTCCAATGCGGGTTGGCGGATATATTCCCTACTATGAGTAACGATCGCTATCAGGTGTACATGATAACAACCCGGACCGACGGCTTAACGTGCTCTCCGAGGCACGGTGGGAAGACCCACAAGGACTGCACAAAGACCCAGACCACGGCAAACATCTGTATGGCCAATACAAATGTTGTCGTGTGTGGGGATCGAACCCACAACCGCCAATCGCAATCAAGTGCTCTGACCGCTGCGCCAACGCAGCGTCAAATTCTAAATAAAATATCTAATAAACAAAAAAAGTGTGTGTGTCAGCTCCGACGCACGATTGGAGTTTACTTCTTCAGATCGAATGTCTAAATATGCACAAAAAAGATTTCATAGTCTAAGAAAAAGATTATAATACCATATCAAATGGTAAATAAATGAATCTATCGATGGCATTATTAGAAAACGTTGTAACCGATACCGTCGTAACCTCGTAGCCGGTACCGTCGTAAACGTCGTAGCAGATAGACAGCGCACAAAAACGTAACGAGATCATTCGTTCAGTAGATTTTACTTCTCATATTTTTTTCGTACCGGGGGCGTTACATGAAAATCGATACTCCAAAAATAAATATCGGATTCATACAATTATACATCTTCTGTAAGGACGCTCTCCACGTCACTCTCCTGACCTGTCGTACCGCTATTTTGTCGTTCTTCTACATACAACACACAGAGTTAACTCCGTGGTACAAATATGGCAATACGCATATATATGTAATATACATTTGTACAGCGTGTCACGACTATATTGAAATACAATTAGTACTAAAATCATATTTATTTGTTTAAAATTTTGTGTAACCAGTTGAAATATTATATGGACTCTAAAAAATCATTCTGAACATTTTACTTCACTAAGAAACATTAAATAATTTGTTGAAGGTTTCATACTCTACATTAATATAAAAATGAGATTTCTATTTTTTTATCTGACTAGGTCGGCAAACAAGCGTACGACTCACCTGATGTTAAGCGATTACCGTAGCTTATAGACGCTTGCAACATCAGAAACATCGCAAGCGCGTTGCCGACCCTATCCCCAATCCTCCAAGGAGCTCTGGTCACCTTAATCACCAACAGGAACACAATACTACTTGGAAACAATATTATTTAGCTGTGGTCTTATGTAAGGTCGAGGTACTACCCCAGTCGGGCTGCTCCAGATTTTGAGCAGGTTTCCTCCCTCACCTAAGTTAATTAATTAAGTTTTAATTTTCTTTTGAATTGAATTGGTTTGGTGGATCGTTTATCATGGAATAAATTCAAATGTAAATTCGGTAGGATAAAAAAAAAAACCTCTGTGTGGTTTTATGAAACCACGGTAAAAGTGAAACTTTTATTCAAGGAACTGAAATGAAATAGGAACAATCATCCTATAAATATTCTCCCGCCATCTATGCAAACTAAAGGTAACCTACATCAGCTGTATGTTGTCATTAGTGTCTTAGTTCTATGAAATCATAATAGGTGGCCGATCGTCAAAACGACATGCAGAACGCACACGAAAAAGTTTGAAAAGTTTTACTTTAAAAACGAAATAGTAAAATTAATTCATTTGGTTTAATGATTACCAATTCTGTCAAGATATGATGATATCACTAATTACACTTAGATGAAGTAGAGATGAAGGAAATTGGTCCATGAGATTGAGATTGCAACTTTAATAAAATTTGAAGATCTACGTATTTAATGGTATTATTTGTACCTCCAATAAAACAAGATCTTGAGGTTGTGTTAATCTTCATACTTTCCCATTTTAATATCAGAAACTTCTTAACTGTTGGTCAAGGTAATGAGTAGTATTAGCCGTGTTTTAATGAACTTTATCTACACTAATGTTGTAACATTCTACTTATGTTTCCAATACTTGACTTATAATTACTACTGTTTATGGAGTGTAGAGTAAAAGGAGAAATAAGTGTCATAGAAAAAGGCTTGAAAACCTGTCCAACTTTCAGTATTAAATAGTAGTTCAAAAACCCTCCAGAATGGCGCTAGCGTAGGCACAACGACTAAAATTAAGCCAATAAGCAGTTTTTACGTAGTCCAATCAAATATTGTCAATATAACCTAAAATTATTAATATTTTGATATATAAATAAACTAAACAGTTACTGTGAGATAACTTTGAAAGTCAATAATATATTGTGAATTTATAAAGAGCTTTATAAGTGAATATAAAGTATTGTGATAAAAATTGTAAAAATGTATATTATTATTTTAATATTTGGTATATAAATAACGAATAACCTAAACAGTTACAGTGAGATAACTTTTAAAGTCAATAATATATTATAAAGAGCTTTATAATTGAATATAGTGTTGTGATAAAAACTTTAAAACTGTATATTATTATATTAATATTTAGTATATAAATAACTTAAACAGTTAATGTGAGATAACTTTGAAAGTCTATAATATATTGTGAATTTATAAAGAGCTTTATAAGTGAATATAAAGTATTCTGATAAAAATTGTAAAAATATATAGTATTACATATATATTTTAAATAAATAAATATCTACACAATATACACGGTCGTTTCTTATTATTATGGTCCGGCCGCTGAAAGAATGCGTTTCTGACAGATCGTGATTGACTAGGCGATGTAACTTTGAACTGGCGTACAATTTACGGCAAAATTTTAAATATCTTTTTTTTAACTTATTAACGAGTGATAACATTAAAATTCAAATAATTTTGCCAACTTACAATAAATGTATTAATTTTGGCCTAAAATTATTACAATTACTTAATTAAAAAATATAAAAACAATTGCTTTTAAAAGTCCAACCACATCAAACGACGCTGCTTCAAGGTTATGTCAATTGTTTGTTTTTGTATTGTAGTGATGTGACAAAATAACGAGGCAATTGTTATCGAATATTTTTGTAATCTTAATAAAATCTGTCGGTATAATATAGAATAAAACGTTACAATTTTATAATATATAATGTACTTAGTATTTAATAAAGTTGATAACATAATAAAGGTACGCCGAAACAAAACTTAAGAAAAATAGTGTTACAATATCAGTCAGAAGAATTAAAAAAAAAAAAAAACCATTGAAAATAAAATTACTTACTTTACTACTTTATATTTAAAAAATGATATATATGACTTAGTCTTCATTGTTTAAGGCTTAAAACAATGTATTTCATAACATACATTTACCAATAAATAAAGCATTTTTATTTTTTTCTCTTCGTTACCTTCAGAAATTACGATTCAATTCAATTAATTTATTCATTAAAAAATTATTTACATTGTGAATATTTATTGAATATGTTACTGTAAAAGCTCGAACTACGGTAAATCCTAAGATTTAAGAGTAAGTCTTAGGATTTACCGACATGAGTTGGTAAATGTAAGGATTTATGAAAATGGGACAATTTTTTGGGCTTTTACTATTATAATTTAGTACATGCTAGGTTTTACCACTGACAGCTAGTAAAAGTTGGTCTTGGGAATAAAACAAAGATTAATTTTTATTCATATATTTCAGTCAAAAACTTAAATTGGTAAGTCTTTAGATTAAGACCCGTAGACCATTATCGGCATAATTTCGTTACAAAAAAAAATAACCCTAACCTATCTAACTTCAAAATTAGACCGTTTATCGGCATAATTTCGTTACAAAAAAAAACCCTAACCTATCTAACTTCAAAATTAGACTAACGCGAGTTTATAACGTGTCTTTTTCAACATTTACCGTGCCTTTAATGTAAATCCTATGACTTACCAAGTGAATAGTGGTAAAAGTTCGAATCGCAAAATTGTTCGGGCTTTTACCATTAAGAGTTGTTAAATCTTAGGTTTTACTCTTAAATCTTAGGATTTACCGTAATTCGTGCATTTACAGTAACAAATATATTGAAATATAAATCCTATAAAAAATAACAACATATAAATTAAATTGAATAAATATGCATAATGAATGCAATAAACAACGTAACTATATATTATTAATGTTATATAATTGTACATCACTAGTCATGACGAATTGGCAGGTGTCAGAAACGCATTCTCTGAGCGGCCGGAGTATATATATCTACATCTCCTTATTCTTTAATTTTAGCGCACTATTTGAAAATTCCACTGTTGCTACAGTGGCGTCCCCTATTTAATGACGTTTCACGGACACTCCGAGACGTAAAGATATTGCTCCTTTTATTCTACACTCCATACTACTGTTATAGCGCAGACAACAAAACACTCAATTTATGCAATTTCACATGATGGTATAATATCCACATCGATATCGTAAAATATCATTATAACATCGCGCGCATGCGCACAGCTGCGCTCTCATTGGTTAGATTTTAATGGCGGCAAAATCACTGTGACAATACACGTACGCGTGAATTTAATTTAATAAATTAAAAGTTAAAAATGGATAGCGACGATGATATTTGTACGCCTCCGGATATTCTAGAATTGGCAACAAAATTAACTCACAATCTTTTGCCAGAAAAATCTAGAAAATGATATGAAAAAGAATATAATAACTTTTTTTTTTAACTTTTTTTTGTTTTACTCTTGTTGTTTGATTAATTGCATTAGTGAAGATAAAGTAGTGTATGCAACTGCATATAACACGGGTATTAAAACACTCGTTACTATTATGAAACTCGCTGCGCTCGTTTCATAAACTCACACTCGTGTTTTAATACCCTTCATTATATGACAGTTGCATAAACTACTATTATGGACATTTGTAAATTAAGAGGAAAGGATACCAGCTCTTTCTCCATACAAACGTATTCGACTGTTTTCTCCCTGGATAATGACACTAGATCAAATATTTTTGTAAAATAAAACTTTTACCTGCCATGACCATGCCCCTACGTTTTGTTTTTTTTCATATTCTTATTATATTAGGTAGTAGGAGTCTTCAAAAACTAGAAATATTGCCTAATTTTTTGTACATTTTCAGACACTCATAAAAAAATAATAATTCATATTTACAAAAAAAAGAAAACGGAGCGGCATAGCTGAAGGCTTTGTTTATTTACCTAAAAAAAAATAAAAAAAAAGTTGGCATGTTTCGAGGAGAAAACAGGCGACTACGAAATGATGTTTTGGTCAATAATTATCTACCTAAAACGGTCTGAGCTGCAGTTGTCCCTTTCTTGCTGTTTGTGGGATAGGTCTGGGGGAGGGAAGGGTCAAAGCAGTACGTATACACGCCAGCGAAGTGATGCCTCATAGTCGATAATTATATAGATACACTAGTGATGTATTATTTTGTCGATATTTTAAAAAATTCGTATTAACAAAATTAAATAATCTCTCTTTTCGTATACTACAATAAAACCTTATTTGGATGCGGTTTTCATTGTAACATTGTGCAAACCTGGGCTAAGGGTAGGGGTAGGGTAGGGCTAGGGTTTCTCTAACAAATAAAAATGATAATTATGGTAAATAGTTTAAATAATTATGTTGTTTATGTTTTTGCTTTGACTATAATTTTGGCTAACGGTAGTCTTATTACTGAGGCAAAGGAAGGATACTGTAGAACGACTGACGGACAGACACTAGGAAGAGTAGGTTAACTAAATAAAGCTACAAATTTTCAAAATAAGAAGCATTATTTTATTCAGTTCAAGTAGGTAAAGAGTTATTTAATTATTTCCTTTCCTTTCCTTTAAGGCAATCATAGTAAATTTTTTCTAATATTGGTTCTATTAAATTCCAGAAAGCATCTTTCATTTTAACCGACTTTTAAAAAAGGAGGAGGTTCTCAATTTGACTGTATTTTTTTAATGTATGTTCTCAGAACTTTTGACTGGGTGGACCGATTTCAATCAATTTTGTTTTAATTGAAAGGTGTTGCGTGTCATATGGTCCCATTTTAATTTAATTGAGATCTCACAAGTACTTTTAGAGTTATCTATACATATAATAAAATGGTAGGAAAGTCAAAACTGTACATTGAATATTTTTTTAAAAGAATACTTGGAGTGTGATCTACAATCGATACCGAAGCCAAAAATATAGTTTTTAGAATTTTTGTCTGTTTGTCTGTTTGTCTGTATGTATGTCCGGGATAAACTCAAAAAGTACTGCATGGATTTACTTCAAATTTGGCAAGAATATTATTAAGAAGTCGGGTCAGAACATAGGCTACATATTATCACGCTATCACCTACGGGGAACGAGCAGTGAACGCACGCAGACGATGTCGCGAGCAGCAGCTAGTATCTAATAATGCGTATTTACTTGGCTACTTTTTCGTCGACCTACGTTGTATTATACCGCATAACTTTTTACTCGGTGTACCGATTTTGATGATTCTTATTTTAATCGAAAGCTAATACTTGTCATTTAGTCTTGTTTAAATTAGATCGAGATCTGATTACAACTTTTTGAGTAATCTTTAATAGCGCGTATTTACTTGACTATTGTTTCGTCTTATAACGTTCTATTACTTGTCGATGTAATTGAAGTCGGTTTTGTTTCGTTTGCGAGCAAACACAATTACCAATTTTTTGGTAAATGATTCCTTTAGGGCTCCACAAAATAAAATAGCAGTAACTTCGTTATAGCCTTTCCAATATTTTTTTAAATTAAATTCGGACTACTCTGTAATGACTTAATGAGTTATGCATGGTCAAACATATAAAAAAATATACGTGGCGACTTTAGAACCTCCTCTGTTTTTCTTCATCGGTTAAAAATTCTTTATCAACCACAAAATAATTAAATAAATAAAATAATAATTAAAAGAAAACAAAAAACCCGCCTGCATAAAAAACACATGATATAAAATGAACTGAAAAGTCTGGAACAAGATAAAAATTCAATAATTACACTAAGCTAGTTAGTAGTTAATATGCAGTCGAAGACATGAAATTGAAGGATAAGTCAAATCATTCTCTCTTTGCATGTCTCCGACTGCAAATTAACTACTAACTAGCTTAGTGTAATTATTGAATTTTTATCTTGTTCCAGACTTTTCAGTTCATTTTATATCATGTGTTTTTTATGCAGGCGGGTTTTTTGTTTTCTTTTAATTATTATTTTATTTATGTCTTTTTAGTTAGACAAATTACGTAATCGGTTCAATTCATTAAAATAGTTTACATCATGTGGTTGATTAAGTAATTTTTTAACGACGAAAAAAAAAAGGCCGTTCTAAAATTGCCACGTATATAGGTATATCATTTTTAAGTTTGACCGAGCATAACTTTTTACAGAGTAGTCCGAAGTTGATAATTCTTTTTTTTTTTATGGGAAAGGCTACACCCCAAAATTGACCGTCGGACGTTGCCTAGGAGGCGAGGAAGAAGCTCGGCTCGCATCTTGCTTGCCTTAGGCATGGGAAAGAGCAAAGTCAACATTTTTTAATCTTTCTTATTGTATTTCTTTATTATTACGGTAATCATAATCATGATATACATTTTTGAAATCCTTGTATTAAGCCCTTTAATATGATACCCATATTATAGTATTCTAAAAAAAAATTACTTCTTCATTAACTACAATGGCATCACACAGCCGCCATGTTTGTTTTTTTTTTAATTTCACCTATCTAAGAATACTTGGGCTGCTAAGACGAATCTAACGATATCTCAATTATGTAAATCCGTTCAGCGGTCCTAGAGATACGAGGTAGTTAAGAATATTACATACATACATACAAGATACGCGCGAAAAACATAACCCTTCCTTGGCAGTCGGGTAAAAATGAATAGGTGGTCCTGAAAATCTGTGTTAGGGTTTATCCCTAACTGAAGCCAAAGACTTATCTTTTTGTGAGACACACTGCCACCTTTATTAGTGACTATTATTTTTAATGTCTTTATTGTTAGTTCTGAGTTCAGTTGTTTCAATTTTTTTTTTTTTATTATTATTATTTCTTTTTATTTATAGTTTGTTCTTCCACATTTAGTTTGATGTTTTTTTTTGTAATAAGTATACTAATTTTTATCTTATGTTCATCATTTGTATTTCAGTGTGTTTCGCAAATAAAGCGCTTATTATTAGGTATTATTACGTAATTTGCCTAACTAAAAAGACATCAATAAAATAATCTATACTAATATAATAAAGTGGAAGAGTTTGTTTGTTTGTTTGTTTGTTTGTTTGTTTGTTTGAACGCGCTAATCTCAGGATCTACTGGTCCGATTTGAAAAATTCTTTCAGTGTTAGATAGCCCATTTATCGAGGAAGGCTATAGGCTATGTATCATCATGCTTAGACCAATAGAAGCGGAGTCCACGCCGACGAAGTCGTGCGCAGAAGCTAGTAATTTATAATATGTATATGTCACCAGCATCTCATTTGTTTTTTAGGGTTCCGTACCTCAAAAGGTAAAAACGGAACCCTTATAGGATCACTTTGTTGTCCGTCTGTCTGTCAAGACCCTTTTTCTCAGAAACGCGTTGAGGCATCAAGCTGAAATTTATATTAAATACTCAAATCTGCTGCCTCTTAAAGCTGTGAAAAAATGAAACTTCTAAGCCAAGGCAATCAAAAGATACAGCCGTTTATGCTGCAAATTTTCGACACTCTCAAGGGAATCAAAACCTACAGGGTACTTCCCGTGAACTAAGAATCTTGAAATTTGGTACGAAGCAACGTCTTATAGCACAGATACAGGAAAAATTGCGAAAAGTGTAAATTTTTAGTTACTACACATAAAAAAAAATATTTTAATAATTTTACACTTAATACCACTTTTCTCATAAACGCGTAAAAGTATTAAATTGAAATTTATATCAAATACTCAAGTCTATAATACCTTTAAGCTGTAACAAAATCAAACTACTATGTCAACGGTATCAAAAGAAAAACCAAGTTAAGCCGCATATTTTCATCGAAAATAGTCCCAAAGGAATCAAAACCTACAGGGTACTTCCCGTAAAGTCAGAATCTTGAAATTTGGTACGAAGCAACGTCTTATAGCACAGATACAGGAAAAATTGCGAAAAGTGTAAATTTTTAGTTACTACATATAAAAAAAAATATTTTAATAATTTTACACTTAATACCACTTTTCTCATGAACGCGTAAAAGTATTAAATTAAAATTCATATCAAATACTCAGGTCTATAATACCTTTAAGCTGTAATAAAATCAAACTTCTATGTCAACGATATCAAAAGAAAAACCAATTTAAGCCGCATATTTTCATCGAAAATAGTCGCAAAGGAATCAAAACCTACAGGGTACTTCCCGTGAAGTCAGAATCTTGAAATTTGGTACAAAGCAACGTTTTATAGCACAGATACAGGAAAAATTGCGAAAAGTGTAAATTTTTAGTTACTACATATAAAAAAAATATTTTAATAATTTTACACTTAATACCACTTTTCTCTTAAACGCGTAAAAGTATTAAATTGAAATTCATATCAAATACTCACGTCTATAATAACTTTAAGCTGTAACAAAATCAAACTTCTACGTCCACGATATCAAAAGAAACAGCAATTTAAACCGCATATATTGAAACTAGCAAACAACTGACAAGGGAATAAAAATCTAAAGAATACTTCCCGTCGACCTAAAATCTTCAGGTATGAAGCAACGTCTTATAGCACAGATACAGGAAAAAATACGAAAACCTTAAATGTATAGTTACATCGCAACCACAGAAATAGTATGTGTAATGTTGTTTATTTCTGCTTTGTTTTTCAATTATAAAACTTTGCAAAGTAATATTTATTTACTAACTCTTTTTGCACACCAATACACAAAAGAACAATACATAGAATTTATAACAATAAACTTGCATCAATTGCAACAGGCGGCCTTATCGCTAACACAGCGATCTCTTCCAGGCAACCTTTGGGCAGAGGACTTGCATATAAACTAGGGGAAGGGCGCAAAATTTTGTAAAAAAGGAACAATATAAAATAAAAATCAGATATAAATAAATAACTATATAACAATAGATGCTATATTTAATGACACATATGTACATATAAGTTTAGTCATATGTATACACAAATATATAAATACATACATACATACGTATATACACTATAAGCAAATTGATAGATTAAGACGAATGACATAACAACATAACGTAACTTCATGAAAAATAATCTATTTTTTATTTTATTTTATTTTTATTTGGGAAACATACAATTTAATATTACATTAATATATTATAACTAATTACATTAACTGAAATCAGTAAAGTTTCCACTATTAACTAATACATACAACAGCACTATAGCATTGAGTGAAACATATTGCTTGGAAAAAAAAATTAAACAAATCAAAAATTGGAATAAAATTGTTAGATTTAGTTTTAGTCTAAGTCCAAAAAAAAAAACAAAAAGGAAAAAATCTCTATATCTAAGCATTCATATTTTTAAGCATTTGCTTAAGGTCCCGCTTATATCTTCCTATTGTGCAGTTAAAAATATCAATTTCCTGTAAGTGTTCGTTATAGAATTTTGTAGAACGACATATAAAATTGTTGCCAGTGTACTTTTTTTTGTAAAACGGGACGTGAAACAAATGTCTATGACGAGAATTCGTTCGGGGGCAACTCAAATTTATTTCACTTAATAAAAAAGGAGAATCAACATAATTATTAAGAAGTTTGTACAAAAACATCTGATCCCTTTCAATTCGTCTATGTTTAAGACATGTAAAATTGGGAGTGGACTTAAAACGGTACTTATAATGTTTTAAATAAAGTTTGAAAATTCTGTCCAACCCGTTAATCTGAACTTTGTACTGCGGATTCCACACAACAGAACCATACTCGAGTAGAGGTCTGATATATGATATATGAATCGAAGAGGTGGGAAAGTGTTGAGCTGTATTTAAAATCCCTGCTTACTCTTAAAACAAAACCGAGCATACGTTGGGCTTTGGGGATTATATAATTCAGATGCTCGTTAAACGTTAGTCTATTGTCTAATAAAATACCTAGGTCTTTTACTTCCGTGACACGCGTTAGTGCTATATTATCTAAATTATAATCAAACTTAAAGTGTTACTATACTAATATATAAAGCTGAAGAGTTTGTTTGTTTGGTTGTTTGTTTGTTTGTTTGTTTGTTTGTTTGTTTGAACGCGGTTATCTCTGGAACTACTGGGCCGATTTGAAAAATTCTTTCAGTGTTAGATAGCCCATTTATCGAGGAAGGCTATAGGCTATGTATCATCACGCTAAGACCAATAGGAGCGGAGTAAACGCCGACGAAGTCGCGCGCAGAAGCTAGTAAATAATAAAATAAAGTTGCTTAACATAATTTAATATGATAAGTACATTTCCTTAACAAGTTTTTCAAATGTCATTAAAGATTGAGCGCGTTAGACAGTGGCAATAAGTTCCAAAGACGATAAGCTTCAATAGTGAAAGATTTAGAATAAAAGGAAGACGAATGTGAAGGTATCTTCAAAGTTAGGCTATCATTTAAGCGAAGAGGTACATATTATATATTTATCTTTAACGCCAGCGTTGATTCTAGACCAGAATGAAGAAAGTTCTTCAATATGTATTCGTAGCCGGCGACCATGCAAGTAACTATGAAACCAGTCAGACACCTTAGGAGATATGTTAAGAGAACCAAGTATAGCTAGTAGTAAGTCAAAATCAACAGTATTGAAATGATTAATGAAATCAAGTAATGTTAACACTGTAATGAGAATTCTAGACATTAAAAAATATATATGTTTAAACAATAGCAGACAATAATAAAAATAAATTTAGGAAAACATGTTTTATACACACTTGAAAACAGGTACAAAGGTCAAAAAGGCTCGAATTAAATTACAAAATGGGACAAAATGGGACTATTTAAATAAATAAATAAATAATAAATAAATACCTACTATATATAATATGGTTCAAATTTAATACTTAATAGTAATAAAGTATTTTTGAACCAGATTTCTAAATAGTGACTAAAAAATTTGTAAATAAATAACTTCGATAAAAGAACTTTCCTACCAAGAGACAGGTCAAGGAAAAAAGGGAGACCAATTAAAAGGTGGAGAGATATCTTCAACCAGATAATTATGTGGACCGCTGTGTATACAGAAAGCACGGAAAAGGGATACATGGAAATGTTTAGGAGAGGCCTACGCCGCAGAGGCGACTATTACTATTACCAATATTAATTAGTTATAAACATGTAGACGAGTTAATTATACGAGTATAGAATAAATATATACATAGGTTAATATACATACATATGTTTAAACTAAGAATACTTACGCTAGTATTAATTGAAATTTTAATAGTAATAGAAATAAAGGCGATTTTTATTTTATTTATTTATTTTATTTTATATAAATTAAAGGATTAATGAAAAGATAAAGATACCTTTGTCTTAAATTTATGCTCCTCCAACTTTCCATATTGTAATGTTACGGATTTCATTTAGCAGCAAAATACCATAACTTTTACTTATATACCTGCAGGTTTGTACGGAACCCTCGGTGCGCGAGTCCGACTCGCACTTGACCGGTTTTTTTATTACTATTTTTAAACATTTTTATATCGTCCCAATGCATGTGTTACGTATAACCGCGACAAACATGAGACATTACAACTTATATGTATACTATTATTATTATTATACTTATTTTGTTGCGTACGTATGTGTGTATGTACCTATGTATGATTGTTATGTATTCTTTTTTTGCTTATGTATTTATATTTATATACCACCTGCCCATCTGAAAAGCGATATCCATTTCATTATCAGGTTGTCTGGAAGAGATTGCTTTTTAGCAATAAGATCGCCTGGTTGTACAATTTGTGACTATAATTGCTTGTAATGTAAATTTTGTTCTTTATCTAAATGTACAACAAAGTATATTATTATTATTATACTAAGACAAACATATTAATTACTATGTATGTATGGCTACAAAACATTTATCATGTACACTATATGTATGTATCTCAACACCCATTCTTACATACACCTCAACCATGTAATTACATACCTAATTCATAAATAAAATACCTAAGTATTTCAATAATTACTTACCAAAATACAGTTATGTAGATAACAATCCAATGAATTAACAAACAATAATTCAAAATAATAAGTACTAAGTAGTTTACGAAATCCAATAAAAGTAAGCCGAGTAACAGAAGAACGAAGCAGAAAAAATTAAATAAATAAAAATAAATAAATATGTAAAAATGCGGTCGTCTGTTCCTATGGTAAGCAACTTAATGCTTGTGTTACAGGTAATAGCCGACTGTTATAACTATATGTATATATGTATATTTTTATAAATATACATAGAAATAATACACATAAATGTGTATATAAATACAAATATTACACCCAGACTCGGGCAGGAAACGAACCCGCAACCCGCGGAACAGAAAGCAGGGCCACCACAAACTGCGCCAACGGGCTAATCAAATGAAACAAGTAAAATACAGAAAAATAGCATGACGCGAAGCGCGGGTGAAATGCACACGCACACTAACACCACGCCACTCACACATAGACAAAGCAGTGCGGGGCTTGCGGGAGGCGCGGTAGCGGCTAACAGCAATAGTCAGTGAAACAGGAATATTTTATTCAAATACCTATTTTTCAAAAGTCTATTCAGTATCCTTTCCTCTTAAGAATGAGATTTTGTTTTTTTTTATCACTGTGCTTATTATATAAATAAATTTAAATTAATAAATTTTAATAAATATTAAATTAGTAATTATAATATAGATAATTAGGTTTAGTTAATTGTTTATTTTTTAATGTTGTTTACTGAATAGTTTTTCCGATTGGAAATCACAGAAATTTACCGAAGTTCCTTAAAGGACTTGTTTTTACAAAATAAATAATATAAACAATTACGATCCTAACAAAAAATTTCTTCTTTAAACATAAAAGCGATGTACATCGCTTAAATCCAATGATTATATATTTAAAGTAAACTAAATAATAGTTAACATTAGTAATTACTATATGATGCATATGCTCTCGAGAGCAGCGTGTCGCCCCTCAGCCGGACACGCGCCGCACACGCGCCGAAAGCGTTCCGAGTCGACGCACGCGCGTCCCCATTCACCGTGCTGTCGATTAATTGTCTATTACAGAAGTCGGCTCTATTGACTCTGACTCAGACTTTTGTTTTTTTTTCATCGCTTGATTAGTTGCAATTTAGTAAAGTTTTGTTGTTTCATTGATTTAAAATAAAAGATACATATTTTAATTATAATTACAGATTTGGTCTTTATTTGTGTAATTTTATTTTATTGTGTTGTGTGTGTGTTTTTGTAGGGTAGAGTAGAGTTTTGTGTGTTTGTATTGCGTTCGATTCATGCAAATTTAGTTTATCTCATTTACCGCTAGTCTTATTTGATGAGGATTGCGGAAAATCGGGATATTTGGCTTGAACTTGAGGAGGTCTATGTTCAGCAGTGGACCGCGATAGGCTGAATTGATGTACAAAAAAAAATAAGCTTTGATTTCCAATTGTTAGTTTTATTTTTTAATTTATTTGTATATAGCTTTCAACTATTGTGTTTGAATGGTTGCGTCAATTCACGTTCATCTACTAGTGTCGGATTTACAAGTGGGCTGTGTAGGCTGGAGCCTAAGGTGGCTAAATTTTTAAAAAATTAAAAAAAAAAAAAACGCTCGCAGATAAGCAAATATTTGCATGATGTATGAAAAATTACGGGCAACCAAGAACTCGTGGATGATTTGTAACTAATAAAAAAAATCTTTCTTGCCAATGTCTTCGTACACGAAGGGTTCCGTACTATTGCCTAGGAAGCAACAGTAGGTACACAAATTTCATATTGCAACCTATTTTTAGTTTCTCTTGTAAGCGTTTCTTGTTGTTTTATTTTGTTTTTAGTATTTGTTGTTGTGTATTCAAAAGGCTATTGATGCCATATTCTCAACCGCACCGATCAATCTCCTTCGTGTCTTCTTCATTCTACGTGACATTGGCGAAATCATCTGTGCTAGTTTGGGACTGTTGGAAGCCACTAATCCGAATAAATAAATGAATATTTGTGAAAATTTCAACTGTCTAATTATCGCAGTTCAAGAACTGCGATCTCAAGAGATAGAGCCTGGTTACAGACAGACGGACGAACGGACGGACGGACAGACAGCGAAATCTTAGTAATAGGGTCCCGTTTTTACCCTTTTGAGTACGGAACCCCAAAAACGCGTAGAAATAGTAAGTATAACTACGTTTTTTTTACTCCTTCTGTTAAAGTTTAATCGTAACTTATTTGTAGGATAACATTTAACCACAACTGGTGATACAGGCCCTAAGTAATTCATGCTAAAAAGTCAAGTACTATTATAGTATAGTAAAAAAACAATTATTATTCAATACATAAAAACCCCATTCGTTTACAAAGGATAACAATCACTAGCAAGTTAAACAAAGCTATTGCTTGTTAGACAACCGATCGTACTCAAGACCCCAACTAAGGGATGGTTTGAAACCGTGCGACAAATTAGCGAAGCCCCCGCGGCGATCTATCGACGTTCGACACTCGTAATGTGAACGTGAATCTTGATACTTATACTAATACGTTAGTTAAATTCTTAGCACACACAGTCTTGATACTAAAAGCTAAATAAAGTATTTTTTTTTGTATACGCTCTAGGCTATTCTGATAAATGCGATATTGAGGTGACCATACAGCGTTAGCAATGAAAGGTCATTTCACATTCTGAAAAAGCATGAAGCTAACACATTGTGAGTGAACCACACATCCAAGGTTAAGGGTAGGTACACTGATAGTTTAAAATAATTCTTCTTTTTGTTAAGTTACAAAAGAGATAGGCACACATTTAACTGAGGTAGGGCACAGCAGGAAATTTCCTGCTCAAAATATGGAGCAGTCCGACTAGGGTAGTACCTCGACCTTACAGAAGACCACAGCGTAATAATACTGTTTTCAAGCAGTATTGTGTTCCTGTTGGTGAGTAAGGTGACCAGAGCTCCTGGGGGATTGGGGATAGGGTCGGCAACGCGCTTGCGATGCTTCTGGTGTTGCAGGCGTCTATAGGCTATCGTCTTACCACCAGGTGAGCCGTACGCTTGTTTGCCGATCTAGTTACATAACAAAAAAGATAAATTTAATAACTATAAATATAAATAATTTTACAAGCTAGGTGACTTTGTCATCACATTGCTATAACAGCTAACTCGTTAGCTCTTGTCATTTATGAACCATCCTAAGATGAGGAATAGTGCGCAGCGCGTAAAGGGGTTTAAAGAAATGATCTTACTGCCATGTTAAATTATAGCCATCAATGTGCTCATCAATAAATGTTTCGAATTTCAAAAGTAAAGCAAAGGATATTTTCTCAGTAAACTCGCAAACTTCAAGATTTCAAATTTAACGAAATTTAGTCATATTATGTTATGCTATCAAACTCTATAGCGATTTTCTGATGAAATCGTACATTAAGGGTCCAGAAATACACTGGTGTTTGGTCTGAATAATTTAATCTAATGGACAAAATATGAATATGAATATAAATATGAAGTAAAAGCTGTTAAGAAGGTTTTTGAAGTTATTCTACTACACCGATTCACTCCTTAATGCCTTATTCATTCATATCTCAACATTTATCCCGGAGACAAGCAGACTACCAATGTATGTTTCTACAGTATGAACATTATTTACATTTAATAGAACATTAGTTTTCATTAAAGGATAAAAAAATTTCTCTGTTACTTTTTAATTTATCCACAATAATTATTGAACAAGGTATAAATAATGTTTTCCTAATAGCGAAATGTGACTGGGAATAATGGCGGGAACCCCGTCGCGATCCGAATTGCAAATGCATCGCTCATTCTACGCCCTTTTGATTTAAAACGAAAATGGCAGCAGACTTGATCCTTTCTTTAAATAAACATTTATTTTTAAATTGCTCGACAGGGTATCACGAATTTTGCCAAAATTGCGAGTAACTTCATTAAGTTTTTAATATAAAGTATTAATTCGGGAATATTTTTATACATCTGATTAAATGTTAATGTATGCAAGAAGTAATAAAACATTATCTTAATATCTATACTAATATAATAAAGCTGAAGAGTTTGTTTGTTTGATTGTTTGTTTGTTTGTTTGATTGTTTGTTTGTTTGTTTGAACGCGCTAATCTCAGGATCTACTGGTCCGATTTGAAAAATTCTTTCAGTGTTAGATAGCCCATTTATCGAGGAAGGCTATAGGCTATATATCATCACGCTAAGACCAATAGGAGCGGAGTTCACGCCGACGAAGTCGCGCGCAGAAGCTAGTAATTATATAAATCTCGTGTCACAATGTTTGTCCTCAATGGACTCCTAAACCACTTAACCGATTTTAATCAAATTTGCACACCGTGTGCAGTTTGATCCAACTTGAAAGATAGGTTATATTTTATTTTGATATAGGTAATTATTATATTTAAGAAAAAAAAATAAAGCGGTGCGAAGTTCGCCAGGTCAGCTAGTACTCGTATAAATGACGTTGGCGTGGAATTAAAAAAAAATAACTTAAATAGGTACAAGTTAATCTAAAAAAATAAAATAAAGATATATAGGAGTATATTACTCCTAGCAAAGATGCGGAATCTTTTTTTATATTCAACTATACCTATTTAGTTTAGCTATTGAATAATAAATAATAGATGTTTATTCTAATCGTTACATAATATGTCGAATGAATGTTACGTTTCATTGTTCTATTAGCTACCCGCCCCTGCTTCGCAATTCGCCCCTATTGCAATGCTGATACTAAATATATAATATAAAATAATTATAAAATGAAATAAGTATAATATATAATATATATGCGCAAAAATGTGTTTATTTACGATATCACATTAGAAACCCCTAAAACTAAGTGTTCCTCTACTATACCAATTATGCATGTATTTTATACATATAAACCTTTCTCTGGAATCACTCTATTTACTAAAGGAAATCGCATGAAAATCCGTTGCGTATTTTTAAACTATGTAGTGATTAAAACATACCGAAATAAATACAGCAAATTGGTCCAAGTAGAAATAAAATATTAAAAAGTAAGATCGTTGAGTATAAAATACAGCAGATTTAAAGTTACCGAACACTGAACAGATTATTAATTAAAGAAGTTTTGCCTGTTTTCGCTTCTGTAGTTTTCCCAACGAGCGCTATAAAAGCAAAATGATAAAGGACCCGTAACGATGTTTTGGTTGGAGAAATTCATGCGAAAACGTTAAGATGTTCTCGACGTCCCCCGGCGGAGGATCGCTCGCTAAAACATATTTATGCAGAAATTATAACGAGAGAAACACTCAAATTCCGACCTCTTCACCTCCTGCAAAATAACGAGTAATCGGCAACCGCTACGCCATTACGCGAACCGTACGAATGTTTAGCCGTGGAACCATGAAAAGCGACCCGCTGTGAATGGTGAATGCCCACTCTCCACCATTTTCATGCAAATTAAAAGACACAAACGCAGGCATAGACAAGATTCCCGCGCGCGCTAAAACACACCATTCAAAAACGTATTCAATTGCTCGAGAGCGAAACGGAACGCCCCGAGGCATTAATTAGAGCAGAAACTCGTGTCTATGGCCGTTCCTTTTTTAAAACTGACGTCTTTATGTGGCCCCGCTTTTGTGCGCCTTCCGTTTGTGTGCGAGAAAGTGTCAAGTCTTAGTTTCGAGCGATGCTTAGCGTTTGTTGTCTTTGGTTTGCAGTATCAGTGTGGTAATCTTTTTAGGGTTCCGTATCCAAAGGGTAAAAACGGGACCCTATTACTAAGACTTCGCTGTCCGTCCGTCCGTCTGTCTGTCACGAGGCTGTATCTCAAGAACGGCGATAGCTAGACATTTGAAATTTTCACAAATTATGTATTTCTGTTGCTGCTATAACAACAAATACTAAAAACAAAATAAAATAAATATTTAAGGGGGGCTCCCATACAACAAACGCAATTTATTGCCTATTTTTGTTCGATATCAATAAATGGTAACAGGTAGGCAGTAGGCACTTGAAATATTCAATAAATAAATAATTGTATATTAACTTTAATAATAAATAATAAAATTAAAATAAAAAAAATATTGAGGGGGCTCATACAACAAAACTGACTTTTTTGCCGCTTTTTGCCCAATATTATAATCAGCCATTGCCATGCCATGCGCCAATTGACCTACTGTTGTTTACCTAGCCAGAACCCTTCGTGCTCGAGTCTGACTCGCACTTGGGCGATTATTTTTGTCTTGTAAATTATACAAATATTCTATTTTAGTAACGATTATAAGTATTTATTTTTAACATATAACACTTTCACGCGAACATACCAATATTGTAGGTCTATGCGATATTGCACATCATTTTTTCATAGAAATTCAAGCGGCGTCTAATGACGTTGTGCAAATAGCTGATGACATTAGTATTTAAATATATTGCTCTGACGTACTAAGACGTCGACGTTAAGATACGCTATGCTACAATGGTCACTTTTTTGGTCCAATTTACATATCTAAAACAAACAAAAAATACAAAATATGTATTTTGAACACATTCAGACTTATTTCAATAAAGTAAAATAAATTGATATAACATATATAAGGTCAATATTCCACGTGAACACAGAATCGGCGCACGCACACCCCCGCGACGCGGCACAAGTCGATTAATGTAATAAAACTTCTTAGGCGAAACGACGTATAGTGACGTTGTGCGCTACTAGTGGGTACTTAGTATCAGGACGGAATGCCATCAAAGAAGGCAAAATAAAATCGATGTAGTGTAGCACTACAATTTTTAGAATTCGATATGTTGTGGCACAGCAACCGAACTTTTAAACATTAGTATGGCCAGACACCGTACCATTACGTTGTGCTCAATAAATCGAGTTTTTGTTGAACGTAATAGTACGTTGTGCCATAACATATCTACCAATATATGACGTACATATACGTTGTTCGCATGAAAGTGATAAAATATATATTTATGTTTTGGTTCAGGTACATTACAAGAAGTTGA
The DNA here is from genome assembly GCA_905220545.2 of Melitaea athalia. Classification (NCBI taxonomy): domain Eukaryota; kingdom Metazoa; phylum Arthropoda; class Insecta; order Lepidoptera; family Nymphalidae; genus Melitaea; species Melitaea athalia. The sequence goes on from HG992177.1 coordinate 1,646,504, forward strand.
AGATAATTCGAACAATAGATGCGATTCGGCGATTACACACAATCCTGAAGATTCAGATATCGATGATGACATATCTGTAGGGGACAACCGTTCAGAGGCATCGACTCCTAAAAAGATTCAGGTCGCATATGGAAACGAATCTGAAGAATACGAGAGGAAGGCGGACTGCCAAAAAAGAACCGAATCAGAAACCGAAAGATCAACTCCAATAGAATATAATCCCAATCGAATACCGAACTCAGAATATTCTTCCCCATTTAAAGAAGACGAGCATGACTATGAACGTCCAGAAGAGTCTGTGAAGCTTTATGAAGGTTCCCTTTTCCAACTTTATAGGCCAGACAGGGAAGGAGCGAAGGATGGTGAAAGTGCGTTTGAAATAGCTGGCTCTATATCTGACAGTATCTATGGCAGGTCTATGGATCTAACGAAGAATACTTTCCAGTCGCAATTGTTGGCTGGGTTCGCTGCCTCCGTGATGGCGGGCAGCTCGCAAAGAGACGGGCAGGATTCTTCTGGTAATTTATTGTAAAAAGTTTATTATATTGTAGCATTGTTATTGCATTATTGGATACTGAAAGAATTATACATTTTTTTTATAATATACAAACAAATGTTGATAATTGATCAACGTTACAATCATAGTTATTATAACGACAAGTTACTTAAGTTCTAAGCTCATATAGTAGGCTTAAAGGGTGTTTTATGTTTATAAATTATATTCTTATATTCTTCCTTGAAATAGAGGAATTGGCATACACATATATGTGTACATACACGGAGAAGAATATAACGATCGTGACTAATCACGAAGTATGAGCAAGAAATATTAGTTAGGTAAAAAAAAATAATTGACAACTAAGAAGTTAGCAAGTAATTTTTCTTTAGATCGCCAATCAGGTCGAAGCGGGGGTACACCGAACTCAGGTCGGAAGCCCCGTCGCCGACGCACCGCGTTCACACACGCGCAACTCGCGTACTTGGAGCGCAAGTTCAGATGTCAGAAGTACCTGAGTGTCGCTGATCGCGGAGATGTGGCCGATGCGCTTAACTTGAGCGAAACTCAGGTCAAGACCTGGTATCAAAATAGGAGGTAAGTGTAAGACGGAACGGTTTCTTGAAACGAAATGAAATTGTTTGATTATATATTAAATAGATTTCCTAATATCCGCCTGTTGATCTTTCGCAATGTTCATATTTAATATTTAATTCTAAGGAAGTAAACTTATTGCATATACCTAATGCATTAAAACAAGGCATAAGGGCCTTTTTATAATTTAGTTAGAACGTTAACACAATAATTTTTTTAATTTTGAAATTCAATTTTCTTAGTCATTATATTTAGTTATGTTAAATATTCGAAACAAGCTTTTAGTGAAACCACTTTTTTCCGAATTGATTCGGATCGAAAAAGTTATTTCATTATAATGAGTAAAATTCGCGTAGGTAAATATTCGAAAACAATACAAGTTTGGGTTAAAGCCTTATATTGAACAAAAATTAATGTTAATGCTATTCCACATTATGTCACACTTAATTAAGAATATTAAATATTTTTGCGACTGATTGTAATTTTTCTGTATAGAACAAAATGGAAACGTCAAAATCAGCTACGCCTGGAACAGCTGCGCGCTCAGGCAGCGACAGGTGAAAGAGAACTGTCTGCGCACGCGCTGCCTCTCGCCTGCGCGCTCCTACCCCCGTACCCCGCGTATATGCACTGCCATCTGTAAAGTGAAATGGAAAATGTCACCCGAAAGTTAAGCCGAAACCTAAGATTGAAACTATTTAACCGACTTCAAAAAGGAGGAGGTTCTCAATTTTACTGTATTTTAATTTTCTTACGTGTTTTATATCGATTTTTTAGATACATTTTTTATTTATGTACCGATTGACATGAAACAAACACTAAATGTTAAGTGAAGCTTACCAAAATATACTAGTAACCACATTTAAATCGGAGAAGCCGTTTCTGAGATTAGTGTGCACAAACTCACAGACAAACAGACAAACAGACAAAAATTCTAACAATAATTGTTTTGGGTGCTATTTACGTTGATAAAGGTCCCAATAATATTTTTTCTCATAAATCTTCCATGTACAGACAGCGATCCGGTACATTTTTATTATATGTATTGATTGATGAATAAGAGTATTAACTTTCGTGAGTGACAAAATAGTTTTGTTATTTGGGTAAACGCACGCACACATGTAAATATGTAGTAGGTATCACTAAGTATATTGTAAGCAAAACTATTAAGTAGTATGTGTACAGACAACTTAGATGTAGCTTAAATGAAAATACAGTTTTGTCTTACTATATAATACTATTTAAAATGTTGTAAAAGCTTATATTTATAATATTTACAACCAGATAGAAAAACGTAGAGACGAGAGTATACGACGCGTTGGCGCAGTGGTCACAGCACTGCACTGGTTTGTGGCTGTTGCCCTGGCGATCCCCGCACATGACAAACATTTGTATTGGCCATACAGATGTTTGCCGTGGTCTGGGTGTTTGTGCAGTCCTTGTGGGTCTACCCATCGTGCCATTGTTATCATGTACACCTGATAGCGATCGTTACTCATAGTAGTGAATATATCTGCCAACCCGCATTGGAGCAGCGTGGTGGATTAAGCTCCGATCCTTCTCCTACATGGGGAAGAGGCCTATGCCCAACAGTGGGATATTACAGGCTGAATCGTGAAACAGATGTTTGCCGTGGTCTGGGTGTTTGTGCAGTCCTTGTGAGTCTCCCCACCGTGCCTCGGAGAGCACGTTAAACCGCCGGTCCCGATTGCTACCATGTACACCTGATAACGATTGTTACTCATAGTAGGGAATATATCCGCCAATCCGCATTGGAGCAACGTGGTGTATTAAGCTCTAATATTTCTCCTACATGGGGAAAGAGGCCTATCCCCAGCAGTGGGATATTACAGGCTGAAGAGTTGAAGCGAATAGATCTGTTACTTTTAAAAATGGTTATTTATTATTTATTACGTTTATAGTTTTATACGAGTATACATTTTTTTGTTATATCTGTTAATTTTAACAAATGTCGCTTACGATATTCAAATGTTTAAGTTACTCTTTGTAGTTTTTTTTTTAAATATTGTTTTGGTTTTATCGGTAGTTTAACACAGAACTGAAGCAAATTGATGATCTCATAACAAATTATTTAACAATTATTATTTTGAAAAAGTACGACAAACTGAAGTAATACAAGACCCGCTGTACGTATTTTTTCCAGTTATGTAGTTATGTAACTTATTGGTACTTATGTTCTTTTTAAAAATGAAAAAAAAAATTAATTTTATTACAGAAATGACTGTGTCTTACTACGAACTTAGAATCGTGATAGACTTTTCATAATGTTAAAATTTTATTTAAGTGCCGTACAATTTTTCTTATAACTATTCTACATTCCGTCGTAAGTAAAAAACCTATGTACTAAAATTATTTTTTATTTGTTAACTTATTACAGATACTCTATTTGGCAAAGGTAATGTAGAGTAGATATACAATTTTGCACAAGCATATTAAATTGTTAATTTAAGACAAATGACGCACACATAGATACAGTAGGGTAGTAGATGTACTCTATAGAATCTTAAATACTGCCGGAATAAACTAAAAAGTCGTTAAGTCAAAAATAGTTATTTAAAAAAAAAGTCCTTGCGCTTTCTTCAAAGCTCTAACTTTAATGATTGTAGGATAAGTTTTTTTTTATGTAATCCAGTTTTTTTTAACGTTTTAGCAGAAGATTATTATAGGTATAATACCTCTCTAAAAATGTCACTTATGGAACTTAAAAGTTTTTTACATCTTTCGAACAATTTTTAATTAAAATGTGTTTTTAGACAGAGTGACAGACACATTTGAACAATATTATTAAAATTATGAAAGCTTGCTACGGACCATTTGTATTTGGTGTATTTGTATTGGTATTTGTATTACCATTCGCTAACGGTTTTTTAGGTTTTTGACAGCAGAATAGCCAATAGCGTCTCTTTGACGCTCAACAGATAGTGCAATAATTAAGGTTATTAAGATAGTTTTACATATTGTATGTTGATTATTTATCTGTGTACATTCCTGTAGTAAAAATAAAACTGTATCTATAATGAGAACAAACTATATGTAACATTGATTTATTGATTAGTAAAGTTGTATGATTTAAACTAAGTTGTTTTTTAGACTATTTCTTTACAGATTTTAAATGGACGTAAACTTTTCTGACATAATTTCCAATTTTAATTTAGGAGTTACTTTTCGACGGCTAGTCGTCTGCATTGTATGGAAATGTCTAAATAGTAATACTATCTTGATTTCAATTAAATGAAGTAGGTAATAAAAGAATTTGATTACTAGCATTTAGAGTATTTATGACTCTATTATACAGAGAAGGTTGATGTTCATGAAATAAAAAAATAATCAAGCGCTTAGTTTATTTGGTTGATCATATCATGCTTGGTGGTGATAAAAACGTAAGAAAACATTCCTCGATATTTTGTTGATCTCTTTGCGCAAAGGTTAAAGCTTCTTTCTCCTTAATAGAAGAAGACATGTTTGCTCAGGTTTGCAAATTTTAACACTTTTTTTTTCTATTTAGTGTAAGTACGATCACAAACATCAAAAATATTGAGTCTTTAGAGGAATTAATGATTATTGCCAGTTAAAACTCATTTGAAAGCGAAAATGAACAGACACATCAGTAGCTATTAATGTTGCAAAGCGACGATACAAAATTACGAAGCGTTTCAATCATCCCTCAATCCTTTGAATTGAAACTGAACATTTCCATTCGTAACAAATTATGCAAATATTTTGGCGCCATTTCGAATCACCGCTGCCAACCGCTGTCAATTTGCATCTCTTAGTGAGTTGTTAACATCTGTGACGAGGCGGCTGCGCTGGCAGCGCTTTATTTCACAGCAATTTATGTTTCTGTATTAGACGTTGACTTTTTTAAGCGAGGTTTTCGCTGTCTAGCCGTTATGTTAAACCCGCGCGGGGTCTCGATGTCAAATTATTATCTGTCAATTTATTCAAACGAGATGCTAATTTCAGGGCGTTCGAAAATTGTGATAATTTATCCGTCTTTATTTCAGTTTTGAGCAAACGAGGGTTTATTAAAGGGGTCGCTGAGAGGTAATTGGGCTGTTTTGATCGTGTGGGGGCACCTAATTGAAGTATTTTCTAGTGTCTGAGGGGTGGTTCGAGATGAATGGATTAGTTAGTTCGCAGATAACGATCTGTGATGCGGTGATGGGCGGTTTCTTCCGTTAAGTGGTGTTGTTTAGTAATTGCGGCACTGATTGAATAATTTGATCCGCTTGTTGTTGAATGATCGCTAACTGTTATTTAAGATTATCTTTGTAACAATTACGATAATTTATCTTTTGATGTGTACTGTAACACGGGCGACACTGGCGACACCGGCGGCTCGTCAGAGACCACGCAGGTTACCGGCTCGCTACCGCGACTAAGTAATCGTTGTAACTGGCAGTTTAGTAATTCAAAATTTTAGTATTAGAATCGGGTCTAAAAAAGGAACTTGTCAATGAGGGATTTGAGTTAAGATATAGGAAGTTAAAAAAAAGGGGATTCTCATGATATATTATATAGTCTTTGTTAACATCTCTGTTTCATTTTATATAATTGTAGACTAAAGTAAAGTGTGTTTTCGTATTGTGTTACGATTAGTTTTAATAAAAAGACTGTTATTCGAGTGAATAAAACTATAAAGTTTATTGTGGTTCAATTTATTGACTACAAATTGGCGCCCAACTCAGAGGCCTGAATCGACCGTGTTCTCCATTGCTCCATCGAAAAAATAATCATGCCGCGAACACGGCGACAATCTCGCCGACAAAGTATATACGATGACGCGGGAGAAAACGTGGACGACCATGAAGAGGATAAAATAACGGTGTCTGGCGTGGCTAACATTATGGCCGCTGCGCAACGCTCGCAAACCGACGCGTTCGAACGGATGTTCGAACGGCTGTTGGAGCAGCGACCACCGACTCCTGCTGTGGCCGCCCAGCCTTCGGGCAATTTCTCAATGTGTACCGCTCGCTTCGCCGCCGCTGTCGACGAAGACATCGAAAGATTCATCGATAACATCGAATGTTACAAAGACTGCACAAATATATCGGAAGAGAACGCGATACGCGGTCTGTCAATGCTGCTAACAGGCAAGGCCGCAGTCTGGTGGCAGAGCGCTAAAATTGAAGTGAGCACTTGGCCCGATGCGCTCGAATGTCTGCGAAGTGCCTTCGGCGACCGCAGACCACCTCACAAGATATACCTACAACTGTTTTCGTTAAGTCAAGGTAAAGAAAATACAGATCTTTTTGTCGCCAGAGCGAGAGCGCTGCTAACAAGATTGCCCTATGGTGATGTCTCAGAGAAAGTACAGCTAGATATGGTGTACGGACTACTAGACAAGCGAATAAGGCAAAGAATACGCCGTGACGACATCACCACCTTCAAGCAGTTACTTCAGCTGGCACGTAACATCGAGGAGGAGCTCGAGGTGCCTGAATCGCGGTCCGCAGCCGCAGCCAAGCCGACCGCAGGCCGCGCGACTGTTGCCACTACGACGCCGATACCACCGCCGCCTCGCCGAGCTAACACCACGTCGAGCCTGAGGACGACCATGCCGTCTACGTCGACTACTCACCGCGCCAGCGCCGCTCCTGGGAACCCAGCTGTCGCGGAGCGCCGGCGTACCACCGCGTCGCCGCCACTGGATTCATCGGCACCGCTGAATGTCAATAAATCACGCTTTTGTGTTTACTGTAAAATGCATGGACATACTCGTGAAAATTGTACTAACCGACCTAACGAACAGATTGTAAACGTGCCTCAAATAAGTTGCTATGGTTGTGGGGCGCAAGGAGTCGTCAGATCGCAGTGTACAACGTGCAAGAACAATCAGCTGTCATTCTCCACAGTTGACACCGACTTCGTATATCCTTTTCAAAGCTCTTTTGATGGTAACGAATCTGTTTTCTCTTATCATTCAAATCACGATATTGTCCCTACAGGTATGCAAAAATTCATGCACACATACACCTGTCTCAATGACACTATTGATACTAGCAATACAAAACCTCGAAACTCGCTTATCACTGTGCCTCGTTTACACGAACTCGCCACAACTGACAAGGTAGTGCAGGGGCATTTGCACGTTCCAGTAACTAATGCCGAGGAACGTTTAGCACCTTCCAGTGACATTAATGTTGTGTTTACTTACAGCCCGACATCCAGTGAGGAGTATAGTCACCTGTCAACCGTAGATGATTCTTCCAGTTCTACATACTGCGATGTCTACTACGACACAACGGTAGGTAGTGATCACCGTTGTTCCGACTTGGATTATTTTGACTATGACGACTCATCTGATGGGGCAAACGCAACAATGGTTGACTCCATTCTTGATAAAGTAAATACGTCAATTGTTGACCCCGATTTTGATAGGGTAAATTCCACAATAATTGATCCCGATTTTGATGAAGTGGAGAGCACTATTCTTGCCCCACTTTCTCATTCGATGCCAAGTCGGAGGCCTACGCTAAGTATTACTATTAGTGGTAAGAGAGGCATTGCACTTATTGATACCGCTGCTAAAAGTTGTGTAGCAGGTCATAAACTTTACAAATTGCTTAAAGATATGGGGCAAACGTTTATAAGACGACAAGTAAATGTGAAATTGGCTGATGGCATAGTACGCCCACGGGATGTTTTGGTAGCACATGTAGATGTGACCATTTCTGTTAATAGGTCAGTTCCCACAGACTTCGTGATTTTCCCAGAGGCCGACAACAACGAGACCCTCTTAGGGATAGACTTCATAAATGCCGCTGGTATGGTCATAGACTTTGCAGCTTCTACATGGCATTTCTCAGGTAACCAACAGTTATATCCTCTGGAATATGAGGGGGATGAGGAGATACCGAGAACTTCTGTTATGGCTTCTTCGATTCTATTAAGGGAAGACGAAGGAACCATGCTTACCTGCGAACAACGCCAATGTCTAGAAGAGCTGCTGCAGCGACACGAAGATACTTTTCGGTCAGGAGGAGAAGCTACTCCATTTGCTGAACACCGCATAGATACGGGCGATCACGCACCCATTGCCGTACCACCCTACCGTCTTACGCCAGCGAAGAAGACAATTATGGAAGCGGAACTGAACAAGATGTTAGAAGACGGGATCATAGAGGAGTGTGAGTCGGCATGGGCCGCACCGGCACTGTTGGTCCCTAAAAAGAATGGCACTTACCGATTTTGTGCCGATTACCGTCGCCTAAATGCTGTAACTAAAACAGATACTTATCCTCTACCGGTGATCGAAGATCTGCTCCACGCCACTAAAAGAGAAGGATACATAAGTACCATAGACCTGCGCTCCAGCTATTGGCAAGTTAGTGTCGCGGAGGCCGACAGGGACAAGACGGCGTTCGTGACACCATTTGGGACTTACCGGTTCGTCCGCATGCCTTTCGGACTTAAGAACGCTCCCGCGACCTTTCAGAGGCTTATTGACCGGTTTCGCTCTGGAAGTACCGTAAAGGATATCACGCTACTTGCCTATCTGGACGACCTACTAGTGCTGTCGGATGGGTATGAACAGCACCTTCAGGATCTGGATCGCGTCTTTGACCGCCTGCGCGTTTTTGGTTTACGCGCCAACCGAGATAAGTGTGTCTTCGCTTCAAAGGAAGTCAAATACCTAGGACATCTTATCACGCCTGAAGGGATAAAACCGGACGGTTCAAAGGTTCAGGCGATACTCAGGATGAACGAACCAACCAACCTTAAGCACTTACGCACATTTCTCCAAACCTGCTCCTGGTTCAGGAAGTTCGTGCCCGGTTTCTCGGAGATCGCCCAACCGCTCACCAGACTCACCAAGAAGAACATGACCTGGACCTGGAATGAGGAACAACGCAACGCGTTTAACGAGTTGAAGAGAAGACTTACCACTGCACCGGTTTTAGTTCAACCGGACTACAGCAAGCCGTTTGTCATACGTACGGACGCCAGCAATTACGCACTCGGCGCCGTGCTTTTACAGGGTGAAGGCACCGAAGAGCACCCAATCGAGTACTCAAGTCGCTTACTTACTGATCCAGAAAGAAGATACAGCACCACCGAGCGCGAGGCGTTGGCTGTCGTGTGGGCAGTGGAAAAATATCGCCCCTACATTGATGGTCACCCCGTGACAGTCAGGAGCGATCACCAGCCTCTGAAGTGGCTACTGTCTCTTAAGTCGCCAAATGGCAGACTCATGCGCTGGGCGCTCAAACTACAAGCTCACGATATCAAATACGAGTATACGCCTGGAAAGGCCAATGTCGTCGCCGACACTCTCAGTCGACCGATTTGCGACGAGAGCTCTGAGACGGATTGCGGTATGTGCTCTGTCACTATCGACCTCCCTCGAATAAAAGCAGAGGAGCTGAGAGCTGCTCAGATGGAAGATCCAGATGTCAGCAAAGTCATCAAGGACGTCGAAAGCAACGATGCGCTGGCTTCGACCCGTTGGTTAGAACGGGGGTATTTGATGAATCAAGGCGTTCTTTACCGTCTCAGCCCCGATTCTGATTCAGAAGAACCGCAACTGGTGGTCCCGGAGTCCATGATAGAGGCGACGTTGAAAGAATTTCACGACGCACCTACCGCTGGCCATCAGGGCGTAGAGCGAACCTTAGACCGCATTCGACAACGTTACTATTTTACCGGAATGCGTAACCGCGTGATCAGCTACCTAAAGGGATGTGCTGACTGTCAACGGTACAAGTACACAAACCAGAAGCCGCCTGGCCTCTTACAGACGCCCGTCTTAGCTCGTAGAGGTGAAGTGCTTGCCATAGATTTCTTCGGACCCCTACCTGAGGGCGAGAACGGAGAGAAGTGGGTGTTCCTTATGGAGGACACCTCTACTCGTTGGGTTGAACTCTTCGCTATGAAGGAAGCTACTGCTGAAGCATGTGCACCTCTGATGATTGAGGAATACTTTCTACGCTACGGGTTCCCACGGCGAATAACCTCTGATAATGGAGTCCAGTTCGTATCCGCCGTTATGCAGCAGACAATGTTTTTACTAGGGATAAAACAAAACCTAATTCCACTGTATCATCCAGAAGCCAACCCCGCCGAAAGAAAGAATAGGGACATAAAGATCCAGTTGGCCATGCTAGTCAAGAACGAACATCGTTCTTGGCCAAAGTACTTACCTCAGGTGCGGTTCGCCTTGAACACTGCCAACTGCAGGACAACGGGTATGACACCTTCCTACATGATGTTCGCGCGTGAAATGAGAACCCCATTTGACGTGCAACATGATATGAGGATGATACTAGAAAACGACAATTTTATTCCCCAGGTGACCCCGTATCTTGAAAAGTTCGTGTCCACGATGCGCGAGGTTCGTGAGCGGGTGGAAACACAACAAGACGCTCGCAAGGTGTATGCTGATAACTCCCGTCGACCAGCGTCTGACTTTCAAGAGGGTGACCTCGTATTACTGACGACGCATGTTCATAGCAACGCGCAGAAAGGCAAGACAAAAAAGTTCATGCCTCTGCGCGATGGGCCCTATAAGGTACAACGTGTGGTTAGTCCAAGCACATACGAGATAGCCGATCTGCAGGGGCAAACCTTAGGCCGTTTCCACAGCTCTGACCTTACTCCGTTTATAGGCGTGACGGGGCAAGACCTTCCAGTACAGCCTCGTCGATTGCGTGGGCGACCTCGTGTCCAACCTGACACCCCAGTAACACCTCGTATAGACGCTCACCCATCCACACTCACTCCACCTCAACACACTTACACCAACTCACTTTCGGGGCGAAATCGTGATTTGGAGGAGGAGGGTGTAACACGGGCGACACTGGCGACACCGGCGGCTCGTCAGAGACCACGCAGGTTACCGGCTCGCTACCGCGACTAAGTAATCGTTGTAACTGGCAGTTTAGTAATTCAAAATTTTAGTATTAGAATCGGGTCTAAAAAAGGAACTTGTCAATGAGGGATTTGAGTTAAGATATAGGAAGTTAAAAAAAAGGGGATTCTCATGATATATTATATAGTCTTTGTTAACATCTCTGTTTCATTTTATATAATTGTAGACTAAAGTAAAGTGTGTTTTCGTATTGTGTTACGATTAGTTTTAATAAAAAGACTGTTATTCGAGTGAATAAAACTATAAAGTTTATTGTGGTTCAATTTATTGACTACAGTACATTTTTATTCTGTATTATCCTGTATTATACATCATCACTGAATGTTTTGATTTTGTAACAAATTAATAATAAATAGACACGTGTCAAACTCATAGGTTTCCGTTAGAATAAGCTTCTATGTGCATGGAAACACTCTCACTTGTTAAAATCAACTGTAAATCTTAAATAAATACTTCTTATGGTTGGGAATCGAATACGCTCACCTCATCACACCTTACGCGTTACCTTCAATCAAAGTAAGTATTACCTACAAATATTTTGATATAATGTAATTATTCATTATTTTTTAAAATTGATAATGCTTAAAATTGTTTTTCTTAATGTGGTCTCTATGAGAGATGAGTAACAACAGCTAATATCCTATCAATAGTACACATACACAGACGTGTGTATGTGTATGTGTATTATTTAAAGAACTAGCAAACAGGTCCACTTATCTAGGCATCAAATTTTTCACCATTTTTATAATCTTTCACCATTTTTATAATCAAAGATTAAACAGGATTGATCAAGTATTAAATGATTTGAGACCATTATTTTTTGCATCAATTTAGCTTTTAGGAATTTAGTTTCGATTTTGGTATATTACGTAATTGATGATATGAATTCAGTCTACCAGCAATTTATAGGATCTGTTTCACCGGTCACTAATAAATCCTATGCAAAAAATCTGAAAAACCTCACAAAAACATGGAAAAATGCAGACCAAATTCTTATACCGAGTTGCGACATATGGATATCATTCCATGTCAAATCGACACATTTTTTAGAATTATTCAATTTTTTTCCCGACTTAAAAGTTTTTTTTAATTCTGAAAAATGTCTTTCAGGAGGTGGAAACAGCTACAAAATTTTTAGTGAAATTGTAGGAGGTCAGGTAAAAAATTGGTCGATTTGTCATGGAATGAGACAATACCTACAAATATTTTGATATATCTGTACTAATAAATGGAGATCAGGTTTTTTTGTTTGGTTATACTGCGACAACTACTGAACGATCTTAATAATACTTATGCCTTAAGATGCAGCGTGTTTCGGAGAACACGTGTCACGGACCCTTCTCCAAAATGAAGAAAGAGGCATATGCCCACAGTGACCTCACTAAATAATACAACATATACTGTGACAGGCTGAATCACTCAAAACAGGAAATTTTTAAAAATAAGCTGTCATCACCAGTACTATATAATGAACGAATAACTTTCTGTACCTACAAGAATAGTTATGACTAGTAGTTGGCACATCAAGTATGGTACAATAAGTATGGTATTGATATGTATTTGGTTTCTTGAGAACTATTTGTTTTTCGTCCTAAAATAATTGATTTTGGTCTATTCAGCCAGTAATATCTCATTTTTAAGTTCTCCTTCTCCGTATAAGAGAACGATCAGGGATTGATTCACAAATAAGTTAGACGGTAAGTAGATTAAAGTCAAAGTAGGATTAACTGTTTTGTTTTCTTAGAGTATGAGGAGTTCTTTATGATATACACACAAAGTTTATAGGTGTTAGAACTAACATTGTAGAGAACGATTGAAGAAACGGGAAAACACTCCAGTAAAATTTTTTTTCTTATGTACGGTCTTAAGTTATAGGTACGTATAAGGCTTGGAATCACGAAATAATATTTTTTAAATATCTGTATTCTATAACCAAATAAAAAAAATATTTGATAAATACCAAATGAGATAAGTTGAGTAGATTGTTTTCCTAGATTTCTTTTTATTATAGCAGATGTTTGATTCCATAGCGTAATACTAACTGCGTATTTTAATCACAAATTATTTAGATCGTACGTCCATAAACTGTTCATGCAATGCTTATACTTGTAATTCTTATCAAAAGAAACTAACTGCTGATTACGCTATATGTCAACCAGAAATAAACATGCTTCAAAAGTTTAATTAAATTATTGTTAGTGTTAAAAGTATAAGCTATTCTAAGATGATGTATTATAAACAGTGCTTAAATATTTTACTCTTTATAATTTTAACAAGAATAACCGTACAAAAAGACGAAGTAAATGAAAAAAATCGGGAAGAAATTAAACCAAAAGCTCAAAGACGTTTCATAGAAGATTTAGATGATAAGGAGTGGCATATATCTCATTTAAGAGATATGGAATTCGATACTGAAGATTGTGAAGAAGATACTTTTGAAAACATGGCGAAGAAATACAGGGAAACTTTAAAGAATGACGCTGCATTGGTTGAATTTGTATCAGGGGATGCCATACAAGTCAATGAGCAAGATGTTATAAAAGGTAAATGTAAGAAAAATATCAGTAATATTTTTAAAATAAAAGAAAAAACAGGAACAAAATCCGCGCCAAATGTAACACATATAAAAAAAGAACAAGAAGCAAATGCTACATCTTTCGATGGCGAAGTAAAAACAGCTACAGTGAGTGTAAAAGTTGATCATCAAGACAAAACTCTTAAAAATGACAGTAACATTAGACGGAGCGAGTACCAGTTTAGTTCTGCGGAGTACTATGATGAAGTACCAGATTTTGATCCCTCGATTTGTCCGGACACTGTCGATGTCATAACTTTGGAAATAGATCAGCTTAGAAATTATGACGTGGAATGTGAAGCTATAATTGAATGGAGAAGTCTTGAATAATAAATTTGTTTCCTTCTTTATCGTTTGTACATATTTTTAGATCCTCTTTGACATCTTTGTCAAACAAAGAATGAATATAACCTAATTAGATTATATACATTTTATCAATAACTAGCTTCTGCGCGCGACTTCGTCGGCGTGGACTCCGCTCCTATTGGTCTTAGCGTGATGATACTGAAAGAATTTTTCAAATCGGCCCAGTTGAACCAGAGAATACCGCGTTCAAACAAACAAACAAACAATCAATCAATCAAACAAACTCTTCAGCTTTATATATTAGTATAGATTATGAACTGAAATGTCTCCATTAAACAATCACTTGCTTTTAAGACTTGTGTTTTTTATATATCGAAAGTTGTATTAGAATTAAAAATAACACCAATGGATTAGGTTCCTTAGATTTTGATGGTGGCGCCCAGCGTGGGTCAACGATAAAAATACCTAATGCAATCTATTTAAATACCTACTGTTTTAAATTTATAAAAAATGCATATTTAAATTCGAATTGAATTTGTTTGTTGTAAAAAAACAGGCAATTTAAATGTAGAACAAGGTATTTAAAAAAAAATGGATCCAACTCTGCAGATGTAAATTCAAATAAAGCTTATTATTTTAGCATCATAAAGTTTTGTTTGTTTAAACCTCCTGCTAATCCTAAAAATAAGAGTTCATTTTTTTATTCGTTTTGACTTTATTTATTTATTTAATTGTTTTTGTAACAACAACAAGATAGCCTTTGTGAAAAGTAATTTTCTGGAAAACTCTTAAAAAGTCTTCAAAACTCTTCATAAGACTTTTCATAGCAAATACTTTTTTTAGAAGAATAAGTCGAAATAAGTCTTTGAAACTCTGTAAATAATCATACACAAAAGATATTAAAAGCTAAGCGTTATCTTAATTATAGGTGTTACACTCATTCTATTAAATTAAGAACGTATACATAAATATTATAATAACAAACAATAATAGTTTAAATAGAATTACAAGCAATTCTAAAATAGTTTAAAAGAGTCTTGAGTAACTGACTGTACAGATTGATATATCGTAAGACATTATGATAAGGAATTACAGGAGGTAATACCAATGGAGTCATCTAGTTTACAATAGAGTGCTAGACTCTGCAACAAGAAAACCTCAATTTAAAACTGATGTTTTATATACATATAGTAGTGACATCTTCCTTTTGCACTAAATTATATAAGGTCTTCGATAGATGGCGTAAGGCGTACGTTTAAGGTACAACATATAGGCTATCATAATTCGAAAGAAAAATGATAGATGTCGCTAGTCGCTTTTCTCAGTAAACACAGGTCAATAAATTTATTTCACGTAGGAACTTATCTATACCCCGTCCGGCGACTAATGATCTTTTTGACACTTCAAGAAATTTTGACATTAGTGACTGCCTCACACGTTATTTATTCGATTCGAAATAATAATCGATTTTATTTAAGAAGAACTTTCAATCGATTTAATTAAATACATTTAGTTTAAAAATATTATTTATTTATGCGTTTATTAGTTTTTTTAATTATAAATGAAATATATGTAAATAATAAATAAATGAATTAACAGAGTTATTGCTCTTTATTCTTGGTTCGCAATTAAATTTCAAGATTTCGACTTAATCCCTTGCAAGTAATCAATCTTGGGGTCATAGATACTATTTTTATTTCCTTTTTTTTATTAAATTTATAGAAACAATAATCACATGACGTAAAATTATTTTTATCATATGATCGATTTATTATCGATTTATTATTTCAAGAACTGTTTCATAGTCTGTGGTTGTTTGTTATGCACAGGGTACTTCACTCAATCAATCAAATCGCCAATAAAGTATGACATTACAGTAGAATTTTAGTACGTTATTCCGAAAAAAAAAAACAACTGTAATTTATAGGCGTGGGCTGTCAAAAAGATCATTAGTCGCCGGACGGGGTATAGTCTATATCGTCGTATCCTACGAATAAAGACACAATTACAGAACGCTAACTTTTCAGGGGGAGGTTTTTACCATCTGATTTGTAAAGCAATACAATTGTAAAAAAAATTTGAATTTGAAATACAAGGAAAATTATATATAATTCTTATAAAATTACTTGCAAATCTCTATATTCAATATTTCAGCTAAATTTGTTGGTTTTTAATAAAAATTTGTTGGTTATGTCTTTATTCGTGGTATAAAATTGTAACGGAATAAAATTAAAGGACGTTACGCCTTTTTTCGGGGAAAAATTAAAGGTCGTAAGAGCATTAGTGGCTTTTTAACAATTTCGACCAAGCAATAATTCCAAAATTAAATTTTGTTTGTATTTATTATGTTTGTAACATTATTGCACTGCCTATAAAATATTCATTAAAAATTTATCTTAAATTGGTTGTGCAGTTTAAATTGCGTGAAAATTTTACAGACGGACACACAAAAAAATTTTGTTATTTCTAGATTTACAATTTTAAAATAAATTAAAAATAGCTGATTGAATACGTACCTAATAAAAATTAATATTTTTGAAAAAAATCGCAGACAAAAAACAAAAAGTATTTGAGATCAAGTATTTATTTACTAGTTAACTAAAAATTTATTAAAACTTTCTTGGATATAAAATTCAACAGCATTTCAAAGAGGTATCTGATACTCGTAAAATTAATTATAAAATTAGTTATTGGTCACTTTCAGAATCGATATCATCATCGCTCTTGTTTGCATTATCTATCGATTGATTGTAAGGCAATGATTTGAAATACTCTTGAAATTCTTCCGGTATTATGTTACTTAGACACAAGCTTTTTAAATCGGTGTACTTATCACACTTTATTTTTAAAACTTCAAAATTTACGGGTTTTATACTATAGCTTTCCCTCTTACTTTTCTTTTTATTGTTGTAATGACTTTATATTCTTCATCTAGTTGATATTCATATTTTATGACGTTTATATTTTCTTTGCTAAAAGAGAATGAAAGTGGGTTGAGAATGAATGAGTTACTCGTCAAATGTATTCTCTATGCTGATCACCAAGTATTACTTGCGTCCTCGGCCGAGGAGTTACAGGAGATGGTAATTGCTATGAATGGAGCTTTTGTTAGAAAGGGAATGAAGATGAATGTAAAGAAGACGAAAGTGATGGTGTTTGAAAGAGATGAGGCAGTGACAGATTGCAATATCGTGATTGGGGATGAACAAATAGAACAGGTGAATGAGTTTGTATATCTGGGTTCAAAGTTTACAAGAGATGGAAAGTGTGAGAGTGATATTGAAAGAAGAATGAATGCTGGAAACATGGTGAATGGAGCTTTGCACTCCTTTATGAGCAGTCGAAAGGTGTCTAACAAGGCTCGTTTGGCTGTGCATAGGGGGGTGTTGGTTCCGACACTCATGTATGGAAGTGAAAGTTGGGTATGGCAGAAGAAACATGAAAGCAGAATAAATGCAGTTGAGATGAGAGCGTTAAGAAGTATGATACGAGTTAAACTGAGTGACAGGATAAGAAATAGTGAGATAAGGAAACGTTGTGGTCTGAAAGAAGATGTAGTGACAAAAATTGAGAAAGGGATGCTGAGATGGTTCGGCCGTGTCGAGAGAATGAGTGAAGAACGATTGACGAAAAAAGTGTATAAGGAGAGTGTGAATGGAAGTGTTGGAAGGGGTAGACCTAGGCGGACGTTTCAAGATCAAATTAGGGACGTCCTGAAAATAGGCCAGGTCAAGAGTACCCTAAACCGAAGATCATGTATGAAAGGAATAATGAAAGTGGACGAAGCGAAACGAGTATGTAAGGATCGTAGCAAGTGGAAAGAAGTGGTCTCTGCCTACCCCTACGGGAAAGAGGCGTGCTTTATATGTATGTATGTATGTATGTATATTTTCTTTGCTCACATAAATATCTTTCACTTTTGTCCATTCAACTTTTTCTCCGTCATCGTTTTTCTTCCAGTTTTTTTCCTTTTAACAAAGAACGACAGTCTATTATATCATTTATTGTCATTTCTGTGACTCTATATGGTTCTCCTGTAGTTTTTGCCCATGTTATTAGGTTAAACCACTGATCCGCTCCGCTAAGTCCGCTCAGGAAAGACACATTGGCGCGAACGCCTCACCCCGCTCTCGCCCCGCTCGTAATTCTGACGACGACAAAAGCCACAGTGAACTTTGTGACCTTTTTCGTCGGTTAATTTTAGAAAACGCAGTTGTGTCTTTTTTTTAAACTTATAATTGTAAGTACTTAGAGCATTTGTTTTTATGTTTTAATTACTCTATCTGGTGTAGAATGAGCCGTAGTTTTCAAATAAGCAATAAAAATAAAAAGCCATTACCGCCATTGCGCCCTTTTTCGTAGGATACGACGATATATTACGTGTAGAGTCTACTATGAAAACGTTGAGCTTTCAGTCACGTTTCATTCTCCTCTGTGCCTACCAGGAAAGTATAGGTTATAGGAGCAGTTATATACAAGCTCATTGAAAAAAGAACTTTATATCATGAACATAGGCATTAAAGTATTTTGAAAACAAAAATCCACTAACATAAGCATTAAGCATGCAACGTGACTCGGCTATAACAAGAAGAAAAAAAAGGCCCATGATTAGAATTTAGGATTTTACAATCAAAATCAATTAATGAATGTAAGTAACTTTAAAACTAACAAACTAATAAAACTATAAATTAAAACTCTACTTAATTTAATGGATTTTAGGTGTAGTTAATTTTACATTTTGTTTCAAATTTCAAATATAACCAACACATTTCTATAGCCTAACAAACAGATTTTCGCTCAGTTAGTTTGTCAATTAAAATTTGTAAATTAAAAGTTCCTAAGCTGAATCCATCCCTAGCGTCTGAATAGAAACGGATTTGGTATCAATATCTTGATTGTAGCGTTACCATGCAGCAGCCGAAAAAACATTTTTGGATTCAAAGGATCAATCAATTTTTATATCATATAATCAGTTACTAATGTTTTAGCTAATGTAAATCATGTTTCGATCACAGACATGTAAATTGAAAAAAAAAAATATCAAAATGCATAATGCAAAAGAGTAAAAAATACATATTTGAACTCCGAAGCATAACTGTGTATTTTTTTATTATACAATCCCTGCTCTACACTGCTCACCGTCAAGTCACGTTGCAGTCTCTGAATCGAATACTAGGATTGCATAAAACGGTGTAAGTTAATTTTGCAAATGCAAACTCATGCGAGAAAATTTTGTAGCAAATGCACAACTTTCTCACTTGGTGAGGTCTCACTGGCCCAGGTGTCACCGGGTGAACCCCACGAGTACACAGGTATTCAAAGCACATGAGACACTACAGAAAGCCTAAGGTTTCATCTTTCAGAAAATAAGTTATTTCATCGCTTTGGGATCTTAGACTACAATGGCCTACCTTCCTACGATTTTTTCAGAAGATTCATTTCTGTCGTGAGTGAATTACACACGCACGCTTTTTCATTATGCCGAAATTATACTCTACTACTTGTAAGTAAGATAGATATTATAAGAGCTAGAAAGGTTATTGAGACCGGTGAAAAAAGCAATAAAGTTGAAAATTAAAAAGTGGCGCCCAACGTGGGACTGGAACGTAAAAACTAAACTTTAACAACCTGTAAACCTCTCACTGCTAAGCAAAAGCATTTTCTTCATTTGGGAAAAAGGGTAGGAATTTTATCTGCCTGTCTATTCGTCTGTGGATTAAAAGAAAAAAAAATCTATTATACTTGATAGTTATTAAGTATTTATTTCTGTGAGGACAAATATTTTCTCCGAGTTGTAATAAAACCTATAACCATCAGCGTAATTGGCTTCACACTTCTGTACAAGAACGGCTGACGAACAATCTTCATCTTGTACAAATGAATAGCTAAATTTGTTGCTAAAATCTAAAATCGATCAGTATCTCTAGATACTGGCTGATTTTAGTTTTTAAATTTGTTTTAGAGGTTTTTATGGAATGGAAAAAGTTATTATAGAAGGTTTCAGAAAACTTAAAGCTTAATTGAATTTTACGCATTTGACAGTTCGCAAGTCAGGGCATAATTCAAATTTTATCTAAACTTTTTTGTAGATAAAGAATGGTATAATAGATTATGTTTACCACAATTAACGAAAATACATATTTCTTAAGGGTTGCATATATTTTAAAACGAGTCTTGAGTTATGATTTAGATACAAAAAAATATATAATAAAACGTGTGGATAGTAATCATTATAACTCACGAGATAAGAGTTCTTATTTTAAAGTCACATCACATTGTGCACAGCTTACACAACTAAACAAGTGATTCTGTGAGTAGGGTACCAGGAGACTAGAATGAAGATGAAGACCTGCAATCTGCGTGTTGTTTGTTGATGTTGATAAACATCGCCATGCATATGTTGAATCCACTACAGACGGGAATCACAAGACGAGGCTACAATTTGTTCACTATATAGCAACACTGATATTAAATGTAAAAAAGCTTTATATTATAAAATAATATTTCCGAAGGAGCAACTGACTACTCTGATATTTTTCACAGATTATATATTAAAGTTTCTATATAGCTATCACTGTAAATAAACTTTGTTATTGTAAATATCACTATTTTGTCACGTTTCTTTATGGTGTGCAATAAAGAGTATTTATTATTATTATTATTATTATAGCTATAGAACCAATTTGGCTGGAAGACATGGTACTTTAGGATGGGCACCAGGAAACTAGAACTGTCTAAGCCCTAAGGGATCTTAAACTACTGGCTTACAATTAAAATTTAAACAATATGTACATATTCGTATATTCGCAAAACCCCCTTGTTTTTTGTAACTTATTTTTGTATACTATTTCTGGGCATAGGCATCTTTTTCCACGTAGAAGAACGATCGTATATCAATACACCATGCTGCTCCACAGTGGGTTAACATTCGCTATCATATGTCAGTGATAAAATCCAGGACCGATTGCTAACATGCTCTCCGAAGCATGATGGGGAGACCCACAGGGAACAGGGACAGACAACTATATCGGAAAGAAATATTTGTACAAATACAAATATCTTTTACGAGTGAAAATCGAACACGGGTTCATAATAGTGAATTTGTACATATTTATTCTTTATTCGATTATTAAATAAATAAAATAATTTACCGACAATGGCCGCTTTGAAATGTGGCAAAAACGACACAGTAGGTATATTAATTTATTGCAAACCCTCAAATTGGTTACAGCAAAAACTCAAGACTGTACTTACATTTTTGTTTTTAAATTATTTTATTACAACCATTTCAAAAAAAGAAGAAAACAAAAATTTACGTTGATATTACACAAAAATCAACTTAGAAACTGATAAAAAATTAGAATTATCAATTATACTACATATAATTTCTTTTGTTTCGACGATTCATTTTTTTTTTAAATAACAAAATGATGTAAATGTAAAAAAATACTTGTTCACGTTTGTTTGTCATGTTCGAACATATGCGGTTTTAAGGGCAGCGTGGAGAATTTCAAACACGTGACTCTGTGGGGATAGTACCAGGAAACTATAAACTGATAGGAAAGTCGGGAGATCAATACTACGAGGAGAAAAGGATGGGACATTACACAATGAACCACCTGTTGATATTTCCTCTTCCACATATGGATGCGTGTTACTGCAAACTACACACACGTGGGAATTTAGATTTATGTTTTGTGAATTAAATAATTAAGAAATATGTAATGAATATGTAATATGTAAGAAATATGTAATATATGAAAAAGAATAAGTAAAAAAAAAATTACACACACAACTATGTATTTGACACACACACGCATTACGTATTACTCTTTTATGTTTATTATTATTGAAGTATAGTCTTTGATAACAGAACTTAATAATGTTCAAACTTATAATTTAAATTAATTATGGTCGAATTTCGACTATTGGGCTACCACTGGTTAATGATAACTTAAAAATTACTCATCAGGTCCTTAGTCTTTCAATAAAATTCGGTTAAGAAAAGAATCATCAAAATCACCAAATCAAATCAAAATCATCAAAATCACCAAATCAAAATCATCAAATACACCCAGTAAAAAAAGAATACATGCTCGTTTTTTGAAGTCGGTAAAAAAGCATATTTTCATAACATAACACAATCCACGTGTTTCTATGGGAATGATACTAGGAAATAAGACCAGCATAGGAGATCTTCAACATCCGAAGTTTGTCTATTAAAGGTAACAAGAGATAACACGTGATGTAGTGAGCTTAACACAAGGAAAGTAGAATGTTGAAGGAGATTTGACAAATGCAAACATATTGGTGAGTAAGGTGACCAGAGCTCCTGGGGGGAACTGAGGGTAGGGCCGGCAACGCGCTTGCGATGCTCCTGGTGTTGCAGGCGTCTTTAGGCTACGGTCTTACCATCAGGTGAGCCGTACGCTTGTTTGCCAACCTAGTTACATAAAAAAAAAATATATCCAGCCAGACCTCTGAATTACGTACCTACCTAATAAGCTTACACCTCCAGTCAGACCTCTGAAATAATAAGCTTACATCTCCAGCCAGACCTCTAAATAATATGCTTACATATTTTTAATTTCATTACTTTATACTTCGTATTATATAATAGCTTAAATGCACATTTCAAAATAAATATCACCTTGTAACTTATCGTTTAATAGCTTTTCATGTTGCAAATGGTATAAGGTAACTACGGACGAAAATGAAACATGAATAAATAGGTGTTATCAAAGATCACTCAATTTTTTTTAGACCAAATTAAAATCGGACAACAAGACAAGCATCAGCTTTCGAATAAAACAAGAATCATCAAAATCGGTACACCTAGTGAATAGTTATGCGGTATAATGCAACGTAGGTCGACGAAAAAATAGTCAAGTAAATACGCATTATTAGATACTAGCTTCTCTGCGCGACTTTGTCGGCGTGGACTCCGCTCCTATTAGTCTTAGCGTGATGATACATAGCCTATAGCCTTCCTCGATAAATGGGCTATCTAACACTGCAAGAATTTTTCAAATCGGCCCAGTAGTTCCAGAGATTACCGCGTTCAAACAAACAAACAAACAAACTTTTCAGCTTTATATATTAGTATAGATAGATAACTCGAAAAGTACATACTTGTCAGGTCTCAATTAAATTTAAATGTGACTACCTACATGACATGCAACACATTTCGATTTAAATTTTTTTTATCGAAATCGCTATACCCAGTCAAAGGATCTGAGGTAACATAAATAAAAAAATACAATTGAATTGAGACCCTTATCTTTTTTTTGAAAAGCGGTTAATAAATTGAATTTGAAAAAATTCTGTGAGTGTAGTCTAAGCAAAGTAATCGATCACTTGGTCCATTATGAAGATATGTGGATTTAATGAGGCTTTATTTCATGCAAGATATATGACCAATTTTGTATTAAAAGGTAGTTTTATGAATAAAGCTATTTTGATTTTGATTTTTTTTGAATATTTTTGTAGAAGGTATTCATTAAATTGGTGCAATGCCATCTATGGCCACGAAAGTTAATCTTCACTTGTTTTGTCTTGCCTTAACTTAGTTCACCTGATTGAAAATAGATAGCGCTGGTAAAACATTTCCATTACGTTCTTTATTTGAATATTGAATTAAAAAGGCTTTTTTTCAGAATAATTATGACTTATTTTTTTTAAACAAAGTAGAACTAAAAGGTTGTGTAAATTGGAAACACGTGCATTCTTCTGGGATGTACCAGGAGATTACAGATCAGTAGGAGATAGTTTCCATAACCACCTGTTGCTAGACACTTATGTTGCTAGGCGACGATACCTACGCTGGTACACAAACACCATATAATAAACCTAGCTTTACGTAAAATTATTATTTTTTTCGTTTTGGTTATTACAATGAAACACTCACTGCAAATAAAATTCAAATATAAAAATGCATAAATTCATTGTAATAATAATAGCAAAGTGTGAGACGATATATAGTAACTCCAACACACGTTTGTCGTCTGTTTTTCAATACAATGGTATTGAGTTTTGGGTGAAAAAACTTTAATTTTTATTACATCTTTTGAATTAACGAAAATATTTTTAGTACCTACGTTTCAACTCGGCGGTAGTTAGTAGTAGTAGGCGGCTAGCCCGTTGGCGCAGTTTGTAGTGACCCTTCTTTTTGCTTCGGGGGTTGTGGGTTCGATTCCCAGACCGAGTCTGGGTGTAATCTAATCTAAGTTGCTTACTTTAGAAACAGACGACCGTGTGTGTGTGTTGTAGATATTTATTTATTTATTACTATTTAGTTATCTGAAATTTTTAATTTCCTATAATAGCGTTATAAATAATCTGCCCAACAATATAATCACCAATTAGCCAATTAAAAAAAAACAATTATTTTTTGGTCGAAAATAACTTCCGTTGGGTGCTTTTGCGTCGTTTTAAAAAAGAAAATACGACAAGTTAAAGAATTATATTATATCTGTGTACAATAATTTACATCCATTTAATAGCATTATACTATTTCAAAATTCCAAAATTTCGTAAACATTTTCATATTTCAAACAATATAAAATATAGAAATGTATTTTTGCACATTGTGGTGTTAGCGTAAACATTTGCACACTTGTGCACTCCTGTAGGTCCTTACATAGTACCTATAACATATGAATGTTTCATACTTGACATGAAAGATCTTTAGTCCTGTTATGCCTTCCTGGTACCTCCACCACTCCGTCACGTGTTTTCGACACTAGACCTTTATGGGGTTCGTCTTTAGCTTTTTATCCATTTAGTCCACCAACCCTAAAGTGATTTGTAATCAACTAATCAATAAGTACCTATACTAGTGAAATATCCTAAGAACTACCCCACTTCAGCCTATCACAGTCCACTGTTGGACATAGGCGTCCACAAGTTCGCGCCCGACATTATGACGCGAACTCATGTGTTTTGCCCATAGTCACCAACTACAACAACATAAAGAAAGTCAAACTTTCTCTTTGGATAAAAGGGTTTTAAAAAACTATTTTATATTATTTAGTTGCTAAGCTGTGAATTGTAAATATGTATAATGTATATTAAAATAATATTTTGATTTTATATTTAAAATTAAGGAAATGAAACGAGAAACATGTAACCGATTTGGAGGCTGTTATATTTCTGACTTTAATACATATATTGATCAATGTCTCTTCAAAACAAATCCAAGAAATAATTAATATCCATGTTTTCTCTTCGTACTTACCTAATTCTATGAACTGCCCGGTGGCAAGTCAGCGGAACAGTTACATACTAATCTAAGACGGAGGGCTAGGGTGCATGCATAACTAGAATTACTTTGAATTTATTTATCGATATCAACACATACCTATTATGAGATTATATACATAGTCTTTCCCTAAATATTGTTACAAATTTCACGTAACATTTATTACTATTCAAGTCAGTCAGTCAGTTCAGCCTATTGCAGTCCACTGCTGGACATAGGCCTCCCCAAGTTCTCGCCAGATATCCCAGCTTTCTGCAATCCTTATCCAGCCTACACCATTGCTGCTGCCAACGGGACCGAAACTGCTATTACAGTGTGTTAGTTTAATATATTAATATAAAACCAATAAAAATATATAAAGCTTATTCGAAGTGGTCTCCATTGGCTGCAATACAGTCCGAGTTCTTCAAACTCTTTCCCTTACTGCTTTGATCGTCTTTTTCGTACGAACACTACGTGGACGGCCAGATCTTTTTCTGTCACAAACAGAGGAGGTTTCATTGTACCTATCAAGAGCCCGGTACACAAACATTTGACTAATACCAAGGGTATGGAGAGTTTTAAAAATTGTATTTGGTTATGGAACCATGTAAAGTACACACACAAAGTATAGGCATGGACCTACTTTGTGTAATGCAATCACAGCGATTCGGTTCTCTTTATCACCTCACTCCATTTTAATATCACATAATTAGAAAAGAAATGTATGTACTTATTATAATAAATATATTATGTTACACCCAGAAATTAAAAAGTTACTGAAAACTGCGTCAACGAGTTAGTCGAATTTGGTGAACGGATCCTGCTACCCTTATAAATATTACAGTATTTATGTGAACTTTATATAGTAAATGGCGAAAGTTACTTAGGAAAATTGGTTTAGGAAAGTAAGTTTATTTAATGTGAGGAAACAAAATTAAATATATCAGATTTTTTACATTTGATAAAATGAATTACAATCAATTCAGAAAGCAGTGTTGCATAGAAGTATTATGTCGAATAAATACCAAAAAACGAGCCCGGTTTTCGCTGTTAACGCTTTTTGTGACTAAAATAAAAAATAAACAAACATTTTTGTTCGTTGGACTTCGTTAACAACAACTCGTCTTAATATATATAAATCTCGTGTCACAATGTTTGTCCTCAATGGACTCCTAAACCACTTAACCGATTTTAATCAAATTTGCACACCATGTGCAGTTTGATCCAACTTGAAAGATAGGCTATATTTTATTTTGGTATATGTAATTATTATATTTAAGAAAAAAAAAGGCGGTACGAAGTTCGCGGCGGTACTTTTTATTACAAGCTTTTATTTAACTTGCAATATATATATGTATGTATATATGTATGTTTGTATATATATATATATATGTATTTATGTATGTATGTATGTTTGTTCGGGTGAAATCTTGCAACTCAATTTTGAAGCTCAATTGAGCTGAAATTTTGTATACAGGTTTAATTTCGATGACAATGCATGGTTAACTAGCGCATTCAAATAGAAGCTGGTTTTTAAAAAAAGTTTTTTACTTTTATGCTTGTAATAAAAAGCATATCTCAGAAATACCAAACTTACCTCTTATGCTTATCTGTTGTCTTGGTATAATTCCCATGGTCACGTGTTCTGGTGTGGACTATAATAATTTAAATGTTTAGCGCTATCCTAGTCTCCTAGTGTTTTTTACACAACTTCCCCGTACGATCCTGCTTTGAGCATAGAACTGGTGCATTTTTTTCTTTATTAGTTATATTTCTACGCAAAATTTCATCAACACTTCATCATCATACTTCAGCCTATCGCAGTCCACTGCTGAACATAAACCTCCCCAAGTTCGTGCCAAAAAAAGCGTGAACTCATGTGTTTTGCCCATAGTCACCATGCCGGGCAGACGGGTTGGTGACCGCAGGGCTGGCTTTGTCGCACCGAAGACACTGCTGCCCGTCTTCGGCCTCTGTCGGTCGGTCTGTCGGTCATCGGTTGGCTTTTTAAGTTCCAAGGTGGTAGTGGAACTGTGTTATCCCTTAGTCACCTCTTACGACACCCACGGGAAGAGCCCTGGGTGGCTATATTCTTTACTGCCGTAACCACAAAGCAATATAATAAAATAAGCAAATAAAACACTTTTATCTATAATGAATTAATTAAAATAAATATATTTTGAAATTGTAAGGTTTAAGGCTTGCTTGTTTAACGTAATTTTTTAAGGCTTGCTTGTTTAACGTAATTTTTGCTTTTCATTTAACTAATGGTCGCCCAGAGATCGAAATTCGACCATATAATTAAAATTTTAAATTAAAGAAAACCAAATAATTATGAAAATATAGAACCTTTTTTAAAAATTTTCAATTTGACAACAGACATCAACAATAAACAAAAGGGTATATAGGGTAGGGTCACCTAAGATTGCGCACTTAACATTTGACTTGCTGTAAGTCAAAAATAAAATGAGTTAGCATAATCATCTTTATTTATTTTCAAACATACATTAATATACTTTGTTAACAAACAACTTAATCAAATATTTGGTAAAGTTTTTTGGAATAATTGAGCAATATATGAAAAATGGTAAATGCGCAGTCTTAGGACTCTGGGTGGGTAAGACTGCGCAATAGGATCGCTAAGACTGCGCATGGAGAACAGAAGCTTTTAAGGTAATACTAAATTAACTTAAGCCCTATTAGTACTAAATTAACCCATTTTAGGTACAAAAGTCAAACTTGAAGTGTCCAATACCAATGTCCGCTGTGCATTTTTCATGCTACTGACGCCACCATTCAGAACATACAGAACAACCAATCCAATCTTCTGTAATCGATATAGTACCTATTTTTTTGATTAGGCATCCTGTAATTAAATAAATTTCATTGTGATAATCAATAAAAACAAAGAAAAACAAATAAATATCTTATAACATACACACACGGTCGTCTGTTCCTAACGGTAATTATTGAGGTATTATTGAGGGTAGAAATAAATATTGTTTTTAATAAAATAACTTCTGGTGTTATTTCCAACAATATATATACTAGAAGGCAGGGCTACTACAAACTGCGTCAAAGAGCTAGTCATCAAAAATGAAGTTTAAATTAGGGGGAGATAAGTCTGCGCGCGCAGTTTTAAGGACCCTGGCTCTGCGCAGTCTTAGGGAATCGTTTAATATGCAAATACATTACTATCCATGACATCTCTTGAGAAGATGCGTAAATTATGCAACCGGGCAGCGTTGTAGGTGGAATTCGTTTTTAAAAACGATAACTAGATTTATTGGAATATAGCTTAATCAGACATGACCACAGTTTCAAAATGACTAAAATTAACATCAGTTACGAGAATTATCTTCAAACTTACCTAGCAGATCCGATATCCCACTGTTTTCAATTTTTTTTTTCGCAGCAAAACCACTCATATGTACGCATCAAAATACGACAGAAGTTAGGCACAGATGTCGTTTATGTTTTGAAATATTAGCATTGCGCAGTCTTACCTCCCGCGCAATCTTAGGTGACCCTACCCTATATGCGTGTGTGCGTGTGGTAGTGTGTGTAATTCTTTTATTATTAATTTAATGTATATTTTATGTATAATTTTGAAAAAATATTAGCATTCCGCACTCCTTCTCTATATAAACTATAGGTAACTGTGCGAAATTTCATACTCCTCCGTACGCGCAGTTTCCGTAAAAAGGGGTACAAAGTTTTTGCTTCACGTATTAATCTATAAGTACCTGGGTGACCGAGCCTCGCTCGGTATTTTCATTTTATTTTTTGTTTTTTTTTCTCGGTATTTTTATATTTTAATTTTATTTAAATAATAAATCACGAGTGAAATTTAAAAAAAAAAGAAAAAAAAATCAACCTGGAGACTGAGATTCGAACCCGGGTCAACACGATGTGAGACCCGCCGATTAACTAATTACGCCATTAAAGCTATGTTGACGCGTTGTGAAATTAAGCTTCGTATTCTAATGATATTTTTTAATTGCTTAAAAACAGGGATAAAACGACATTTTTTTTAAATGAATCCTAGCTAGATCAATTTTTCGCCTCCGAAATCCCCTGCATACTAAATTTCACGAAAATCGTTGGAGCCGATTCCGAGATTCAGAAAATATATATATATATATATACAAGAATTGCTCGTTTAATAGTATAAGATTAATTAATGATTGATGTAGTGTAACAGATAGTTCAAATAATTGTTTATAGTTTGCAATACGTGGGAACTTCTTCGTTAATCTAGTCTCCTGGTGACATCCTTATAAGAGCACGTGCTTATATTTTCTCATATTTAGAATATGAGCTTTTACGATAGTGTAATCTAGTTTCCTAGTACTATTTCCACGCTGTCGCATATTTGAAAATTTTCCGTTTCTCGTTGTTTAGTTAGAGGCGTTCAAATTGTAATTTAAAATTTACAAATGAGTAATAATTAATTTTCATACTTTATTGTTTATGAGAGGTTGTCTGTAAGAGATCACTATTAGTATCTATACTAATATTATAAAGCTTAAGAGTTTGTTTGTTTGTTTGAACGCGCTAAGCTCAGGAACTATACAGGTCCGATTTGAAAAATTCTTTCAGTGTTTCATAGCCCATTTAAAGAGGAAGGCTATATCCTATATATCATCACGCTAAGACCAATAAGAGTGGAGCACCAATGAAGAATGTTTCAAAATCGGTTTTTTTTCCTTTTGTGAGCTTCGCTACGTGCGTAAACAGTTAAAGTTTCGCAAAAATTATGTATGACAGAATTGTTCTTCTTTAAAAGTTCTATTCTTCTTTAAAATAACAAAAAGAAATGTTACTCAAAAAGAACTTTCTCACACTTTCTGGTTCCCTGGTATACATGACAGAAGTGCTAGTGTTAACTCTCTGTAATAACTGTTGTTATTTATGTGGGAGGGACCATACATGCAAGTGATTCTTACTACATTTTTTTTCCTTTTTTATAAAAGTGGTACGATGTCTACTCGTAGTGCAAACTACGAGTACGAAGTACCTTCTAACTCCTGCTGACCTCCCAGTACATTAGACAGCAGTGCAAGTGTAAGCTATCAGAGCGCTTTTATTTTAGGGTCGCGTATGGGGGAAGGTATTTTTTATGTAGTATTATTATTACAGTCGGTACTACATCTACATCTATATACTAACACATAATTTAATTTAATTTTAATTTTATTGTAATTTAATTTTTAATTTGAATATGGATTTACGTCCGAAATAAATGATTATTATTATTATTATGATTAATTTATTCAACATATATCCTTATTATTACATTTTTAAATATATTTATAAAAAAGAAAATAAAAATATTTAAAAATATAAAAATAGTAATCCTCCGGTGGCAGGTTGAGCCCCAGGCCGCCGGTAGTTAAGGCTCCAGGCTGAGGAACCTCCTCACAATGCGGGCCGTTTCAAGCAATACTGCCTTCTGAATCCGACCCTTGATCCAACCGTCAAGCGAGAGTTTCTTAAGGTGTTGGTCGAAACTCTTCGCTAATAAACCATTGACCGACACAACAATAGGAACAATTATTGTTGAGTCTACATTCCACATGCCGGTAATCTCGTGGGCAAGGTCTAAATATTTACTTAATTTTTCTTTTTCCGCCTTTACGAGATTATCGTCATGTGGAACAGTAATGTCAACAATAATTGCTCGGCGCGCTGATCGGTCTACTAGCACTATGTCAGGTTTATTGGCTGCAATAAACCTGTCAGTGACAATAGACCGATCCCAGTAGAGCAATGCACGACCATTTTCAAGAAATGGCGTTGGGTTATACCTATAATATGGTAACTCATTTTCAACGAGGCCGTATCGAATAGCAAGTTGTTGGTGGATAATCCTGGCTACTTGGTTATGTCTGTGCAAGTACTCACCGTTAGCAAGATGACTACAACCGGAAACAATATGTCTAATGGATTCTCCAGGCTTATGACAAGCTCGGCATATGTCTGGAGTTCCGTCTTTCATGATATGTTTCCGGTAGTTATTCGTCTTAATAACTTCGTCCATAATTGCACAGACAAAACCTTCGGTTTCTCCAAAGAGGTTCCCATGTTGTAACCAGGATATAGAGCTAGGTTGGTCTACATCTGGGTCTGTCAGAACTTTGTAGAACCGACCATGCAATTCCTTGCTCTTCCATACGGCCACGCGGTCAACGGTACTCATTACTATAGGTTTACGCCATTTCTCTTTGCCTAAGGACAGTGGAGTAAAGCCCTTATCAACTGCAACAACGTCCATGTGTATATCGCTTTTGATATTTAAAAAGTACTCTCTGAGATTATACAACTCACGATTGTGGAGATTTTTAACGTTTAAAAAGCCACGACCTCCACATTTTCGTGGGATGTATAATCTCATAAGAGACGATCGAGGATGGTGTATTCGGTACGCTGTTAACAGTTTACGGACTTGGCGATCAAGGGAATCTAATTCCGTTTGAGTCCATCTCAAAATGCCAAAGGTATAGACGATTAAGGGCATAACCCAACTGTTAAAGGCACGTACCTTGTTAGCGCCCGAAAGAAAGCTATTGAGAACTTTCTTCAGCCGGCTAAAGAATCGTTCCTTTACCAGTTGTTTCATGGCTCCTTCATCAATGCCCAATGCCTCTGACATTCCGAGATATTTATAGGTTTCACCTTCGTTGAGAGATCTAAAAGACAAAGAGTTCGCTAGTTTTAAATTTTCTGAGGAGACAATTCTACCTCTTTCTACATGGATGACAGCGCATTTATCCACACCAAACTCCATTCTTATACAAGTGCTAAAAGTTTCTGTTATTTTTAACAACTTGTTTAAGTCTGGTAGTTTGGATGCGAAAAGCTTCAAGTCATCCATATAAAGTAGATGAGATATTGCTTTGCTCCCTCTACGAAGGTGAAAGCCCAACCTTGAATCCTCCAATAAAGTGCTTAAAGGGTTCAAGGCTAGACAAAACCACAATGGACTCAAACTATCACCTTGAAAAATACCCCGCATAATCCTTATCGGCTCAGTCGATCCTGGAACATCGACCGCGCCCGGATAACGTAAAAAAGTGTTCCACTGTCTCATACACGTACTCAGAAAAGAGCACAAAGTAACGTCAATTTTGTACAGTTCCATAACTTTCATAAGCCATGTATGAGGCACTGAATCATACGCTTTTTTATAGTCAATCCAAGCGGCAGCCAGATTTTTCCGGTTTCGACGTACCTGTTGGCATATGGTCATGTCTATGAGGAGAAGTTCCTTAGTACCGCGACTACCAGACTTACATCCGTTCTGAGTCGTAGCCAAAATATTATTTGCACTAATATGTTTTGTAATTTTTGCGACGAGAACAGATGTAAGTAGCTTATAGATGGTGGGTAAGCAAGTTATAGGGCGGTAGTTTTTTGGGTCAGCGGTACATCCCGATTTGTATAACAGGAATGTGGTGCCAGTCGTCATAAATTTTGGCAGTGAATTATTAAAAATTGCATCTTGAAATTGTGATGCCAGGATGGGGTGCGAGCTATGGAACCATTTAAGCCAAAAGTTATGCAATCCGTCCAGTCCAGGACATTTCCAATTCGACGTTGAACGGATTGCATAACTTATATCTTCTGAAGTTATTTTTATTTGTTCCATTTGTGGAAGTGAGCTGCACCTCCTCCTGACAACATCCATCCAATCACTCTCAACGTGGTCAATGGGGTTCGACCAAATATTACGCCAAAAATTAGTTATCGACTCTCGGGTAGGTAAATCACCATTGACCACATTAGTAGTGCACTGTTCCCAATTCCTGTATACTTTTCGTTGGTCGCTTTGAAACATGCTATTCTGATTATATCGATCCCTGCGTTTTTTATACCTCTTAATGCGTTTTGCCCATGCACAGAGCTTTTGTTTCAGAAAATCAATGCGATCTGAGACTGATGTTATGTACTCGTTGGATGTTATATTTGTACCCGCAAAAGCCTGGTGTACAAACCGCATGATTTTCGGGCGCCTGTTACCTGCCCTGAAACATGTTAATTTGGCTATTAGGGTTCTGGTCAAATTTATTCGTTTTTCAATCCTGGCCTGCCAAGCTGGAGCCGTGTGCGATGGTAAAGTAATTTTATTTGATGTAAATTTCACTTTAGCTACATTACACACAGCTGCAGCTCCACAGTACAGAACTGAGTGAGTATCAGCTAAATTTTGAGTGCTGTCTAAATATTCTTTTAAAATTGTATCCATAACACCTACTAAAGCCAAATTACGTCTGTGAATAGGCAAACTGTTATAATATGTACTGGCTATCAAGCCTAATGTGTTCTATATTCTTTTTATATTTTTAAATTATGTTTTGTCAATATGTCACTTCATTAAAATTATTTAGAAGCAAAACAATATTTTTATTCTTAAATATTAAAATATTTACAACAATTCGTTATCAGCACGAATTTGATGAGCTGGTTTAGTTTATAAAGTGTCTAGCTATTTAAAATTAATATAGAATAGCAATATACATTTTGTAAAATATGGATAGCAAAATGTTAAATATGCGGCAGTCTTCTTTTCCTTTTTCGTGGCTCAGCCTAAGTAAACGTGAAGACTATGGTGAGTGGAAATTTAAGATTAAAATGTATCTTATGCACGAAAAATTGTGGGAAACGATCTGTGGCTATCCTGATGGCGATCAAACCAGTATAGAAACAAGAACTCGTAATGACCAGTTGGCCCTTGCCAAAATTTGCATGACCCTGAATGGTCCTGCAATAACCCATGTAAGGAAATGCAAAAGTGCTTCTGAGGCTTGGCAGGCACTTGCAGCTGCATACGAAGATAAAAGTATGGGCAGAAGATTATCACTTGAGCGTAGATTGTATCGTTTAGAATTAAAGGATTTTGATAACAATATTGAGTCATATATAGATGCAGTATTGGCTACGGCACAAGACCTATCTGATATAGGTAAAGATATCGAGGATGCTTCTCTTGCTGCAATAATATTAGGTGGTCTTACAGAGAGATATGTTCCGCTAATTATGACTTTGGAAAATTCTAATACTCCGATAACTACTGAATTAGTTAAAGGAAGATTACTGAGCCAAGTTTCCAAACAAAATATTGAATTAAATAGCATGAATAGTGTTTTTCGTACATTAGAACAGAGTACAAGTTCAACTTCAGCTACTAAGAGCTCACAGAAACGTAAAAATAAAAAGAAGATAGTGTGTTATAACTGTAAAGAGCCCGGTCACAAATCACCGGACTGTCCTCATAAAAATAAGGACAATAAGGGAGCTAACGCAGTTACATTGTCTTCAGCACTAAATATTGTTCAGAAGGAACAACGAGATATTTGGTACATCGATTCTGGAGCAACCAATCATATGACTTCAAGGGAAGATGTTTTACAAAATGTCAAGAAGTCATATACTGGGACTAGTAAAGTTACAGTTGCAAATGGAGAAAAGGTAGACTGTACAGGAGTTGGTGAAGTCAAGTTTAGTACTAAAGATGGCATTGTAGGTACAATTTCTAATGTTTCAATTGTCCCAAAACTGAATTCGAACCTTATATCTGTAAAAAAGGCTGTAGATAAGGGTTTTACTGTAGTTTTTGATAAAGAAGGTTGTAATTTTTATACTGATTTTTCTTGTACAGGTAATATAGTTTTACACGGTTCTATTCATGGAGGTTTATATACTTTGGATTGTTCAATAAATACGTCTGAAGATTTGTCGGCCAATACTGTGCATTCTGGTTCATTATATCGCCTGTGGCATAAACGTCTCGGACATCTTTGTCGGTACGGTATGAGTAAGCTTAAACAGGGGCAAGCTATAGGACTGGAATACGATGAGGTCGATAAAGAGCCTTGTGTAAGCTGTATTGAAGGTAAGCAAAGTAGGAAACCTTTTAAACCTATTGCTTGCAAGAAATCTACCTCTTTATTAGAAATTATTCATTCAGATATTTGCGGACCTATGTCTGAAGTTTCTTTTCAAGGAAACAGATATGTAATTTTCTTTATAGATGATTGTTCACGTAGAGTCTTTGCTTATTTTATGTCAAAAAAGACAGAAGTGATGAGTAAGTTTTGCGAGTTTCAGTCTTATGTTGAGACTCAAACTGGGTCTAAGATTAAGATATTAAGGACCGACAATGGGTCTGAATATGTTAATAAACAGTTTGAAGATTATTTGGCTTCAAAAGGGATAGAACATCAGACATCTGTTCCTTATAGTCCTCAGCAAAACGGTATCGCAGAAAGGACTAATCGTTCTATAATAGAAAAAGCTCGCTCAATGCTGGCGGGAAGTTCATTATCTAAAGCCTATTGGCAAGATGCTGTTGATACAGCTGTATATTTGAAAAATAGAAGTCCTCACGTAGCGTTAAAAACACACACACCTTTTGAAAAATGGACAGGAAATAAGCCAAATATTTCCAATTTGCGTGTGTTTGGTTGTCGAGCGCTAGTTCAGGTACCTTCCTGTCATAGGAAGAAGTTAGATCTGAAAGCTGCTCAGTATATTTTTGTTGGGTACACTAATGACCCAAATAGTTACATGTTTAGGGATGTTCTATATCCTAGAAGGTTAATAAAGGCCAGAGATGTTACATTTTTTGAAGAATGTTTTACAGATATTAAATCTTCGTCGTCGGAAAGTGTAGAAACATGTTTGCCTTTACCCATAATATTACCGACTGCATCACACAAAGAATCTTCGCCAAGACAGGTTGAACCTGACTCGGTAGGAGTTGATCTTGTAGAAGATTCTAACCCTGATGATAGTTTTTCTGATGCAGTTGATGATGATTTTCAAGATCATTCTACACAGCAATTTCCAAGTACTAGTAGAGAACAAGGTGATACTGGTTGTAGGTATCCTCTACGAAGTAGACTGCGTAATCTAAAAACAGAGTTAATTGATACTGACGAACCTATTTGTTACGCTGATGCTCTGAATTCAGATCAACGCGATAATTGGATAAAAGCTATGAATGATGAATATCAAAGTTTAATTAAAAAGGGTACATGGGTTCTAGTAGATAAACCAAACAAAAAGGTTATTCCTTGTAAGTGGGTTTATAAAATCAAAAGAAATGAACAAGGTAATCCGATAAAGTACAAAGCGAGATTGGTTGCAAAAGGTTTCAAACAAGTAGCAGGGGTTGATTATGACGAAACTTTCTCTCCTGTAGTGCGACATTTGTCTCTGCGAATGCTATTGGCATTGGCAGCGGAGATGAATCTAGATATACATCATTTGGATGTAGATACTGCATTTTTAAACGGAGATCTAGAAGAAGAAGTTTACATGTTTCAACCACAAGGTTTTAACACTGAAGATGATAAGGTTTGTTTGCTAAAGAAATCCTTATATGGATTAAAACAAGCTCCACGAGCTTGGAATTTAAAATTAAATAAAACTTTATCTTCTTTGGGTTTCAAACAAACTCCTTCAGAACCTTGTGTATATACGAAACTTTTTGCTAACGGTTTTGTGATATTGGCAGTATACGTTGATGACATTTTAGTTTTTCACAATAATGACGAAATATTCGACAATGTCAGAAACGATCTTAATAAATTTTTCTCTGTCAAAGATTTAGGAAAAATTAAATATTTTCTTGGTTTAAATGTGCAAAAATGTGGAAATACTGTTAAATTAAGTCAGCACAGTTATATACGCGATGTCTTACGGCAGTACAATATGTCTGATTGTAAATCTGCACAGACTCCATTGACTACAAATAAGTTGGTTCCTGCAGAACATTGTGAGTCAATATATCCATATCAGAGTTTGATTGGTAGTCTTATGTATATAGCAGTAAACTCTCGACCAGATATTTCATTTGCTGTTAGTTATCTGAGTCAGTTTAATACTAAGTTTGATAAGACGCACTGGTTAGCTGCAAAACGTGTATTACAGTATTTAAAAGGGACTATTGAATATAGTATTTGTTACAAGAAGACTGGGAAGTATCTTGCTTGTTTTACAGACGCAGATTTTGCAAATGATTGTTTAGATCGTCGCTCATATACCGGTTTTTATACTGAGTTTGGAGGAGGTCCTGTGTCGTGGGAGTCTAAGAAACAACCCACAGTAGCGCTTTCGTCTGCAGAAGCAGAGTACATGGCATTGAGTTCCTGTGCTAAAGAAGCCGTGTATTTACGTCGTTTCCTGTCAGAGATAAGCAATTTTTCTAAGGCGCAAGTAACAATTTATAATGATAGCCAGAGTGCACAAATGTTGGCCAAGAATCCAGTTCATCACAATCGTACAAAACATATTGATATACGATTTCACTTTATTCGTGAAAAGGTTTCAGATGGTACTATTCAATTGAAATATTTACCTACAGAAGTAATGCCCGCTGATGTTTTAACTAAGCCTTTAAGGCATGTAGCTCACGATATTTGTGTAAAGGGCATAGGTTTAACTGTATAGTACCCAAATTAGGCTAGTAGCCATTAAGTGGGCGTATGTTATAATATGTACTGGCTATCAAGCCTAATGTGTTCTATATTCTTTTTATATTTTTAAATTATGTTTTGTCAATATGTCACTTCATTAAAATTATTTAGAAGCAAAACAATATTTTTATTCTTAAATATTAAAATATTTACAACACAAACGAGGTAGCTGTGGCCTAATATTTGGTGGCATGGATCTATATTTCAAAATAGCATCCTCCAAAGCTCTCCTCATAGGCTCATTATCCTGTTCGTTTACCGACAAATCAACACTGTTAGGAGATATATTATTTAAATTTATTACCTCTCTTTGCTCTTTTTGTGATGTTTGTACAGCACGAATGTGACTAACAGTATTAAATTGTGGTAAATTTGTACGCAGCCGCTCAAGTACAGATTCACCCAGGAGATGACAACGCTGAATGGCTCGTACTTGATCCGATAGTCGTTGTGCGGTTACGGTGACAGTTGGTTCAAGCGCCTGAAACAGAGACAGCATCGTTGAACGATACGCAGTAAGGTTAATTCCCCCTCCTGTTGCCTCATAGTACGCTCGCATGACACTCTCATTCATTTTATGAGTCCATCTCATGCGGCGCACAGCACCACCGGCAGCGGGATTTCTTGTTGGGGCGCGTTGCCCCTGAACGTCCAAGCTAACTGGTGGCGGGCGTATGACTCGTCGACGTTTAGGTCTTCTTGTAGACGAGTCAGCATCGTCAGCATCCGATTCCGCGGTAGACGGCGGTGTTTCATACTCATCGTCTGTTGACGACTGTGTCTCGGAGCGCGATGGTACCTTTGATGTTGATTGTGCGTGTTGTCCTCTGGCTTTATTCATTTTACCTTATTGTTATTGGTCATTTTAATGCTGTTTTAATTTTATTTTCGTATTTAAACACATTTTAAATTAATAAATTAAATGACAAGATAAAAAACGCGTCATTTCAGATGACAGCTGCCAGGTTATTATTATTATATTACATGAGTAGTACCAAACCAATAGCCAATGCTTGTGTTACCTATATATAACACAAGCATTAAGCTGCTTACTTTTGGAACAGACGACCGTGTGTGTATTGTGTAAATATTTATTTATTTATTTATTTATTATTATTTATTACTAGCTGACCCGGCGAACTTCGTACCACCTAACAGTCAATTCTTTAAACTTTAAATTGACTTTTAAGTATTATTACGAATCTTTTGTGTGGGAATATAGAAAAGTGTTGTTTTCAGACTTTTTGAGGGCTTTTTTAAATTTTTCTCTCCATAACAACCATCCTCGTACTTCAAGGAATATTATAAAAAAAGTATTAGCGAAATCGGTTCAGCCACTCTCGAGATTTGCGCTTAGCAACACATTTAGCGATTCATTTTTATAAATGTATTTAAAATAAATTTACATTTACACATACTTGTACAAAAAAGGTGCAGGTGATGCAATATCGTTCATTTCCTGAAGCAAACAGGTGGTTGGCTCCATACGTCTATAGTATCCTGGTATGATTCCCACATAGTCACACGTGTTGGAAAGCCCCTTTGCTTACCACACCTCATAATAATTGTTCAGTCGACAACGGTGGGATGGGACGCAGCTGATGAGGATGAGCTATCATGTATGCGCTTTTATATATTGGTAAATAATATTATATTAGTTAGTATACACAATAATTATTTGCATATGTTTAACGTGCTCTCCGAGGCACTACAAGGACCGACATCCAACCTTGAAACAAAAAATATTTGTATAAATACCAATATACATCCCGTGGGGATCGAACCCTCAAACCGCCAGTTAGCTACCCTACACGGACCCGCATCATTGGACCAGAGTGGTTATTTTTTCCTAAGAAAAATTTAAATAAGGCGTATGTACATATTATGAATATATGAACTTTAAATGTATAAAATAATCATTATTTAACGTTGTGTCCATTTGTTATAAGTATTTTTAACGGTTCACAGGAAAGTGGACACAAGGTTATATAATTATGTTATAATAATATGTTTTAGTATAAATTTCCAAAATTCATATACTACAGTTTTTAAACATAACTTAGAAATAATAGGTATATAATGCATTTGGATTTAGAATCTTACTTAATAAAAGAATTTTAATGAAGAGATGTCGATTGACTGCTTCGTTTAAAGATGCCTGATGATGATCTAATAAAGGATCGAAACGTCGCATGAATTTGCAATTGGTGGTTTGATTGGCACCTGTCCACTTTCCTGTGAACCGTTAAAAATACGTATAAAATAATCTTTATTACTTGTCGTTTAGAGAATGCTCTCAAATAAAAAAAATATGTTTTTGCTGGCTCAACTCTTTACTTATTTGAAAATAGTCAAAACGAAATATGTGATCATGAGCAAAAATATAAATTTCAAAGTTTGATTTCAATTATTTTGTTAAGAAATCATAAAAACTGTCATTAAATAAAAAAAATTATT
The DNA here is from genome assembly GCA_905220545.2 of Melitaea athalia. Taxonomy (NCBI): domain Eukaryota; kingdom Metazoa; phylum Arthropoda; class Insecta; order Lepidoptera; family Nymphalidae; genus Melitaea; species Melitaea athalia. The sequence goes on from HG992177.1 coordinate 1,686,548, forward strand.
ATCATTTTTATTGCAGAAAAAGCGTAAAATAATTATTTCAAAATATCTGTTCTTTTAAAATAATTCATTTACCCTTTTAAGTATGCATTTTAAAAACAAATCTCTATAAAAATATTGAAATATAACTAAAATAATAATTAAAAAAAAAAATAAGCAGGTCCTTGCCAAGTACAAAACTATAGAAATAAAACAGAATTACCGACCTCAAAAATACTTAACGCTATTTTCAGTATGGTGGTGGCTATAAATCGAAAGGAAGATGGTGGGTTTCCTATCACCCTCATACATATCTGTATACACATTTTTTGTCCCTTTCAGTACAGGTTTATAACCGGGAATGCAATAAAAAGGACTATTATAAAACGTCTTAAGTACCGATGAATGTAGACAGTGAAAATCACTCTATATGCTGTAGAACTTAAGGTTGCACGAATTATTCCCTAGGGGTTGGAGGAGAACATTGCCGAAATCAGGTTGAAAATGGATATCTTACGAACAGTTAAAAACGTATTGTAATATTTAGGATTTAAAGCTGCATTTTGTTTGTTATGTGATCGATGCAGTGTCTGTCATAATGTAACGCATGCCGTTTTCGAGCCTAAGTCATGTATGTTAGGTTGATAATTGTTCGTGAGGACATATTTCGGTTAACTCTTCGTGAGTTCTGTTATCCTGGTAGGAAATGCCCTTTAACACGTGACGTCACCCTTATCCGTTACGTCACGGAATCGTTTCTGTCTTGTTTTGTTTGTTTCATTAATTTATATGATACTAGCTTCTGCGCGCGACTTCGTCCCCGTGGAAAAGGACCAATTCTGTCATACATGATTTGTGCGAAAATTTAACCGTTTACGCAGCAGAAGCTCTCAAAAGCAAAAAAAAACCCTGATTTTGAAGCATTATTCATTGATGCTACGCTCCTATTGGTCTTAGCGTGAAGATATATAGCATAAAGCCTTCCTCGATAAATGTGCTACCTAACACTGAAATAATTTTTCAAATCGGACCAGTAGATCCTGAGGTAAGCGCGTTCAAACAAACAAACAAACAATCAAACAAACTCTTCAGCTTTATTATATTAGTATAGATTTTTACCACATTTTGACATGAATTTTATACAATTTAACTAGATTTTTCTTCGTCTTCGCTAAATGTTGTTCGTCTAGAAAAAAGTGTAAAAACTTTTGATTTAACTTAAATTGTTTAATGTTTAATATTTAAGTTTTGTGTAAGATTACTTAATTTTGCTAATTACTTATAATAAATTTTAAGTATATATAATATCTATTTATATTTTGTAACAATTGTACATTATGCAATGTGTACATTCACTTAATAAACACACAAAGAATTGAAAACAAAACACATTAAAATTTAAATTAACGTTGGAAGTAAAACAAAAATCTTCGAATCGTAAGAAAATTATAAGACAGGCAATAAAAAACTGGCATAGCAGTGGTTCCGGCCATTCGAGGGGGCCGTCGGCAATCCTGGCGTGACTCTCTGCCAAGAGACAATGCCTTCAAATACTTAATGGGGTATGTATTTCACCATAATAACACCATTCCGTTTAACTGCGACTATTTTTGCAATACAAGGATAACGTAAGAACAAGCTATAAGAATTTATTGGATAGTTGGTGAGTGCAAGCGATAAGGACGAATAGTTGCTCGTTTGGCCGCTTTGTGAAATTAACAAAAAAATTTAATGGACTATGTCATGTTACGGATTTTGTGAACTAATATATAAAGTTATCGGAGAGACTCGGTGAGTTTAGATTTTGTTTTGAATTTTGCGATAAATATTAGATTTTAAATTAGAAAACTTTAAAGGTTTTTTTAAATAATGTCAGTGTAGTATTTCGATATCACAAAATAGTGTTGTACATATTATGTATATAGTACAAGTGCCAGTGAAGTAGAGTTTGTTACCGAAAACATAAAAAAAAATATTTAAAAAATCTAGCTTATATATGCGTGTATATCTATACAAATAAAAATCAATTGCTGCTGTTTGTCTCGATAAACCCGGGAACGACTGGACCGCTAATTTTGATCTTGAAATATTAGTGGTAGTTCAGGGAAGGTTTGAACGGTGAGAAACATAAATAATAAGTAACGGAAAATACTAAAAATTACATTTTAATTGAAACCAATGAAAAATGTTCCTAGCTGTGAGAAAAATTTGATCTTTTGTGTTTTTAGAAATAAAAAATTGTCACTTGGTTGTCAAAGTCAAAAGGTCAAAAATATTTATAGGTGAGTTCAGAAAGTATGTACCTATGTATTTTTTTTTAATAAAAAATTGTCACTTGGTTGTCAAATACAATGATGATAGATTTTAATTGTCTTGAAGTTTATTTATTTATTATCTTTTTTCGACAACCAACTTTTTAGTTCATTAAGTATATAACTGTGTTGCATTTAATGTAGAAAAAATATTGTACCCCTAATTTATACCCCTTTTTACGAAAATTGCGCGGATGGAAGAGTATGAAATTTCGCACACTTATAGTTTACTAGCTTCTGCGCGCGACTTCGTCGGCGTGGACTCCGCTCCTATTGGTCTTAGCGTGATGATACATAGCCTATAGCCTTCCTCGATAAATGGGCTATCTAACACTGAAAGAATTTTTCAAATCGGCCCAGTAGTTCCAGAGATTACCGCGTTTAAACAAACAAACAAACAAACTCTTCAGCTTTATATATTAAGTATAGATATAGAGAAGGAACGCAGAATACTATTTTTTTTAAATTATGCATAAAAAATACATTAAATCAATAAAAAAACATTTACAGTCTTTGACAACAGAACCTTAATAATGTTCAAACTTATAATTTAAATTAATAATGGTCGAAGTTCGACCACTAGGCGACCACTAGTCTTTATAAAACTGTAACAATTATTTAGGTACATTTAATACTTAAAAGTTATTCTATAAATATGTACACATTCATTATAAAACATGTTAATTTTTAAGTGTTGGTATTAAACCGGCGCGGCGTCTTATAATTATGATGTTTGTCCACTGATAGCGTAGTGCTAAGCATTATGAAGCTAATTTTTGGTATATCTGTGTTAATAATACTCGCATTTAGTTTACATTCTATTAAAGTTAACGATGTATCTAATAGAATCGAAACGCATAACTGTAAGCGTATACGTGCATTTTATTATTATATTGTTATTGTTATTTTACAATCCCGTGGAAATGTCGGGATAAAAGGTAGCCTATGTTCTATGATCTTCAGATATCTACGTACTAAGTTTCATTAAAATAGGTTCAGTAGTTCGTGTGAGAGAGTAACAAACGTAATACATCCATCCACAAGTGTATCGTAGTATTTCTTTCACTCTATAATACATGTTAACACGAACTTAAGTTATATGTATGTTACTTTCTTATAAATATTGTTACGTCTGAATTAAATTGTAGAACAATATGTAAGTTTAAGAACATTTAGACTAGTCCGTTGACACAGTTTGCAGTGACCCTGCTTTCAGGTCTGTGGCTTCTGGGTTTGATACCTGCCCCGAGCCTGGGTTTAATATGTATGTTTAATTATGTGTACACGAGTTATTTATATGTATGTTCATCATCTGACTGTTCCCTACAACACAGGTATTAAGTTGCCTACCTCAGGAACAAACGATCTTGTGTGCTTGTTCAAGATATTGATTACATAAATTCGCTCTAAATTATTCCAACACACAAAACCCACGAAATAGAACTCCGTATTCCAAATAATATTATTATAAGTTGAATGTGAAATTTCTTCAAAAAAGGCTTATTAAAAATAAGTCTACATGATCCCGTTGTTTGTTACATAAACTTTTTTTGAAAACATTTTATTACATTAAATAAAAACAAAAATATAATTAGTTTAAGCTGTCTTTTGCTTCGCATACACTGGATAGTTAGCCTTGTCTGCTTGACTCTTCACAGTCGTAGCTACGTCAGCAGAGCGTCTCAAACCTTTGTCTCCGAGTAAGCTACGAGATGGCTACGAGTATGCGCTGCACTTTTTATTCTTGCGCTTTCGTTCCGATTGCCCGATCATTCACACTAGCTCTGTGGCAATGTCACTTGTTACTTTTTCAAGTCATTTCTTTATACTTATATTGATTTTTATACTATATGATATTTGATATTTCTTGTACACATTAAGGTTAGATTCTAGAATATTCTTTTACTATAATAAATTTTATACAGTATAATAAAGTATTGTGCAATTCAGTCTTAGAAAGAAAATAAGAAAAACATAGTTCGTATTATTTTTATTTTTTGTGTTACCCACACATGAGGAAATTATAAACATTTTTAAAACATATAAAATTTTTTCGATACAGCGGGGCTTGGACCCGCGCCTCTGACGTACCGTGTCAGATCCCTCTGAGTCGAAATTCTTGATATAATGATTTTTATTTGGTTTTAAGCAAACCTTGGCCGCTGGATCGAACAATTTTGATATGTTTTAAAAATGTTTGAAAACAAAGTTTCCTTATACTACATATACTACATAATTATAATTATGATTGTTTCAATGCATAATATGTTGTAGATACTTATTAGAGATGCGCCGAATATTCGTTTGGTATTCGGTATTCGGCGTATTCGGCATCTTTTTCACTATTTCTATTCGGCCGAATTATTCGGCTCAGTTACCGAATATATTCGGTTTTTTTTTTCTTCAAAATATTAAAAACTAGACCCGCCCCGGCTTCGCCTGTGGGACATACATAGCCTAGGTCACTCAGGGATAACATACGTGTCTAATAGTAAAAGAATTTTTAAAATCGGCCCAGTAGTTTTTGAGTTTATCCATTACAAACAAATCTTTTTTTTATAATATTGGTATGAAGTAGGTATGATAATTATTTTTCTTGGCTTTGTATATGAAATGGAGTAGAATTAAAAGACAGCTTCATATGAAAGACTTTTTATATTAAAAGTCAAACAAAACATAATTATTTCTTAAACTATAGTTATTTATTATTGCCAACATTTATGCTAAACTTAGAATAATTAACGTTTATTTTTATACGTCAAAACTATATTTATTACACTATATTTCAATATTTTTGTAATAAATACTTTTATTGCTAACGTAATAGTGCGATGTTTCGAAGCAAAGTGACAGCGCCAGTGTTCCCAACCTGAACTGACGCAGTTATCGTACCAGGGCCGTAGAATTATCGTATATGGCAAGTATATGGATAAAAATTATCGTACACAAACAGAATTATCGTACAATGCGCCTACTATACTAAGGTACTATCATACGTAGGCATGAAAATATCGTACACTAGCCGATCCGTGCCCACTTGCCACTGTATCTTATTATTATTTAACAAAAAGTTCAATAATAATAAGATATAAGTCTATGTCACTCCTGAATCGTGTAGTTTTCTGTTAGTGAAAAAATTTTCATGATCGGATCAGTATTTGCGAAGGTTACCCCCTACAAACAAACAAAGTTAAAAACTTTACCTCTTTATAATATTAGTATAGATGTACGATAATTATCGTATGGTTGCGAACGCTGCTTTGCATGTAGGACTCATTCTTCATTGTACAGATAAAAAATAATTAATAGGTTAGTAAGTTACAGAAAATATACAGCCACTGAAAAAATGTATTTGATAAATATATACCTACTTGCCAATGATAACAATCACTCCGAGTGTGTAATCAAAATTTTGCTGCTCTAGAAAATTACTTCTTTCTTCACTTAATTTGAATAATTCCATTTGTCAGAGCGAATACAGACATATAATCATAATAATATAACGAAATAACTGCCAACTTTTCTACACAAAATATACGATACATATGAAGTGTGAACATAATCGAAATATCGAAATATCGAACTTATATTCTCTTGTTCGCATTGGTAGATGCTATACTAACCAATAAGAAAGCGTGTAAAGCAGGCGCTGGATAAAGTTACAGTATTGCATTCGGCAGTGGTGAAACTTAGTAGAGCGGATCGTAAGGACCAATAGAAATAGAGAACTTGTATTTCCCGGTATTTTTCCAAGATTTTATTGGACAAAATAAAATCATGCTACTGCGATTTAGACTATCAACGCATGAGTGAAGTGAAATAATATAAATTCTCAAATTTTGCATCATGATAGAAATTATCGTACAATCTGCGTACGATAATAATATGCTATCGTACATCGTACGTAGGCACAAAATTATCGTATGTGTACGATAATTATCGTACGGTTCCGAACGCTGGACAGCGCGGTATGTACGCGGGGAGCGGGCGGTGAGGTACGGCTCGCTCCGAGCTAGCCAGCAGCGGCACGTAGGGTACACGATAGAACCTGTTTGCGCGGCAAAATAAAATAATGGTAAACCGAATAATTCGGCCGAATATTCGGTTCGGTAAAGGCTAAACCGAATAATATTCGGTATTCGGTTATTCGGCCAAATCACTATTCGGCGCATCTCTAATACTTATTATAATGTTGTAAATTCTTTAGTGTGTTCTATCTTCTATTACGTGCAGAGCGGATATTTTTGTCCGTATTAAAATTTCTTTTTGGATGTTTGTCCATGTCAGTTTACCTAGGGACAGGTTAAACCTGCGGCCAAAAGGGACGGATATTGTTACTTTTCGTAGGATAATCTACTTACCAATACATAATATTAAAACAGCGTAGCGCATTCTTAATTTAGGCTTTTGCTTGAGCGAAATATTTACATTAATAGGTACTTGTTTTATTTAAGTTACATAATTTTGATTACATTTTTAATCGACTTCAACAAAGGTAAAGGTATTTTTATGTGTTACTTCATCACTTATTACTGGGTATACCGATTTGATATATTTTTTGAAGTGAAACTTCTTTAGAATCGTTGTGATTTCAAACCGGATGCAACGGAAAAACGACAGGGAAGGACGGGCCGCTCTGCAAGCCGGTAATTTTAAATTAATTTTTTTTTAATTCTTATTAATTAATTGTTTTCTAAAGAAGTTTCACTTCTATCGTGTGTGAATCGCACACACACCTTTTTTTCATTCAAAAGGTGACGCCGCTCTGTTGAAGTGATATTATGTGTACCGTGGTGGTACCGTGTGGGTGCCTAAACATCGGTAGTTGGGTTCAATTCCCGCTTGGGACGAAAAAAAAAATCATTTTTTTCCGCTCTGGATATCTGTCCTCGTGGGTTTCGCCATCGTGGCTCGGAGAGGACGTTAAGATGTCGGAACCGGTTGTTATCATAGACAACTAACACCAATCGCTACTCGTAGGAAATATATGTATGATCTACCAGCCCACAGTGGATCAGTGTTGTGGATTAGTCTCCATTCCTTCTCATACATGGAGATAGAGGCCTATGCCCAGCAGTGTAATGCGGAGTGTATTGGTGTGTTGGTGAACTCAAATAGAGAGAAAAAATATATGTATACCGATTGCTACTCCTTGTATGAAGATTACAGGCTGTTTCAGTTTAAATCAATGTGAAGATAGAATTAGCTGTAGCAACCTAGCCAAGAAATTTGTCTCGAGAAACATTTAAGTTTCTGAGTCTAAAAGTTTACATTCAATATTCCAAGCCTATTTTTTCTCGAGTACGCCAAGACAGTAAGTTTTTATTCGAATGCGTGGCGTAGGCTCGCTGTGTGGCGCTGTGCTGTAATAGATTTATACACATTACACAGTGATAGCGGGACTAAAATAACCATACAGGCGCAGGGGGTGTTGGGAAATAATGTGTATCTGGGTCATATTTTTATTAGTTATAATAATGATGTACTCTTGTACAAATAAAAAGAAGCTTATAATTAAATTAAAAACAGATGGCTTTATCGCTAAACATCGATATAATTCAGACAACCGGCTATTTATTTATTTATTTATACTTTATTGTACACCACAACTACATTTTAAACATTAAACACATTTAAAGACATTTACAGACTGTGAAGTACAATGGGCGGATTTATGGCTATTTAGCCATTTCTTCCAGACATTAGTATATATTTAGTATGTCTATTAGTTATATAATTGGTATATGATTTTTACCCATGGTAATAGCATTTAATATAGAGTACGTAAAGTATTCCTTTACATACTGTGTATGATATACTGGTTGTTTTACATATTTTTCCCGTTTTGGCTTATTTACTGAAAATTTCGACCAATACCTTAAGAATCTCTTGCCTGGGTTGGATTTAGATCAAGGGTGGGATAAAAGAGGGATTATTGCTTGTGAACACACATATTATAAGGATGTTTCCCAGCTTTCTTAAACTCAAGAATGCTAGCGGATTATGCAGTTGCTATGACCTTAACTCAAACACATTAATCTTCTAAGTGTAGGTACTCGCACCACCTCAGCATACGTCACTTTTCACGATTTTTTGAACGTTTCTGGTCGCAATGCATACGAACCAATCGAGTCTAGGCATATATACGTACATTACAAAAATAGCTTAAGTTTTTTCTGAAAACATCTAAACTAAAACAAGTTTTTCGGAAGACAAAATTATACTATTTTAGGAAGAAGGATTGTACCGCATTTAATATTCTAGGATTTTAATAATACATTTGTCACAGTATCACTAAACTGTTCCCAAAAGCTCGTAGAACTGTGTCTATTGTCTTCATTGTGTAGGCTCAAGGAAGCTTGCTCTATACATCTTTTGTCTTGAAGTGATTTGAATCTGGTCATTAAATAGGCTGAAAAAGAATTTATATTTCCATGGTAAATATTCTGCTTTTTTAACACGCTTTTATTAGCTTGACCTGTATGTATGTATGTATGTAACGGAATCTTTGAACTTCATTTTCACCTACTTCTAGGAGTCTGATTAACTTGAAAATTTGCACAGGGGTCAAGGGCCGATGACAATACAATATAGCATGCTTTTTAGGGTTCCGTACCCAAAGGGTAAAAACGGGACCCTATTACTAAGACTTCGCTGTCCGTCCGTCCGTCCGTCCGTCCGTCCGTCCGTCCGTGTGTCTGTCACCAGGCTGTATCTCAAGAACGGCTATAGCTAGAGAGTTGAAATTTTCACAAATTATGTATTTCTGTTGCCGCTATAACAACAAATACTAAAAACAAAATAAAACAGAAATTTAAGGGGGGCTCCCATACAACAAACGCGATTTTCTTGCCCTTTTTTGCTCGATGTCAATAATGGCAACAGGTAGGCACTTGAAATATTCACAAAATACTCAGTTGTATTTTTACTTTAATAATAAATAATAAAATTAAAATAAAATTAATATTTAAGGGGGGCTCTCATACAAAAAACGTCATTTTTGCCTATTTTTGCTCTCATACAATAAAAGTGATTTTTAGCCGCTTTTTGCCCGTTATTACAATCAATGTACCTAGTCAATGGTACGGAACCCTTCGTGCGCGAGTCCGACTCGCACTTGGCCGATTTTTTTTAATTGTCGTCTTGACACTAAAAATTCAGAAAATAAATTATAGTTTAAAAAAACACGCTTTAATAGCAACCGAACTATAAAGTAGAAAATAAAGTGAAAAAGCGTGGGGTGCTTAATCATATTCTTATAATAATTCTAATATGTATTGCAAACAGTAACTAATAAAATTATCCTCACATTCGATACCAAGCACCCCTGGTCAGCACCTGATGGTCAGCGATTACCGTAGCTTATAGACGTCTGCTGCAACAAAAATATCTAAAGAGTGTTGTTCTCTCCTCTCTAGTCACCTTACTCACCATAGGAACACAACGGAAATATGCAACAGAAAGAAGAATTATTTGGCTGTGATCTTCTGTAAGTTTGAGATACTTCCCCAGTCGAGCTGCTCCAGATTTTGAGTAAGATATTCCCTCAGTGTAGTGAACCTGCTCCCCGTTCCGGGGGTTGTGTATTCGATTCCTGTATATACCATTAGTGATTTTATTAGTGACCAGAGCTCCTGTGTTATTATTATTAATATTTTTTTATTTATTAAAGTGAAACTTTTATTACATCCATTCAATCTTTTTCGTCTGTGTGCTGCATGTCGCGTGACGGTCGGCCGCGCGGTAAGATTGATAAAGCGATTTTTATACCCTTAATGGAATATTATTCCAAAAGTTTTTAGTTAAATGTCTGTAATGTGAAAAAAAGTTTCACTTTTACCGTGGTTTCATGAAACCACACAGGTTTTTCTTTTTTAAAATTTGCATTCTTATCGTTAAACAGCCATCGATATGGAAAAAACCAAAAAAAAAAAAAAAAAAATTAAAGCAAAACCAATAATGTGAACTTCTCTTGTACCTGTGCACCTGCGAGGGCTTCACGTATGTATTATTATGTACGAGTATATTACCGTCGTAAAACGATAGACATACGTGCTTCATATACATACCGCAGATACTGAATATTCACCTGCCTTCACAACTAGTAAAATACACTGATATTTTATAACGAAAGTTACAATTTTTGTAACTTAATGTTGAAACCACTTAACGGTTCTAGACGATGTTTTGACACAAACAGTACTAGGCTACATTTTATCAAGTACAAATGTAGAGAGGAACCTAGAAAGGTTGTAATAGAATTTTCGATAGCTACAAATTGTAAATAAAAAAGATTGTAGTAATTCTTTAGATAATTTTAGTTTTTGTATCCTACGCAAATTTCACATGGATGTCTATATTAGGGTCTATAAGAAACCTGTACAACAATATGTATAAAAGAAATAGTTATTATTAAAAAACGTTTCACAGCTAGGATAAGATCTCTCTCTACAGCAGTAGGGTTTCTACCTAAATAAAGTGTGTTCTCAAAGTTTAGACTAAGTTGTGTTATTTTGGTTAAATTGCTCTACTACTACCATGTTTCTCTACTAGTCGAATGTCTTTTTTCCAGTTACATATGAGAAAAGATTGCCGAATGAACACATCTCAAAATTTATTCTAAGTTATGCAGGTTTTCTTACACATCTTTTTCCTGCCAAAGAGGTACGCTGTAGAGATTCCCTTCCAAAGAAATGTCACCTTACGAACCTCAGTTTTGTTTTTTCTTTTTCGATATGACACTAGCTGGGTCTTGTGAGTTGGGATACTTATCGGTTTAGAAATAAGCTATTCGGCTATCCAGGTAAGTATGTATACCAAGTTTCATTAAATCGGTAAATTATTGCGTTAAACAGTAACAAATTTTTCCATTTGCAATATTAGTAGGAACTACAAGTGGAAATGATCAAGAAATTTAGACATACATATATATAGACAGTTATTTTTCACTTTATATCATTATATCGCTTGATAAATAAACAAATGTTAGTAAATACTTTTTAGACATTATAGGGCTATCAATAACTCTTGATACTGATGCTTTAATATAGTAATAATGTAATAAATAACGTTCATGGCTCATTATGATTTATTTGATTATAGTTTTTAATGTATACGTTACACGTGTTTGATAGCGTTGAGTTATTATGTTTATTTTTATAATTTACTAGCACTACGAGAGACGTTGTACTGGACGAACAAAAAAAAAAAAACCTCCAACTGTCGCTCTATTTTTCAGGTTCTAATTTTGAATCTTTACCTTTTGGGTAGATATATCTGCATAAATACAATAAAATTGTTTCAGCCATTATTTATGTGTTTAGAAACAAGCACTAAATTGATAAATATATTTATATTTTACCTCATGGCAAATTAAATAATTGAATTTTATTGATTGAATGCCTTAATTCAATTAGTTTTATAAATTCCAACTTTGTTATCTCTACGCTACAAAAATAAATTACATTTAACATTTGTCTTCTCGTATATATATCGGGAAAAATTGGAACATTAAACTTTCAATAAAATTAGAAGACTATTCTGTTTATCATCATTACGTATCTCTTCAACTAAATAAGCGCCATTCAAAAGTCAATTTACGAAACATAAAAACCGTAAAATGAAAATAAAGCGAACGTTACAAAACAATAAAACGTGAAAATGTAAAAAAGGCCGATACGATCGTTTATATATAGCGCGACCTACTGTCCACTGTCCACTGATATGATTCGATTCAAGAAAAACTGAACACAAGAATTCGCGGCGACAAACGGCCAGTTCACCCTACAACATTTCGCGCGCTAGTCGACTACGCGCAGCCGGAACGTGACACGATAAAAAACCTTTTATTAACAATTAAAAAAAACGTGCACAATCGTCCTAATCAACCAAATAAAAAATCCTAGCTCTATGGTCGTACTTTAGTGATTTGTGCCAAGAACAATGCTATCGTGTGAATGGTTTCTATTGAATGGAGCGTTTTGGCGGCAAAGTTGGGCGTCATCGAATTTGACAGATGAGCTTCGCGCGCTTTCTCTTCAGGTGCGTTCAAGTAACATAGATATAGTCCTGTGATTGATGATTGTATGTAGTCTGTTACTTGTATTACAACCGATCTTAAATCATTGTCAGGCATTGATTATTATAAATTTTATTTAAATAAAAAAGTTAATAGGTACTTATAGTTGCACAGAATTGTGTCAACACAAAATAAACTATGACCCAGATCTTTGATTAGCAGTTTAAAACTAAAGAGTTTAACGTAAAAGATCAAAGAGCTCCTCCTCCTTCTTGTTATTCTCGATATAATACAAGATCGTGTTTTTGGCGCGAAAATGGGATTTTATTTTTTTAAATGTTGAACTTTTGCGTTAGTTATGATTGGTTAAGTGCAGCGTTCACACGTGGTTTGCGTTGACTTAAGTGTATATGTGCATTCGCGATGTCATCTGATTTTAACATACTTTTAGAGTTATGACAATTGTGTTTTTTATATATGTGGCTGTTTGTTATGAGGCTTAGGTGCTGAAGGATAGTTGTTTTTAATTTTCTTTTAGTTTGAATTTAAAGGGCTTCTTTAAATATGTTGTGAAAATGGAAACAAAATGGGACGACGTTTTAAAAAAAAATGTCGCGAAGGCTAGTGAATGAGTGTATTCGTTTTAGGACTGAAAATTTGGTAAGTTTTCGTATCAAAAATGTATAAAAAACTCCAACATTCAAAGGTACTTCAAATTTTAATTTATTTATTTTAATCCTATAAACATATAAAATTCTCGTTTCACAATGTTGGTTATAATACTCCCCCGAAACGGCTGGACCGATTTTTATGAAATTTCGTGTGCATATCGGCTAGGTCTGATTATCGGCCAACATCTATTTTTCATACCCGTAAGTTGTAAGGGGGGGGGGGTTAAGGAGGTTAATAACTATGGCAAAACAACGTTTGCGGGGTCAGCTAGTAATAACATAAAGTTCTAATATGATAATAAAATTGTGAATACGACAGAGTAAACAATATTATCCAACATCATAATTCAATTTATTTAGATTTTTAATACGAAAATGTAATGCATCTATCAAAAGTGGTGCTCCAACGATGACGTGGAAGCACTTAAAACACTGCATACATTAATAGTAACTTGCGTATGCATATGTATATTATTTTCATTGCATATGCATGCTCAGTTAGTTATTACCTACTTGATAACTGTTTATTTTATATTAAAAATATTTTTGTTACTTTGTAGTTCTAAAAGGTAATTTTTCTGCAACTCTATGTCATTAGCATCGGTTTGGTTTCAGTTAAAAATTATACTATAGATAGAGTCTTAGTAGTCACACAAGGTTGGTAGATTGTCTCATTATTTATATCTCCCGATTTTTTTATTCATACAGTAACGTTATATGGCCTATCTTAAATATATTTTATTATGAAGGGTTAGGTTACTGAATATATTTTTATCTTACCTATAAATCTTACCATGGTTTCTTTAGCGTACATGTATAATATAAAGTGTACATATCTATTTCCATACGTAACATGCAGTCTAATTCCATCTGTAAATAATGAGTAAAAGAATTTAATTAACATATGAGAAATAATGAATGAAATTAAAATTAGTTAGAACTTTAAAATAAATAACAATAGTATGACTATATATTGCACAGTTATGTGTTAAACCTCTATCGATTTGTTAGCTAAGAATTTTCCAACTAATCTATTCTAGACATGTCTCCTGCAACCTTGGCAATATCTAAAAGCGGTGTAATTCAATAAATGTTAACTCATCGCTGTGTTGGAAGCGGAAAACTTTACAAAACGAGTGACGCTCATTGTAGGGGAAAGGCTAATTGGAACTGAAATTTTCACTAAATGTTGCTTATATTTTGAATGAGATTGACTTTTTTTTAAAAACACGCGTTCAACTGTTCCTAAGGCAACCAATTATCTTTGTTTTGGGTAACAGCTGAATGATATATGATTTGAATTTGATATTTATAAATTTTTAATTATGCGTGGACACTTCAGATGAGAATCGAATACTGTCATTTACGATCCTCAAGTGGAAAGCAGATATCAACTGTGCCAACAACCAGCCAAATGTTTTTTTTTGTTATTTAATTTATTGTTTAATTAAATCCCATCACAAAAAAGGTTATTCTAAGTTTTATGTGTCTGTGGCATACGCAGATTCTGATGCAGTTTTCTTTTGTGTTTGAAAATTGACGAGATTTTAGCGGTTTATAGAAATAATTTATGAACGTTCTGTTCAGGTCATAGACACATTTTAATGTGAAGAGCCTTTGAAGTTCTGAATTTATTATTTCACACTATAAATTTCCTACAATTGGGAAAAGGCCTTTGTGGAAATTGTGAGAATAACGGGGAAGTTTTATTCACTATGGTTTTCATCATGGTATTTCCTCGACAGTTTTTTAGCACTAAGTTATGCTAAGCTACCAAATTTATTCTAAACAAGGTTATTACTATAAAAAAATTGGGGAAAGTAAAATTACATTTTGGCCTCCACAATTTTGACAAATATTTTGACGTTTTAGGATTAAATAGAAAACCTTGATAACAGGTAACAGAAGCAGTTACGGTTTTCATAAGCGTAACTGTTGAGTTACTTGCCGATTCTTCTATGCAGAATCCACATTTCGAATCAGTAGTAGCTTCACATTCATTATAATTAATTAAAGAACATTACATACATTGCACAATAACGAATCAAAAGTGCTTCTGAAAGCAACTTGAATCAAGAAGTTTTAATTTGGTTTAATTGTAATTATACTGAAATATACATAAATATCCCTCTACTGGATTTTCTTTTCATGTACATGATAAGTATTGAAGTTTGTTACACCACGTTGTTTCACTGTGGGTCATTGGATACTCTGTTATTGTTGCAACTCATTTAAATGAAACTATTTCTATAATATTTTTCTTTGCTATCTCTCATGCAGATATCTATAATTTTATTCTACTTATTATTGACAAATTTGTATGTATAAAACTTTAACTATACAACCTTTACCATAAGATTGAAAGTCTAGTTACATTTTCATATTAAATATGTATTGTATTTGGTTATTCATTTGTGTGTGTATATAAAAGGTTATTACGTGAAGTTTATGTATGTGTGTGTATGTCTGCATGTGCGTACGGAGGTTTTATATCGACGTCATCCAGATTAACGATGCTGCTCCCTCACGTGACGTTCGGGGGTTTGTTTGTGTTATCTGTTGATTTCCAGTTCGTTTTTCCTTATCTGTGGTCGAATAATTCAATTTGTTTTTCTGAAACTTGACGAATACCGTATTTTTAGCCGAATGTTTGTCTCCAATTTAGTTATATTTGATTGTAAGTTTGTACTTAAATATTTATAGTTTTTTACATTTTTGTCCACTAACTTTATAACTGACTAGCCGACCCGTGCCCACTTCGTTGGGCGTTATAATCCATTTCACATAAGAAGGGTACGGTGAAATTTGATATGTTCCAATACACTCTCACTATTTTCAGCAAATCAGATAAATATAAATGTTTTAAAATCACCAATTAATTTCTAAGGCAAATAATAATGCTTGATTAGATTGAATTGTTGACACGGCACGTCAGAGGGCGCAGGTTCAAATCCTGCTGGGTCGAAAATTTTGATAATTTTTATCTTTTTCCTTTTATCTTGTCACTCCTGAATAGTGTAGCTTTCTGTTAGCGAAAGAAATTTCATGATCGGATCAGTATTTGCGAAGATTACCCCGTATATACAAACAAAGTTATAAACTTTACCTCTTTATAATATTAGTATAGATAAGTATAAGTATAGATAAACATTATCTGGATCATCATTATATCCGCCAACCCGCACTGTAGTAACGTGGTGGATTAAGCTCCGATCTTCTTCTACACGGAGGCTTATTCCCAGAAAAGGGCTAAATTGTAATAGTATCAAAACTCGCCGCTAAAGAGACAGAAATGAGAAATATTTATTGATTGACTTTAGTATATTCAGTATCAAATTATGAAATGTCCACAAAAAACATCGGACCGATGATCTACGTAAGATTGTCCTTGTAGGCTGGATGAGTATTGCGGAAAACTGGGATATCAGGCGCGAACTTGGGGAGGCCTAAGCAAGGGTGGATCCAGCTTTGGCGGCAGGGGGGGTCACAGTCATGGTCAAGGCGCCAGGGGGGGGGGGTCACATAGTCGTGGTCAAGTACAAAGAAGCTATAATTTAATTTTTATAATAATAGATACAGGTAAAAAGTAGGTATTTTATTAATCTATGTAGGTAATGTAGTTAAAAATACCTATATTGCGACAAAAATCTTGTTTAACAATTTTAATTAGTGGTCCACCTAGGTCCTAGACACAGCCCAGGCCCCCCCCCCTGGATCCACCAGTGGGCCTACGTCCAGCAGCGGACTGCAATAGGCTGAAATGAACAGAATTGGACCTTTTACAGTTTTATTATAAGTGTAGAAATGTTTTTTCTATTACAATAAATATTTTTTAAATTCATTTAATAATTATTCAACAACATCCTCTTGAAATACCAGTGTACACAGCCGATTATAATTCCTCGTAAAAACTCTAACATTAAACCGCACCAAACCAATTTAGAAAGAACAACAAAATATAAAAATGTTATCGAAGCAAAATTTGCGTTCAGATTCTTCGTAACGCCTAATTAAGTTCATCAGGGTCCCTTATACCGGCGTAGGCGTCGTTATCGTCAGCTCGTATAGATAAGGCCGGTGTTACAAACTGTCATATATCCCCATTATTATGTATTATGTAAGTGCATGGAAGATTAACCGCTCGATTTTCTGTAAATCTGTTAGGGATAGGTTTTCTTTTATATAGGCATATCTAAAGTAATAAATGTTGAGCTGGTTTTTTTTTGTTCCGTTATACTGCGAAAACTACTGAACCGATCGGAATAGTGCTTATACCATAAGATGCAGCATGTTTCCGAGAAGGTTTAGTATATATGTTGGTGATTACTTATAGTGTGAAAAAATATGGACGGACAGAGGTCGCTAGTATGTATACCTATATGAAATGCTTTAAGAAAAACCATACGCAAAGTATATAATCCGGCATTCTACATAATTATGTTTGCTCGTAAGCGAAAAAAACTGACTTCAATTCCATCGACAAGTACAACGTATGTAGTCGAAATACGCAAGTGTGTCAAGTAAATACGCATTATTAAAGACTAGCTTCTGCGCGCGACTTCGTCCCCGTGGAATAGGACCAATTCTGTCATACATGATTTGTGCGAAACTTTAACCGTTTACGCAGCGGAAGCTCTCAAAAGGAAAAAAAACCCCGATTCTGAAACATTTTTCATCGGTGCTACGCTCCTATTGGCCTTAGCGTGATGATATATAGCCTCAATAGCAATATAGCCTTCCTCGATAAATGGGCTATCTAACACTGAAAGAAATTTTCAAATCGGCCCAGTAGATCCTGAGTTCGTTCAAACAAACAAACAATCAAACAAACAAACTCTTCAGTTTTATTAAATTAGTATAGATTATATAAAAAGCACTCGTCAGGTCACAATCAAATTTAAATAGGATCACATGACAAACATCAGCTTTAATTGAAGTAAGAATCACTGAAACTTTTTACTGGGTGGACCAGTCAAAATTTATGAGATAACACCCATAAAATAATAATTGTGTTCGCAATGAAACGAAAAAAACTGACTTCAGTTACATCGACAAGTAATACAACGTAAGTAGACGAAAAAAATGTATAAACGCTCTAGCTGTCACTACGATTTTCGAGGGTTCCCCTCGATTTCTCTGGGATTCAATCATCAGATCATGGTTTCCTTACCATGGTACCATCCTTGGAATATCTTCTTTCTAACAAAAAAAGTATTATCAAAATCGGTTCATAAACGACGAAGTTATCCCCGAACATACATAAAAAAATATACGGTCGAATTGAGTAACCTCCTCCATTTTTGAAGTCGGTTAAAAAATACAGTCGAATTGAGGACCTACTCCTTTTTTATAATTCAGTTAAAATATATTAGGTTGTCTGGAAGAAATGGCTAAATAGCCATAAGTCCGCCCATTGTACTTCACAGTCTGTAAATGTCTTTAAATATGTTTAATGTTTAAATGTAGTTGTGGTGTACAATAAAGTATAAATAAATAAATAAATATAAGATAAAAATAAAAAAGAATGACAGGGAAATTATAAACATATTGTTACATTTCTAAAACGTCACATCGAAAAATCTTGTCATGAAAATGCCGAATTCACTACGTTTCATTTCATGAAGTTGAACTAAGTTGTTAGGATGTACGAGAGAAAATAGGGTAAAGGAATGAGAACCTTTACTCGAATGTTATTTTATTTACGGAATGTTTTACATTTTGTTTGATAAAATACTTACCCCTTTACTTATACGGGACACACATAACATTCCACTGCTGAGTATAGGCCTCTTTTCCTTTTGTAGGAGAAGGGTTGGAGCTTAAACCACCACGCTGCCCCACCGATTGTTGACAGATATATTCCCTACTACTATGAGTAATTACTGCTATCAGATACTTATAATAATAAACGGAACTGACAGTTTAACGTGCTCTCCGAGACACGGTGGGGACACAAGGACAGACATCCAAGCTGGAAAGAAATATATGTACAAAAAAATATTTATTCCGAGCAGGATTGAACCAGTCTATATTTAGGTGCGGAGATGGTGCGCGCACCACTGCACCAGAGAGGTTGTTACACCGAAATATCAAATCAAAGAGCTTCAAAATAACAATCATCAATAAAGTCACGTGTAAGAAAAAATATTGATGGTGACCGTGAAAGCTGCAAAACTCATATACATATTCCTTTTTTGTATCGTACTTGGTAATTAATTTTTATCATATAACTAGCTGACCCGGCGAACTTCGTACCGCCTAACAGTCGATTTTTTAATACTTATCCTTCCCGGAACCCCTCCACTAACACTTAAAATTTATTGTATGGCATTAAAGTTCAAATTGATTTTTAAGTATTATTACGAACCTTTTGTATGGGAATATAGAAATTTTTAAATTTTTCTCTCCGTGAGAACCATCCTCGTACTTCAAGGAATATTATAAAAAAAGAATTAGCAAAATCGGTTCAGCCGCTCTCGAGATTTGCGCTTAGCAACACATTTAGCGATTCATTTATATATATATAGAGATTTTAATAGTAAGAAGTTCTAATAACAAACACATACCATCAAGAAATACTACGCCTATTGAATTTTGGGTTTTTTTGGGAGGAAAACTACTCATGATTGTCTTAACATTGTTTTTACTACTAGATACTAGTAGCTACTTAAACTGTGACTTTTTAAATTTTTTAAATAGTGTAGAAGCATTCGACTTTTTTATTTAGATTCTTCTCGGTATACCTATAATAAATTGTGTTTGGGACAGTATTCCTTAGAACAAAATCATTACACACATATACTCGTACATTACATTAATCGTATAAATTATTCATCAAAAGTACTAAATATCGTATTCGTTACCACGTTTTCTAATTACCGTTAAATTATCGAAAACCTTCAACTCGTAATCTGTAATAAATTAGAAATTATTTCGTGATGCAATAAAACAGATTTTCAGTGGACCGAAAATATCTCTCTTTGCTGATAACACGCGGAGAGCTATAAACCTCGTCTTCAGCTGATTTAAGATTTCAGTTAAAAATATCCTGAGTAATGATTCTATTACGGTTATTTACACTTTCATGCGAACAACGTATATGTACGTCATATATTGGTAGATATGATATGGCACAACGTACTATTACGTTCAACAAAAACTCTATTTATTGAGCACAACGTAATGGTACGGTGTCTGGCCATACTAATGTTTAAAAGTTCGGTTGCTGTGCATATCGAACATATCGAATTCTAAAAATTTTAGTGCTACACCACACCGATTTTATTTTGCCTTCTTTGATGGCATTCCGTCCTGATACTAAGTACCCACTAGTAGCGCACAACGTCACTATACGTCGTTTCGCCTAAGAAGTTTTATTACATTAATCGACTTGTGCCGCGTCGCGGGGGTGTGCGTGCGCCGATTCTGTGTTCACGTGGAATATTGACCTTATATGTTATATCAATTTATTTTACTTTATTGAAATAAGTCTGACTGTGTTCAAAATACATATTTTGTATTTTTTGTTTGTTTTAGATATGTAAATTGGACCAAAAAAAGTGACCATTGTAGCATAGCGTATCTTAACGTCGACGTCTTAGTACGTCAGAGCAATATATTTAAATACTAATGTCATCAGCTATTTGCACAACGTCATTAGACGCCGCTTGAATTTCTATGAAAAAATGATGTGCAATATCGCATAGACCTACAATATTGGTATGTTCGCGTGAAAGTGTTAACTTCATAAAAGTTTTACTAAGCGTTTCGATATCAAGATTGTGTGTAGTTATTATATAATGTTATTAGTTCTTGGTTCATTGACACTTCTTTATAGATAATAAAATACATTTATGTCATAATTAATTTTTAATTAACACACATGGACATCAGTTCGATTCGTGCGCAGAGGGGATTGTTTAAATTTATACAAGTTTTTCTGTCTAGTCTGGGTATCTGCCTTTGTGGGTCTCGTCTCCGGGCCTCAGAGAGTACGTTAAGCTGTCGATTGGGGTTGTTATTCCAGACACCTGATAGCGATCGTTACTCCTAGTAGGAAATATATCCCAAGAAAGAGGCCAGAGTCCGTAGTGTCAGCAACGTGTTTGCGATGCTTCTGGTGTTACAGGTAATAAGCTACGGCCTACGGTAATCGCTTACCATATGGTGGGCCGCACGCTTTTTGCCACTCTAGGAAATTTGCGAATATTTAAAATAATAGGCCGTTATCATCGTAAAACGTAGTTAACACGTCTCGCCGTAACGTTTAATTTGAGTTATGAGCCGGTCGTTATATTTGTTAATGTTCGTTTGTCAACGTAATTTTAAATTTTAGCATTCATAATATTTTTTTACGAATACCAAAGTAATAGTAAATATGTTCACGGAATGTTTAAAATTATATGTAGTTGTAATTAAAAGATACACCTGTGGTTATTAACGATTGTGTGAAAATGCTAATTAAGAGAAAAACTTTGGGAAGGAATGTTAACAATACTAAATGAAAACTAATCATAATTTTGAATAGTAGGTACTTTAGTAAAGTTTTTTTTTTTACAACTAGGATGGCAAACAAGCGTACGGCTGACCTGATGGTAATCGATTACCCTATAGACGCCTGCAACACCGGACTCCTCCTACCTCTAATCCCACCCAGGAGCTCTGGACATCTCACTCACCACCGAAACACAACACTGAAAGCAGTATTATTTAACTGTGATCTTCTGTAATGTTGAAGTACTCCAGTCGGGCTGCTTCCAATTTTTACGGGATATATCCTGCTGTGCCCTACCTCAGTGAAAACAGTTGGAAATGACCTTGCTTTTCGCCCTACGGTAGAGGGTTCGATTCTTGCTGTGAGTCTACACCATCTGAAGGATGAATATATTGTTAGAAGTTCAGTATTATGTATACCGATATATGCTCCTAATGTTTATTGTGCTACTTATTGCATACTATATAATGCATATTATAAACAATTAAAATTATTAATAAACTAGCCAACCCGTGCCCACTTCGTTGGGCGTTATAATCCATTTCACATAAGAAGGGTACGGTGAAATTTGATATGTTCCAATACACTCTCACTATTTTCAGCAAATCAGATAAATATAAATGTTTTAAAATCACCAATTAATTTCTAAGGCAAATAATAATGCTTGATTAGATTGAATTGTTGACACGGCACGTCAGAGGGCGCAGGTTCAAATCCTGCTGATTTAAAATCTTTATATATTTTTATTTTTTTCCTTTTATCTTGTCACTCCTGAATAGTGTAGCTTTCTGTTAGCGAAAGAATTTTCATGATCGGGTCAGTATTTGCGAAGATTACCCCGTATATACAAACAAAGTTATAAACTTTACCTCTTTATAATATTAGTATAGATGAAATATTTATTTACAGTCCGTGGTCTGTGTGTAATAGCTTATTTTTTGCAAATAATCATATTGATTTCTCGAAAGAAATTTGCATTTTCAATTCTTAATATATTTATATCAGTAGCCTCCATTTTTCCTTATATAATACCCACTGAAAAATTAAGTGCCTACCTAGAAAGAAGTTACACGTGTTTGCGAAGTTGTGAAGAAAAGCGAAGGGGCTATAGTTTTGAAAGTCAATTTATTTGGAGAAAGGCAGATCGGAGCACTTCTGAGTTACGAATATATGTTCTGGACTCCTGGCCGATAATTTTAGTATTGAAAAAACTTTAAAAGAATTTAGTAGTTAAAAATTATGTAATATAAGAAAAGTGTACTTAAAAATGAAAAAAATAAAAACAGTTTTTTTTTTTAATTTCAGGACGCCACCGAGGTAAGGGTGAATGAGAGAAAATTGCTATATTGTTAGTACGAGTGAAAATTGCTATGCTTTAGTATAAAAGGTTACACTTACTTATATCCCGATTCAGCTTGTAACATCCCACTGCTGGGCATAGGCCTCTTCTTCATGTAGAAGAAGGATCAGAGCTTAATCCACCACGCTGCTCCAATGCAGGTTGGCGGATATATTCCCTACTATGAGTAACGATCGCTATCAGGTGTACATGATAGCAACCAGGACCGACGGCTCAACATGCTCTCCGAGGCACGGTGGGGAGACCCACAAGGACTGCACAAACACCCAGACCACGGCAAACATCTGTATGGCCAATACAAATGTTGTCGTGTGCGGGGATCGAACCGGCAACCGCCCGCGCAACAGCCAATCGCAATGACCAGGACGGACAGCTTAACGTGTTCTCCGAGGCACGGAGGAGAGACCTATAAGGACAGGATAACTCTACGTACTAGGTTGCAACCTAGTTCCCACACCAGTGTCACTTCGGTCACTTTGTTATAATGTATATAGCACATTAAAACTCCCAAACAAATTCACCGCTAAGTTACTTCAAGCTAAGGCATGCACAGGCGTGAGCGTCACAGTTGATTATGTAGAGACACGGCTCTATTTCATGACGTATTTACGTGCTCATAAAATAACATGTCTTTACTGCTTAACTAACACATATATCCTTGTAAAGGTAAAAACGTTCTGTTAAAATTATTATTTTGATCGATTCTATTTAATAACTAGCTGCTGTGCCCGCGACTTTGTCCGCGTGGAATTTAACAAAAAAAAGTTATTTTACAGTTCGCACAAATAAAAAATAAATTAATTTCTAAAATAAAAATAGCCCAATTTACTCCTTATTACATCAGCTATCTGCCAGTGAAAGTCCCGTCAAAATCGGTTCAGCAGAGTCAGTAGTCAGATTAATTCATACATTTTATTCTATTTAGTAATAAACACCCGTATATAAGTCTACATTTATAAACAAAATATTTTACATTATTTTTGAATTATCAGTATTGAACTTAATATAGAGAATAATACTCGTAACTACGAAACTTGAAAATAAAATGTTTGTTAAGTTGAGATGAAAAAACGAGATTTTTAGCCTAGATTTTACTTTGAAAATTATCTCAATTTTTTAAAATTTTAGATTTTGCCAAGTATCTTATAAAGGATTTGCATGCTATAGAACTTTATTCCTGCATATAAAAAGTCTTTTGTATTATTAGGTGACAATATTTTTTAACCCATTACAGATATAAGTTTTTAATTATTTTCTGTTTTTTTACTAACAATTATAAAATAATGAATCCAAGTGGTCCGAATTAAACTATTTTTTATTTTATTTATTTATTATTATAAAACTTTGGCTATTTATTTGAAATTTCCACTACTCGACTTATTAATTTATTTCGCTAAAATATACATTTTGTGTATGTGTATACAGTCGCTGCAAATAAAATGATTCCCGGTGGAATTATCAGGTTTCCAACGACTTTCCCTGTGGACGTCGGTCACTGGATTGCGGGTCGAACATTTAACTTTGGATATCCCTAGTTTGGGTACAATGTACTTTTTTCCAGTTTTCAGGAGGAAAACAATTTATTTCATGAACACTTTTCGATAGACAAGTTATCATAAGCATATATTTTGTTTATACCTAAATTATTTTTGATAAAAAATGTGTCTCATCGAGTTATCAGATCGGTGAAGGTCGATCTTCCACGTCTCTTAGACCAATAAGTTTGAATTAAACTAACTCAAATAATAATTATTACATAAAATCTTTCTTCATAATGTTACTATATTACTATAAGTACGCCAATAGGCAAAATGCAGGTCATTTTAAAAGAGTCTTATTTGTACGTATTACAAAAGTAATTTCTGAAATACTTAAATAAACCGCTGAAGTTGTCCGAGATCGAGATGATCTCGGCTTATATGAAGCGGATTGTAATTAAATATCTCATTTATTGCCTCGTATACTTTTATGATAAGGAATAAACTTTGCCTCTACAATTCAAGATCGCAGTTAAGGTTGGGCTTAGTTTAAAACGTCTTTAGTCTTTCTTTATTTTTTTTAAATTGTATTTATTTATAACATACACGATTACTTTACAACCATCTTTACTTTTTACTTTACAAATCTCTATATATATAAAAGAGTAACCCACCCATTGACTCATCACGATATCTCTGAAACCATAAGGCGTAGAGACTTGAATTTTGGTAGGAATATTCCTTTTGGCGAGTAGAGGTCAGCTAAGAACGGGTTTTACGATATTCGACCCCTAAGGGGGTTAAACGGGGGTTGGAACTTTGTATGAAAGTCCTATGTTTTTGAAGTAAGAGACTTGAAATTCAAAATGTATGCTCTATAGATGGTGTTGAGGTGTACTAATAATGTATTTTTAGAAATCAACCCTTTTTGGGGCTGAAACGGGGGGTGGTAGTTTTATGTGAGCGAGATGAAAACTTATGTATCTAAGTATATTATTTGCATCACAAAAATAATTAACGCCCAACGAAGTGGGCACGGGTCGGCTAGTAAAGTATATTGTTTATTCTTAAATCAGTTCAGAATTTAAATCTTAATTAACAACCTTCCGGGTAATCAGACCGAGACGAACATCTGCGTCATCTGCGTGACATATTCAAACATTTTCCACTTTCGAGTATCGAAGCAGCGACCGTTATCTTAAACACCAGTAATTTTTATAACCGAATCTATTGTCAAAATACGATTTTTTTTAATGTAACTAGATCGGCAAACAAGCGTACGGCTCACCTGATGGTAAGCGATTACCGTAGCCCAACCCGCTGTGGAGCAGCGTGGTGGATTAAGCTCCAATATTTCTCCTAAAATGGAGAAAGAGGCCTATGCCCAGCGGTGGGATGCTAGAGGCTCAATGCGATGCGATGCGATTCTTCTCTGCAGAAACAACATTAAGAATCCGGCGGTAGTTTCACTTTTATGATAATCAAATTATAAATTTGTAAGACGACGACTCAAAGGTGCTTTTGAAAGCCTATTTGAATTTTGATTTTGTAAAACAAGTTATGTCAGGAAATGTTAACTATAATAATTATGTAATATTAATTTGTCCAACTAACCAGTACAAGTGTCAAACACTGACACTTTCAAGTGACATGATGTATTATGTAGCATGTCTGTATTTCCTTATTCTAGAACGCACCCAATATGTCAAACTGTCAATGCGGTGGAAATAAATGCGAGGTGGACGCTACAAATAATCTTGTACATTAGTAACCGAATACACTGTTTTATATCCATTATTTTCTAAATTGGTCTAACTTGGAACTTAGTATTTTACATGTATTTGTTATTCTGATGCAATGAATGAAATACATGAATTAATTTTCACCTCGTTGTTTTAAATCATTTGAAATGAATTGGAGTGAAGGGATGTTTCGAGTACTACTGCTGCTAAAGTTTCATATAAAATTGTGTTTTCACGGAAACGAAAAAAAAAAACCGACTTCAATTACATCGAAAAGTAATACAACGTAAATTAAAGATTACTCAAAAAGTTGTAATCAGATCTCAATCTAATTTAAAAAAAGACTACATGAAAAGTATTAGCTTTCGATTAAAGTAAGAATCATCAAAGTCGGCACACCATAAAAGTTATGCGTTATATATAATACAACGTAGGTCGACGAAAAAGTAGTCAAGTAAATACGCATTATTAGATATAACTCTAAAAGTACTTGTCAGATCTCAATTAAATTAAAATAGGGGCCATATGACATATGACTCGCAATACCTTTCGATTAAAACAAAATTGATCGAAATCGGTCCACTCAGTCAAAAGTTCTGAGCTAACATACATAAAAAAACTGTCGAATTGAGAACCTCCTCCTTTTTTGGAAGTCGGTTAAAAAGTAAAATATACACCACACTGCTCAATTGCAGAGTTCCCTACCGAGATAAAATAACGAGTATTATCTGGTTTTTATGAATAAACTAGCATACTAAAAGTGAATAATTTTACAAATGAAAAAAATTGCTACCAGTGGAAATAAAACCCGCAACAGTTTGCGATAATAATTGACCTGAGAGATCTGACAAATACTTTTAGAGTTATATCTGATATAACATATACAACAATAAACTAATAGATAACAATAGAGAATACGTCAAAATATCTCTACATTCGTTTGTCTATTGATTAAAATATACGTTCATTTAAAACTACGTGGCACATTGTGTTCTATCACAAAGCAAGTTGACCGAACTGAAAAGTTCATTGTGGCAGCCATTGTGGTAGCAACTGTATGGAACAACTTCATTGATAAATGTTGGATCTAAGCTTGTCACTGGTTGCACTATATCGAAAATTGTTTCTAACTCCATTAGAAAATTCTAAAAGAGATTAAGTTTGTATCATTCGTTCGCACATTCATTCAATAAATCTTGTGTCATTTTGTTATTTGGACTATAATAAATATTTTATTTTTAGTTTCAATATGATATTTGGACAACAAATAAATACCTTATTTTTAAACTGACAAACATGGCGTCAAGCTTCAAAAAATATGATTTATAACATTCGTTCATATGTTCATTCGGTCGTAGCATTGTTGTATTGTTAAGGGCCTATGCAAACCACGTTTTTTAAACGCGCCGTCGACGCGCGTTTCTAAAACGCGCGTCGACAGCGCGTTTGTATCGCGACATACGCGCGTTTGCATCGCGATTCGCGTCTGTATCGCGTGACACGCGCGTCGACGGCGCGTTTTTATCCTACAGAGCAGTTTGTTGGCGTTTGTATCGATTCAAACGCGCGTCGACGGCGCGTTTTTATCGCGACATACGCGCGTTTGCATCGCGTTTGCATCGCGTCACACGCGCGTTTGAATCGCGTCTGTATCGCGTTTAAAAAACGCGGTTTGCATAGGCCCTAAAGCGTTTGTTTACGATTCCTAATTCAAAAAAATTTATCATTTCATTTTGACCTTTCATTTAAGCATTCTTCAAAAGTCGAATACTATAAAATGAATCTTAACATTTGCTAGAGTTTGTTATCTATTCTATCAAGAGCAACCATAAATTTTACTTTTACTTTTTATTTCTTACTGTGAACAATAATAAAGAAAAGTTATGGAGGGTCTATATGTGTCACCTACATATTAAAATTAGAAAGACTATATTTTTTAAGATTAAGAATGTTGCAGCGCTCTGTTCAATGTCGTTGAGATAGTGACGATCATTTGTGTAGTCATGCTACGATGTAATTTATTTTAGCTAGGCGTCGTTCGTTCTTCCTGGAGAATGTCTTTAAGATATTGGAATAGGGGGGAGGGGGGGAGGCGTCAACGGCGAATACATCTCGCACCTTCGTTTCGCTCACGATATCGTCATCTTTGCGGAGACTTTGGATGAGCTAGGTCAAATGCTGGGCGGCCTAAACGAGTCCTCCCGACGAGTCGGACTCGGTATGAACTTGGACAAAACGAAAGTTACGTTTAACAACCAAGTCATACCGAGACCGGTATCGGTCGATGGTCACGTCCTTCCCAGTTTAACCTGAGTTAATGTTATAATCCAGTGCTTCATGATGATTAATGATGTAATGATTTTATGGTCTAACTTCTAGATTCTCTGGCTTTCTTTTGACGGTAGAATTATTTTAGACGGTAGTATTTTTTGTAAATGACATTTTTTTCTTTTTTGACTTTCTTTAAGTGTGTGTATCACTTTATGGCGAAATAAATGTTTCCATTCATTCATTTATTCACTCATTAGAATAATTTAATAACTACAACCGTTTAGGTGTAGCGCTCAATAAAGGATCGTTACTTTTGGTAAGGATGTAATCCACTAATCCGCAGTGTGGAAGTGTGTGTATCTAGTTCTACTTCTTGTATGAGCTTTTAACGGCAGCGCCATTTTCAGGCTGTATTAGGTCAGTTTTAATCGATTAAGTAGACAAACGTTGTCACTCCTAAATATTACTATAGTACAGATTTATTTAGTTCAGTTTATTTATTGGTCACGTTTCATTATTTACTTAATTCGTAAATGTATCATTTTTTATTTTAGGCAAGATATAATTCCTAATATGTTGTTTTTTGTTTGTAGGTTTTAAATAACAATTTGTTTTATCTATTCACAAAGCTATGTAATTTTTAAACCTTTGTGATTTAAAAAAGTAAAACGAAATAACAAGAAAACGTTTTTATTTATTACAAAAATCCCCCCAATTAACATTATTAGCATAATATATTCACGGTCTTAAATACGTAGTATTATGTAGGTATAAGCGGATCTTGCACTTTAATACTAATAAATCAGGCTAAGTGACCCGAATCTGTGCAAAGCCTTCTAGAAAAATAAACATAATATCTTCTCAAAAAGAAAACGCGTATAGGACAATTTAATTTCTCGACGTTTCCTATTCATTTTATCTACCTTAGACGCTCCATTATCAAGTAATATATATCCACTGTCCAGTAATATATGTAGTATTATTTCAAAAAGTAAATAAATCAACGAGGCTTACTGTTCGCTAACAATGACATCGAGAATTTATTTCGTCCATGTTATGGTCGGTTTCGTACTCAGCGGTATAAATCTCTGGGATCTTATTTATTGGTAAAAATCGCTTTTCACGCACTTCGTGGCTTATATAAATGCATTGGGGAATTAATGCCCGTTAGCGGCGGAGAATTCCGTGTCGAGTAATGGAGGGTAAGGTCCAAGTTAAGCTTGCTGGGAAGATTTACAGGCAGCGAGATTTGCGAAAATTCTTTATTATTGGGAGTATTATGTTAATGTTAATTGCCGGTATTGTAAGCGTTTTATGTTAAGGTAAATGTATGTTTGTTCGTGATAACAAAATCAGGTAAGTCTTTTGTTATACCTAATTATATTACCTATAAGTATAACTGTGTATATTTCCCAGCTTGAAAGAACGCGATAAATTCATATGCTATATATTTTTTCTTTTAAATGTAGTAAAATAAATTGTTTTAGAATAGTATCCAGGAAACTCTGTCATGTGGATAAAAAAAATTTAGACAGTGTTAATCGCAGCTGGATGTACAAAGTTAGATACATGTTTCTTTTTTTTTTTAACGTTTTTATTGATAAATGGTTTAGACGTTACTAATTAAACTATACTTAGTATAATGTAAGTAATTATTTACTATTATTTAATAAATAAACAATCAGTTCATTGTTACTAATATACAGAATGAGTGTGGACAGCTATATTAATACGAGTGTAATATTTAATGTAACAAAGTGGATGACTTTGTTTGTCAGCTTTATTATTAAGGAAAATTAGCCAAAAGGAAATATAAGAACCACAAATGACAACCAATGACTTGCCTAGTCTTAAATAACGAGATATCGTAAAGAAAAAACCAATTGCGGACTTTGCCCATTAGTACGACAAACAGACTGTTGTACAGTTCAGTTCCTATTTGTATTGTTTATAAAATAATTTCCCCCATTGGTACATGGTTAATGGTTTAACGGAAAACACATACAATTTCATACTAAAAAAATTAAAAATACATACACAATCACACATAAATGTGAATATAAATACTGTCCAATAAAATTATTAGCAAGTTATCGCTTCGCCAGGTACGCACAGAGGGACGCGGATTTGAATGCCGATCCATTTACGATTTGACCCGTACCTAATCCCGCGACTACGTGTCACTATCGAAAACTTATTAAAAACGCGAAATTATTACACAATCATTTCATAAATCCTGGACGATTCTTTGTAAAATTTTCTAAAATGATAAATTATAGTCTAAAATAGACAAAACTATTTTAATCCCGAAATAAAACAGTTTCAGCCAATGAAACTACAGAAATAGTTAGAAAATTATATATTTAAGTGTAAGAGTTAAACAAATTCTAGAACTATTGACCGCAACACTGACCTTAGAACGACAAACAATTTCATATTCAAACAATATTGAATAGTTTTGCAGGCGTCCGTCTCACTAACGATTTTGTAGCATTGTTGGCTTCTCGACTGGAAACTAGTTTAGCCTAGATACTTGTAATATAATCGATCGCGACATTGGGCTGATTTATGAACCGAGTTCCTTCGGTACGACCTGCGTCGAATTGAGGGGAACCGTTTTTAATATGTCTTTTTTTGAGCTGTAACAACGGAGGGTTCTCAATATTAATATTTCGAAAGAAATATTTCTGCTTTACTTGTTTGTTATTCTGTTCATATATTATTTCGACATTATCACGAAGTAATATAGACTATATAATATTAGGATATGAGTCACGATAGCTTATTATATTAGTAGCTACGATAATTGAGGTGCATCAGCTAAGGGCATGGCCACAGCACAGGTGTGATGTCGTACATGACGAATTAGTAGTAATGCTACTATTATAGACAATTCGTTGTGTGGCTACGGCATAGAATTTAGCCTCCCCCTCTCTTCCCGTGGGTGTCGTAAGAGGCGACTAAGGGATAACATAGTTTCACTACCACCTTGGAACTTAAAAAGCCGACCGATGGCGGGATAACCATCCAACTGCTGGCTTTGAAGTACACAGGCCGAAGACGGGCAGCAGCGTCTTCGGTGCGACAAAGCCAGCCCTGCGGTCACCAACCCGCCTGCCCAGCGTGGTGACTATGGGTAAAACACATGAGTTCACGCCATTATTGGCGCGAACTTGTGGAGGCCTATGTCCAGCAGTGGACTGCGATAGGCTGAAATGATGATGATGAATGATGATAGACAATATTGTTACTGTCAAATCCTGTATAAGAATAGAGAAGTACTCATGGGGCCTATTTGAATAAAGTTATTTTTGATTTTGATTTTGATTTTGAAGATTTTTTATTAAATAATAAGCAAACATCTCACACTCAAAAGTAGTAGTAGTGTGAATACATGTATCAAGGATCTAAACTCCTGGGGGGGGATTGGGGATAGAGTCGGCAACGCGCTTGCGATCAGGTGTTGCAGGCGTCTATAGGCTACGGTAGTCACTTACCATCAGGTGAGCCGTACGCTTGTTTGTCGACTTAGTAACATAAAAAAACTAAAAAAATAAATAAAAAAAATAAAATGTGGACCATTGAACGTGACGTGCAAATTATATTGTGTATTTATTTGTATTTTTGTCAGTTTAAAGTTACCTATTTATTTGTTGTTATTTTTAACAGCAATGCACCAGCACGTAGAGAACATATTGAGAGATTAGAGTTAATTCTACACGGATGAAGCCACAATAAATATTTTAAGAATAAAAACTTTATATAAAACCGCAGAATTTAAATGTAAATTATAATCATCCATGAAGTACACTTGACTTAAAGAGTTATGAAGCAATTTTTTATATTTTCTGACTGAAATTATAAAATATATTACTGCATAAGATTTCATAGACAAATCATAATCTATATATATAAAAGAGATTTCCACCCATTGACGCATCACGATATCTCTGGAACCATAAGGCGTAGAGACTTGAAATTTGGTAGGAATATTCCTTTCGCCGAGTAGAGGTCAGCTAAGAACGGATTTTACGAAATTCCACCCAGAAGAGGGGATTTCGGGGGTTAATAACATATATGGCAAAACAACGTTTGCGGGGTCAGCTAGTACATATATTATAAAAGAGATTTCCACCCATTGACTCATCACGATATCTCTGGAACCATAAGGCCTAGAGACTTGAAATTTGGTAGGAATATTCCTTTCGCCGAGTAGAGGTCAGCTAAGAACGGATTTTACGAAATTCCACCCAGAAGAGGGGATTTCGGGGGTTAATAACATATATGGCAAAACAACGTTTGCGGGGTCAGCTAGTACATATATAAAAGAGATTTCCACCCATTGACTCATCACGATATCTCTGGAACCATAAGGCCTAGAGACTTGAAATTTGGTAGGAATATTCCTTTCGCCGAGTAGAGGTCAGCTAAGAACGGATTTTACGAAATTCCACCCACAAGAGGGGATTTCGGGGGTTAATAACATATATGGCAAAACAACGTTTGCGGGGTCAGCTAGTAAATTATATACATTAATGTTATGTTAAGTTATGAATTTAAACAAACTTTATTTAAGTACTATTTTTCTAATAATAAATGTGTAATAAATGTCTTACACTGTTGCCTATAATACTTGAGCGGAAAACTTCGTATGTTCCATACAAATATTTGCTGTGATCCACTAGCAGTACTGAAGTTTTCAACACCACCCCAACAATTTTAAATTTCTTAAGTGATTCTTGAACGTTAACATAGATGAAAGTTGCAAAAGAGATCTGGTTTCTAAATCTATTTGTATTAAAGAGATTTCCACCCATATATTGACTCATCACGATATCTCTGTAACCATAAGGCGTAGAGACTTGAAATTTGGTTGGAACATTCCTTTCGTCGAGTAGAGGTCAGCTAAGAACGGATTTTACGAAACTCCAAGCACAAGAGGGGGTTGCGGGGGTTAATAACATATAATTATGGCAAAACAACGTTTGCGGGGTCAGCTAGTATACTCTAAATAAAACTTTTGTTTTCCTTAAAGCATAGAATACTCGTTTCAACGGAGCGCGATACAGTTCATAAAGCCGGAGATTGAATAAAAAGCAACGTTAAATAAAGATATTTGGACGGTAGCTTTGAATTTACGAGCGGTCTTACGTTATTCTGGATTCATTTTTTCAGATCCTGAAGCACATCATTAAATAACGGAACGCTAACAGCTAGGCGTCTCCCAGTGTCACTTGCTTTTAATTTAAACACTTTTTTAGGTAAATTTTATTTTTGGCATTTGTGTTGTTCTAGATCAAGGGTTAATTTTTTTATACTATGGACTTACCACGATTGTCACGGATGACCATGACATCTGCAACGTCTGTGCGAATGCTTAAAAACTGTATGTGATAATAACTTTTTTTTAATTTACTACAACTCTTAAAAACATTATTTATCTGTAATCGCCCCACCCCACACTCCTTAGTTAGTCCTCTGCCCAAAGGTTGCCTGGAAGAGATCGCTGTATTAGCGATAAGACCGCCTGTTGCAACTGATGCAACTTCTATTTTTATATATCATTTGTCTTACTGTTAAAACCTTGTATTGGTGTGCGAAAGTGTAAATAAATAAATAAATTTTAACCTCCAACTCTTGAAAATTTTATTAAGATTCTCGACCACATCGACTGATCTCCTTCGTGTCTTCTACATTCTACTAGACATTGGTGAAATCATAATTGCTGTTTTGGCACAATCAGAAGGTATTAATTAATGAATGCATTCTGGTAATTATTTGTTCAAACTATTTCTTAACTCAAAAATCGTACACTATTTTTTAACTGTATAATTTGTGGTGTGGCACATAGTCATCTATATATATAAAAATGAATGTTTTGTCTGTAAATGCATTTGTTCATGTCATGATCTTCAACAAAGTGTTGTGCAAGAACCCACAAAGGTTCCTGAGTTGCTACGACGAAAAAAAAGCCTAGCAACATGGTACAGCTAGTAGTCAATAAAAATTCTTCTAACTTTGCGTTCGAACAAACAAACGACATCTCTAGCTTCTGTACTACTATTTTTAGTAGAAACTGAATAAATAAAAGGGTTTTCTTCAGTAGTCTAAAGTTTATAGTTTGTGTTTAAAGGGTACTTGCTTAACAATGAGACTTTTAAGAGTCTGCGCACATTAACGATTAAAACTCGCTTTTCGAACCCTGCACTGCAAGGCTGCAACCAACGTTCGCAGGCCACGATAATAAATAAATAAACATGTTTAGCTTACACATACCGACGTCTGTTAGTCATAATTAAAATCAACAGTAAATAATAGGTAATGTTTTTTATACTCTACCTGAAACAAGAAGGAGGTTTCTCAATTTGACTGTATTTTTAACCGACTTCCAAAAAAGGAGGAGGTTCTCAATTCGACTGTATTTTTTTTGTATGTTAGCTCAGAAATTTTGACTGGGTGGACTGATTTCGATCAATTTTGTTTTAATTGGAAGGTGTTGCGTGTCATGTGGTCCCACTATAATTTAATTGAGATCTGACAAGTACTTTTATTATTATTTATTTTATTTATTTATTTATTTTATACTTTATTGTACACCACAAATATAAACAAACAAAGCTTACAGATAAGTACTAACAGTGAAGTACAATGGGCGGACTTATGGCTGATTAGCCATTTCTTCCAGACAACCCAAATATAAAAGGAAACTTATTAACAAAATTGGGTAGGTGGTGTAGATGTATAATAATAAAGAGTTAGATGTATTAATTTAGAGTTATATCTAATAATGCGTATTTACTTTACTACTTTTTCGTCGACGTACGTTGTATTATACCGCATAACTTTTTACTCGGTGTACCGATTTTGATGATTCTTACTTTAATCGAAAGCTAATACTTGTCTTGTAGTCTTGTTAAAACTACATCGAGATCTGAATACAACTTTTTGAGTAATACTTAATAGTGCGTATTTACTTGACTATTTTTTCGTCTTATTACGTTGTATTACTTGTCGATGTAATTGAAGTCGGTTTTTTTCGTTTGCGAGCAAACACAATTTTTTGTGTCTTACTTCATAACTTTATACTGGGTAGATCGATTTCGATGATTCTTTTTTTTTTTTAATCGAAAGCTGCTGCTTTTCATGTGGTCCCATTTATTGATTATTTGATCGAGATCTTATGAGTACTTTTTGAAGTATCTCCTAATAATTTTTTGGACTATTTTTTCGTCACCTACGCTATATTACTTGTTGATGTAATTGAAGTCGGTTTTTTTTTTGCTTGCGAGCAAATATAATTACGTAGAGTGCCGGATTTATATACTTTGCCGGTAAGATATATATACGCATATACACATAGTTTCAATACTTGTACAGGTGCTTAGGAACCAGACAACCGTGTGTACGTTAAAGATGTAACATATTAATAGAATATATAATTGTTTAACGAGATAAAGAACTACTACTTTATACGACTAGGGCTGCAAACGAGCGTATTGTCAACTTGATGGTAGGCGGTTGGTTACCGTAGCCAATAGACTCTGTAATATCATAGAGGCACCTCAAGCGCGTTACCGACCCTAAGCCCAAACCCTCTCAGAAGTTCTGGCTACCTTATTCAAAACAGGAACAAAACTATTTGAAAGCTGTATTACTTAGCTGTGATCTCAATACTACGTTTTTACAGCAAATAAAAAAAAAACTTTAACAAAAAAAGGATTACGTACAACAAAGGTACCGCGAAAATGAGGTTATCCTAAAGAGCCTTCTTTCGACGCAAATGTGTTGCGAAGTGTCAAGTGTCCCAGTCAATGAACCGCGGCGTAATGAGAGTGGAAAATCGATTGCGCGCCCAAAATGTTGCCCTCTTTACTTAAATTACTTTTTACGTAACTCGATTACGAAATATCAAAGTGATTATTAAAGTCAATATTGTGTTAAGTAAATTGATTTATCAGCGATGTGGTTCTAAGTCTTTTGAACATTAAAAAGGAGGAAAAGGAGATTATATAGAAATATTTGTTATTTTAAGAAAATTTGTTTAGTCTTTTAGATCTTTGCTGCAAAATAGAGTTGTGTTCTTCTTAGTAAAACTTGTGTTATGACATGTACCACAACTGTTTCTTTCTGCGATATGTATATCATGTGATAGTAATGATAAATAAATAAATCTATAAAGTTTTATTGTGCGAAATTATGCAATTACGTAGATAATTTATGTGTAATGTAATGCCGAGTTAAATTAAGAAATTCTGTAAATATCCTATATCTAAACAAGAGTAAAAATTTATACTCGAAATCTTAATACTCGTATTGTCAATGTCATGGTACCCTTATTTTACCCTTATTTTATATCTACTGTTTCATTTTAACAAAGTATACATTAATTTATTGTTAAGTAGATTTGTAAATTTAATATGATTGTTTTATTTATGTAACAAATAATAAACTTATAAAAAGAACTCAGATTTTTCATCGTAAATCGTATACCGCGTATTGCACGAGCGCTCCCATTGTAATTGTGTGTGGATCGTGGCTACCAAAATGGCGGAAACGAAAATTTATATTTTTATTTTAGTCCACATATATGAAATTGAATTCCATTTTACGATTATATAGGTAAACGTCTCGTGTTCGATAGTTTGCAAGAAAGGCGAACCTCTGTTGGGTCAGTTTTATTTTGTTAATTTATATACTCAGAAATGTAAATAAAATTATAATTTACATAATGTAATGCGATGCTCCACTGCGGGATACCTGTTATGTTCCCTACTATGAGTAACAATCGCTATCAGGTATTTATGATAACAACCGGGGCCGACGGCTTAACGTGCTCTCTGGGGCACG
The DNA here is from genome assembly GCA_905220545.2 of Melitaea athalia. Taxonomy (NCBI): domain Eukaryota; kingdom Metazoa; phylum Arthropoda; class Insecta; order Lepidoptera; family Nymphalidae; genus Melitaea; species Melitaea athalia. Next base: position 1,723,717 of record HG992177.1, read on the forward strand.
GTGTTGAGACTCACAAGGACAGATGTCCAAACCGGAAAGAAATAGTTGTACAAATACAAATATCCATCTCGAACGGTAATCGAACCCGCAAACCGTCGGTATTATAGGCGACTACTCGCACCACTACACCAGGGCAGTTATTCTTTACAATACTACAGTTTTGAAACATATTTGTATATCTTTCTATGTTATATTGGTAAAGGTACAATGGACATATATAATGTCTTTGTAAGTTTCTTTATATTAAGTTTATATCCAATCTATTGGAGTAATGATGATAAAACTGCGAAATAAATTTTTGTTGTAATTAAATTAATGAAAACATAGTAATGTCATTGTTAAAATTGACTAGCCCGTTGGCGCAGTGTGTAGTAACTGAGTCTGGGTGTGATATATATTTATTTATATATGTAGTATTTATATGTATGTTTATCGAAAAAAAAAATGGCTATACGAGTCGGCTGTTACCTATAACACATGGATTAGATAAGTTGCTTACTTTAGGAACAGACGACCGTGTGTGTGTGTTGTAGATATTTATTTATTTAAAATAGATATTTTTCTGCTTGTTGCGTGGCCAAATAAATATAAAATTCGAACGTACAGCAATTTGTATTTTATTGCCTATAAACCTGGTCGGTCTAATAAAAACTTATGCGTGTACGCACGTGATGAAACATACTGTTGTAGCTGAGGAGTGTCGTTTCATAAACAAACAAATAGAACAAATAATAATTGAAAATTATAAAATAAAAATAAATAAATAAATAACACTTTTATAAGTAAACAGTTACGTTTTCTAGCACATGAACTAAAATTATTTATTGTTAGCTCTTAGACAATTTAAAATAAAAATACCTCACATTCTATTAGTCCTCTGGTCTATAAGCACGTACACAAACCACGTGAAAATCTATAAGGGTGGATTTAGACCAAACGAACAAAGAGCTAGAGCTAGAACAAGAGCATTCTTTCTTGATTTTTATGTGTAAACGAAAACTCGTATTCATATATATAACAACGAAAGAATGCTCTACGCCTGTTTACACTAAAAGAATTTGATATAGTGGTGATAGAATGATTCGCTCGTCTGATGTAAATTGACCTTTATACGAGTACTTACACAAACATTTGACAGGAGCGAAGATCAAACTTGCGACGGTTAGTGCAAAAAATAAACAGAAAATTATGAATAAGGCATACTGTTTCTTTCTTAGCTCATATTGTTCAAAATTAATTTATTTAAGTGTTACCATAATATAACTTACATAAAAATATTACCTTGGCAAAAAATATATTTTAGGTTACCTTTTTAAGCTTTTACTAATCCCAAATCTTAGCTGACAGGTCCAAACATGGTAGGTAATTGCAAAACTAACGTACAAAGTGAGCCTCAAAGATTTTCAAGTTTGCCGAAGAGCCGGTCTGGGCGCTAGCCAAACATGGGGATATCGAATTTGCATTTTACATGTACCTCGGCTTATACCGTAGTAAATTATTAAGAACCCTACCAAAATTCTTAATGCGGCGATGTCGGATACAATGTGGAGGTTTAATATTAAAGTAAGTATCAAAAGAAGGATTACTTTAGCTGGTTTTATGAGTACCGAGTCTTGTTTGCTTATAACGTTTTGAATTTATTTAAAGTGAAAGGTTTATGTTCTTTAAATGATAAAAATATAATAGAAAAAGTCATTGTTTTTATTTTATTGTCACTTAATTCCGTTAGTATAAAAAATGTGTAATTGAATTCTTTTCTCTCATAGCCAGTTCGTTTCAAATATCTAAGACACAGTGCAGGCCTATTGTGCAGAAGTTTTACTTCTGTCGTGTGGTCTAAAGCATACTCGTTTTTTTCATTCATACTATTCTTTAGATCTTAAAAAAAATAGAAACATAAATCCCAAAAAACAGATTAGGTACTCAATAGAAACAAATCAATTGAACATGTTCAAGGTTGTTTATTATTGACGATACCAAGCCAAGTAGAAGGGCAAGTGTCTTTAAAAGCAGGGCTCGAATGCGCTAGATGGATATCCAACAGTTCAGCAATGGGCAGGAGTCTTGACGCCAGCGACTTCAGCATGTCGATAACTTGAGGACCGACCATCTGAGGCTTCGTAGACAATACTTCTAATGTTTTAGAACGAATTGCGAAGTTTATCGTGTTCCGGAGATGAAACTGTCGGATGAAATAGATATAAAGTTTAATTTGTTACTATGCTTCACCTAAACTTGTTCTTGCTTTAAGTAAATTTAAGTGGTTGAAGAAATTTTTAATATCATATCAAAAATACTGACCGTTCCAGCGGGGTTCAAACCCGCACCTCCGACATAGGTGGCGCCACGGTTCCTTAACACTGAATAAAAATTCACCATGTCAAAGATTTCGACCGGACCAGGAAATCGCTCCATAGCTTAATAGGCTAAAGAGCGCCGAAACGGTTTGTCGGAGGTGTGGGTTCGAACCCCGCTCGAACGGTCGGTAATTTTTGATATGATATTAAAAATGCTTATAATTTCCTCATGTTTCCACAATTATTAATACAAACAAAAATGGTTGAAGCAATTTAGATAAATATGGTCAAATCTGTGCATTGTCCTCTGCCTCTGGTCCAGTGCATTATGGGCAGACCTCTTTTATCTGCCAAGCATTCCGCCAGTGGACTCATACTTACAGTCAGATCAGTAGCTGATGAGTAATATTGCTAAATTTAAAATGTCAAAGCCTAGTAGGTCACAGGTGACCCAGACTATGGGTTGTAAAATCATGTTTTACAGTTTGTTTCTTCTAAGTCAAAGAAAAAATAAAATCGATTGAGTCTTGTATTTTGTGGGATTTAAGGCAAACAAATTGTATAATGCTAAAACATTAGTACACGAATACTTTTTTTATATAATTTATAAATAGGTAAAAGAATAAAAAGTAATACTTGAATTAATAGTGCGACTCCAAGATGCACCGGTTTTATTTCTAAGTCCTTGAGCTTCTTGACTAAGATGCGAGGAGTCAAGTCGTCCATGTTTCCCAACTCCGACATGATTCTAGGAGTCTGTAAGTATAATACTCATATATAGTATAATTTTAGTATGCTAGTTGAAGGACTGGTTATAGTTTAGAAATTCAATATGAAAGTATGTATGTACATCTGTAGGTTTCCTTGCCTATCATAGCAGTATTTACATTCCAAATTCGTTTCAGAATTAAAGTTTTGAATTCAGATACATATTATCTTTAACAATTAATTACACACTAGCTGCTGCCCGCGACGTCGTCTGCGTGCGCTGACTGCTCGTTCCCCGTAGGTGATAGCGTGATAATATGTAGCCTATGTTCTGACCCGACTTCTTAATAATATTCGTGCCAAAGAAGTAAATCCATGCAGTACTTTTTGAGTTTATCCCGGACAAACATTGACATTCCTACCATTTTATTATAATATGTATATAGATTATATAGTTTGTGAAACGACAATTCTAAGGAGCTTTTGACTAATTCATATAGATTTTTTTGGAATTGATTGTCGTTTTGTAGGCAAATGTTTCCTGGACACACGCAGATTTTTTAAGGAGATATAAAACTGTGAATCTTTAAAAGACTAGTACAGTCATTGACAAGTTCGTATAAAACATTTTATCTCTTCTCTATATATATAAAAATGAATCGCTGAATGTGTTGCTAAGCGCAAATCTCGAGAGCGGCTGAACCGATTTTCTAAATTCTTTTTTTATAATATTCCTTGAAGTACGAGGATTGTTATTACGGAGAGAAAAATTTAAAAAATTGCCTGAACAAGTCTAAAAATAACAATTTTCTATATTCCCATACAAAAGATTCGTAATAATACCTAAAAGTCAATTTGAATTTTAATACCAATCGACTGTTAGGCGGTACGAAGTTCGCCGGGTCAGCTAGTAATTTATAAATATAAATACGCATATTTGTAAGTACATAATTATATGTTATTACTTTTCTGTGATATAAAAAAATCGCATATTTTATTGCTAAAACTTTTAGAAATTAAAATGCATATTAAGATTGTTTGACCTAGATTTGTCAGCGAATATAACTTTATTACAGTAGCTCTAGCCCATATGATGAGTTACTACTTTTCTTTTCATAACGGGTCATCTTATGCACATTCATTTATAAATGCATTGTTCAAACGTTTTATTATTTTGGAGAAAATTTTGTCTGACTTTGTCATGTTCTTAGTTCTTTATAATATACCTACATACATATCATATGTTTAATAATTTACAACCGTAGCGGTGCAGAGATATTGAATTAATAAATCAATATTGAGCAATAATTTTGACTCGTGATATTACGAATACTAAAAACCTTCTCATAATGCAAATTGTTATTAAGTAAATACGGTTGTTCAGTTATATGAGACGACTAGCTGTGGCCCAGCAGTTTCGCACGCATTATTTTGAGGAATAAAATAGCCTATAAACTTTCTCGGTAAATGGGCTATCCATCACAAAAATAATTTTCCAATTTGAACTAGTAATTCAACAAACAAATAACCTTTCCAGCTTTATAAGTTTCACTCACATCGCTCACTTCAGCCTATCGCAGTCCACTGCTGGACATAGGCCTCCCCAAGTTTACGCCAAACGACGTGAACTCATGTGTTTTGCACGTAGTCACCACTTTTTTTGCTTTTTTTTTAAATATGTCTAATGAATTGGGTTTGGCCTGTAATGTTAGATGTAAGTAAGAAATAAACAAATAAACAAATAAACCACGCTGGGCAGGCGGGTTGTTGACCGCAGGGCTGGTTTTGTCGCACCAAAGACGCTGCTGCCCATCTTCGGCCTGTGTATTTCAAAATCAGCAGTTGGGTAGTTATCCCGCCATCGGTCGGCTTTCTAAGTTTCAAGGTACTAGTGGAACTGTGGTATCCTTTAGTCGCCTCTTACGACATCCACGGGAAGAGAGGGGGTGGCTATACTCTATACTGCCGTAACCACACAGCGAATTATAGGTTTAGTATGGATAATTTTGAAGTAATGTCTCACAGTGTACATAATGTCATAAAGCCTAGCGCACGCGTGGAAGACCTGCACGTCCGCCATCTGGTCGTGCATGTCAGTGCTCTCGACAGACATGTAGTACCGGTGCGCCGTGTCGATGCGACTTGTTGCGCTCGAGTTACGGGGCAGGTCCTGTGTTCATCAACAAATTGTTAATACTGTCTCCATTGTAAAATGTTTCCTATATGTTTGAAACGTCTTATTTAATTTAAAAAGCATCAATAATTAATTAATTATTATGTTTTTTTGTTAATAATATAATCAACGAAATGGCAAAAAAGAGCACCAGAATTTTTACTTTATCTATCTTTTATTGATACAATATCTAACCAACATTTATGTAATTACGTAATATTTGACATAAACGTTTGATTTATTAATTTTTCAAATTTTAAAATGTAACAAAATATATGAACGGCACAATTAAACATAAACCTAAAACGCACTCCAACGTTAACTATGAAATGTATCATGAAAGTCGTGAAAACAGAAATTAAAACGCAAACAGTACCTACATAATAGTAGCGAAGCCGTTAAAACAATAGCTGACCTTAGCGATGTCAATGAGTTTCATGATGAGGGCAGAGTAGACGCGTCGGCTGATGGCGTCGGTGCGACGCGAGCGGTAATTATCAACTTCCCTGTGGACGATAACGTTAGCATAAGGGTTCGTTTAGACCAAACGAACAAAGAGCTAGAGCTAGAACAAGAGCATTCTTTCTTGATCTTTAAGGTCGATTTACATCAGACGAGCGAATGCTCATTCTATCCCCACTATATCAAATTCTTTTAGTGTAAACAGGCGTAGAGCATTCTTTCGTTGTTATATATATGAATACGAGTTTTCGTTTACACATAAAGATCAAGAAAGTATGCTCTTGTTCTAGCTCTAGTTCTTTGTTCGTTTGGTCTAAACCCACCCTTATGTGTGGTTTAGAATAGAAAATTCTCTATGTTATACTTATTATAAAAGATAATTAATGTGTATTTTTACCGCTTGACAATATACTTAATGAGCAGGGACATGGTGCGGTTCAGGTACACCTGGTTCTCCTTCTTCAAGTCGAAGACAAGTTCTTGGTCAAAACTGGAGTCTTGTAGCGCCTCAACAATCGCTTTCGCTAAACGACGATTTTCATTTAAGAATTTCTTGATAACGTGAAAAAAAACTTAAAATTACAAATTCAGTAATTAAAAATTTAACTGACTTTAAAACGTAATATTTTTTAGAAGTTTAGTGAATTTCTAAAAAAAAAAACACCAATAAAAATAGAAATTTTTTATGTTTGCGTTAGAATATTTGTGATATGTATCAATAATTATTTATATTTATCAAATTGTTCGTTAAATGAAAGTAGCATGTCATTTGTTATAAAAATTCATGATATTAAAGATGATATTATGAAAATATAAAATTTCAAAAATAGCCTTTAAAAATATTTAAAATTTTGAGTATATCTTCCGTGCAAACTTAACAATATTATCAGTTTCTTTAATACTTTAAAAGAAAATTTAATGAGTAGTTAACAATATCCATTTTCCATAAATTATTATTTTTACCAAAGATTGTGAAAATTCCATAAATAGTAATATCGCATAAATAAAAAGCGCAGTAGTGATGTCAATAGGCGAGTCTCGAAGTGTCAATGGGAGTTGGTCTAGTCGAGAGGCTGACGAGCCACTTGGGCCTCGGAAAACTTAAATCGATAAGCGGATGTGACATTTTAATATTACTGTTTGTAATTATTGATGGTTTTCGTTCAATTGTGAACTATTTATAGGTATGAGAAAAAAGTACGAAATGTTTAGGTATATTTAATTAACGGCAATATTATTGTCTTGGTAACTGGAAATGCTAAACTTTATAAGAATTGATGATTGCTTATTAATAAAACATAAAACATTAAAACTTTTGTAATATTTAGGATGCAAAATGATGTTATTTAGATAATTTAAGACTGGATCACGTATAGATATATTTTTTGACGCGAAAGTTAAGTTAGAAAAACTAAGGAGATCAGTTAGTAGTCAACATTACTGTTCTAATATTTCCTAAATATAAGCCTTATGTAAATTTTAGCTAAATTTTTGAATAAGTATATGAAATGAACAAATTAAAAAGATATTTATTATTACTTTAGTAATATTTTCAATGTAGAGTAATTTGACCGCCTGGTAACACCGCCGTGTTACCAGGCGGTCACCCATCCAAGTACTGACCGCGTAACGCGTTGCCACGTTAGCGGTTACTCAAATTTTACCCCTCATGCGCCTAAAGAAGTTTCACTTCAAAAATGTGGTAAAATAGTAACGGGTACAATTGTGTGATGTTGTATAGTTTGTTCTGCTAAGTGGTCACGTTGCCAGAATTTGGCAAAGTACAACTACTGACACACAGGACGATCTGTGAATTATAAGTAACATTCGTTTGCTTTTATTATAACTTTAAATCTATTTTTATTCTTCAATCTGTTAGTACAATTTTCTAAATAAATATTCTTAGCGAGCGGTACGGTATGAGGTTAAAAAAATTCCATGTAAGGTAAGTGTTTGATCGTAATCATCCACGCTGCTTCACTGTTGGTTGGCGGAAATATTACCTACTATGAGTAATGATCTTTATTAGTTGTATATGATAGCAATCCGGGCAAACAGTCTTGCGCGTTTTCGAGGCATAGTAGGGAGATCCACAAGCAGGACATCCAGACCAGAAACGAGTGTACCACGCGAGGTGGAAATTTGTACCTATTTGTACAAATACAAATAGGTACACCACCTCGCGTGGGAATCGAATCGAAGACAGCAGGTGTTGAGAGACATAGGCGTTTACCTGCATCACCAAACCAGATACGCTTATTATTTAGTATTTTATAGGTACATATTACAAAACATGTGGAATAAAAGTTTTAAAAAATATGTTAGACAAATATCATTTCATCAAATTACCTCTGGCGAGTTAGCGTGAATTTGAATATAACAAAAGAAGACACACAAAATGGCAGATTTAAGAGTCATTTTCAAACACGTTGCACCGTTGTTAACAGCTTATAATAAAAATAATTCCATTCGCACTAACACGGATCTAGTCACGGAGTGAATATTTAACGAATATGACTGTTTTAAAATTCCGTTAAGGGAATCCTTTCCCGCAAATGGAGCCAGGAATATTTTAAAAATGTATTTTAACTGTGACGTTTCGCTCACTCGAAAGTTTTTTAAACTGTTGGGCAGACGTTGAACTACGTATATAGCGGTTCGTTCGAACGTTTGTTTGTCTTGTTCGATGGAGTTTTGACAATGTCGGTTAATGGATTTCTGTAATGAAATATCTGTGGTTTGTTTGTAAAACCGATTGAATGAAGTTCTTTTATCTGTTTTTTGTTTGTTGTCAATAAAGGCGGAAAAAATATTTTAACTTGAACTAGATTTGTAAATCTACATAAAAACAATACTGGTACGCATTGATACATATAAGTAAAGTTTATACAATATGATTTAAAAACGAATTGTTAATAATATCTAATGAAAAAAACGTGCGTGTGTCAGCTACGACGCACGACTGGAGTTTACTCCTTCAGATCGACTGTCTAAATATGCACAAAAAAGGCTTACTAGTCTAAGAAAAAGATTAAAACCATATCAAATGGTAAATAAACGAATCAAATAACGCCATCTATCGCAGATGCCGTTATTAGAAAACGTCGTCTATACCCTATTGGGTTCCGATGACAGGATGGCTGGATGGCGTTACAAGAAACGTAACGAGGTAATTCGTTCAGTAGATTTTACTCCTCATATTTTTTTTCATACCGGGGACCTTATATGAAAATCGATTCTTAAGAAATAAACTCCAAAAAAATCATAAAATAATACTGGCATTAACTTTGAAAATTATTATTTTTTTTCGAATAAAACCACGACCTAGGACTAGTGCAATATTGAAGCGGCGTAAAATGAAATTTCAAGTTTACGCCGCGAGTAATAAAATGAGATTGTTTTAATGTCGCCATTTTGTTTCGTTACTACGCTGTTGTGTTTCTGTAACTGTTTATATTTCCTTTACAAATACTACACAAGTTTCTCCTTCTCTTTTAGCAAATATATTTTATATTAGAATACAGGCAAAATGTAATAAAATATCGTAGTTACTCGTAGATAATTTGATTCTAGGGATACATAAAAATTAATGTCTTTTATCTACGAGTATCTTTAGGAAAACGTTAAAAGACTCAGGGCCCGTTTCACCGGTTCTGGATAAACGCTATTCGACGGATAACGGTATCAAACACATAAAAGCTTGTAATACATAATTATAAATATCTATACTAATATATAAAGCTGAAGAGTTTGTTTGTTTGATTGTTTGTTTGTTTGTTTGTTTGTTTGAATGCGGTAATCTCTGGTTCTACTGGGCCGATTTGAAAAATTCTTTCAGTGTTAGATAGCCCATTTATCGAGGAAGGCTATAGGCTATGTATCATTACGCTAAGATCAATAGGAGCGGAGTCAACGCCGACGAAGTCGCGCGCAGAAGCTAGTATAATATATAATAAATCCTTTTTACCATCGAATTTCACTATATTTTAACCGACTTCAAAAAAGGAGGAGGTGTTCAATTCGACTGTATATTTATTGTGTATGTTACCTCAGAACTTTTGCTTGGGTGGACCGATTTCGATGATTTTTTTTTTTGATCGAAAGGTGGTTCGTGTCCTAAGGTCCATTTTTTCGTCGTTCTACTTTGTATACCTTATAAATTTTTACTGGGTTAAAGTAAAGCTGGTGATCGTGACATGGTCCTGTTTAAATTTGATTGAAAACTGACGATTATTTTTTGAGTTATCTCCAAAACTGCGTATTTACTTGACAACTTTTTCGTAGTTGGTTTTTTTTCGTTTGCGAGTAAACACAATTATGGAATATTTCTGTTCGCAATTATGAATCTAAAAGTTGTAGTTTCGTAATTGAGGCGAAACAGGAATGATTTCTATCCCTGTTTTACCTCCGGCTGTTAAAGTCTATTCGTAGCTTATTTGCAGGATAAACTTATCCAAAACAAGAGGAACAGGCTCACAAGACAATAATATAGACAGAAAAAAACTAAATATAAATAAAATAAACGTCTCCCACTCAACGGAACCCCACTAGGATTTTCTCCTGTGTCGGGAGTCAGGAAACACAGAATATGGGCACAAACCAGGGAAAACATCTCTATGGCCTAAAAGCCAGGGCTATAACCGTTGCGTTAACGCGTCGTCTAAATATAATAATAATAAAATACCTAGCCTACTTAATATTATTACCTAATATTATTAGGTATTTTTCTGTATATTTATCTACTAGCTGTGCGCCACGATTCCACACGCGTTAATTTGAAAAAAAAAATATCCTAAAGCCTTCCTCGATAAATGGGCTATCTAACATTAAAAGAATTTTTAAAATCAGGCAAGTAGTTTCTGAGATTAGCGCGTTCAAACAAACAAACAAACAAACAAACTCTTCAGCTTTTTAATATTAGAAATAGCCTATAGCCTTCCTTAATAAATGGGCTATCTAACATTGAAACAATTTTTAAAATCAGACAAGTAGTTTCTGAGATTAGGGCGTTCAAACAAACAAACAAACTCTTTAGCTTTATAATATTAGTATAGATAACAAATATGTTGTTAGAAGATTCATTTTAAGGAAATATAGTAAAAGAATAAGTGAATTCTTTATTAAAAACTACAATATCTCGGACACATCGTGGGTATCGCCGGCGCGACGCTCGTCCACATCATCGAATCTCCACCACGATTCAATTTCCGCCCGTTTTCCGACCAAATGATTTTCTTCCACATTTTATTTAACGAACTGAAATAATGTTCTACAAAATAAGTTATTGTATGTCTATACTAATGGTATGAAAAGGAAAGATTTGATTTTTTGTTGTTTGTAATGGATAAACTAAAAACTGCTGGACCGATTTTAAAAGTTCTTTCACTAGGAGAACTCTATGTCTATCTTAACGGGAGAAAACGGAAGACCGTCAATTCAATTTTTTAAGAAATTTATTTCCAAAATCTATACTAATATAATAAAGCTGAAGAGTTTGTTTGATTGTTTGCTTGTTTGTTTGTTTGAACGCGCTAATCTCAGGATCTACTGGTCCGATTTGAAAAATTATTTCGGTGCTAGATAGCCCATTTATCGAGGAAGGCTATAGGCTATATATCATCACGCTAAGGCCAATAATAGCGGAGCACCAATGAAGAATGTTTCAAAATCGGGTTTTTTTCTTTTTGAGACCTTCCGTTGCGTAAACAAAGATCCTATTCCACGGGGACGAAGTCGCGCGGAAAAGCTAGTAGGATTATAAATTACTAGCAAAGAAACAAATCTATACTAATATATAAAGCTGAAGAGTTTGTTTGTTTGGTTGTTTGTTTGTTTGTTTGTTTGTTTGTTTGTTTATTTGTTTGTTTGTTTGTTTGTTTGTTTGAACGCGGTAATCTCTGGAACTACTGGGCCGATTTGAAAAATTCTTTCAGTGTTAGATAGCCCATTTATCGAGGAAGGCTATAGGCTATGTGTCATCACGCTAAGACCAATAGGAGCGGAGTCCACGCCGACGAAGTCGCGCGCAGAAGCTAGTAACTAATATAATTAATTAGTAACAAATACTCTTTTGCATCTTCGGTGCGACAAAGCCAACACTGCGGTCACCAACCCGCCTGCCCAGCGTGGTGACTATAGGCAAAAAACATGAGTTCACGCCATTTTTGGCGAAAACTTGTGGAGGCCTATGTCCAACAGTGGACTAGATAGGCTGAAGTGAGTGAGAGTAAAATACTTTTTTATAGAAGGACTAAAAACGTGTAGAAATCGCGAAATTATGGATGATACCTATATTTGTGTTCTATCGACTGACATCTACTCCACTTGACACTTACACATATTTAATGATAAGATAGGCGTTGATTGGCCGACAAGGAAAGCGAGTTAAAGACAATTTAGAGACATGTAACCTGTAATCGTGAGAACTAGTTAACTAAGATTCATCTTGACACGTCCTGTTAGGATGATTATTATTTATGGTAATTTGGAATTAATCGTAGGGGGGGGGCTTAACAACGACCACTTTATTAAACTTGTCTTTTAATCTTGATTCATTGAGATGTGGTGTTGGAGCCGTCTTCTAAGAATCTCGTGGACAGCGTTTTGCACCAATTATTTCAACCTTAAAAAACTTAATATTAAAGACCGACTTTCGTCAACTGTGCAATTACGAGTATTGAAGTTCTTTGGTCATATCTTCAGAATGAGATGAGAAATGAGAACTTGGCGGAAATACTGAATATTCATGGCCAGGTGGAAGGCAAGATAGACTTTAAAAAAACTACTGAGTCTACCATGGTTGAGTATACTCCTAACGCCACTAATCGACTGGAATAGAAGCAAATTGCTAAAAAAGCAGTTTTCAGAAGAGCTTACGACCCACCTAACATCTTTCCGGGAACCTCATCTGCGCAACCACGATAACTCTGCAAGAGTGTCCTACTTAGAAGAAAGAAGAAGATATAAGGTAGAATAATTGATACATTGGTCATTGGCCATTTATTATCAAAAAAGTCTATGTTGAGTACTGGTATAAATAGAAAAATTATTGAAATAGAAGAGTAAGAAAGTAAAAGGAGGATGAAAGGAATAACAGCTACCGGCTTTCTCGCTTTCCTATTATACTATTACTTATAATTCGTTAAAAAAGTTATTAAAACTATTTGGAAGTTGTATAGTGTTTCACGTATGAAATAATGAAAAATTAGTTTTATTCTATATCAAGACATCCTTTTTTTTGATATCGCAGGGTAACCCATTTACGGGTGATATCCAGGACGTCCGGGTAGGCAGTCCTAGACCGTATGTCGGACTCAGCATTTGGGGTGCCACTACCGCACTAAACCCCCTGCGGGAGCCTTCAGCCGCTATACTTGGAGGGTCCCGGATCTGCAGGCAACAGGATCTCTCCAGCGACAGGCTGGCCTCGGCGAAAAGGCCAGACTTCTCCTCCATGGGGACTGTCCGGCTCACCTCTGAACAGTCCCAACGACGCCCATCCCGGCCCGACACGGGCACAGGGGCGTTACTGAAAGCGCATTAAGTAGCGCCTCCTACGCACCCCCATTCGTCGCCCGCGGGTGGAAGCCACGTCGGCGGCCTCCTCTCTCACCCGCTCGTCGGCCTCCTTCTGGGACATTATTGTCTCGCAGAAGGAGACCATCGCCTTCCAGGACTCGTCGTCGCCGAGCATCGCGGTGATGACGCTCGGGAGTGACAAGTCCCCTCCGAGGATATCAAGATATCCAAGCTAATAATAAAAGTCTAAGAAATGTGATAGAAAGACGATCACGATTCAGCCTGTAATATCCCACTGTTAGGCATAGGCCTCTTCCCCATGTAGAAGGAATTAGAACTATAAACTAGAACGATGACTAGAAAGACATCACAGAATATTTAAAAAACTTTTAGTAAAGAGATGGTAAACATGGCCAGTATTGCTGTAAAAACACATAAGTGTCAAGAGTTTCCTTTTGATCATAAAAATAAATATAATACAAGATAAATACGACCGTAAATTTTTCACGGAGCGCCTCAGAATATTTTATGGATGATAAGCTTATGAAGACGTATTTTATTGCTGGGAAATTGAAAAGTATGACGAGAGAATATTACTTGCAATGCTATATTATCTACGCACAAGATATATCTAGAGTTACGTGTGTCCATTTTTAATTTTTAAGACCTACCTGTAGTAAAAAATCGTCAGCCATTGTTTCTTTTTGGTCTGGTGAAAGAATTTTCTTCTGATAACGTTCTTGTAATGTATAATCTTGACTTATTTGCTATAGATCTGTATCACATTTTAGCAGATTATTTCTGTCTATATTCCCTTTTAATTGCTCATAATCAACATCCTCTTTAAAAAACCTTGATGACTAGCACTAAATTGTATTTTTATGCCGGATATCCTGAAATTAACGCGGTTACATGAACAGAATAACTTTTTGAATTTTATATTAATAGGCTTGTTATTTTATTTGACCAGCCCGTTGGCGCAGTTTGTAGTGCTTTTTGCTTTCAGCCCCGAGTGTTGTGGGTTTGATTCCTATCCCGAGTCATCGAAAAAGTCCGTCATCATCCGTTTATCGAAAAAAAAAAAAAATTGCTATACCAGGCGGCTGTTACCCATAACACAAGCATTAATTTTCTTACTTAAGGAACGGACGACCGTGTGTGTGTTGTAGATATTTATTATTTAATTTATTATCTACCTATTTATTGTTATATCAGTTAAGGTTTTAGCTTTAACATACTTAATTTATGGTTTGCAGTTGATTTTAGAATTTAAAGAAACAATTTTAGGGCAATTAAAGCAATTTTAACAAAAGTTTGTGACACCTTTAACAATGAGCATAAACTGCTTATATTTTAAATCTGTAACGGTGGAAAATAAGCGTACGGTTCATCTGATGGTACACGGATACCGTGGCCTGACACCTGCAACACCTTCATCGCAAGTGTTGTGACCTTACCTCGACAACCCCAGGAGCTCGGGCTACATGGTATCATAGAAAAACAACTCTATTTGAGGGCAGTGTTATACGGCTGTGATCTTCTGTAAGGTTGAGGTGCTTCGTCAATAACACATAATATATAACTGTCTTAGCCTTTTGTCATATTTAATCGTTCCATCTTGTGTTCGTCGTCGCTGCGTCTAGCTTACAAGCTTTTAGTGTTAGGTTAGTCTTTTAGTATGAGTTCACTTTAATAGTTCATTACTTTTATTTCTACTAAATAATAATAATTTTTACTAAAATAATAATAATTGACTTTAATTGTCATCAAATACTTATTTACCTCATTCTCTTATGGGTAAAATTTGTATCTCTCTTTTGTTACGTTTGTTAAAGATTTTGCTGAATCGTCTGTTCAATAACCTTGTTCGGTTTCAAAATACATTAAATAATGAAGTACATTTGTCCTAATTATCTATTTTTTTTAAATAAATACCGCTCTGTTGGTACTTTTCTGGAGCGGGATAGCAATCCTTTTATTTATTTATTATTATTTTTTTATATCACTAAGTCGGTAAACAAGCGTAAGGTTCACCTGATGGTAAGTGACTACCGTAGCCTATAGACGCCTGCAATACCAGAAGTATCGCAAGCGCGTTGCCGACCCTACCCCCGATTCCCCCCAGGAGCTCTGGTCAGCTTACTCACCAACAGGAACACAACACTGCTTGAAAGCAGTGTTAGGGGTCGTTCAAGTATTACGTAACGCAAATTTTGAAGATTTTTGTGTGTTCTGTTTTAGTGTAGTTCCTTTTTGGGTGGTAATAACTAATTAAAATTTCTAGAAAGTGTTTTACTATAATTGTACTGTGCGTAAATATCACAACAGTACGGCTTCTAATATATTATAGTTTGCCCTAAACATCGTTACAAAGAAAATAAACTTTTTTTTCTATTGCACGTAACATTTATTTAACATTGTTAGTATAAATACAGTAATACAATAACATTAAAAATATATAAAGCTCATTCGAAGTGGTCTCCTTTCGCTGCAATAATGCTTTCCATAGGAAAATTCTTCACTACCAATCGTATGGATTGTTTTAGGGACTCCAAATTATCATGGCATTTACACGAGTACATTTACGAGAGGTTTACAATTGTATTTGGCTCCATACCTACTTTGTGTAATGCAATCACAGCGATTCGTTTCACAAAATATTTTTGACAGATTCGAAATTCAAATGTAATATTTTGTTAATTTTTAATTATAACAGTATTTATGGCCAGACTATGTATTTATAAGTACATACTGTATTTTAAAAATCTTTCAGATCTGTACATTTTTGGTACTTAATTTCTACACTTTCACGTCGTTCGCTTAGTTAACTAAATTAATTGTTCCTTATAAGTGGTGTGACGTAATGTTTTCTTTTTCACATTTTCAAATAGTTTTTAGTAACAGTTAATCGATTAACGTCGATGTTTTCGCAAGACCGACTTCCAAGTACTGGCTTTGCATACCATAAGGACTAACTATAAATTACAGTTCTGTCCTACCGATTCATTTCTAGACATAATATTTTATGACTTAGTATCGTGGTCGTAATGTAAAGATTGGACATGAAGATTTTTGATGTGTACACAATAATTTAACCAAGAAATGATAATATTAGGACTTAAAAATATTAGTTAAGATAAAACATTCATGCAGCGACATTAATCACTCTACAGTAAATATTATGTATAAATTTATATGTATATATCATGTCTTTATTTACTTTAAAAAAATAAGTTTACAATAGTATAATGGCCACTTCTAGTAGGGACAGTGATGTAATACACCATGTATGAGTGACATTAAATGTACGTTCACGTGACTTTACTAGGACGGGATTATCAATCAATAGTTGTCCTCATATCTGTTCGCCAGTCGGCTTTTGTTGGTGGTGTAAAATGATGTCATTGGACATATTGAGTGTGTGTGCGTGTGTGTGCGTGCGTGTCGTGTACCGATGTGGACTGACAGCTGGACATCGCGATGTTTATTTGGACAATACTGATTTTCTTTCTCTTTCTTCTTTTGTCGAGTCACATCAACGGATTTGCTTGGAGACATAGTTACCGGTATAGATTGATTTTTCTGCTATAACGTATTCCTCTTTGTGCTTTCTTCGCTTTTATAAATCAAATGTCCAAAAACTTTTTTTTTTTAATTCAGCAAAAGTGAGCGTTTCTCCACATATCATCTGAAATAAAATTTAATGAATACTCTGCAGTTGCTGCAGTTGATATTTGGACTAAACATTATATAGAAGATAAATAAATTACTGATTATGTTTGATCTTTTCCGGAGAGTTTGTTTATATTTCCAACATGTTATAAAAGCAAAATTTTTGTTGGGTCGCAAAAAGGATAAATATTTCAATTGTCTTGGAAAGAACTAAATGGTAGAAAAAAAATATGTTACGTGTTATTACAGTTTAAATAGATTTCAGCGCATCAATCAACGATGTCTATTACATATTATGTTTAAAAAATAGCTAATACTTTCTTGTGGTAAGTAGATATGAGAAGGTCGGCTATAATTCGCCATATCAAGTTACGAGACGTCCCACATACTGACCGCGTTACATTTAAGTTTTTAAACAAGCTACGATCGAAGAAACGATTCACTTTTTTGATATACAGCTTATTTAGAATAATAAGCAATTATTTGGTACTTTGCGTTTTAATTAGTTTCGTTAAATGCAATATAAAAATTATACTCTATGGGGTTCACAAAGCCACTGCCTTTTTGTGATGGAAATAAGGTCAATCCTGATACAAAATACCAGAGCATGATAAAAATTGATTTGCCTGTCTTCTTCTTCTTTTGTTATAATCTTCACTCATTATAATTGTGTTTGCTATCAAACGAAAAAAACCGACTTCAATTACATCGATAATAACACAATGTAAGTAGACGAAAAAATTAACAAACGCACTAGTCATCACTACGATTTTCGAAGGTTCCTCTCGATTTCTCTGGGATCCCGTCATCAGATCCTGGTTTCCTCATCATGGTACCAAACTTGGGATATCTCCTTTCCAACAAAAAAATAATTATCAAAATAGGGTCACAAACGACGAAGTTATGCCTGAACATTACGTAAAAAAACATATTATATACGGTCGAATTGAGTAATCTCCTCCTTTTTTTTATGTCAGTTAAAAAAATATAGGACATAGTAGTAATTTAGAACAAGATTTATTTACATAGATTTTTAACATTAGCCGGAGCGAACTCGCGACTAGTTCAGCAGTTCGTTGCTATGACAATTTTGACCTAATGTCAAAATATTTGAATGAAATAACGACATTTCATTCATAGCTAAAAATGTTGCTTTCGATCAATATGTGTTTTATTGTTCTGTTATGGTTCTGTTAGTACTTTTTTCACAATACGTAATGTAAAGCAGGCATCAGGTCATTAACCTAATTAAAATACTGTTTTGTATACATTCGAAACACTTGTCCGATTGCCAAACACTAAAACACTTTGTTCGTTTAGCTGCAACTTGCAAATTCAATTGTAAAAAAATTCTTTTGTTATCGGTTTAGCGTTTTAGATCTTTTAAGTCAATCAATTTTTTTAATTTCGTCAATGACAGTCAAGATGGCGCCTTGAGTCAGTTCAATCATAGAACATTTTACTTTATCATTTTGTCACATGGAAAAGTTACAGTTTAGATCTATTAGATTAGATTTATAATATTTCTTGCTAGGCAGTAAATTACAGAATTGTGGTAAAAGTATACACGATTCACGATTCAGCCTGTAATATCCCACGGTTGGGCATAGGCCTCTTCACCATGTAGGAGAATGGTATATAGGATATTTAATTTATAAAATTTAAAGTTATATACATATTGTGGAAGAAATTCTGAGACGTTAAATGTAGTTCAGTTAATATACTTAATGTAAAATAACACTATGGTTTACTTTTCAATCCTTAGAACAAGTAGAAGATGGTTGTTCCATTTTGTTAGGTAATTGTAATTTCTCTTTTTAATGCTTTTTTTACTACACTGCATTGTACTGGCCAGTGTTGGTAAATGGTATTCGATATAATATCATCATATACAGAGGCTTCGATAGCCGTTTCCTTCGCACAAAATGGGCTAACTAATAACTAACTTTTGTCTGATTGACTTTTGTTTTCGTTAGATTTTAATACCAACACATTTACAAAATAAAATATATTTAGGAATTTTTTTGAAGCAAAACTTCTTACGCACGCTTGAATTGGGGAGTAAGCTGGTGGCAAACGGAGGTTGAGAGAGAGATATAAGTTAGATGGAGCTAAACAAGTTTTACTTAAGTCGTGTGGTCTAAAGCGCACTCGTTTTGTTTCACTTTTAACTTTTTTGGCATATTTATTTAAGTCTGTGTAAAAACATTTTCGGGGACTTTTCAACTATGACAAATTCGGGGACGGGTAGGATGGATGGCAGTCCTACTCGATGGTTTTCGATAATATTGTCAAACTAGCTGATCCCGCAAACGTTGTTTTGCCATATATGTTATTAACCCCGCAACCCTCTCTTGTGGGTGGAATTTCGTAAAATCCGTTCTTAATCTTAACTGACCTCTACTCGGCGAAAGGAATATTCCTACCAAATTTCAAGTCTCTATGCCTTATTGTTCCAGAGATATCGTGATGAGTCAATATATGGGTGGAAATCTCTTTTATATATATAGAAAATGAGAAGGATTATGCTACGATGTCGATTATAAATGTCATTCATATGTTCTAAATAATTATATTAACGATAAAACCGAGCGGGTTTAGTGGCACTGTATTGCATTCAAGAAATTACTTTAAAAAAATTTAAAAGAGCAACTGCTGAGCTTTTTGCCGATTCTTCTCTGTAGAAATTGGCGTAAGAATTACTTGATATAAAAGAAATATTTCATTTACTAAAAAAAAAAATACAATCTTAATTTGTATAATGACGATACAAGAGTGTTTTTAAAGCTTACTTGAAAAAACTATTTTTTTTTCTATTTTTTTTTAATTTTGGTTTTGATTACATGTTTTAAACTTGTAGGCGAAAAAGGAAAAATTTAGGATAAATTAGAGTTCTAATTTAAATATAAGTCTGTTCTTGTAAATCTCACATTCTTGAATTAATATACGAGTACCTGTATGAGGATCATTTACATCTTCCACGATTAGTGATAAACTTTGCTAGATTATTTCAATATTTGTATATATCCGCTAATGAAGGTCGTGATTATACAGAATGTTATTGTAGACAGCTGATCACTTAAATATTCTTTATAGTTCTGTTGTATCAGGTCGTGATTATACAGGAACTAATTGTAGACTGTTGATCACTTAAATCTTCTTTACGATTCTGTTTTCCTGGTACCAAGTTTACTGCGCACGTGTTAGCTTTAGTGGTATCTTGTTATTGAGAGACGTGCTTTTGATTTCGAGACACCCACCCCTATTTGATTCTAGGTTCCTGGTATCATCCCCATAGAATCACGTGGTTCACTTTGTATTGAAAACTTTTTACAGACCTGAAAAAAATATAGAACAATTTATGTTTATAATAATTACATTACTGGAATCTCGCTAGTATATTTAATAACTTATTATTCTATTTTATTACTATTACTAGTGAAACAGAAGTTATAAGTTTAATATAGTTATCTATAACCTTAGCCTTATGGCCACGAGTTACGTCTAGTAATATTAAATTTTATTAATTATTATTTGCCGTGCCCCGCAGATCCACAGTTTCAAGAAAATATTTTGTAACCTTCCTCGGTAAGTGGGCTATCTAACACAAAAATAATTTTTAAATTCCAGCCTTTAAACAAAAAAAAATTTTTTCAGCATTATACAAAAAATTTAGCTTAAATTTATGCATATTTTGATTTCAAGTAATAATTCTGAAATGAGGAATAATAATTAATATCACACTAAAAATTTGTAAATACTGCCGCTTAAAAATCATTAAATGCCTCTGATACATAGGTACTTAATACCTAGAGTAATAAATGAAATAATTCGGTATAGAAAATAGTGACATATCGCTGTCATTTAGCTTAGCCCCTTGACCATTTACATTGTAATAAATTAAAAGAAATTAGAGGTCAGTCCCGTCAAAAGATTTTTCACTATACAAATTTTTAATAAAATTATAGGGTTTGTAAGAAAATAGTCAATGAATTTATAATATTGTTCGGATACACATAAGTCATCATATTATATTTTTCTCATTATCACTACATATTATAAAACAAAGTCTCTTCCCGCTGTCTGTCTGTCTGTATATGTGCTTAGATCTTTAAAACTACGCAACGGATTTTGATGCTATTTTCTTTAGTAAATAGAGGGATTCCATAGGAAGGTTTATATGTATAATATACTTAGTAGAGGAACACTGACAGTTTTAAAGTTTTCTAATGTGATGTCGTAAATAAACACATTTTTTGCGCTTAGATTGCAAATATTTATTTTATATTTTATATTTAGTATCAGCATTGCACCCGTGCGAAGCCGGAGCGGGTCGCTAGTTATAAGTAAAGAATAAAACCTACCCGTGCGACCAAGCGAAACGAGAGCGATTCTAAAGCTACAGCATTATCTCCGCGAAAAAGTCGCACGACAGCAATAGCTATAGTCAAAAACTTGAATAGCATTTTTTATTGCTATCGCTTCTCTTTTGCTCCGTTCCTCTAGTCTGTTTCAACCTTTATATTCAGTGAGTCGCTAAGCTAATTGTAGAAATGTCATTTCTATAGCTTCAACTCACAATACGCATGATGAATCTGAATTGTGTATGTGTTTGTTCGTGTATCTTGAATCAGATGTGTGTGTGTGTTCGTAAAAGGGCCTGAAACCATTACATTTATTTTTTATGCGATATTTTACATTACAATCATTCAAATTATGTTATCTATACTAATATCTATATACTAATATATAAAGCTGAAGAGTTTGTTTGTTTGTTTGTTTGTTTGTTTGAACGCGGTAATCTCTGGAACTACTGGGCCGATTTGAAAAATTCTTTCAGTGTTAGATAGCCCATTTATCGAAGAAGGCTATGTGTCATCACGCTAAGACCAATAGGAGTGGAGTCCACGCCGACGAAGTCGCGCGCAGAAGCTAGTACTCGTATAAAGTTGAAGAGTTTGTTTGTTTGTTTGAACGCGGTAATCTCTGGAACTACTGGGCCGATTTGAAAAATTCTTTCAGTGTTAGATAGCCCATTTATCGAGGAAGGCTATAGGCTATGTATCATCACGCTAAGACCAATAGGAGCGGAATCCACGCCGACGAAGTCGCGCGCAGAAGCTAGTTTTTAATATTTATGTTACGTTGGGTTTTGACTGGGAGTTTAAGTATGCTGTGAATTTTCGTGTAAGATTAATAATTTTTTGTTTACTTATTGATAAAATATTCACTGATTAAATACGATTTTAATTGACCGTATTTAAGGCAATCACTTTTGTCACATTAGAATAAATAACCGAATATCACACATAAGGAATAAATATTTTATACACATTGATATTTATTTTTGATGTTTTTTATTATATTGTAAATGAATAAAATCGCCATCTAGCACAACAGAGCACAACTGACAACGAAGCTACGATAAAATTAAAAGTAAATCATAAATCTCTTTCGGGAAGTTCGCGCGGCATCACTAGTCTCTACGTAATTGGTTTATATGACACCACGTGCTGTCAGTAGGACAAGTTCGAAAGAATTACCCTTATTTGTTATACAAGATCCTATAATATATAATTGTTGTCAACTACAATCGTTACGGTTCAATTAATAACTTTAAAAAGTATAAATTTTAATTAAAAGGAACTTATTGAGAAATTTTTAATTTTTAACGGAAAAATTAACGTTCGATCGCTGTTCCAGTTGTCTTAGGTGCTCGCTAGATGGCGCTGGGGATTCGTAGGTAGGCGCTAAGCTGTCAGTTTGTCGACGACATCTATGTCGACGACCGTCCGATGGGAAAGACGTCTGGGGGACGGCCCGAGGCAGGAGTCCGCGCGCACAGAGTTAATAACCGCAGGTGATTTGGATGACTTGTAAGGGCATGTTCTAAAGACAATTTTAATTCTATGCAAAAGGAAAGCAGCTTTGAACACAACGCACGCATGATACGCTTTTCAGCTATTTTAATGCTGTTTTTTAAACACTTTTAAATATTTTACGCTATTCAAGCAAGAATTAATTTTTATATACTTAACTTAATAAACTTTAGCAACGCAAAATATGATTTTCGTTTAAAATACAAGGCAGTAGGTTCTCACTTAAAGACGTGGCGTATCTTGCCATGAAAACAGTAACTATAATACCAGATAGCGTAAAAAAGTGAAGATACTAAGTCATTGTTCTGAGTCAAATCATGATTCTAGATTTTTTTATCCAAAATAAGCTCTCGTTACTGATAGCTTTACACAAACACGTACATATGCCCGAAAACTTATTTCAATGCGAGGATTCTACATTTTATTGCAAAAGCAATGCTAAGCAAGCAATTTCTATGAAATCATTTTGAGTTGAATGTATTTATGACTAGATTCAATGCAGTCTGCATGTGACTCAAGAGCATACTAGAATCACTCGTTGACGATGCGTTAAAACAAGAAAAATGCTTAGAACGTGACCATTTCCGTTAAAGTGATGGAGAATGAAGGTATAAATAAAATAATCCATGCAGTACATAAATGATCTCATCAGCAGCTCTACAAATTATATTTTCAAAATAACAACTGAAGGCTTCAATGTTATATACTTAACATTGATTAGGATTTAAAACTTGTATTATAAAAATTTAAAATTGTCTATTATTTTTGTGAAAGTAAAGCTACCACCGATTCGGAATGTAGATTCTGCAGAGAAGAATCAGCAAGAAACTCCGCAGTTACTCTTTTGAAAATAACATATAAACTATGTTTTAGTACAAAATTAGTAATATCTTGCATGAAATACAGCGCGCTAAGTCAACACATCTTTATCAACTATATAATCCTGCACCGAATAATACGCTTTATCTATTAAATTTTTTTGAAATAAAAACTTTAATTTTATGTTGCGACAATTCCAAAATTGTTTGTGGGATTTTATTATACATGCGAATACCATGACCCAGAAAGAAGCTTTACTTTGCGCAGTCGGAAACTTGCGCGTTACAATTTTGTCATTTTTTCTCCTATTTATACTGTGATTATTACTATTTATTAAAAAAAATGAATATTCTCGTGAATATGCATAATATTGTTATAAATATTTTGTAACGCAATTGTTAATATGTCACCTTTTGTAAAACATCCCGTAGGGAGACTGGTGCTCCAAGGTCGTAAATGCCGCGAATAACCCTTTTTTCTAAAATAAATATAGTCTCAATATTTGTAGTATTACCCCACAGAAACAGACCGTAAGACATATAACACTATGGAAATAGCTAAAATATATTAAACGTGCAGTAGCAACGTCGGTCAGTTGTCGTACTTTTCTAACTGCGAATGCTGCGGAGCTGAGTCTACTATTCAAGGATGACAAATGGGAATTCCACTGAAGTTTTAAGTCCAAATTTGTACCTAAGATAACTGTAGTATCATTGACAATAAGCCTCTCGTTATTTAGTTATAAAATGCTCTTAGCTATATAAACAATTTATTAGTACGTGAAGTTTTATTTTCTTCCTTATCATAGGGGAGCTCAGAATGCTAAATGTGTAGTCATTCGAGCGTTTTGCAGACCTATTGGATCATGAAGATTAGATGCTAAAAAGAAAAAAACTTCATATGATGTTTACTCTTTTAGTGGTGGGGGAAGCGTGTACAGATTTTCATAAATGTAAAAAAGAGAGAAAAAAAATTCTCGAGCGCGTCAGATTTTGATAGCGCATATAGACTACAAACTTCTGTTTACAGCTGGAGGTAGAAATTTCGAAAAAAAAAATTTCTCCGGCGTGTCAGATTTTGATGAGAAGTGTTAATTGAGCCATAAAAAGTATCCTATCATAAAAAACTGACGATTGGGACGTGACCAAAAGTACCTAGTTGATTTTTGAAAATGCAAAAAAAAAATTCGTTACAATGAAATACTCAAGCGCATCAAATTTTTATACAGACGTTTCAACTCAATATACTAGTGGTACCCAACCCTTAATCTAACAGTTTTGTAAAGGAATTTTCCTAATCTGACAAACAATTATTGAAGTGATACTTCTTTAGGCGAATGGTGGGTAAAATTTGAGCGACCGGTAACGCGGCAGCGTCAGGGACGGTCAGTACTTGGATGGGCGCAATTTTTTTACTTTTTTTATTTTTGTTGTTAATTTTTTCATATAAAAATAAAAAAACAGCAGAATATATATATATTATAAAATATATATAATTTAAGAAAGATGTGGAGTGGGAAATACATAATATTCGGTAGTTGTACGTATTACACTCTATTGATATAAAATTTTAGATACTTCGGCTTATGGAAATCGTCAAAATATAATAATTCTATAATTTTTAAGTAATTTTATTTAAAATAAAAAAAAGTTCAACTGTGCTCGAGTATTTCGAGGTAAACATTTTTTTTGCAACTTTGTGACTCGATTAATTTTTTACGTCACGTTCAAATCGTCAGATTGTTAAAGTAATTTTGTTTTCTACATGTAATGAACTTACTTTGTTTTAATCTGACGCTCCCGACTTGTTTTGTAGATCGATTTTTTTACTAATCTGACCGACTGCTCTGAACGCATCCCCCTATATTGAGGGATCAAGACTGGGTAAAAGTATCTAACAGGGTATAAGGAATCACCCCTCATATTAATCTGACGCGCCTCTGTCACTACAGAAATCCCCGTTTGGTCTCCTAAGCTATTGTTGATACGTAACGTAACTCCATTTCATTTTATATGTTAAAATAAAATTGATTAACAGCTGTTAATACTATGACGTAGATGGTGCAGTTCCGGCGACTGAAAAACTGAACAAACCGTGTATTATTTTTAGTTCATTGTTCATTAGTGAATTATTTCTAGATCAAGGTTTATTACAAGTAAAACATTGTTTACGTTAAACTAATTCTGTACCAGATAAATTAGATTATTTATAGTTTCAAACACTACGGTAATTTAAAATTCCATCATGCAATATTGATAAAAAATAAATAATTCTACATTTATATTTAAGTTAGACTAATGCATTCTAATTTACTGTCGGTAAAGATAATAAGTTTTATAACAAAAACTCATAATTGTATTAAAGTCAATATTGGTTGTCGATTATTAAAATAAACTGTTTAAAAAAATATTTTATATAAATGCCCAGACGATCGACCCAGTTCTTAATTTACGTCTGATTCGTATATATCAAATACAAACAATGAAATTTTATTTAAATAGTAGAAACAGATGTTCGGCCGTCAATCTTTCAGTGTTGGACACGTGGGAAGCTTTTGACAGTGTTAACAAACTGTTGGTCTAAGATCCGAGAAGGTAAATCTTCCCTCATCTGTTAATTAGATGAAACAATTTTTTATAGGCTTATTTAAATATTGTGAGTTTATAAAAACAACCTCTGCCACCATAAGCCTGCTGCAAATTTTTTTTTTTTTTAGCTTTTCCCTCTCATGTTAATTTCATGTAGTAAGCTAAAACCGTTAATATTTTACATTATATACCTGACTGTAGTAGGCAGCCATCTCTATGATTGCTACACTTATCTGCAGCCAGGTCAGTAACCTCAGTCAGAGTAACCTGGCTGCAGGTAAGTATAGCAATCATAGAGATGGGTGCCTACTATAGTCAGGTATGTAATGTAAAATATTGACGGTTTTAGCTTACTACGTGTAATTAACATGAGAGGGAAAAGATTTATTAGAAGAAAAAAAAATTTTTTTTAAGTGTTATTATTTGCAGCAGGCTTATGGTGGCAGAGGTTGTTTTTATAAATTCACAATATTGAAATCAGCCTATAAAAAATTGTTTCATCTTATTAACAGATGAGGGAAGATTTTGTTATATTCCGGATCTTAGACTAAGCGTGTGTATATTATTTTTATTTAAACATAATGACCGAGATTTTAAGATTATGCGTAAATAAATAAAATTACAAGTATTTATTTTCTACATTTGTTATTATGATTCGTCACAGTACATTAAAGGAATTTTATAACCAAAGAAAAATATGGGGTGTATCCCTAGGTGACGTTTTGAGACCATATTTTCTTTAATGAATTTTGTTTTTCAAAGCTACTACTATGTATTACTAATAAATTAATGATATCGTTATTAGTTTAATTTTCCGTGTTACGAAAATTAAAAGTTTTTCATGGCGAACATAAATTATTGAATGTGACATTTAAAGAAACTTTTTTAATTGGTCGATTTATGTAAACTAGGATTATGTTTAAAGACTCTCAAAAGTTCATTTATCAATGTTGAATGGTCTTGGAGATAGTCCAACTTAATTTTTCGCTCGATTTTCGTATAAATGAGAAGCAAAGTTCAGTCTGTGGTTTCGAAACTGTCACATTTATCATGTAAAATTAAGTAAAAAGTAGTTTATAACTCAATATTTTTAAGCTAGGTTTGAATACGAAAAGTTATGAGACTGAAACACGAACGAACCCTTTAATGACTTGAGCACGAAAACATTACCCGAAAGCATGTTAAAGCAATTACGCGACAACGGTATATTGAATATTACATTTGATTCCCTTTAAAAAAAATATATATATACAAAAAATTATTCCATAAATATAAAGCATTTAATTATCTTTTAGCATCATTATAATAAACATATTAGACAGTAATTTTATGAAATAGTGAGTACTATGTAGGCTGCAATTCTATTTTTTCATTTGGTATTATATTATATACCTGAAATAAGATTTTTTATTTGTTACTACCTTCTGCGCGCGACTTCGTCGGTGTGGACTCCGCTCCTATTGGTCTTAGCGTGACGATACATAGCCTATAGCGATAAATGGGCTATCTAACAGTGAAAGAATTTTTCAAATCGGCCCAGTAGTTCCAGAGATTACCGCGTTCAAACAAACAAACAAACAAACAAACAAACAAGCAAGCAAACAAACAAACAAACAAACTCTTCAGCTTTATATATTAGTATAGATTGATTCTTATCGTTGTTCTTAGTATTTATACTATGTTTGTTAGTATAGTTTAGTAGTTTTGTTAATGGCAATTAAGCTGTATAAACAAGACTGACCTAAAATCGTTTATTTATATATTTATCTTTTATTTTATTCCTCCTTATATATTATTTTTTCATCTTTATCATTTGTTAGAAGTTTACGAAGTTAGTTTAGTAAGTTTTGGATATTTGCGAAGTTTTTAAAAACTAATTTAGCTTTCTGTTAAAAACTTATTTTTTACTTTTCGAGTCGCTTTTGTATTGTTTTAAATTGCCTACGCTTTCAGTTGCTTTGCGATTGTCTTATGTTATTTCAATTACTAGTGTAGCTTCTTATGTTGTCTTAATAGATGAAAAATAATGCATTTAAGTACTCGTTGTTTTTAAATATTTTTGTATTTTTACTCAATTATGATTTTTTTTGCACTGCTTTATTTAAGAAAATAAGTGATGTTGTTTATAAATAATATGAAGAACAAGATAAAAACAACTTTAAATTCCTTTTTATGAAGAAAAAGTATCTTAATAATACGAAACTATTGCTACACTGTTTTACATATTATATCCGTATTCATTTAATAAAATATGAGTTTTATGCTCCATAATTGTTGTAAGTTTTCTATAATCATGATAATTATCAACGTTCACAATTATCCCGTAACATTTATAGTCATGGCTGGGCATTTTTTCTCCACGTAGAAGAAGGATTGGAGCTTAATCGGTTAGCGCAGGGTTTCTTAACCTGTGGTCCATGGACCGGGGGACCATGGATAAGGGGTCCGTGTTATGAAAGCTAAGGGTCCATGACAAGCCTACTTACGTTGTGAGTAAATATTTTCACTTTGCGCGTTAAAAAAAACAGCTCCTCAATTTGATATTCTAATCCAGCATAAGCAGCAGCAACCGTCACACTAATTATTATTTATCAATTTATATGCAAAGTTTGATTGCAAAAAATTAAAGGCGATTGAAGTAAATCATCGTTGTGTTTTTTTTCTTCTTTTTTTTGGAAAGGGTCCGTGGACTCTGAAATTTTTAAAGGGGTCCATCTCTAGAAAAAAGTTAAGAAACCCTGGGTTAGCGGATAAGTTTTCTATGGTAATGACATGTTATTCCCGGGCAGGGAGTCCGGCGTGTCGTGGGGTCGGCGCGGGCGCGGGGTCGGGGGCGGGGGCGCGCGCGCGGGCAGCGCGGGCGCGTGGCGGCGGCGCGAGCGGCTCGCGCAGTCTCGCAGGCCCATGGAGATCCTCACCAGCCTCTATGCGCTGCTGTCTGGCGGGGTGAGTGACGTTACACACATACTATAACCTATAACAACTAACTAACAAACTGTGTAGCTATGAATGTCTGGCTATTTATTTGTTTTTAAAGTTAAATTGACATGACAAAATTAAAATTAGATTGAATTGTCATTAACGTGATATTGGCGGAATCCATCGTTCTTCACTGGCACAATTAAAAGGCATTAAACAAAAATCAATCAATCAATCGATCAAATAACACAATTCATTTGACAAAACTTGCTGTACTTTCTTTTGCGTATCCAAAAAATACTTCTGAAAAAAAAACGACTTAAAAATTGGAGGTCAAAAATTGCAAATTGATCAAATTCTTGACAAATTAGTCGTTTTTTTAAAATATCTATTCACTCGGTCTTTGACTGTGGAATTAGAACATATGAAAACATTCTTATTTCGTGCGTGATTACAAATTGATCAATAAAACGAAAGCGTAGACCAACATATGAGGTATCAGTATAATTGTAAATTATATCAAATACTACTCTGACCTAAGTCGGTAAATCTAGTAAAATTACTAACGTGGCTCATTTTCCTCCCATTCTCTCGCTCATTATATCATTGTAATAACCGATAAATGAATGAAAAATATTGGTAAAAAATATCCAAATTAATGGACAGGACGGCCTATTTAACAACTATATAAAACTACTTATTATGTAAAAATTCTTAAAAGTTCTATTCATTAATTAAACATCCCATACAATATTCAATTTGCTAGTTTGAGTTTTCAAACAAAAATCGCCACTATAAAAAATTAACAAAAAAAAAAAAAAAGCTTGAGCCATCAGCCTTGACAGAAACAGCTACTCTGTTACAAAACTGTATTGATATGTAAATACAGATTCCACTCCGCAACAACACAACACGAGCTGTATGCACCGAGAGGCGATAAACTCGGCGCGATATATCCAAACCCGACATGCGTTTATAATTAAAGGAATAAATACATGCTTGGAAATAGGTCGCTTTATACTGAAATATTTGTTAATTCTTTTCGTCTGATATATTTGACGTGAGCTTTTGTTTAATCGTACAGCGAGACATAAACACATTATGGATATTGTTTCAGATGAATATCTGTTAAAAATCATTTATAAAATGTGCCATAATGGTTATAATTAATGTTGTTGAACTGATCTCAGGAACTTGGACGTGAGGCGTCAATCAAACAACTAATTGTAAATTATGCAACGTTTCAATCCTTTATTGGATCATCATCAGGCATCTACAAAATATTATTACATAAACGTCAAGAAAGCTGTATAAACAATATTAATTTCATAAGAAATAAAGAAACCAAACTACCTTTACTCGAAGCAGTCAATCGACATCTCTTTAAAATTCTTCTATTATATGTGATTCTAAGTCCAGATACATTATTATAATTAATATTTGTTATAAACTTTCATATGCTATTATACAAAATAATACATAAAAATATTTTAGAAGTGTTGTGAAGGCTATTTTGTTAAGAGAGCTTTGCAAACGCGAGAAGTACAGCACAATATGTAAATATTATAGACTAGATTTGACTACTTTGCGAGGGTGACAATAAATAATTGATTGGGGGATTAAATATAATTATACTATTATATTTATAGAATTTTATACAGTTTTATATTATAACAAATTATATGTTACGGAAAAAAACGAGGCATGAGCATTTAAAGTGAACAATAAAATTGAGTTGCCCTTCAGTACTAACCCCTACTCGTATATTATATATTATGTACAATATCTTTCGAATATATGTGAGACTACAATATCCATTCTGGATTTAACAGTAATATTGTTTAAATGCTTATTAAATTAGTATACTGTTATTTTTATAGCTTTAATGCTACATATATCCATATTTAATGCATAATAATTTCTTAAATCGAACTCACAACTCCAAAAATTTTAGCAATAAAACGATGAAGTAGTCTTAGCTTCATACAGTAATATTAAAACGATTAAATAAACTACTTATTATCCTGCTTTTATATTTTTATTAAAGACATAGGTTTCGTTAGACAATATATTTATATATTTTACTAGCCAACCCGTGCCCACTTCGTTGGGCGTTAATTATTTTTTGATGCAAATAATATACTTATACTTATGTTTTTATCTCGCTCACATATAACTACCACCACCTGTTTCAACCCCAAAAGGGGTTCTCTACACCATCTATAGAGCATACATTTTGAATTTCAAGTCTCTTACTTCAAAAACATAGGACTTTCATACAAACTTCTAACCCCAGTTTTACCCTCTTAGGGGTGAATTTCGTAAAACCTGTTCTTAGCTGACGTCTACTCCCTATAAGGAACCTACTTGCCAAATTTCAAGTTTATAGGTGTTATAGTTTCTGAGATTTCGTGATGAGTCAGTGACCTTTCGCTTTTATATATATTGATGAAAGAAGGATAAAAAAGAAACCTGACACTAAACACTCAAAGATACTAATCTATAGAAATCACGAGGACTTTTAGGATATTTAAGCGTTATCTATTAAATGAAAATAAATAACTGATATAATTATATTTCAACAGCAAGGAATTAATCCGAAGATAGACTCCGTGGCGTTTCGCTTGCACTGTGGCGCAACAACTGCGGCGCTACTAGCGGCGAGCGCAGCTCTTACTACTCGCCACCTCGTGGGCAATCCGATAGACTGCATACATACTAGGTGAGAAAACTAGGAATAAAGTGGTCATAGTTTTCCAGTGGCCACAGCAACAGGCAGCTGTTCTAACAGTTGTGCTTCGATCTCTAGGTACACATGACAAGGATTTTCTAGGACATATAGATGTTTTTGTGATCTAGATATTTGTTTGTATTATGTGTTTTAACGTTGAGTGTGAGGCGCTAATTTGTTTTTTTTTTTTATATTATTATAGGTACGCAATACTAGTAATATATTGTATGTTGTACCCCTAGAGATGATGATGCTGAGGCGTTGCTAGACAACATTCTATTTCTCTTTGCATTGGCCATTGTAGTCCATTTACCTATATTAAAATAGAAAAAAAGTCTCATATAATTACGTTGCTAACTAAAATCATAGCCTCAATCGACTTAATAACATAATAATAAATAAATAATAATTATTATTATTTTACTAGCTGTACCCGCGACTTAGTGGAATTTAACAAAAAAGTTATTGTTCCGTTCGCAGAGTTATAAAATAAATAAATTTCTAAAATAAAAGTAGCCTAAGTTACTTCTTACTATATCAGCTATCTACCAGGGAAAGTTTCTTCAAAATAGGTCCAGCCGTTTCAGAGATTAGCTGGAACAAACAGACAGACAGACAGACAAACAAAAATTGTAAAAATCGGCCAAGTGCGAGCCGGACTCGCGCACGCAGGGTTCCGTACCATTGACTAGGTAAACACCAGTAAGTACATTGATTTTAATATCGGGCAAAAATCAGCAAAAAAAGTCATTTTCGTTGTATGAGCCCCCCAAATTTTTTTTATTTTAATTTTATTATTAAAGTAAATAAACAATTAAGTATTTTGAGAATATTTCAAGTGCCTTCCGCTTACCATTTATTGATATCGAACAAAAATAGGCAATAAATCGCGTTTGTTATATGGGTGCCCCCCTTAAATAGCGGCAAAAGAAATACATAATTTGTGAAAATTTCAACTCTCTAGCTATCGCCGTTCTTGAGATACAGCCTGGTGACAGACGGACGGACGGACGGACGGACGGACGGACGGACAGCGAAGTCTTAGTAATAGGGTTCCGTTTTTACCCTTAGGGTACGGAACCCCAAAAAATGTTATTTTGGTGTATGTATCGTGTATACAGTATACATCCATATTATGCATTTAGTTAAAAGCGATTATTTTTACATTACAAACAGACACTTCAATTTTACTTCTATGTACCTGTAGATTTACCTGCTTATTTTATGACGGTTTAGTTATTTGAGGTGCCATCTGTTGGGTAACTCATATACGTTGCAGAATACATAGAGGAGAAGTTTGGCATATAGGTAGGTACTTCATTGTTTCAATTTAAAAATGAAACAATGAATTATTAATGATTTATTGCCTCCACTGGTGACAAGAGGGCTGGTGCATTTTTTGCCCAGAGAATCGGCATAGCGATTCAACGGGGAAATGCTGCCAGCATTCTTGGCACAATTCCACGCGGACATGATTTGTACCATAACTATCTGTAAATATTTAGTTCTTAAGTTGTGATTTGTAAATATGTATAATGTTTAATAAACTATTGTAATATGAAAAAAAAAAAAAAAAAAAAAAAAAAAAAAAAAAAAAAAAAAAATTTATACATGGTTCAAATCAAAGTAGGTATAATTAAAATTGCAACAATTGTTTGATTTGCTGAGTGAAGTATCTTAACATAAATGAAAAGCAAATCTTTTTATACAGGAGAATAATTAAAAAAAAAAAAAACAGCATAATGGAACTAGAAATAATTTTTATGGACACCTTACATTGCAACATTCTTGACTTGTAACAACGCGCCATCTCTTGAACAATACACACACTGCATACCTTTAAATGAGTTGTTGATATACTAAAATAGTGTACTATGATTACGGTAGATGGCGCTTAAAATAATTTTTAATCAGAAACTTAAGTTTCTAATTAAAATTTTGTAGACCACATATTTTTACCAAATAATGTTTCATTACCACTGATCATCTCCTTACAAAATATATAAAGCGTAAATAATTAGTGTACACTGTAAAAGATAAAATCTTACGTAACAACAACGTTATAGTAAATAAATCATCACTTGTCATCATCACATCAGCTACTTCTGCTTTGTACAACATTACTTCAGCCTATCGCAGTCCACTGCTGGACATAGACCTCCACAAGTTAGTGCCGAAAATGGCGTGAACTCATGTGAGTTGCCCATAGTCACCACGTTGGGCAGGCGGGTTGGTGACCGCAGTAAATAAAATGATAATCTTAAAATCTGACTAACTTGTTATAAAAACAGTTTTTTTTTTTTTCATTTTATATATATTTTTAAATAATTTCTACACTATCTATACACTACAATCATTTAATATTTAGCAACTATAAACGCTTTGGGACCTTTTATGTTACGAGATAATTCGTGTTAAAATTTGTGCTTTTAAGAATCAAATCAGGCTAAGTAGGTATAACAATTATTTTAAAAGAGTGTTCTAAGTAAATTTTGCCGCGATAAAAATAGGTACACTTACTTTGTGTGCCATATTTGTAGTATATTCTATAATGAAAATTGTACAAGAAACTTGTATTTTCAAGAAACTATTATTGTTTTTTTTTAAATACTATTGACTAATGAGTTATAATTACAGTCCCTATTGAAAATCGAATTGCAAATAAATTACAACTTTCTAGAGCTAATAAAAATACAAACAACATATAGGCTAGTTAATAAAGACGTTTTTTTGGTCAACCTCGCACTAAATTTCCGATCCAATTTTAGTTTTTTTTTTTAGGTTAAGGGTCACTTACTGACCATAAAAACATAAAATGCTGACAGATCCAGTGATCTTAAAAAATGGATAGATGCGTTTTATTGATTAATCCAATATTTTAAGAGTTATTGGCCAAAAATGAAAAACGGGTTCATTAAATGGGCCATAAATCGTAAACGGTAAGTTTTACAAAAATGTTTACAGGAAATAAAAGATGCGAAAGTTTATTTTCTACAAAAAAGTTTGAATAACTTTTGCCCTAAAGTGGATAGTTTCCGAGATATCGGCCAAAAACTTTTCTTTAAGATTGCGATCGAAGCTCCACCTGGATCTATCAGCATTTTGTGTTTTTATGGTCAGTAAGTGACCCTTAACCTAAAAAAAAATTGAAATTGGATCGGAAATTTAGTGCGAGGTTAAATGCTTTATTTACTGGCCTAATGGAAACGCATAGATAACATAAAGAAAAAGGAACATTAATAAATAAAGTAATATAAGCCTATTGTATCAGGGATATACCAGAGGACGTTCTGAACACGTATTGCTGGATCCACTCCACCTTCACCGTGGCGGGTGAAGCGGGCGCCTACCCCGGTGTCCGTGGGGCTGGTACATCTCCTCGGCGGTACGGGAAGTACTACCAGTGGGTCGCCTTCATGCTTTTCTTACAGGTCAGTGGTAGTGTAGTTCTTTACAGGTCTCGTAGAATAAGTTATAGCATGGCTCCTTGTATTTTTTAAGGCCTATGCAAGTCGGAGATCTTGTGTAGACTCTTGCGTGAAACCCATATCGTTTGATGATATGTTGATGTAACGATAACTGATTGAGACAATCTCAGTTAATTTGTGTTAAAGAGGGTACAGAGTACAGTTGCAGATTTTTTTATGTATTTTTTGATATTATTGTTAAAACCAAGGATGGACAGGTATGAAATGGGAAAATTAGACAAAGTTATTTATAGTTTTATACAAATTAGAATAGACTGTTTTTGTGTTTCACTTATAGTTTATTTTCTAGTTTACTTGACAGTAATGTAACACAGATAATGTAATATTGTTATCAAACGTGATTCAACAACATGTAGTAGCGCTACGGGATGAATATTATGCTGCGTTAATTGAAATTTGAAATTGGGGCCTTTTTCCCTTGGTTTAGTTTCTTACAGCTTTATCAGGAGATTGGTGTAAGACGTAAGTGATGTGAATACGCAATGAACAGAGCGTACGATTATTCAATATTTTGTTATTGGTACCAGTACTTATGACTTTATTATTAGATCGTTTTTGTACTCTGTTAAAGTTCACGTTAAGGTTTAGCAACATTATTATTAGGCGAATCAATTAACATATTATAACTTCTGTACCTTCTTATTATTTGAATTATCGTATTTTTACCTTACAGTCTTTGTTACTCATTTATTAATTTTTGTCTGACCTATCTATACTAATATTATAAATCCGATAAGTTTGTTTGTTTGTTTGTTTGATTGTTTGAAGATGTTATTTTCAGGCACTACTGGTTCGAATTGTAAAATTGTTCTTGTGCTGGATAGCGTATTGACCGATGATGGTTATAGGCTATGTTTTTCCTCAAATTAACGCGAAACTGAGTGACAGGATAAAAAATAGTGAGATAAAGAAACGTTGTGGTCTGAAAGAAGATGTAGTAAGTACAAAAATTGAGAAAGGTATGCTGAGATGGTTTGGCCATGTTGATAGAATAAATGAAGAACGATTGACGAAAAAAGTGTATAAGGCGAGTGTGAATGGAAGTGTTGGAAGGGGTAGACCTAGGCGGACTTTTCAAGACCAGATCAGAGACGTC
Source organism: Melitaea athalia (assembly GCA_905220545.2). NCBI lineage: Eukaryota > Metazoa > Arthropoda > Insecta > Lepidoptera > Nymphalidae > Melitaea > Melitaea athalia. Next base: position 1,760,067 of record HG992177.1, read on the forward strand.
TTGAAGAAAGGCCAGGTCAAGAGTACCCTAAACCGAAGAGCATGTATGAAAAGAATAATGAAAGTGGATGAAGCGAAACAAGTATGTAAGGATCGTAGCAAGTGGAAAGAAGTGGTCTCTGCCTACCCCTACGGGAAAGAGGCGTGATTATATGTGGGTAAATATTTGAAAATGTGCAAATCGCGCGGCGGTTGATAAAGAACGGATACAGCGTTTTTATTTTTACTTTTTTTGATTTATTTCTTATGTAAAAAAGTATCCCAAATATGGTGCGATAACTGAAAATCTTATTTATAAATTAAGTTAAGAGATATTACAAATCAAAGTGCCAAAATCTAATTACCATCCGTGTCCCATTTTCCATTTTCAATCAATAATTATCCTAAAAGTGTTAAATCCTTCTTGAAGATTACACTTTTGGTTAAATATTCATAAACTTAAGTTGTTAATGAACACATAAAATCATGCTATAACACGCAAAGAACATAAATTATTAAAAATAAGATCAGTTAAAAAATGTCCATCGATAACCTACTAATTACCATTTCAAAATATTTTGTAATGATTTTTCATATAAAAACTGGAATATTCCAATCCAAAAGTACACAGCAGTGCGAGCGCCAGTCAGGGCTTGGACACCGTGTGTAGTGGTAGTGTCAAAGACCAGTCTTTTTGGCGCTAATTTTGATTATCTCGTCCTCGTAGTGTTTTTGTCAAAATATTTTCTAATCACAATTTATTGTTTTTTAGGTAAGTGATCAATTACATATTTTTGATGACGTGTTTTATGTAGTCCTTTTAGTGACCCCTTTTGGATTTTGAGAATAGAATTAAAATTTTCTAACAAAAGAATGATTTATTTAAGAAAATAGTAGAAAAACTACTTACCATCTGTCTCATTACCGGTATTTGCCGTTCGCATAAGCGAATGGTAATTAGTTTTTTTAGAAATGGTAATTATGTTAAAAATCTATTATTATCTGATATTATGTTAATTCTCGCCCTCAGATCCGAGAAGAGGTCGAGAAATTTTATGGACAGTTGTACTCGTCCAGCGCACGCAAGCCCGAGCCATGGGACACCGAAGATCCACGTGCACCATTGTTATGTCACAATTCGGAGGACATCCCGGACATCGAAGTAGATAATATGAGATTAGTGCGGCGCTCAGGCAGCTTAAAATGGGAGCTTTAAAGCCGTTATCCACCGAGGTACCACGCCGGAGGCGTGGTCCAGGAGTGTGGTGGTACTGTTCTTTAAGAGAGGCGATAAGTCTCTGCTAAAGAATTACAGGCCGATCTCACTTCTGAGCCACGTCTATAAGCTTTTTTCGAGGGTCGTTACGAATCGTCTCGCCAGAAAACTTGACGAATTTCAACCGACGGAGCAGGTTGGGTTTCGAAATGGCTACAGCACCGTAGACCACATCCATACTGTTTGGCAGATTATTGAAAGGACAGAAGAATATAATCAGATGCTGTGTATGGCATTTGTGGACTACGAGAAAGCCTTCGACTCTGACCAATTTTCCTCCCGCGTGGTGTAAGACAGGGTGATGTCATATCACCGAAACTGTTTACCACTGCGTTGGAGGATGTCTTTATGACCTTGGATTGGGGGGAACGAGGCATCAACGTCAACGGCGAATACATCTCTCACCTTCGTTTTGCCGACGATATCGTCATCTTTGCGGAGACATTGGATGAACTAGGCTAAATGCTGGCCGGCCTAAACGATTCCTCTGGACGAGTCGGTCTCGGTATGAACTTGGACAAAACGAAAGCTATGTTTAACAACCAAGTCATACCGAGACCGATATCGGTAGATGGTACCCTTCTCGAAGTTGTCCAGGACTATATTTACCTAAGCCATACCATCCAAATAGGCCGCAACAACTTCGAGAAGGAGGCCGATAGGAGGATTCGGTTGGGCTGGGCAGCGTTTGGCAGGCTTCGTCAAGTCTTCACTTTGACGATTCCGCAGTGCTTGAAAACAAAAGTCTTCGAACAGTGCGTCCTGCCTGTTTTAACATACGGAGCCGAGACGTGGACACTGACGAAGGGACTGGTCCACAAGCTTAAAGTCGCTCAACGTGCAATGGAACGGGCTATACTTGGGGTTTCTCTCAAAGATAGAATTAGAAATGAGGCTATCCGCGAGAGAATGAAAGTAACCGCATAGCCCACAGAATTAACAAGTTGAATTGGCAGTGGGGTGGTCACTTGTGTCGCAGGACCGATGGCCGTTGGAGCAGACGTGTCCTGGAGTGGAGACCGCGTCTTGGCAAACGCAGTGTGGGACGTCCTCCGGCCCGTTATACCGACGATCTACGATGAGGATTGCGGAAAACCGGGATGTCTGGCGCGAACTTGGGGAGGCCTATGTCCAGTAGTGTACTGCAATAGGCTGATGTGATGATGTTGTGATGACTGAGGTATCATATAATATGGTACAACGTTTCTAATGCTTTAATAATTACTATAGTAATAATATTGATCTCAAACTTTAACTTTAAGACCGTTCAAAAATTGTTTTTATTTTCAATGAGAAGAGTTTTATTTGTTTTCCACTTTATTGTGTTAGACACTGATTTTATTATTTCTTATAAAAATATTTACAATTCTATTGGAAAGTGTTTATTTTTTTATTTTATGTTTTTAAGGCATGTTGCCTACGTTTTTCTAATGATTGTTTAGTAACTGATTTTCATAATTGTCATTATAGACAAGAAACTTTAATTTTTGTTTTAGTAACTGTTTTTCATTTCAATAAAGCTTTTATATCTTAATATCAACTATTTTTTATTTTTTCATAATTACCATTCGAAAACAACTCATTACACTTAAGTGACCTAATTACCAATTATCCATATTTATCACTACCGTTCGTATGAATTTTGAATTGTCTATTATACAAAAAGTATATATTTTAGGACATGCCCTTCGATACTATCTTAAAAAGAAAGTCCCTGAGATTACAAAAATCATATAAAGAATCATTTTCATCACATTTTTTTCTTAATCTTCATAACTATGCCAATATGCACATTTTCAAATATTTACCCATGTATGTTTGTATGTATGTAAATTAACGCGTGTGAAACGGCGGGGTACAGCTAGTATCAAATAAATCAGTACAAGGTTGACATAGGTAGGAAGTAACACTGTTATATATGATAATAAAAATGTAACCTTGAAAATAAAATAATAAACTAAATTTAATCTTAATTCTTAACTTTTAACTTAATTAATAACATAATGAATATACACGATATTTTAACACAAAATAATTATTAATTAGATTAAAAGAACTCGAGTGATGTATAAAACTCGAGGAAGTGTTATATTATGTGTAAGGAAGTTAAGTCTACGCGAGGGCTTATCGAAAAACGCTAACGTGATAATAGGGGTGCTGGTAAAATTGTATGGGGACGATATCTATATTTAGGTATATATATATTTGAGAAATAGTGCAAGCGTGGGCGTACCCAGAATTGTGTAAAGGTGGGGCAAAAATAATGTGAAACTCGATAAATAGTAGAAAAATTAAAAATTATTTTTATTTAATTTTACTATTTACTCTACTTCAATAATAACTTAAGATTTTTCTAATAACATCTATAATATCAATTATTAGATTCGTATCAGAGTGGGGCAGAAGCTCCACCTTGCCCCACCCTGGAATCGCCCATCAGTGCAGTCCATAATTATGATAGTGAGTTAAACGTTACGAGTGTATGACAGAAGAATACAAATACTTTAAATTGAAAGTTTAATTTATCATACACTTTTAATTTTATTTTCCGAATAACCTGAGCATCTAGCTTTCTATCTTGATTACAGTTGATGAATTGAGTTAAATGTAAACAATCCTTTTTGTTAAGAGATAAAAGTCAACTGTGTACCGTGTGTGTTAGTACTGACAGTGTTTTTTTTTGTTCAACCACCTAAAACTTATGATAGAAATTTGGCAGAGTCGCCGAATCCTAAGCAAGTAGTTTGTGTTGATATGTAGAATCAAAGCCTTTATCGATGTGACGTGTTGTTGATGAGTCTTTTAGATTGCTGACTTTAATTAGCACCTATTGTATATAAATAATTTAACTTTGCTATCAGATTTTGAGATTTGTATTTATATAAACTAGTATTTTGTTTGATTTAGTTTTAAGGTCGACTGGTAAAAAAGGCTTTGAGTATTAAGGGAAATAAAATTAATATCTATAAGTATTCATTAATTAAATTAGCAAATATAAGAAAATCGGCCAAGTGCGAGTCGGACTCGCGCACGAAGGGTTCCGTACCATTGGCTAGGTAAACACCAGTAGGTACATTGATTTTAATATCGGGCAAAAATCGGCAAAAAAGTCATTTTCATTGTATGAACCCCCAATTTTTTTTAATTTTAATTTTATTGTTTATTATTAAAGTAAATACACAATTAAGTATTTTGTGAATATTTTAAGTGCCTAGTGCCTACGTCTTACCATTTATTAATATCGAGCAAAAATAGGCAATAAATCGCGTTTGTTGTATGGGAGCCCCCCTTAAATATTTATTTTATTTTGTTTTTAGTATTTGTTGTTATAGCGGCAACAGAAATACATAATTTGTAAAAATTTCAACTCTCTAGCTATTGCCGTTCTTGAGATACAGCCTGGTGACAGACGGACGGACGGACGGACGGACGGACGGACGGACGGACGGACGGACGGACGGACGGACAGCGAAGTCTTAGTAATAGGGTTCCGTTTTTACCCTTTGGGTACGGAACCCTAAAAAAATATCTATCTATACTAATATTATACCGTTGAAAAATTGAATTTTTTATATTGGATAGCCTACTCAACGAGGAAAGCAATAGCTAGTTATTGAATGAAGCTGCAACAACGTCACCATGAGAAAGTACAATTTCTTAGATAGTAAATATAATTTTCAGTAACACGCTTTTGATTGTGATCAATTGGCTTATATCTGATTGATGCAAACAATCACTTAAACCCTTTATTGTTCTAATAATCTTTTATTTTATTTTGAATCTTACGCCTATATAAATACGAGATGCTTTCGTATAATTATAATTATAGAAATGTGAGTCACCATGCGTTTGAGGAATCCCCTCTTTATGACTTTATTATTTATATATCTTCTTTATACAAATTAACCTTAAGCAATTACTATGTAGGTTACTAGCTGTGCTCTGCGGTTTCACACGCGTGTATTTGAGGAAAAAATAGCATTTAGCTTTGCTCGTTAAATGGACTATCTTACACAAAAATAATTGTTCAATTCGAACCAGTTGTAGTTCATGAGACTTGCGCGCTTATAAAAACAAATAAACAAACTTTTCAGATTTATAATATTAGTATAATTGTAGATATCTGTAGCGATTTTAACTGCTTGGGTCCGCAATCTTCGTCACTGAGCGCTGCTAAAGTTTATCTCACATAATAATTATAACGTTATTTATGCATTATCATAAATCATTATCATAGACTTTACCAAACTATCAACAGGAGGTAAAACAAGTATAATATAATTTATTTTTTTTATAATAGAAAATTGGCAGGACAGTAAATAATTAATTATTTTATTTTATTAACAACGTATTAATTATACAAAACAAGACTCATTTTAATAATTATATTGTCACATTTCATAAAAATGTTTGCAGATTTGCACGAAAACTAAATATAATTCTGCATACCTATTACTTATAAAATAATGATCGGTTATCCGCGTAGCCGATGTAAATTGTAGTGTTCGTAGAGGCACAGTCTACGAAACGTGCTACAACGTAGCGCATAGCTACAATAACTTTAAATACTCTACGATTGTAGCTAGGAAATTCAAGCAAGATTATAGTAATAAAAAAAATAGATTATAAATACTAAAAAAATAAAAATAAGACTATTTAATAGTTTTTTTTAGTTATAAAGAAATAATTTACCGCACAATTAAAAGACGTGGAATCACAAGCCTTAAATTACCATAAGCATAGTAGTAGTAGCATTGATAATAATCTATGTACAGCTTCTATGGACATTTACAACACATATTCAAACATTATTTTATTTTATTTAATAAATTACATAACACATTTAATACATAATTATACTCTGTTTACAGACATACGACTAAAATAACGATAGTAAAACAAAAAATAAACAAACAAGAAGAGACAAAAATCGTAACTTCCGAAAATTCCGTACACAAAAAATTACTCAAAACAATTATAATAATGTAAAAATTATATGAGTGTCTGCACAGCAGTTTACCAACAAGAAAAAAAGTCCACTCAGCACCTGTTGAAAAACAGGGAAGGTGCTATAATCCCAAAATTTTAAAGGTTGATTTTAGTGGCTCCCTTTTTATAAAAGGTACTGAACACAAATATCAACAAAAATTAAATATTTACAAAAAGGGACAACTTGGCGACGGTGATATCATGGATACGGAAACAGAACTAAGTATCTTGTTGGTTAAAAATAATTATAATACAGTTATTTAATATTTGAAATTTGTTAATAAAAGAAATAAATATACTGTTATAAATTTCACTTATGCTGGCTTTACGGGACCCGTAATTAAAGGACAAAAGACAATAATAGCTTTGGCATTCATAAAATATGGTAAACATTTTATTTCACACTAGTAAAATTAAAGTTTTAATCAGATTTACTTTTGGTCCTATAAAAATAAAAGAACAATTATTATAAAAATTTTATCTTTATTTTTTTTTAATTTAATAAAAAAAGTTAATAAAGAAATTAAATCAAAAGTTTTTAAACGTTCAAGCAATTTTGATTTCTTATAAAATTAATCAATACTTTATTTGGCCTACATATTAAACATCTATTTCAAACTGTACAACAGAGGCTTTAAGTACTAATGTCAATTGAAGGCGATTGTCGCGATCCCTCTTAGCGAGCTTATAACGCCTCATATGAGTCAACTTAACACCAAACGACACTTACCGATTCACACGAAATTATTTATGGCATTCCATCCATCTAATTCTTTCCAGAATTTCAGAATGCATTGTTGTCTCGTCTTTTAGAATTTTCGAGAATTTGTTCAATTAATATTGTAGGTATAAAATAATGAGAAAACTTTTTTTTTATAAATAGGAAAAAAAAATTAATGGTTGATAGCTTGGTATTACGTAATCATATTAGATCTCCTTAATACCAAACTCAAATGTGCTCTAATAAGTACTATACATATATAATTATACATATAACTATATCTACTCATTAATAACACATAATTCATTAGTAAATAACTTAGACTTAGAACCATATATTGTATCAGAATACGCTTACTCTTTCTATGCTTAAATACTACCAAATATAAGACGACATTCTTATGTAGTATAAGCAGTTACGTTATACATATACACCTACCGACAGATATATTAACACCTACCAAGCGATCGACCTGATTTGCCGTATTATAATGTGAGGCAAATAGGGCGCGACCCCATCGTGATGCTCCAACTGTCTTCAGAGACCTGCCTGCTAATCAGCTTTAGTCTATTTCTGGTCAAGTGACAGCACATTTTTTGATGATAAGATTATTCGTAAAGGTGTGAAGTTTCCAATATTTTGTGAAATGTAAATCAGTTTTATGTGAAAGACTGACTATACTCTGTTTTCATGATCTTCTTTTACACGTGTTAGTGTGCTTGAATGAATGTTGTATTTGAAATAAACGTTTTATTGTCTGTAAACCAATATTTGTGTTTGAAGTTGTAAATTTTAATATTGTGTTATTTGCTTTGTAACCTAATTTTTTTATTTACTTTTTAGTTTATACCCAACATTTTTGTGGGTTGAATTTGTTATCGGATAACTACAGTACAATACTTAACAAGTAACGATTGTTATCGGCGATTTTGTCAGCTTACAATCCGATTTGTCTTACAACATCACACACACAAATTCTCACACATAATCAATTAATTCTTTTGCAAAGAATTACCAAAACCATATTCAAAGAAAATTCGTAATTTACAAATATAATTATAACTTAAACTAAACACAATATTTTGAAATAAGAAAATGTAGTGTAACTGTTATAAAACTTATAAATAATTTACAATCGGCGGAGATAATTATCACATAGCGCATCTGTTCAGTGTTTCTGAACATTTCGTTTATTTGTAAGCATTTGTAAGACACGCGCGTCTCTCTCGTTCATATTGCTGTAAATGCTGTAATGTTGATCTGTTTGCTTTACTGTAAGAAAAAACGTCTGCATCTGGGTGATAACAAGCGTCTGCATGCAGCTTTGCTTGTATATTTACTTTACATTGTATATAATTATCGTGTGTTCTGTCTTTAAAGTGTTTCAGGTTTTTTTTTATAATGAAGTTTGAATTAAAAGTATATAATTCTGTTTTAAAATATGTTAAGTATGTTTTGTGTATATATGAGGCATATGAACACATGATTATTAATTAAGTTCTTTCGACTAGTACACATATTATATAGATATGTATATTAGTTGTTTTTTGTAGTAATTTTGTATAATACATATATCTACACACACATAGACATACAGATACACAAACTGTATCCTATCCAAAAGTCTGAAGCTGTAGCATTACCAATAGATTAGTTAATTAAAATTCAATCAGTTTTAAAACTTCACTCACACCAAAAACAAGTGTTTATACAAAAAAAAAATACCTACCCTGAACGGAAATTAAACTACTGCTGGTAACTTAAAAACTTAAGGCACCCACTTGCACACACGAACCGTTGCTCTATTTATCTGTTTGAAACAAAAGAGGAACAATGTCAAAAGTAATTATCACTGCAATGTACTGCATTTAAAAATGTTTATTTGCATAATCCGTATAACAGCCCGCTGCAACATCTCTTTAGTAAAGTTTTAATTACGTAGATTTGACTGATAGATTATACTAGCTTCTGCGCGCGACTTCGTCGGCGCTTATTCCGCTCCTATTGGTCTTAGCGTGATGATACATAGCCTATAGCCTTCCTGTATAAATGGGCTATCTAACACTGAAAGAATTTTTCAAAACGGCCCAGTAGTTCCAGAGATTACCGCGTTCAAACAAACAAACAAACAAACAAACAAACAAACTCTTCAGCTTTATATATTAGTACAGATTCATAAATGTCCATTAGTGGGTGAAGGACTTTTCTGCATATAATAATAGTTAGGAGTTAATATCTACGTTTTAATGCTAGTTTTGTAACAAAAATTGCGTTTGTTCTAAAAAAAAGTAATGAAATATTCATTTTATATTACATCATCAATGTTTTTTTTAAATATGATTTTATTCGGTTTTAAGCAACCGTGGTGCCGTCTATAGCGAGTCCTTTACAGCACCCAAAGTTTCATATTACAATTAATTCTTTGACAAGAGACGACACCACGCTATTTTTAATTCGTATTATTTTATTTTTGTGTTTCCGACACATGAGGAAATTTCCTCATGTGTGGGAAACACAAAAATAAAATAATTCGAATCATCAATGTATTTAAAGTGAATTAAATATGCATTATTGGAGATACCACAAAAATACTTAACATCTCTCGTTCAAACTGATATGCGACCACATGACAAGCAACAGCATTTGGATAAAAAAAGAATCATCATATAATCTGTAAAGCCAGTAAATAGTTATCCTCATAACTACCTCTACACACATAAATAAAAACAGTCAAATTGACAATGTATTCCTCTTTTAAGATTAAAAATATCGATTAATATCTGATGCTTAGGTTATCGACAATGACTGACGGCTTTATATGCTCCAAGACGAGGTTAGGAAACCCACAAGGACAGACTCGACGTAAGTACAAATATCCGTTTCAAGCGGAAATCTAACCTACCTCCGTCAGCAATAATAGGTCCTTTGTCACCATTGAACTACACACACTATACGAAAACTAATACAACTTACTATGTAAAACTTTCTTCTTAAAGATTCAGAATAAATGACTATGGTTATAAAATTAATTTAACAATTTTAAAAACTTGATTTGTTAGATTTCAGTCTTTACTTAATGTGAATCCAATGTTTTACTCTACTTATTAGTAGATATATTTAACTTTTTACTTAGCTTACAACCGATATATGGTTTAATTTTTTTGTTTAATTGATAAATATAACTAGTTTAAAAATTTTTACGAATATGTATCATCTCTCTTTCTTTCATAGGTATAAGTACCTATTTTCTGATTAATTTGAAATTGAATCCATTGGTTTACGTTTAAGGCATTGTTCTGTTATAATATCACTACATATTATAAAACAAAGTCTCTTCCCGCTGTCTGTCTGTCTGTATATATATGCTTAGATCTTTAAAACTACGCAACGGATTTTGATGCGGTTTTCTTTTGTAAATAGAGTGATTCCAGAGGAAGGTTTACATATATAATACAACCATAATATAGTAGAGGGACACTGATAGTTTTAAAGTTTTCTAATGTGATGTCGTAAATAAACACATTTTTTGCGCTTAGATTGCAAATATTTATTTTATATTTTATATTTAGTATCAGCAATGTACCCGTGCTAAGTCGGAGCGGGTCGCTAGTATTTGTTAAAACATTATTAATGAAATTTATTCTTTACATTCGTTTTTATAAAATAATACATCGTGAAATTTATTATGACATTTACAAATGTATATTTGTTTTTAAAAAAACTTAAAAAAAAAAATCATAATAAGGCTTTACCACATATGACGTCGCTGCCGTACACGGTACATACTCGTAGCCTTAGGGCCTATGCAAACCACGTTTTTTAAACGCGCCGTCGACGCGCGTTTGTAGCGATACAAACGCGATACACACGCGAGTTAGACGCGGCCTGTAGACCTTTGCACACCTGTATAATAAAAGCGCGCCGTCGACGCGCGTTTTTAAAACGCGCCGTTAACGCGCGTATGTGCCGTATGTACTGATACAGACGCGATGCAAACGCGCGTGTCACGCGATGCAAACGCGATACAAACGCGATGCAAACGCGCGTGTGTATCGATACAAACGCCAACAAACTGCTATGTAGGATAAAAACGCGCTGTCGACGCGCGCTTTTAAAACGCGCGTCGACGGCGCGTTTAAAAAACGTGGTTTGCATAGGCCCTTAGATAAAATGTAATCAGTAAAACAGTAAATATAAATAGTTTTGTTTTCGATTTGCTTGAACGATGGATATTCACATATACTTTTACTATTTCCCGGTAAACCTTTGATTTCCTGTAACGAAAGTAAACTATGCATCGAATATCAGCTACATCCGTAAAGTGGTTTTATGAAAAATCCGTCCTAAACCTTTTCGTGATGTATGGTCATAATAAGCATTTATTTCAACAGAAAAAAAATAACTTTCAGGAGAATAAATAAACAATAGAATGATGAAAAGAAAAGACAATGTAATTATTGCAATTGCTACGTAAATATATAAAAATAAAGGCTGAGCACAATTAAAAGCCATTAAATCCAAACAATAAGTATATATAGTTTAGAAAAAAAAATGTAACTAACAAAAAAGAATGGACTGATGATGTCTGTAATAAATTATTATTATTATATATATTTATTTAAGTGAATATAAAAAGAAAAAAATAATTTGCAGAAATTATTTCTATCAAAGCTTATACACATCAAAATGGGTTCATTCCTATTTACAAACTTGACAATAGAAATCTGTTAAAATGTTTACTTAAATTGTATCATTTTTGGGTGTATACATTATTTTAGCATATACCATAAACATTTATTTTTTACTAGTATTATATATAGTTCAACGAGATAGTTTAAGGTAATTTTGTCAGATAATACAAGTTTATTACCTTCGATGGAAGGCTATTCGCCGTATTTATGATCTCGGAGCTCGAGCCTCTCTTAAGGATCTGTTTGGTAAAATATAGATGTACTTACAATTACATCGTAGTATATCCTTAAAAATATTAAATATATGTTATTTTAATAAAAAGCTATACCTAGCTGTGTAATAATGCGAGAAATGATAATAAAGTTGTGAGTTATTATTTTAAACATAAATATGTTTCTCACCGTTCAAAAACTTCTACAAATATGTCAAGATCAAAATCAGCCAAATCGACCCAGCCATTTTTTTTAATCTATATTTTAAAGAGCTTGGTCACAATAAGTGACTATGCCGCTCTATAAGTCTTCCTAAACTAGAGACTGGTCTTGAGAGAAGATAACTGATCATCTTACTCTCAAACCCAGCCTAACCAGTTTATACAGCGCCCTGGCCTCCTTGGATAAAGGGAATGCCAAGACGCTGTTTAATCCACCGACTTCTCTTATAATACTATTAGACATAAATAGCTCATTCCGCAATGGTTCATTCCGGACACATTCCATAACAATATGGTACACGTCTTCAATTTTCTCAGTACATTCTTCACAATTTGGAGAATTGGTTTTCTTCATTAAATATCTCGAGTTTTAGTGAGACTAACGAACAGCAATTGATTTTTATAAATATAATAAAAGTTTTAGGAAGGCATATAAGCGTTTATACTTGTTTTCCACCAATTAATCTCTGTAACTTTGTTTATTTAATTTATACTTCTTTACTGATATTATAAAAAGGAAAGATTTGTTTATTTATTCGTGATCAATAAACTCTCGGGAACTACTGAACAGATATCAATAATTACTTCACTGTTAGAAAGGAGGTACATTATCCAGAAACAGCTTTGGACATGATTCATAATAACGTAATAGAAGCTATTAATGTCATTGCGGGTGAAACTGAGTGGGAGGTCTAGTCGTAAATAAAGGCGGCTTCATAAATTCAACTAAAAATAATTATAACACAGCAGAATCATTTAGTGGGTTATCTGTCAGTATAAAAGTCAAAGTACTATAAAAATTAAATATACGTTACTATAATATTATTTATACTATTTGAAATATCCGATGAACAAAGCGATAATAATGTTCCAGCGCCAACGGTTTTGAATTCGATTTGTTTTATAGTATATTCGCGTTAAGAAAATAGTAACTCATCTCTGTCACTTCGTTTAGACCAACTTATTGGCTCCTTGACCAATATAAGATACTAGCTTCTGCGCGCGACTTCGTCGGCGTGGACTTCGCTCCTCTTGGTCTTAGCGTGATGATACATAGCGTATAGCCTTCCTCGATAAATGGGCTATCTAACACTGAAAGTATTTTTCAAATCGGCCCAGTAGTTCCAGAGATTACCGCGTTCAAACAAACAAACAAACAAACAATCAAACAAACAAACTCTTCAGCTTTATTATATTAGTATAGATAGATAATATCTTACTTCAACTTATCAATTTAAGCACGACGTTCTCATTAACTTTTTAATGATTTCCTATTTTCTTAACGCGAGTAAACTTTTGCACTTATATGTCTCCAACACTTTCAGTCGATGTCAGTATATAATATACGCATGATTTATATAGTTAACTTATCTTCATATAATAACCCTATATATAATCGACAGATTAAAATATTCATGGAGATAAGATGAAAGTTACAGTTAAAAATTTTAAATACATTTTATTTGCTAAATTGAAATACTCGGCTTATTTTGTCACAATTATAATCACTATTGCATAAAATAACAGTAACTGTTAACTGTAATTGATACTTTTGAATCTGACTTCATATTAGATTTTTCAAACAAATAAAATTTCAATCTTATAAAGTTGTAACATCATAAAACAAATAAACTCATTTAAAATTACATTTATAACCATAACAAAGTCGGCATCAAAACTCCAGAACGGATTCATGATAATCATAAAATATGCATGTTATGAATGATATTTCTTAAATTTACTCAAATGTTTATATGTATCCGTTACTAGCTGTATTCCGTGGAGTTACGCGAGTAATTCGTTCATTTTTTCGCATTTTTCCTTTGTTATGATAAAGACATTTTTGCTTTATAATTGATGGTGATCGACTTCTGAAAGGAAAGGCTCTCTTAATATAATCAGTCGAGTGTCTTTGTAGGTAGCAATGTGTATAGCATAATTCGTCACTAGCTCCATGTTTAGATGATGCTGGCGGAGCTACTGTAGAATGTCAATTGTTTATAAGGCTAGAATATTCACTACTATACACTTAAGTATTTATCATTCGCACCTAAAGCAATTCAAGCTTAAAAGTTCTATTCAAACATACTCTCACTCTGTATATCCGTGTATTGTTTACATGTTTTTATTTTTTTACTTAAAATAACAACTGCAAACAGTTATGTGGTTATAAATGAATGAAATAACATTCATCAATTTCTTCGAATTACAAAAAACTTTCGAATTCATAATATTTGTACATTATATTAAACATAGCAAACAGACGCTTTGATAGTTTTAAACAATATATAAATTGTGAAGTGCGTAATAGAGGAACGAAAACTGTGTTAATGTTTCTTCTGTCTGTGTATTTGAATTAGTTTTCACACGTGTGATACTTTTCATAGTGTGGTACAAGTGATGAGCGTGTTGAGGTTGTAGTGCGTAACCGTTCTCTGAGTGTACTCCGGTGCACTTTAAGTTGGAACCCGGTTGTTATCATAGTAGGAAATATATTCGTCAACCCGCAATGGAGTATTGTGGTGAAATAAGCCCCGAACCTTCTCCTACATGGAGAAAGAGACCTATGCCCAGCAGCAGGAAATTTCCTGATCAAAATATGGAACAGCCTGACTGGGGTAGTACCTCGACCTTACGGAAGACCACAGCTAAATAATACTGTTTTCAAGCAGTATTGTGTTCCTATTGGTGAGTAAGGTGAGCAGAGCTCCTGGGGGGGATTGCTACGGTAGGCACTTACCATCAGGTGAGCCGTACGCTTGTTTGTCGACTTAGTAACTAAGAAAAATAAATGCCCAGCAGTGGGATGTTACAGGCTAATTAGATCAATCAATTAATTATCAATCTTTTAACTTTCATTTAAAAGAAATTTACTACGATAATTATTTTGAAATTCTTGATATTTCGGTGACGTTACAGACACCATGGTCACGGAATGACTCATGGGGCGAATCTCATTTCGTCTGATTGATAGTGACTATGAAAGCTTAAAAACTTATACGTGTTACTTATATAGAAAGCACAACGTATGATGATTAGTGTTTGACATCCACCAAGGCTCTAGAAATTTCTAGAAAACAATTCAAAAGGCAATAGAACTAGAAATACCTACTTATAATTTGTGTGCATATTACAGGATAGTTAGTGAAATACAAAAGACTGTCAAACCGACAAAATTGACACAGTTATAAAATTATTTTGTCATGTCATTTCTTTTAACGCGTTTCGACACTTTGTCACCGACGGAATATTTCAAAATTATTTTCTTTAAATTAAATCTGTGTATGACTATAAAAAATTATTTAACTAACTAATGTTTAAGTAAACATATTTTCCCAAATTACATTTATGATGATAATTTATCGTATTAAAATATTATCAAAATGAAAGTTAACATTACACACAAAACAAATAAAATCATTAAGTTAATGTAAAATAGTTTTTTTTTAAATCGCCAACAACCAGTACTTATCCCATACACATTGCCGATTATAAATGTACCTGGATGTGATGGGTCTGCAGCTGTCAATATGACATAATGTGTGTCACCAGTATTCTTAGACATTTCTGGAAAACGTGTGCACATTATGTGCATCCTTGGTTTTTCTGACTCATACGTAGTAATTACCTCAGTAATACATTTACGATTTGACGAAATAGTCGTTAAAGTTATCTGAATGAGATTTTAAATAATTATACGACAATTTTATTATTTTCTTTTTTACGCTGAATTTTTTTTGTAAATATTTTTATTTATAAGAAACAGAGAAAAATTTAGTCCTAAATAAAATGAAATGTATGTATAAAGTATTGAAACCTCCTTTTTAATTAAACGCAGATATAAAAAGTCTACGGATATTGCATTTTTAAACGAAATGTGCTTATTTTCAAAGTGACAGATAGCAAAACGAACTGTCATTTCTGACAGCGCTCTGTTCCCGGAACAATATTTAGTTAAATGTAAATGTATAAACAATAATAAACAAAAGAATTTTTTTTAGTATGATCTGTTTCGGATACATTTGTTACTTTAAAAATAGTTATTTTCCTTTAAAAAAAATGTTTTAGTTTTTTATGTCTTTAAATTATACACATAATTTATAGTTTAAATACCTATGCTAGTTTAGACATTAATAAAAGTTTCTGCATTACAAAACTGTGTAATTTGTTATATGATTAAGAAAATTTATATGCTTACATATTTTTTATGCCATTCTTTTATTTAAAAAAAAATGGAGTTTAGTGGTGTCAAGGAGTAATTTAATTTAATATGTGGATTGTAGACATGATAATTAATTCACATAATTTTCTGACAAAATGAACAAAATTACTAAAAATATTTGGAAATAATATTTGTGTCTTTCTAGAACAAGGTTTAACCATATACTTAATATCAAACTGTTTTTATTTCTTATATTTACATATCTATCAATTGTTCTGTATTAACACTAGTAGATAATAATTATGTTTCAAAATTAATACAATAACATATTCAGAAATACGTTGGTCACGTTCAACAATAAAAAAGACAGAAACTGAGTTTATAAGTTTTATTTTCTATAGTAAAAATGAATCGAGAAAAAAACTATTTATAATAAAAATATATGAATTATAGTGAATTCTATCGTCTGCATTTTATCTAGAAATAGTGCATCGCTCCATCCCTAGAGGGGAAAGCACTTAATAAAATGTCTAAGGTATTTTTAACATTGGACCGACACGACTTTTATTTTCACGTCTTTCTAACCACATTTTGACAACGACATATACATATTATGTATACATATACATATACCTACATATATCACCATATTTGTATGAAGAGTTAAAGTTTGTTCAAATATATGGATACAACTTATTACTGTTATAAGAACGAACATTTTTATGGGACGGATGTTGGTATTCAATTACGCAATAAAGGCTTTTTATATACAACTAGATCGGCAAACAAGCGTACGGCTCATCTGATGGTAAGCGATTACCGTAGCTCATAGATGCAACACTAGAATCATCGCAAGCGCGTTGCCGATCATACCCCCAATCTCTCCAGGAACTCTGGTCACCTTACTAACCATAGGAACACGACACTGTTTGTAAGCAGTATTATTTAGCTGTGATCTTCTGTAAGTTCGCAGTACTTAACAAGTCGGGCTGCTCCAGATTTTGAGCAGGATATTTGCTGCTATGCCCTACCTTAGTTAAATCTTGCTCAACGGATTTGGATTAAATATGGCATAGAGACAGTTTATTTTGTGGAAAAGTACAAGGTTAATTTTATCCTGATAAAATGTCAATTATCTTGAAATAGATTTCCATACGAAAGAAATGGCAGGAAAATCTGGTACTATACTACTGAGTTAGTCAAGATATTTATACAGATTTGATAAAGCTGAAAAGTTTGTTAGTTTGTTTAAACGCGCTAATCTCAAGAACTATACCGGTTGGAATTGAAAATTCTTTTTGTATTGGATAGTTCATTTACCTAGGAAGGCTATAGGCTATTTTTTTCATCAAATTAACGCGTGTGAAACCGCATGGCACAGCTAGTATTACATGCATCATCTTAAAATATCATCGAAAGTGTTCTTTAACCAAGTATAAACTGCAATAAATTTGCAGTATTACAAAGCAAGAAGAAGCTAAACTTGGTTCTAAGCTTAGTTTTTGACATTGCGCTGTGTTTCCTTATCTTTATGATCCAAGATTGTAGTCATACAATAGCCGTTTTGTTTGTCGTAATATACATACAAATATACGTAACAATACATAACAATTTCACTTTATTAAATATATATACACCTACGTATTAAAACAAGCTATGAAAAAGTTAATTAGACATGTTTTTTACAATAAAATAGTGAAAGATACGTAAAGACGGGAGCACAGTTACACGATGAGATTATTAAAAAAATACAACTTTTTCTACAGTACAGCGTCTCATATTTAAAAAAATATATTTTTTTGGTAAAAATTTAAATTTAGAAAAATTAATACGTAACCATTTCTTAGTATCCGATTAAAAAAATAAGAGTTAATTCTAATTATTATATGTAAGTACGACATATCTAATTATTCAGTTTAAAAGAATTAAGAATTTCCTTTTTTAAAAATCTCTCGTTGAATGAGTTATGAGTTATCTGTGGTTGAAATCAATTATTTAAATAAATTTTTACGGCTGGCAATACTTTTTACTTAACGTTCTTTGGCTCATAACTTTGCGATCGCTGGCATAAGACAACTTCTGTCCGATTAAACTATTAAGATTTATAGTTTTAGTCTCTGGATTTTACTTTGTATTTTAAAACTCATAATCTGCTTAATATTTACAAAAAATTGTTTCAAAATGTAACGGATAAAAAAACTTTAAGGATTAATTGTTGTGTTTTGATTTTCTGCACTTACTAAAACGAATTTTTTTTTAATTTCCAAAAGTATAAAGAAATTACCTACTCTTTTTTTTAAATCAATATTTTTATGTAAGACAATTTTATTTAAATACAGAACGGTGAAAACAAAATCACTTTAAAAAAATATCTATTCAGCCTTTAATATCCCACTGTTGGGCATAGGCCTCTTCCCCATGTAGTAAAAAAAATATACTTATTAAAAACTCTTTTACATAACTATAAAAAAATACATAAAAATAAAAAATAAACCTGTTTAAAAAAAGAAGCCTCTCTTTCGAACGTAATAAAAAAGACGAATGCCTCCAATTGGCCTGAGGAACGATTTTAAAGCTTCATGCACTATTCGAGTGTATTGCAGATTGGGAATAGATGTTGAATATTTAAGAGACATACGTGTACTAACGTTACTTCACGATGTTTTCCATCGACATACATATGAATCACGAACAGATCGATCGATTTAGAATCAGAATCGAGATAGATAGCAAATTGTAATTAATTTTCAAATTAATTATTTCGATTCAGCCTGTAGTATCCCACAGCTGGGCTTAGGCCTCTTTCTCCGAGTAGAAGGATTGGAGCTAAATCCACCACGCTGCACCTCTGCCGGTTGGCAGATATATTCCCTGCTATGAGTAACGATCGCTATTAGGTGTATATGATAACTATCGGGACCCCGACGGGTTAACGTGCTTTCCGAGGCACGCCGCACGGTGGGGAGACCCACAAGTACAGACATCAAAATCGTAAAGCAATATTTGTATAATTACAAATATCCATCCCAAGCGGGAATTGAACTCGCAAACCGCTGATGTTTAAGGCGACTACACGCACCGCTACACTGATGTAGTTTCTACACTGATGAAGCTTTTTGAAGTGAAACTTCTTTAGGCACATGAGGGGTAAAATTTGAGCGACCAGTAACGCGGCAGCATCATGGATGGTTAGCCTTGGATGGGTGACCGCATGGGAACACCGCGTCTCGTTGACTTTTTGTTTTTTTTAATTAGTTTTTTGAATTTTTTTTTTGAATCAGTTTTCCAAGGAAGTTTCACTTCTGACATGTGTAGGTACTTTGTACGCACGCAATTTTTTTGATTTAGCGGTTGTCATAAATTGTGTAGCTATATCTTATACTATTAAACGAGCAATTCTTGTATATATATATATATATATATATATATATATATAATCTGAATCTCGGAATCGGCTCCAACGATTTTCGTGAAATTTAGTATGCCGGGGATTTCGGGGGCAAAAAATTGATCTAGCTAGGATTCATTTAAAAAAAATGTCGTTTTATCCGTTTTTAGGCAATGAAAAAATATCATTAGAATACGAAGCTTAATTTCACTACTGTTATCATAGCTGTAATAGCGTAATTAGGAAATCGGCGGGTGACAAATCGTGTTGACCCGGGTTCGAATCTCAGTCTCCAGATAAATTTTTTGTCTTTTTTTTAATTTCACTCGTGATTTATTATTTAAATAAAATTAAAATATAAAAATACCGAGAAAAAAAAAACAAAAAATAAAATGAAAATACCGAGCTAGGCTCGGTCACCCAGGTTCTTTAATTTAAGGTGACTAAAAATTTGTCTACAGTTCTATTTCTCGTATATCCGATTCATACCAGAAGTATTAAATATTATCTATATTTCAACTATTTACAATAGTAGGTACAATTATATAGTATAATTATATTTTTTAATAATTTTAAGTTATAATATAAATAAATGGCCACAAAATGCATAAGAATACATTGTGTCGCGTATTTCTATTTAGCGTAATAAATAAGAATCTAAATGTACTAGGGTTCGTCCTTCACGTTATTTTAATATTCCGCAATATGTAGTTTAAGTCTTTATCCTAGCTTAAAACAATTTGTACACAATATTTAGAACAATTGACATATCAATAGTTATAAAAAAGTGTAACAGACAGAAGGAGCTACAGTACTTTAATGGTAGACATTTGTAAAATTTAGAAAGTAATTATTTTAAGGCGCAAATTAACTGGTTAGAATAAAAATAAAATGTGCCATTCATTAAAATAATCTTTGGTATATTTTCAAAGGATAAATTTATCAAAAAAGTAAGCATGAACTTGGGAATACTCATCACTATTTGCCAAATTCAGTTTAAAACATTTTTAAGTATTTGTAAAGAAATAATGCATAAGTTCCTCACCTAACATCATAGAGTCGCTAGTATAAAAAATTTAAGAAAACTCGTCAAGTTTTACTATCATCTTTAGTTCTTTACCAAATTGGTTATATATTAGAATCATTTAACGATAGTTAAGAAATGTTAGTAATGTTTTGAAGGCGTCCGATCGCGCACATGATCGACAGACGGCACATTTGGTTACCGACATAAAAACTATCAACTTTATCCTCCATTCATCATCCAATAAATTCCGAACGAATTCAATATTTATCGACGTTTTGATAGCTTACATATTCATATCTGTTATTTCTGTAAATAATATTAAATCCACGAGTGGGATGTCAAAATTGTTCACACGATCATAATAATCGTAACATCTATATTATTCTTGGAGAACTTCCAACGCCGTAACTTACGGACCTATCTCTATCAACTCGTAAGTGATGGCAATTTTAATATATTCGTAATATGGTATACGAACGCCGTGTACCAGCCGACCCCAATAACTTCAAATATTATGATGTTAATGTAGGCAGTGGTCGTGCGTTGCACGCGCGTGCCACGCTCAACTTAAGTTTATAAATAGATTGCACATCGGCTCTGTATGTAGTTAACGTAAGGAGCTTTTTCAGTGTGGCCGGCGGCCAGTCGACGAGAACGTTGCGCCGCGCCGCTCGCGCCCTCCGCGCGACTCCCGCCAATCGGACTTATCGGACCGAGGAACGACTATTTCAATATTTTCTTTTAAATTTGACTCGTTTTGTAAATACGCGAATTCTCTCAAGAAGTCGTAGCCGGAGTCCGCGGTGCCTCCACGTGGCATCTAACCGCCAACGAGTGCAGATGTCGATTCCTGAACGTGTTAAACGTTTCGGCTAATCACCGCGTAACCGTGTTTCAAAAATAAAACGTTGCCGATTCGAAACCGGAGCACCTCGAAGGTTAATGACAAAATAAAAAGCGTGCATTAAATTATGTGTCCGAGCGACCGTCACTGGATAGCGTGTCGTTTATTTTACTGACACGTGAGTTTCTTGTCACGGGCAGAACTTCACGGAAAGGTTTGTTGTGAACAGCGTCTAAACACATCATACACTCATACACACACATACATTACATTATTATCCTGTAACACATCTCGAGATAACTTTTTACCACCGACCTGAAGTTTATAGGCATCGAAAGTCGTGCCATAAAATACCTATTTAGAATGAAAATATATTTTATGTCCCCAGTCCGTCACACATAGTCACTTTACGACTCATTTTGGATACTTTTAACGTTCGAATTTTCGGCAAGGCAGGTCAGTAATTTACATGGTGTTGCGAAACATGCCTCGATAATGCTCATAGCTCATCGCACGAGGCATTTGGACAATGTTGACCCATATAAATCGAGTAAGACCGTCGGTAGCAAATTACAATGTTACCACAACATTAAACATCGACTAATCATGTTTTTTCTGAAACCGGATGTAAAATTTTGTCGTTACTACATCTTTATTTAGCGATGAAACTGTTTGTTAAGTCTCTGAATGTAATAAACAGTGTGCACGTAGGTAGAAATATCCGTTAAATTATGTGAGTTACAATATAGTTCTTTTTTACAGCGTAAAAATAATATTCCCTTTCCTAAAACATCTCGGATTATATATTTAAATATATTACTTAATAAAAAACTAAGATAAAAGTCTAACAGAGTAAGAAACGACCGCTAGCTCGAATTAAAAATATAGTTTTATTACAACGACATTTAGGTCACAAATTACTCAACACGACGTAATTTTATTATTTAAATTTTACGTCTTTTCTCAAATTAAATCTGTATAGCACATAGTACAAATTTTAATATATTAATAATAATATTTCAGAAAATCTCTTTAATGATAGGTACAAACAAAAAAGTTTTTAAAAGCCATTATAACTCCTTTAATGATACCAATTAGGCTCTCCTTTATCGATAGAGACAAATAGGTTCACGTTATCTGTGGTCAACTGTTTTCGCGCGCTTTTCTCAGTTGTAATAGCGCCGATATTGATGTCTTGTTGACGGGAACGCTGATAGACACGGAACTGAAAAATGTTTCAATATATTTTTTATCTGTTGACTAATACATACGTCTAATACATACTTACTCATAAACTATTTTTGAATTATTTAGTAGGTTTAGGTCAAATTTTATAGTTGTAGGTATAACGTGTTGTTGTTATAACAGTAGATAAATACTAATAAAAATATACAAGGCGTTCCTCGCGGTTTCTTATTAATTTTCATTATATGTTTTATTGATTAACTTTCATGCTTATTGCTTCACTATTTTGTAATATGTAATGTGATCTGGCTTAGCCATCCTTGTTATGAAGATTACCTAAGTAAAATATTTTTTTAATTATTCTAGAAATAACATGATAAACACTAAGTTATGATCATAATCATGGAGTGACTAAATGTAACTAGTTCTCAAAGACACAAGAAACTATCTTTGACTGTAAAAAATTTAATTCAAAACTAATTACAATTATAAAATGATTCACTAATTTTCCTATCGCTTTATCATACCGTATTACATATTTAAGATAATAAACATTTTGAAATTTACAACCCATAAATAACCGCGTAAGCGATGAAATAATCAAAAACACATAAAAAAATCTCTAAATTGTGTACAAATTATTATAACAACACAGCGAAAATAATGCTTCTATACCGCCGTCCAGACATATTTCTTTTTGAACTCCATATATATCGCCGATTCAGTTCCTTGCTATTTTCTTAGATCAATGAAAACTCAGAGCTACCATAATCCTTTCAAAACTTATATTCAAAGAAATGCATTATCTAAGTTATGTATGCTCTGTGACTGAAGTTACTGAGCTGTATTTAATCGGAATTAAATTATTGGCAGTAATTCAAACGCAGGAGTGCTAAGTAATCTGTGAGTGGCCGTCTGGGAAGCTGCTTCCACTTAATTGAACAAATGTATTAAAATAAATCGCCTCTAACACACATTACGAATCAAGACGTGTGCTTGGTTTGTTTTTCTTCGGTTATGATTCGTAAATATCATCAATATACAAAATTATGTTATAAGGACGGCGAGTCGAGTCCGTTTCAATGGATTTTATTACCGTATCTTTTTGTCCGCAATGCTCTGGACGATGTTTATTATCCACTTTTTTGGCCATTTGAAACAAAAATAGAGAACTGAGTCGCGGAATTGCTTTGACCGTTCCGAATTGTAAAAAGAGGTTACATGTTCGATCTGTGTTTCCAATATGACTTTATTCTCAAATTGGATTCTCTCTACATTTATCTTGTATTGATACCGGAAATAGAATGTTCGATTTTTAAATGTATCTTTTAATAACGACATTATGGATGCCAATTATATCTCGTATATATTTTCATCT
Organism: Melitaea athalia; assembly: GCA_905220545.2. Taxonomy (NCBI): domain Eukaryota; kingdom Metazoa; phylum Arthropoda; class Insecta; order Lepidoptera; family Nymphalidae; genus Melitaea; species Melitaea athalia. Next base: position 1,784,140 of record HG992177.1, read on the forward strand.
AGTATGTATAACTTATTAAGTTATTACATATAATTTACGGTTGTTAAATTATTATTTATACCAAATCCTTAATTGCAGAAAATTGTATCTAATAAATACGCTGTAATACATATGTAATAAGTGCATGTAATTTATTATATTTTATAAACATAATCTATAATAATATATAAAGCTGAAGAGTTTGTTTGTTTGTTTGGTTGTTTGTTTGTTTGTTTGTTTGAACGCGGTAATCTCTGGAACTACTGGGCCGATTTGAATAATTCTTTCAGTGTAAGATAGCCCATTTATCGAGGAAGGCTATAGGCTATGTATCATCACGCTAAGAGCAATAGGAGCGGAGTCCACGCCAACGAAGTCGCGCGCAGAAGCTAGTTAAGATGTAAACACACAATTCACAACTTCTACGAGTACATACTTAAATGTAGCAAAATAAAGAAAAACAACAGAAAATCTTAGACAAAACTCTCCTAATTTCAATAAAAACTAACTGAAGGTACACAAGATTCACACTATCGTACCAAAACATTATTCGAAAAAACTGTAATAGGGTTACGAAAACACATAGATGCTATTCAAAAGACATAAATTAAACGTTTGGCCCATAAAAGTCCCTGTTTTATACACCAGGTGACGCAAGCGCAGGTACATCTCTTTAAGATATTTTAATCTCATTGCGGGTACGTCATCGTCTGAAAGGTCGAGCTTATCTCGTCCGATGGGAAATTCGTTTTGTTTTCCATTATATTGAGACACACGGTATAAATTTTGTGTAATTTATTTGTATCCATTATAAAATGGTGTTAGATTACGAATACGTCATTATTATATTGCATTATGTATTAAACGAGTAATGTCTGTATTTATAATCAATTGTAACTGGTCGAATTTTGTACATTCAAGATATAAAAAAAAAATATCGTACAATGATCGTGAAATCAAAAGTTTATTAAAAAAGTATTTTTTTGTGTGCCTCTGTAAAACTAATGTAAATTAATAATCTACAAATTATTATAATCTATATGTACTTACATAAAATATTATTTAAGCAATAAATGAATTAAATAATCTTTTTTATTACCATAGACTTATTTTATGTTCTATTTTTATCTTTTTTTTTACGCGGAGTAAATTTCATATTTATTACGTAAAAATAAAATTATCAAATATCAAGTAATGTATACGAAAATTAAGTATAATATAATGAAGAAGAATTTTATATTTTGACTAGCTGCGCCGCGCGGTTTCACCCGCGTAATTTTTGATCCCGTGGGAATGTCGGGATAAAAAGTAGACTAAGTGTTATTCCAGATCACCAGCTCTACGTACCAGATATATATTAAATCGATTCAGTAGGTTTTGCGTAAAAGAGTAAATAACGTACATACATCGTCACAAACTTTTACATTTATAATAGGTAGGTATTAGCAGGATGTATTTGCATAGAATAAAAATCATCGTAAAACTGAGAAGTAACTCTCTAAGAATTAACTTTAAAAATCAAAATATTTGTAATAATAATTTAGATTAAACGTACCCTAAAATAAAATTAATAACCAAGTAAACGAAAGCTTTAATAAGATGAAAGTAACTCACGTTTAAAAATATGATATTTTGCGCACTAAAAATATCATCTCTCTTATTAACGAAGTAAAAAAAATTACTAAAATTGTTCCAAAGTTCAGAAGACTCAAATACGAATGTAAGACTTCCTTCTTTTCTGAAGTCGGTCTAAATCAACTTTCCTGTTTTGTTATCGATCGGCAACCAAGATGCTAAAATGCTGTTAAACTTTTTAATATAGATACTGTAACATGTCCTGATCTAACATGCACACAAAATTTCATAAAAATCGGTCCACCCGTTTCGGAGGAGTATGGTAACTAACATTGTGACACGAGAATTTTATATACATACTAGCCGACCCGTGCCCACTTCGTTGGGCGTTATAATCCATTTCACATAAGAAGGGTACGGTGAAATTTGATATGTTCCAATACACTCTCACTATTTTCAGCAAATCAGATAAATATAAATGTTTTAAAATCACCAATTAATTTCTAAGGCAAATAATAATGCTTGATTAGATTGAATTGTTGACACGGCACGTCAGAGGGCGCAGGTTCAAATCCTGCTGATTTAAAATCTTTCTATATTTTTATCTTTTTCCTTTTATCTTGTCACTCCTGAATAGTGTAGCTTTCTGTTAGCGAAAGAATTTTCATGATCGGATCAGTATTTGCGAAGATTACCCCGTATATACAAACAAAGTTATAAACTTTACCTCTTTATAATATTAGTATAGATATGATTACCTTAGGATTTTTATATTATTGACCACTTTTGAAGCTAATAGCCTGATGTAAAGCACACAGGCAACAACTAACCTTATATATTTATCTATAGGAAGTGAACTGAGTCAAACTGTAACCACCCCACAGCTGGGCAAAGGTCTCTCAATTCAGATCATCTTGTAGGCTTCTTCCCACTACTGAACAAATACCATATCGCCATACAAGAAAAAGGCTTAATCCTCTACTTGCAAATAATTTCTCTACAATGAGTAACTACTGTTATTTTTTTTTTATACAACTAGGTCGGCAAACAAGCGCACGGCTCATCTGATGGTAAGCTATTACCGTACCCCATTGATAACACCAGAAGCATCGCAAGCGCTTTGCCGACCCTATCCTCAATCCCCCCCAGGAGCTCTGGTCACCTTACTCACCAACAGGAAAACAACACTGCTTGAAAACAGTGTTATTTAGCTGTGGTCTTCTGTAAGATTGTTCATCACGCATCTTTGGCAACAACTAGGCTTTTATGTCTTTACTCCGAGGAATGACGAAGAGACCGAAAAGGACAAATGCCCAGACCAGAAATAAATATTTGTATTAATATAATTATATATCTGTCCCAGAATTTGAATACGATATTCTGCTTGGATACCTGACAAGACACATGAAAGGTATTTATTCGCAAAGCTAGCTCATATTAAATTTTAGTCTAAAAGACCTGACAAGCTGAAATAAGTGACATAAGGATTCCTTTTAGGCTCGCAGACCGGTCTAGTGCATCTAAGATACCGCAATGTATTGCATATTTTATATCGTACCGGCCTGTTCAGGGTTGCCAGAGTTTGTTTAAAGTAAATCTTGTCTAATGATATATCACTGTAGTTCGGTAATATTGATCAGTAAAATATGAAAACATGTAAAAAAAATAAACATCATTTATTATATAGATTAGTGAACGGTTTTTATTTGACTTAATAGTACTTTATAACAGACATGTATATCGCGTTAACATCTGTTTCTTTCACAAAAATATGTTAAAATAAAGTTTTTTTTTTAAATGTTGTGTGATCCTGACAGTCGCTAGCCACATTTGAGCTTCTTTAATTTTGGCATGTCACTTTTTAGGATTTGCAAGGGACGTTGTTTTAGCTTGTGAGGTTCGCACTGGTGTTCACATTCATCGAAAATATCTCGATTACATACAGTCCTATTGGCCCTAGCACAAGGCTTGATAAAGCCCATACATATATTTCGCATTTATAAGGCCCTTTTGGCCCTAGTATAGATTGTGAGGTTCGCACTGGTGTACACATTAATCGAAAATATCTTGATTACATACAGTCCTATTGGCCCTAACACAAGGCTTGATAAAGCCTATACATATATTTCGCATTTATAAGGCCCTTTTGGCCCTAGTATAAAGCACGATAAAATCACATTTGGCACTACCCTACGTTGCGCTCATGTGCAAAGTACCTTGTAGTACTGATAGACGTAGTATAAATATTGACAAAATATTTTACAATAAAAAAAATCAAACCAATTCAAACTCGTTTCTTATACAATTTATATTAAGTCATCATTATAATAATAAAAAATTATTATTTAGAAAATTTTTCAATACAATGTTTCCGGAGAATGTCATGTGTTTTAAAGTGAAGAGAGCTCTTCCTGTGTGTGTAGGTATGTCTAGTCTGTGACAAAAAATGGAACTAAAATGGCTAGTTTTTTATGAAAAATTTTCTTGTTTTTTTTAGATATAACTAAATATAAATATCATACAACATACACACACGGTCGTCTGTTCCTATGGTACAACTTAATGCTTGTGTTACAAAAAAAAATACTAGTAATTAATTTCAAAGAATGTACAATGTACATAAATACATATTTACATTTATAAAAAATTACACTTTTAAAAAGTAGAGATGCGTTGGATTTTTATCACGCAAAAAGAGAAAATGGGAATAAAAGAGGCACTTTCTGTAAAATAAATAAATATGTGTACATCGTGTACGTACAATTGAAAACGCGAGGACATCGGACGAACGATGTAAGCAGTAAAGTTTTTTTCTCATTTAGACATAAGTTGCCAATAATCTAAAAAAATGCCTATTATTCCACCATTTTATATCTGTATAGACACAGTTAAGGTTAAAAACATTAATTTAAAATGTAACTAAATTAATATTAAACAATTTAGAGAAATATTTATAAGGACACAGCGTTAACAGTTTATATAAATATGTAAATAGTGATCTTAAGTCTATAAACATTTATTTTACGAAAATCAGCGAAAATACTGCATTATTCGATATATCAGCGGATGTTATTATTAAAAAATCATGTGTTTAGTGCGTTAAAATCAATTTGTGGAACATGTCAGTGCATTCAGAACTAGAATATACAGTTATTTAGGTATTTTTTGTTCAGAGCTTATACATATATCTTGTTTACAGCGTGAATCAAAGATAATTTTTTATTTTTTGTTAATCTGAACGAGAATATATAACGTGTATTTTAGGTTCCGATATAACGTACAATGCTATTGTGCCAATAATAACAGTAAAAGGTTGAACTGCCAACTGCTAAACCTCTATATATACTTATAAAGTTATGAAAATTCCTTTTTTTTAAGAGAAGTTGTACTATTCTACAACAGACTGCAAATTATTACTGTATTACTGTTGAACATTTAATCCTAGATATATCAGAATAAAGAATTAAACCGCAATGTTTATTATACCTTTCAGGTCTGTCAGGTTTGTTTATCTTTAAATTTCTCCTACAGACTTAAAGATAGCAAAAGTATTTGAATAATTAATTTATCGGATTTGAATCCTTGTTTTTTGTTATAACAATTTATGTGGTCAGTTTACTACCTCCGACGATAAAGAGGGTTATGAAGAATAATCTGCCTATATACTCTATGGTGGGTTTATGAAAATTAAAATATTTAAATTGCCCATGCATCATTCACTTATTGATATATCAGTTTCTTTTTGTTATTTTTTTGAGAATTTGAGCTTCCAAATTTTTTTATTTTTTTATTTATTTATACTTTATTGTACACCACAACTACATTTTAAACACATTTAAAGACATTTACAGACTGTGAAGTACAATGTTTTGTACAGAGTTTGAATGCGCTTGATTAACCTTTTTACACTGGGTAAAGTAAGTAAGATTTACATCTAATTTACTTTAATAAAAAATAATGCCCAATACTAACATCACCCAGTAAAATAGGTTTAGTAAGGTCAGTAAAACAATTGCTGTAAGCAGAATATAGTCTGTGATCGCTAGCGCAAAAGCCAATAGCTGTGACCACTGGGCTAATCTTAGATACAAACATTCACATAAAATAAATTAAACATAAGCGTTTACTAAACTATATAAACACGAAAAAAAGAAAAGCAGGTTTAATTTTTTGTTCCCGAATAAACAAATATCGTCTACCGTAAATTTGACTTTAATGGACAATTAATTAAGCGGACATACAATACGCGCGGAACGCTTTCAATAATTTCGTAAATGCTAATATATTTTTACCAAAACTGGATTTAATTCATTTATTTTTCTTACATTACTTTTAAAAAAGTGTGTTTGCATTTTCTTACCGAATACATTACATAGATAATGCTTAGTTGCCATAAGTATCCTAAAAATTATTTTTCAAAAATCGACACAAAAAGATGAAAGGAATTTTAACTCTTAAAAAATGTGCAGTGCAATTAATAATTTACAAAACAGACAAACTTCATATAAATAAAAACATTTATCGAATAAAATTTATTATACTCTATGATGTAAACCTCATTTAAGTGTCGACTGACATGTGGAATTTGAGTACAGGATATCACACCTTCGCAGGATTCCGCGTTAATTACCCGTCGTTAGTTAGAAGACCGAACTAGAACTCGTAACATAGGAAAACTCTCCTCCAAGATATTGATGAGTGAAGCATCATTATCATGAATATTCGACTCGATGAACCGGGGTTGATAGGTCAAATATTTTATGTAAATTCAGCCCTTATGGTCGTCTCCGGGTCATTTGCATATGGCCAATGAAGCAGAAATTTTTTAGCTTACCGATAAGCGTAAAATTAAGTGGTGATTTCTTTTTTCGTGGTATTATAGCGCTTCTAATGGTTTGAACAGTAATAAAGAGATATTTTTACATTTTTAAAATAGTTACGAAAAATTAATAAAAAAATACAATACAACTGTCAAAGATATAGAAATACAGGGTGTTAGGGGAATGGTTAGCCATAGAGGTATGTTGGGTAGGGGGGGGGGGTCATTTGGAACTTATTTAGGCTAACTTACCTATATGCAAAGTGCTACGGATTTTTTTTTGATTTTTTTTTTCATTTTTCGAAAAAAGTGCCGAAAATTAGTGATTTGACCATCATATCTTTTTTGTTTATTGATATATCAACGCCATTTCTTTTTTGTTTCGATCATCAATACATTGCGCATGTAAAATGAATGTGATTTAATTTAGAAGACATCTACAAAAAAAATTATGGGCCAAAGAAATCTTGACAGAGACAAAAAGTAAATCAAACCTTCAAGTTTAGGTATAAATTAAAAAAAAAGTTAAAGCCTACAGACAATTTGAAATAATTTCAAAAATTACTCTAGTTAACACTGTTTTAAATAATATTACTTTCATTCACCTACCTTACTTACTTTTTTTTTTAAATGATGAAATAACGAAATGGTTTCTACCTGAACCCGCACTCTACGCTGACAATTATAACAATAATAAATAATTGTTATTACGCAGGGCGGTATGTCCCTGTATAGCACATGGTAAACTACCTGCTGTCTCCTTTTACTTATCACAGTACAGACGCTACTATATAATCTTGAAATCGGTTAAAAAGAATCATAAATAGGTATATAATAGATGATGGTGTTTATTAAAAAAGGCCATAATGTTAACGATTCAATCAATCCACCATTAATTATCCATGGATGTCGCTCCCATAAACCACTAGCGGTTTTACTGCCTACGCCTTCCTTATGGGATTTCGGATGATCGTTTTATGAAAGTAAATATAGTGTTCAAATATATATTACCACTGCCCATGACTTCTTTCTTAAAAAAAATTAACATTGTAAAAACTGAAGTGTATTAAGATGAAGTATGCGCCAGTTTTTGAGTCCAGAAACTGTGAAACATTTTAAAATGTTATTTCGTTATTTTATTCTTTATGCGCGGACAAATATACATACAGATTGCCAGTCAAAAATTCTAATATTAATACTTTTATCATCTATTGACTGTATGAAGAGCCTTTTTTATTAATGTCCGTACATATTTAAAGTCATAAACCAGTTCCGATTTTGTTATAGGTACAGATAAAAAAGAATGTTGAGTGTTTATATCGGTTAAAAGTAATATTATACGATTGTTATTTAAAAATGCTATTTGACGTTAATGTAAGAAAAAGAAAATTATTTTGTTTACCTTGTGTCGTCTTACAGCCCAAGTCCTTTAAAAATCGACTTTTTCAAAATCAATTATCAAAAAATATAAATCACTTAATTTTTTATGCACAGATCATATCTATTTCTATAAACCAAATTACGTACAATTAGAAATATTTATACTGTTTCAAAAAACTAATAAAAAATAAATCAGGAATTCTAATAAAACCTCAAAATACAAGAAAGATGGCGAATTATCTCTGACACAGATAAAGAATTTGTATATAACATTTTAAAGGCTGAACAAAGCCTCCCCCGTGCCGCGTTTTGATCCATCCGAAGTACTCTCAGGCTTAATTGCGGAGTCAATTGCCTTGTGATTCGCCTCCTTTATAGTTGAGTTACTTTTGACTAAATTTATCGATTAAATTGTTCGATGAGTTAATATCGGTAACATATTTTCGACAGTTTATGCTGAGAAAATATATTTTAAAGTACATAAAGTATGCACTCTCTATTAAGTTCTCTACTATTGAGTTTTTCTTAAAGAGAAATATAACGCAAGTTGATATGTATGTATCTAACAATTTTCAAAAATTAAATTATACTATTATTAGTTAGTATTTTTTTACTATATGAGAAAGTAAAATAATTGAAATTTTTATTGAATAATATGAAATTGATGAAAACTTAGGTAAGTAAGCAGGAAATTTATAACAACGCCATCTATCGAAGACATCATAAACTATCAATGAAAACTATAATTAAACAACACAGTTCCTTAAACTTAAAACATCCAATTAGAACGAATATACTAAAAATAAGCTTCCAAGTCCTAATTGGATTCACGCATAGAGTTTCGTCTGCGAGTCACGTTCCTAGTACGGTGGGCGTATGTAGGGCACTATTACGATGCATTGTAAGCCTTATGACTATTATAATAAGGGTTGTAACTAATAAGGCGGTGTAGCACCTCAAGGGTCCTTGTTTTATCGGGTGAGCAGCGGTATCACAGTTTGAGTGCCACTGGATTTCCCTGAATGTCAAGATGTATACACTTGCAGTTTCAGAACCGTTTTATGGGACGTTGGACGGCTAACGATTTTGCATGTAGGGGTAACTTTGACATTTCGCTGTGGGGTGATTTTTTTTAAGAAAGGTTTTATAGCCGTGATGAGCTTTATATTAAAGATCATTTCATTTAATTTCATTTCTTTATTTGTGACACACCAATAATTAAATGTGATGAAAGTTCGATTCAATATCGTCTATCATTTGTTGAATTTAGTTAAATAATAATATACTTGCTAATACGCTATGTGTGTGGCAGATGAATTATACCTATTAGTGGTCACCCAGAAGTCGAAATTCGACCATAATATGGTCTAAGATCCGGGATTAGACAAAATATTCCCTCATCTGTTTGCAATTAGATGAAACAATTTTTATAGGCTGATTCTGAGAGGGAAAAGATTAAAAAATATATTTGCAGCAGGCTTATGGTGGCAGAGGTTGTTTTTATAAATTCACAATATTGAAATCAACAGATGAGGAAATATTTTGTCTAATCCCGGGTCTTAGACCAATAATTAAAATTTAAAAAATTAATAAAGAACCTTTTTTTAATATTTCAATTTGACTACAGACTTTGGCAATCAACAAATTAAAGAGTACAATTATTATAATATGCGTATTGCATTTTTTTTATAAAACCTTTAATATTTTTGTTATTAATAATTGAAATGTCAAAAAAAAGGATTTAACTTGTTAGTCTAGTCTTTTCTTATTCATATTTAATCATAATTTCATGCAAACAATTTAAAAAGAATTACAATGACGTGTTAAACTTCCAGAAATCGAAAAGAAAAAAATGTAACTTCAACTTTAGAAGGCAAAAGTAATAAAAAAAGATGAAGTTTGGGATTTTAAAATGTTTTTATAAACTTCTCTAATTAATAATCTTTTGATTGGTATGTAGCATGTAGCATAAATAATCAGGTAACTTAGCAGGTCAAATCTTTTGTTTAACAAAAAAGTTCAATAGGTAAAGCTGTGGCTGTGTTGAATTAACTAATACAGCAAAATCTATTGCACTTTTTTGTCTTTTTGTGATAAAAAATACAATTAGTTATACAATAGTGGGAGACCCACAAGGACTAACAACCAGACCGGAAATAAATATTTGTATAAACACAAATATGAAATATCCACTCCGAGCGGGAATCGAACCCGTGACCGTCGGCGTTTAGGCGCCGCCGACACAGCACACGCACCATTACACCAGAGCGATCGTCATAATGTAATGACAGGACAGTACTAAAAATATAGACATAATTGGAGTTTCACTCACTTCAGCCTACCGCAGTCCACTGTTGGCCTTTCCAAGTTTTCACCAAGCATCCCGGTCCTCCGTAGTCCTCATCCAGACCCCGCCGGCGATCTTACGTAGATCGTCGGTCCAGTTAAATATAGTCTATAAAGATTTTTAGTGTTGTAGCGACATCTATGAACGAGTTTAAGAACTAACGATTCTACATCGCGCTATCGAAGTTATCAGAGCGATTGAACAATATATTATACAAGACCCGACAACATCCGTCGGGGCAGTAGCCCGCCAGACACAACACCTGTCTGGTTGGAGGATCCTCCCTTTTCGAGGGTGGATGAAGAACTTAAATCCTCACCCCTCGCACATCCAAAGTGTTATGAATAAATTCTTATATAAAAATGATGAAACAAAACACGAATCAAAAGGTCAGGGACCTAAACTTAAAGACTATTTATATTAACCGACTGAAACGATTATGATGACAAATCGAAAACGTACAATTATCATAAAATGCGAAACAACAAAGGGACACCTGAACTGGGTCATCTTAAACGTGCTGCGGGTACTTCGTGTCCTATCGCTAAAATGCCGTCAATCGTCTTTTGTTCGGCGAAGGGAATCCACGGAAATAAGCCTCGCCTAGCTAATAGGCAAAGAAAAAAGTGTCCCTCGAACGTAGGCTTATGCAGCTAATAGGACGTTCTGTATGAAAATTCAGAGCACGTTGTTTTTTTAAAGTTAGTGTCATTATTTTAAACTTCTTTTCGTCATTAATATATTATGATATAGAGTCAGATAGTTGTTTTAGGTTTCGATTAGTTTATTTAGATTTGACTAGCCCGTTGGCGCAGTTTGTAGTGACTCTGCTTTCTGCACCGGGGGTTGTGGGTTCGATTCCCACCCCGAGTCTGGGTGTAATATATATTTATTTATATATATGTAGTATTTATATGTATGTTTATTGAAAATAAATAAATATGTATAACACAAGCATTAAGTTGCTTACTTTAGGAACAGACGACCGTGTGTGTGTGTTGTAGTTATTTATTATTATTTAAGTGTAGGCTTATCCAGACAATCAGAGGTTTTGTATGTAAATTAAGAACGCGTTGTTTTTCGTGTCATTGACATTTTTATATTAAAACATCGCTAAATAGGTTTCAACAAGGATTAATTTAAACTTTTTGGCATCCACGAGTTTTTTTTCAACATTCACATTTAATTAATGTTACATAGAGTCATTGTATAGTTATTTTCAAATAACGACTAGAATTTTATAATTTCTCTTGTTAATTTAATATTAGTGAAAACTGATTTTAAAACAGTTTATTTTCCAATAATATGGCGGCTTATGTCATTGCAGTATACACTTTACATCTTATACTATTAAACGAGCAATTCTTGTATATATATATATATATATATATATATATATATATATATATATATATATATATATATATATATATATGTATATATTTTGAATCTCGGAATCGGCTCCAACGATTTTCGTGAAATTTAGTATACAGGGGATTTCGGGGGCGAAAAATTGATCTAGCTAGAATTCATTTTTAGAAAATGTCATTTTATCCCTGTTTTTAGGCAAATGGCTAAAATATCGTTAGAATAGGAAGGTTAATTTCGCAATTGTCATTAAAGTTATAATGGCTCAGGTGGGAAATCGGACGGTCGAGATTGACCGAGAAAACCATGGTTCAAATCTCAATCGAGATTACTATTTTTTTTTTATAAATTTCACTCGTGATTTTTTATTTAAATAAAAATAAAAAATAAAAATAACGAGAAAAAAAAACAAAATACTAAAATAAATAAAATAAAAATAAAAATACCGAGCTAGGCTCGGTCACCCAGGTACTTTCCTTTATAGGGGTAGGGGAATTAGCCCAAAATAGTGCTATTTCGTCTCGTTTTTATTAGAGGGGGAAAAGGGATGCGGGAAAATTAGAGTAGTACCTATATAATTTTTACTGTATCTATAGTTCTATACCTATGACTTTATGTGATGCTATCTAGATGTCTTATACATTAATGTTATTTTCTAATATACATTTACGAGCTTTGATCTTATATTTTAACTATGTACCTATTAGAGGACGTATAAATATTTATAAAATAAGGATTATTCTTATTTAGCTCGTTTAGTAAACTCTTTAAATACAATAAAGGTATAATTGTATTGGTGAAAGATAAGCATTTCTTAAAATATAGCTAATTTTATAGCAACATAATTATCAAAATCGTTTGGCTAGAGTAGTCAGCTAGTAATTTTCTTTAAATCCTTGTACTTAGTATGAATGTCATTCAATGGTAAACAGGACGAAAATTTTTGTTAAAAACGCTCAGTGAAATGCGGAAAAAGGACTAAAAAATCCCCTATAATGCTACAATGCAGTATTCATTCATAGTCGAACAAAGAGAAATTTAACTTCAGTTGTATATTTTTTGTGCTTTAGGCTTTCACGTTCGTGTCGCTGACCGCCGGGAAATACAACTATTGTGTGTTTAATGTACACAATTTTAGTTCAAAGATGGCGCCCAATATGTACTCTCATCACTCTCCTGTTAACGTTTTACAAAGGCTATTATAATGTTAGAATATTACACAAAACAATTATTAATAATAATATAGTGAATCTTGTAATAGTTTGGAGTAAATTAATGTACTTTTTTTTGAGAAATATTAAATATTGGCAAAAAAATATCACATATTAATGTCTTCTCAACGTGCCAAATAAATGTCCAGTATAAAGAGCGATTAACGAAAGGTTCAGTGCAAGTTAGTAATACGTATGTCTAAACGAAAAGACAAAAGAAAAATTAAAATAGTATTTAAAAAGTGTTATCTACATTTTCAACTTTGTACACTGTGTCACATACTTTTACACACTGAAATCCACACACACACACATACACACACACACACACACACACACACACACACACACAACACACACACACACACACACACATACACACACACGCGCACACGCACACACACACACACAAACAAATATATTATGTGTACGTAAAACATTAAACGTTCATATATTACAAAGACAATTAACATCCCCACGAAGAATATATTATAAGACTCGCAATATCTTGCAACTGACTGATATAATAAACTACACACACACAAACAGGCAAATCGCACACGAGGCAGTTTTCGTTTCAAATACAATCTATCTTTATATTACGTTAAAATGTATTTATCGCTGTGCTGTTTTTGTTTTGTGTTTGTGCTGTGTGGTTATGGCACTAAAGAATGTAGCCACCCCCTCTCTTCCCGTGGGTGTCGTAAGAGGCGACTAAGGGATAACACAGTTCCACTACCACCTTGGAACTTAAAAAGCCGACGGATGGCGGGATGACCATCCAACTGCTGGCTTTGAAATACACAGGCCAAAGACGGGCAGCAGCATCTTCGGTGCGACAAAGCCAGCCCTGCGGTCACCAACCCGCCTGCCCAGCGTGGTGACTATGGGCAAAACACATGAGTTCGCGTCATAATGTCGGGCGCGAACTTGTGGAGGCCTATGTCTAACAGTGGACTGTGATAGGCTGTAGTGGTGGTGGTAGTGGGTATTTATCGCACAAAAATTAATACTTATTCCCGTGAAATACAAGTCGATGGTAATAAAACTTTTAATTTACGTTTCGTTCATAAAGAATTCTTTAAATTTCGTAATTAAACGCAATTGTAACCTCGGATCGACGAGGGTATGTATTTATTATGCCGCTGCGCTTGCGGGATATCGTATCGTAAAATACAAAACCTTGAATCTTTCTAAAGCCTTGATAGTAACAGAAACCTGTTACGATCATTACAATTATTTACAATCGTAAATCGTAAAACAAATGCTGTGTTTATTTTTTTTTAACAGTAACACTGATCGCAGTCAGCAACTGACGGTGTATATTCACCTTCTGACGATGAAAACACTCCGCCAGGCGATCTATTTAAAGTTAACCAAGTATATAAACGAACTATTTATCGTATTTATAAATCAATGTAACACTTACCAAAGGGTGTATTTGATAAATGAGTTTTTTAACACTCAATTTATAAAGGTGTTAATCTTACAGCTCTATTTACATAATAGCTGTATTTTAGAGTGATATATCACCTCCTTTGTCTGTTAATTAATTTAAAGTTTTTGACAGATAAATAATGTCAGATTTGTAAAATTTAAAAAAAAAATTGTTCAGGAACAATTTTAAAGAAGAAGATATACGTATATGAGAATTACTTTAGTTTTGACAGATATAAATGGATACAGGAACATAGGAAAAAGTAAGGCTGGTCTTTGCTATGCTAATTTTTAGTGAAAAATGGTATTTGGAAACCTATAATAGATAGTTTATCTATAATTCTATACTAATATTATAAAGAGATAAAGTTTCTAACTTTGTTTGTTGGTAAGGGGTTTTCTTCGCAAATACTTATCCGATCATGAATATTCTTTCACTACAGTGACATAGGCTATATTTTATTGTTATTGAATAAAAAATTCAGTAAAAAATAATACTATATGTAAATCAAGTCGGAGATATGCGAGCGAGGTGAAAACTTTACTATAAATTTGTACCACAAAAATAATTAACGCCCAACGAAGTGGGCACGGATCGGCTAGTACTCAATAGGTACATAATAGATACTGCATAATATGAATACTTCGTCCAAATTTTTTTAAAGAAATAAATGACAAAACGATACTGACAAGAAATTTCGTGACGCCCGCAAAAAGATTACGATGACTGACTCTGATTGACGGACGGGCATTGGACAGCTTCATTAAAATACCGTTAGAAGTGTACAAAATTCTTTTACCCATAACTTTTTCTCAGATATTTTATAAGTAGCCTTGCCTCGAGGTTTCATACGCGTTAATTTGAGGAAAAAATAGCCTTCTCCGTAAATGGGCTACCCAACACAAAAATATTTTTTAAAGTAAACAAACAGACTTTTTAGTTTGACAATATTAGTATAGGTAACACTGGACTACTTGATGAGAAAGTAAAAAAATGTACTTTGTTACTTTATTAATATTTGAGCAGACACTATAAATATTATATTCGGAAATTAGTAGGTATTTACACATAATATACCAAAAAATACCTTTTTATTATATTAGAGAGTGTGTAATTAGAAAATATATGTATGTTTAGAACAAAATAAGTTTAAATTCAAACTGAAGGGGGAGATATGCTCAATTAAATAATTGTTAAAAAAAATGTCAATTCTATCTTATAAATATAGGAAGTTTCTTTTCCTTGTCAAAATAAAAAAAAATGTTTATAAAAAAAGAAATAAATATTTTACACTATCAAAATCAGCCATTACTTTTAGAAAATGGTTCTACTCACGTTCTGCTAATGACTTCGCAATCGTCACTTTTCACAGTTTTATAGTTTACTAGCTTCTGCGCGCGACTTCGTCGGCGTGGACTCCTCTCCTATTAGTCTTAGCGTGATGACACATAGCCTATAGCCTTCCTCGATAAATGGGCTATCTAATACTGAAAGAATTTTTCAAATCGGCCCAGTAGTTCCAGAGATTACCGCGTTCAAACAAACAAACAAACAAACAAACAAACAAACAAACAAACAAACAAACAAACAAACAAACAAACATACAAACAAACAACCAAACAAACAAATTCTTCAGCTTTATATATTAGTATAGATGAGACGGATTTAATTCGTTAAAGTATCATTGTTAAAAACGAAAATATTTTATAACGTGTACAAAAACAAGAAAAACGGCAAAATATTTTTTTTGCGTCTTAAAAATAAATAAATAAAAAACTTTTTAGGCTTAAGTTCTGATACGTAAAAACGGAAAACTTAGACTTGTTTGCAATAAAAAAATAAGAACTGCAGATAAAAAAATGTCATAAAAATCTAACAGATCTTGATCGATTCCCGTTTATATAGTCATTACCAAATTACAATAAATCTCAAAATTTCTTACAAAAAAAGAATAGCTTTTCAAATAAATATCAGTAAATATATAGGTACCACAGACTAAATATATAAGTTTCGCATCGAGTTAAACACGTCACTGAAAGATATACATATAACTCAAACGAACTTGGCATACGGTTGCGTTAATTTTATTTCTGTTTGTAATCTTTATATATTTTTTTACTTTCAGCGAATTATCGCACTGAATGATTTACGAACATAAATCTGGTCTTAATGTAGGCTTTGTTTACATTTTTTTTATTATAATGTTATTTCACACGGTAAATAAATAATAAGTCTTTTTCGAAATACAAACCAATATAGTACGGGATCCCTAGTACATATTTTTCACCTGATTACTATCAAGCTAATTTTACGGGAGTAGCTTCATTTTGATGAGACGAACAAAAAGTTCCTCTTCGAAAACTCTCGATTGTGGTAGATAATAGAGTAGCACAGGAACATTCACAGGAACACCCTTCCTCTATGTAGTGCTCTATGCCCTTTACTGCTTTTTATTTTCATCAACAGGATAATTTCTTTCAAATTCAATTTTTTGCTGGTAAACAACATTCGTATTGCCAGGTTAGTGTTCTTAATGTTGGGACTAATATCGCCAACATTAATGAAGACTTTAGACAAAATTTTGAGCTGCACCTTTTAATCGTATAGTTAAACCTTCATAGTAAAATTGATAATTTGCACGAATGAATACACGTTTATTATTATCAAATTTAATAAAGATTAATATATCAATTCATTGATACAGTAAAAAATCGAAGTTATTATTTTAATATCTACTTATTTGTCGTGGTTTAGGCATGTTAACAAAAAATGTTACTAAAAAGCATTTATCTGTATTTTTCATTTAAAAAATGCTTCTAATCTCCTATCTTTTTGCTGCATGCATCGAAAAAAGTAATCCTCTTTTAGATTATGATGTTTTTGAACTTGTTATTGAAAAACAAATAAATGAACTTGTGGCTATAAAGTATTGGTTTTATTTTTGGATTTACAAGTTCAATCATATTTTAAATAAAGAATTGAACTCGACTGACTTTCTTTACGACTCTAACAGTTATTATACACTTTCGTTCCATCCTCTGGAATATTATATTAAATTTTCTATTTATCTTATAAGGTACACTAGCTGACCCCGCAAACGTTGTTTTGCTATATATGATATTAACCCCCGCCCCCCCTCTTGTGGGTGGAATTTTGTAAAATCCGTTCTTAGCTGACCTCTACTCGGCAAAAGGAATATTCCTACCAAATTTCATGTCTCTACGCCTTATGGTTCCAGAGATATCGTGATGAGTCAATGGGTGGAAATCTCTTTTATATATATAAGATGTCACTCACAATATTTCATTCATCCTATTGATTTCGTGAATGGTTTCTAGTATTGTATTTTCTAGTTATCTATTCAGGTGAAGTGTCCAACTTCTGTATTGTGCCTTATTCTTCAAGTTTATACTTCCGCTCACACACTCACCTATATATATACACAGACACATACACATTAGCGGATTCATTATAGTTTTTAAATAGTGTACTTGTTTCTGAAATTACTATTTTGTGCTCCAGTAAGATCTTCCCTATTCATGTCATTTATCATTTCGTATAAGGTGTTCTGGAAGATATCTCTTCATTTGTTACGTAGTGTATATATTTCTAAACGTGCAATAAATTGTATGCGTATAAACACAAAAATCAAAAGCAATAATTTAACATATTTGATTACTAACATAAACAAAAGTAAATAAACTCTCAATCGACTGTAAATAATTCGTATAATAATTTCAATCAATTCGTAAGATATCACTACATATTATAAAACAAAGTCTCTTCCCGCTGTCTGTCTGTCTGTATATATGCTTAGATCTTTAAAACTACGCAACGGATTTTGATGCGGTTTTCTTTAGTAAATAGAGTGATTCCAGAGGAAGGTTTATATGTATAACACATGCATAATATAGTAGAGGAACACTGATAGTTTTAAAGTTTTCTAATGTGATGTCGTAAATAAACATATTTTTTTGCGCAATTGCAAATATTTATTTTATATTTAGTATCAGCATTGCACCCGTGCGAAGCCGGAGCGGGTCGCTAGTATATACTAAATAGATATTATGAAATGTGTTCGAGATCGACGATTATCGTTTCATAGATACCCGACGCGACCGTTCGTTTCTTATTTATAGACCATTCGGATTCCAGGCAATAGAGATTTATAGTGTAAACTGTTAGGCTATCCATATACCATTTAGTACTAAATGAGTTCTTATACCAACTACATTCATATAAAAAACATATTAACATCTCATTGCGGTTCCTAGTGAGTTTAGATTTTTTTTTTGAACCGAAAAGTTGCAAGCTGTTTTGTTTTATTTTCTGACTGTATTCAAAGTTCCTCGCACATAGCTTATGATTGTATGTGACAAATAAATATATGTATCGATTACTTCGTTATTCTATCTTCGGATATCATGTGGGAGAATAGTGGGACAAAAGAGCAAACTACGTCGTAAATGTCTTAATCTTCGTTTTAATGATTTTCACAAATCTCTTCTCAATCGTGCGACGCGTCGATGTCTTGTCATCTTGACCGCTTAGCGCGACAGTGCTTCCCCTGACAATATTGTCAGCCTCAAAACGCCGCCCTAAACTTCCTTTTTCGTTCTGAATTAATGACTGCCTCCAACAAATATAAATTATAAGAGTTTTAACGTGCATTTGCAGCTATAGTTTTGTTAATTTCAGAATGTTTTTTTTTGTCTCTATAAAATATACATATTTTTTTACATTTTAGATAAAATATAAATGAATGGAACCTAAAACATAAGGCTATCAATATATACAAATAATTTTCCACACAGACCAATACATTAGAAGGCTGACGACATATTTTTTAAATAAAAAGGCAAACTTTTCTCCAGTACCTCATCGTTTGAATTTGCGATTAATATTTTATGGATTATTTTCGATACACTTTTGGATTATAGACTATTTTCGAAAACAAAGCCGTGACGAACGGCTAACGTTTCGTAAAATGCATTGTGCCGAAAATGGCTTTCGTTAGCACTGTTCCGAACAGTTTGCGGCAACTTTGTTCCATAAAAGTTTCGTTATCAAAGTGTTGAGCGAGCCTCGTATTTTACGTGATGTGGATAAATATATTTTATATATTGATCCTACGCCCTCTGAATCCAGCGGTTTTAAACCGTTTTTAAGGTCGTTAGTCTACCTGGTTGGAGGGCGGCCTGTTCGTGTTTACCATTCGAGAACCTTTTTTTTACGTCGGGACACATGTCCAAGAGCGTCCACCCTCCAAGCCAGGCAGGCCTGACCTCCGACGCCTGTCATCACGGCGTTAGGACTTCCTTGACCATTGGTTATCAGTTCTCCTTGCAATATAACCTGCCAATACGCATTTCAGCTTGCAGATTTAGAGAGCTTTAGTGGTGACCTTCGTTCGTCTATGAATTTCATCATACCGGACTCTGCCACGTAGAGAAATACCAGGACCGGGCGGAGTGGCGAACATTGGGAAACCCTAAGTCTAGCAGTGGACTGTTGAAAGCTCATGGATGTATGATATATTGATAAAAATAGATCTATATAAAAAATAAGCGTTATATTTGTTTATCTATTTTTATATTCCAAACTTTATCTAATAGAATGTCGGATTACAATTTGATACAAATCAAACTGGCTTAAGTTAATGGTTGCTGAATCTTAGCGGGATATGTTTAATGACGTTCCGTAATACCACAAATTGATTTTAAGATTAAAAATAACTCGTAGATACTGATATTAGCATGAGTAATTAAATAAACAGTTCAATATTTTAATGCTTAATAATTAAAGATTTAAACTAGAGTTAGACATAGTTTTTAGATTTAAAAAAAGGTGTGTGTGCGATTCACACATACGATAGAAGTGAAACTTCTTTGGAAAACTAATTAAAAAAAACTAATTTAAAATTAGCGGCTTGCAGCGTGGCCCGACCGCAGCGCGGCGCGCTCTTCCCTGTCGTTTTTCCGTTGCATCCGGTTTGAAATCACAACGATTCTAAAGAAGTTTCACTTCAAAAATTTAAGATAAATAATTTTTTTTTTATTCCTGTAGGCTTCAAACTCACTTTTTAATCATCATTTTACAAAGTATATAATTTTACCACCGATTCGGAATGTAGATTCAGCTAAAAAGAATCGGAAATAAGCTCAACAGTAATAGAAAACGTCAATAAATATCCTAACTACTAAGCATTTAGTTATTGAAAAAGAATTACTCGTAATAAAGTTATCAAAACTTTTATACGTTATGCCAAACATAGGTACACATTATGACAGTTACGTATCTGTAAATTTTAATCATCAGAATATAAATAAAAGTGTTAACCACTGAATATATAAACGAATATTAACGGGAAATGATGGCAATCCCAGAGGACGTATCCGGTGTTCGCCTATGATGCGCTCACAGACGCTCGTTATAAGACTATTAAACAAAATAAAAATCTGCAAATATATTCTACATAATATATACTCTTTTGAAATGACAACAAGAAACTTTTTTGAATCGTAGTCATCAGAATAGTTGTAATTATTCGTTACAAGGTATTCATAATTACGAGGTATGAACCTAGAACAAATGCAAGACGAAGACATTAGGATGCAAGACTATTATAAAAACAAAAGCAAGAAATAAAAATTTTCTTTTCCGATTTAACATTGAACAAAACGAGCTAAAAGTCTGGCGATCGGCAAAAAACCGTAGGGTATTAACCCAGTTACGTGCTATTTACAACTCCTGCGCATGTTGCCGGCGTACATCATAAGGTATCACAAATGGATCAATGATTTCCTTATCTCCTTGTATAAATCGACTTTTATTGAATCCACTCGATACGTCTACTATGTTTTTACATACTTGCTATGTGTATATAATATCACCATTTTTATAATTTAATCGATCACTATATATTTTTGTAATATTAAAATGTGTTCATATAAATAAATAAATATCTTATAACATACACACACGGTGGTGTGTACCTATGTTAAGCAACTTAATGCTTGTGTTAACTGACTGTTATAGCTAAAATATTTTTTTAAATAAATAAACATAGAAATAATACATATTACGTATAATTATGAATACACATAGTAAATAAAAATAAAATAAGTATTTAAGGGGGGTCCCCATACAACAAACTCGATTTTTTTAAATTTGTGTACCTACTGTTGTTTACCTAGTCAATGGTACGGAACCCTTCGTGCGCGAGTCCGACTCGTACTTGGCCGATTTTTTGTTTATTTTCTGATTTCTGATGTGATAACATAGAGACACGCCACGCGTGGGTCTTTCTATCACTCACGTGAAACTGAGCTTTTCAATGCGTATCATAGTTAGCGAAGAAGTTCAGAATTATATTCATCATCACGTGCAATTTACACTTTTCAAAAACTATCTTGGAAGAGAAATTAACCCCGAGTTTTCTGACTGCGGCATAGAAGAGCTGAATTTATATGTTATTAACAGCTTTTTGCTCGTTTCTTCGCTCGCGTAGATTACACAAGTTTAGCTCTTCCGTTATAATATAGCCTATGTCATTAAGTGATAACGAAACATTCACCGGTGAAAGAATTTTTAAAATCGGTTCAGTGTTTTTTTTTAAACTTTATACCTTATAAATAAACATTTATTCCTATAATACAAAAAATCAAACTTTTTTCAAATAGGCTTCAAAAGTACCTTCGAATCGTCATCTTACAAATTAATATTAAAATTATTGTCAAAAGTGAAGCTACCACAGATTCGTAATATAGATTCTGCAGAGAAGATTTGGCAAGAAACTCCGCAGTGACCCTTTTAAAAAAATAAACTATGTTTTAATACAAAGTTAGTAATATATGAGTATAGCTACAGTTTTAAACAATAAATGGTGTGAGGGGTCTATGGACCCCTGGTCGAGCTCCTTCGCTTCGCGACAAAGCTCCTTTCGCTTTTACGTAGTATACTTGTATAGAATTATCTAGAAAAAGTCGTGTTACACTTTTTTCGATCTCGGGATGGGATCCCGCTCAGTGCGTGTACCGCGCGATAAGGAACTTCGTTCCCAATAAATCAATAATAAGTGTACTTTAAATGGTTAAAGGTTTAAATGGTTTTAAATGGTTGTTATCATGTACACCTGATAGCGATCGTTACTCGTAGTAGGGAATATATCCGCCAACCCGCATTGGAGCAGCGTGCAGTGGGATATTACAGGCTGACTCGAAGTGTACTTTAAATCGCTAACTTCTTTGAAGTAATAAACGTCGTACCTAGGAGTTTATTAGGCCATTGTTCAACTTTTCCCGAACCACAATGAGCTTGTTCGTACAATATTAATTGCCATTCACTGACCGAGCTTGAAATTATAAGTGTTAATTTTCTATTCATTCTGATACCTGCTGTAGGGATGAGACATCTAATTTTAGACGAATACTGTATCGTTTATTTGTTAATCTTTCACGTGAAATATATAAAAAACCTGATGAAGATAAGTGACAAATTTGATTCACATTTTGGCGCAGTTGACAATGACCCTGTTTTGTGCTTTAGGGTGTGCGTTCGATTCCTGCCTCCATTCAGTGTAATATATTATATATGTTTATTTTTTATATTAAAAGCTTTTCTCTGCGGTTTCACTTTTAAAGACAAAACGTATTATAGCCTATAAAGTAAATAGATTATCAACTTAAAAAGAATTTTTCAATTCGAACCAGTAGTTTCTGAGATAAGCGCGTTCAAACAAACAAACGAACAAACAAAATCTGCAGATTTATATAAATATTTATCAAAAATTACAACAAATAATGAAATAATGTTTGAAAATGTTTAAACATACTTCTATCTTCTTTTCTGATGCAGCCAACATCCATCCCGGGATTAAGGAGATAAAACCACGGGGTACAACTATCAGATATTTTAAATCTACGGTGTTTATCATATTATTTTTATGTGTAATTTTATGCACAAAAAAGTAGATTCATATGAAAATAAATAAAAATAAAATGAAAATAAAATATTGACAAAGCGAAGAAAAATGAAAGGGCTTTAATTTTATTAATATAGTATTTTTAATATGTTAAAAATCAGTAATTGACGATTTAAACTAATTGTGCTTATAACAAAACTTTGTGTAATTTATAAATTAATTACATTTTACAATTTGTTGTTATATAATAACATGACGATATCACCACAACATGCGCATAAAATTGCCTGTGCATTTTCATGCAAATAAACAAATAAATAAACATTAGCGAAACACCAGGAGATCAGACAAGATGGAGAGATTGTCATTAGCGCGAGTCATCTCGAGCAGAATGTCTTGGCACACGACCATCCATTCACCCGAATGTGTTCACTCAACACGTACTAAAGCAATGATACTTTTAACCTCAATGCGAGAAAATAGTATTTCTTATTCATCTTAACCTTAAAGTTGCAGCTAGCTGAGAAAGTAATTAATATACTAAATATGAGTCTACGGGATTTTGACATTCGAAAATGTATCTCTTTCTCGATTCTAATACTTCCGATAACTTTCTGAAGCGAAACTTCTTTAGAATCGTTGTGATGTCAAACCGGATGCAACGGAAAAACGACAGGGAATAGCGCGCCGCACTGCACGCCGCTAATTTTAAATTAGTTTTTATTTTAAATTAGTTTGCCAAAGAAGTTTCGCTTTTATCGTGTGTGAATCGCACACACACCTTTTTTATATCGTATTTTTGTATAAGCTTATAAAAATGTAAAAATATTTAGCCCTGCTTTTTTATATTGGTACGTTGCCTAACCCTTTACCACCATCTTTCCTAATGGAAAAGCGGTCAAGTAAGATTCTCAAACGGAGATTTATATGTAACTGTGTATGTATGTATAATGCGGTTTACGATTGAGTCCATTTACTAGCACTTTTTCCTAAACCTTAACTGAGGTAGGGCATAGCAGAATATATCCTGCTCAAAATCTGTAGCAGCCCTACTAGGGAAGTACCTCAACCTTACAGAAGACCACAGATAAATAATACTGTTTTCAAAGCAATGTTGTATTTCTATGGTAAGCAAGGTGATCAGAGCTCCTGGAGGGTTGAGGGTAGGGTCGGCACTCGCTTGTGATGCTTCTGGTGATGCAGACGTCTATAGGCTACTGTAACCGCTTACCGTCAGGTGAGCTGTACGGTTGTTGTTGATGAGTTGTATAAAAAACCTTTTTTTAATTAGTTAAATAAATATACCTATGGGTTTCAAGTGCTTATCTGTTATGATTAAAAGGACATCCCTTTTTTTACGCTGGGTAATGCTTTTACACTGTGACTACCTTACTTACCGCAAAAATACAACATTCCTTGAAAACAGTATTATACATATTAGCATACTTATCCAGTTGCGCTGCTCTAAATTTTAGCAAGACATATCCTGCTGTGTTCTACCTCAATAACTTTAATCTACTACTAATTACGGTTATTTCACCATTACCATTATTTTTAATTATATATATATAATTCAATGAATTGTTTGATTTACATAACTGTTTGTTTATCTTGTAAATTGAATTGAAACTATCTATACGCCGGTGTCCTCGGAGGCATTAGCGGATTACCGTCCGATGCGCCGGCACATCTTGGCAAGCGATCTGACGAGAGCTACTGCCAAATCTATCATAATCTGTCTGATCGCTTTTGTTATCGTAACCGGAATGATAAGCGTCCTTCTGCCGTCTTCCAAGCGATACTACTAATGGTTTTAATCTCGTATATGAATTTCTGTCGAACATATAATGTAATAAAACTTAATTGAACTGAATTGAAACAACTTGTAAATGTCAGAAAGGAAAGTGTTTACAAAAATAGGGTTTCATCTGCACTGCTTCACTGTAAGGAGGCGGATAATTTCTCTATCAAGAAAAAATATCATAATTGTTTGCACCGACCCGCCTGCCCAGCGTGGTGACTATGGGCAAAACTTTGTTCAAAACTTGAGTTCGCTCCACTTTTGGTGCGAACTTGGGGAGTCCTATGTCCAGCAGTGGACTGCGATAGGCTGAAGTGATCGAGTGAGTGAGTTTGCGCCCAACTATTACCAGCGGCTTTAGCTGTTAGAAACAAATATTTGTACACATATGGAGTGTTGAATCTGCGACCATCCGCTTTAATGGAACTTTCATCACCTTCATACTGGAATTATGGCTGTATAACATATATCATGAAACAAATCTTAATACTGAAAAGTTAAATCATTTGTTCCTATTTGTCATTCAACTTGATATGTGTTTAAGTGAAAAACAAGTAAAATTCATCCATACCATTATTATTCTCATCTATACTAATATATAAAGCTGAAGAGTTTGTTTGTTTGTTTGTTTGAACGCGGTAATCTCTGGAACTACTGGGCCGATTTGAAAAATTCTTTCACTGTTAGATAGCCCATTTATCGAGGAAGGCTATAGGCTATGTATCGTCACGCTAAGACCAATAGGAGCGGAGTCCACGCCGACGAAGTCGCGCGCAGAAGCTAGTACTTTATATACATATTATGTTTTAACTTTTACTGATATTAAATTGATCTAATTTGTATTTACTTTAGTACTTAAGAATACTACTTTCAACCATTAGCCTTTAATAGTCCACTGCTGAAAACAGGATTCCTAATGTTCGCCACTCCGTCTAGTCCTGAGCCAGCTAAATCCAGCGGCTTCCCCCTGTCTTCTTCATATCATCAGCCCACCGGTGGAGGGCGGCCTTTGCTCCTTTTGCAGAGACGTGTTATCCATACGAGAACTTACTTTACATACATACATAGTTAACCAGATTTATATGCAACCAAACAAGATATGAAATGAGTACTAGTTAAATTACGTATAAACGCATTCCTTACGTAAGTGATATCTAAACTGATCTGCAACAGAAAAAAAATCCAATTAAAAGTATAATCCGAATATAATTTAATTCCTAGCCCGATAACACTATGATCTTCAGTGGAGAGATAATCTTACAGACCCTGAGTCTAAGAGTCAGGTGCATTGTCAATGACGGCAACTAAGCTGCAGTACTAGGGTTTCTGAAAACGCAAGGAAAATAAATACTTAGCAAGGATTAAAGTGATCTTAAGAAATCGAATTCAGAATATACTTCGAGTTGTCTTTACTAAGCTCTTTTTAATTCTTATCTAAGTGTTTCTGAAGGGCAGTGTCATGGTCAAATAGCACTATTATGTATACGCAGGCTTACTTTTTATTATCTGCCTCGTCATATAATTAATGACTGCTATTAAACCATAATTTACGTATATGGGTATTTTTAAACGTTTAATATTTCTACATACATACATATAAATCACGTCGCTTTCCTGTAGGGGTAGGCAAGAGATCACTTCTTTCCACTTGCTACATATTTCTTATATGTATTTTTAATCTCATTATTCAGATTTGTCCCTTATTTCAAATTATATGGTCATGTCATTTTAGTCCAAATGCTTTTCCGCTTTGGAATGGCAGTGCATAAAAAAGCTTAAAAAATTACTCGATTGATACTCCGCTAGTAAGGTCTTGTTCATTTTTGTACCAAGAATCGAGATTCCGTTTGAGCGGGAAAACATTGAATGCATTCTTAATATACTCGTAGAATATAGTTTGTTATATAAGTTATTTTTTAAGTTAAGGTTACTAAAATGCTTTTGAGGCCCTACTTGAACAAACTATTTATTATTTATTTTACACTACACACTTTCTACTTTACACTTTCGCACACTAATACAAAGTTGTAACAACGCGACATTAGAAAAATACAAGATGCATCAGTTGTAACAGGCGGCCGTTTAGAGCGATCTTTTCCAGGCAATCTTTGGGCAGAGGACTAACATAGGGCTATATAAAGTAATTTTTGTTATAGGCGTATCATAATGTTGTAATTTTCATTTAATCTAATTTATAAAATTCTCGTGTCACAGTGTTAGTTAGAATACTCCTCCGAAACGGCTGGACTGATTTTTATGAAATTTTGTGTGCATATCGGGTAGGTCTGAGAATCGGCCAACATTTATTTTTCATACGCCTAACTCATAAGGGGGTTAATAACATATATGGCAAAACAACGTTTGCGGGGTTAGCTAGTAGTCCAGTCATTTGGTGGTTTTAGCTGGAAAGTTTGTATCGATAGAAACGCGCGTCACCGGCGCGTTTGTATCGATACACACGCGCGTTTGCATCGCGTCTGTATCGCTACACACGCGCGTCAACGGCGCTTTTTAAAAACGCGCGTCGACGGCGTGCTTTTAGGTCTACAGGCTGCGTCTGACTCGCGTGTGTATCGCGTCTGTATCGCTACAAACGCGCGTCGACGGCGCGTTTAAAAAACGTGGTTTGCATAGCCCCCTAGAGTGGACTTTGCAGCTCTCGTACGTTGAAACTATTAATTTTACAAAAAAAGGTTACGACATAAAGTGTAGGAAATTTTCTCTAGTTTAATTTATTACCTAACTATTTTATCGTAAAATGAGTTGGAACGGAGTTATTCTCAAAAAACTGTATTTGAGCGCCATTTTTCCAATATGGCGGCGCGAGCGGCAAACATACGAGGTGGCAAAGTGAAAATTCGAAAAGAGCACGTCGAGATCTATAAAATCACCAATTTTTAAAACTACCGGAAAACTTTCCAGGTAACCCCCTTTTTGAGCACCAAATGACTGTACTATAGTTTCAAGTAAGAAACTAAGAATCTAATCGCATAAAATATTGTCAAATTAAAACGTTATCTTCTTTGTACATAGTAAGTCAACAACAAAATCGCCACTATGTACAAGGTGTCAAGATTGAGAGACACGTGTAATTCTATTAGCATTATACCCAGACTAGCGCTTGTCTAAGCGGATACAAGTTCTGTCATATGATAGCTACTTATATCAACTTCCGGTGCTAGGATATAGTTTCTTGGACTTTTCTAGAACTTCAAGAACTGGTAACGCGATTCAAACTTATAAGCCGATTATTATTTTTTAAACCGTTGTTTCACCTGTGTTAATATTAATAGTTACCTGACCTCTTGAACCATACGTGATATATACTTATATAGTAAGGCCTATAGGTACCTTTTTTTTCTAAGTTTTATGTTATATGCCTCTCATGGAGTACTAGCTCGAACAAAACCTGTCTCAAATGCAAGCTATATTTAAAACTTAAATTGCCAACTTTTATCTCCATTTTATCTACCAAAAAAGGGTATGTAGTTACCGTGTTTTAAAATAAAATAGATCTTTTGTAACTATTTTAAGCGATCACTTTTATTAAATATCATACCTATTTTCGCAATTTGTGTTCAACAAAATAACAAGTTTCACTTTTTTTTTTAATTGTTCGTACGCCGTAAAGCTAAAATCCTACTCACAATCTGCCTCCACCTCAAATGCCAAATTCCAATATCACAGTTCTTTTTCAGTTTGGTAGAGCTTGATTATCTATCAATAACATAAAGAGATAAATATGTTAAACATACGCACACAATCAATGTCCAGCAGTGGACTGCGATAGGCCGAAGTAGTACACAGGCAACTGTTGCTAAAGTAGGCAACTTACGCCCGGTTTCCCAAAGGCTGATCAACGCAAAAATTAACTAATCATCTGTCAAATAGTCCGGGCTCCCTGGTACATTTTTTTCACTTGATTACTATCAAGCTGATTTTCCGGGAGTAGCTTCATTTTGATGAGACGAACAAAAATTTCCTCTACGAAAACTCTCGATTGTACTCTCGATAACTAAGCTCCCTGAAGAAAAAAGCAGGGTTACTGCAAACTGCGTCAACGATTTATTCAATTAGTCAACTAAATGCCTTTGTTACCTTAACATGTAAAAAAATAATAAAAAAATGAATTGTTGAGAGATGAAACAGTACTCGCAGCAATAATTTACGCTAAAGTAAACTGGGGTGTTGATATGGTGTTTACGGCAGTTGTGACGTATTTTGTTCTCATTCAAAGACATTTTTGTTTTTCGTAGTTTTCTTATGTTCCAACTGTCTATTTTCCATAAATAGGACTCGTGAATTCATATTAGATGGTTGTGGGTTAAATCTGAGAACAAATTTCAAGTGTTTAATTTTTCGTTCCGAAATGGCACAGCAGATGAAACAATATCACTGAAATTACAAATATTTGTACAATAAAAAATCTATTCTGAGCGGGGATCGATCGGCTTTACTAAAACTTTTTTACCACTGAACCAAAAGTGATGAGAAATAAACTAGCACAATGTGAAATAGCATCTTTAAGTAAACGTTATACACAACAATGGAAAATGGTGCATGTTTTCGAGACTTATGGCTCGCTTACACTGTGATTAAAGTTATGTCTAATACCAAGTAATTAAATAAACATATCTAAACCGAAAATGGTACCATGTTGATTAGTGAATAATCTAAGAACATTGTTTATACTATCTATCTACTTATACATCTCTAAATTTATTCCCTTGGTATTTATAGTAAAATGCATAGGAATTCTGTCAGTAATTTAGCAATTGAATATCGGTTCATATATTTAAAATAAAACATTAGTTTCGCTAATCTACTTACTTTTTTTTTTATGTAACTAGGTTGGCAAACAAGCGTAAGCCTCACCTGATGGTAAGACCGTAGCCTATAGACGCCTGCAACACCAGAAGCATCGCAAGCGCGTTGCCGACCCTATCCCCAATCCCCGCTCCCCCCAGGAGCTCTGGTCACCTTACTCACCAACTGGAACACAATACTGCTTGAAAACAGTATTATTTAGCTGTGGTCTTCTGTAAGGTCTAGGTGCTACCCCAGTCGGGCTGCTCCATATTTTGAACAGGAATTTTCCTGCTGTGCCCTACCTCAGTTGAAACTTTTAAATATTTCGTGTTAAGGTTCGTGAGCTGGCACAGATCTGGAGCAAGACTCATTAGTTACAAACCAGATTGATCACTGTCAACTGCTCCAAAGGAATAATCAAAGATTAACAATTAAATATAATTCACTTGGGTAGTGTACTAGTAAGAAGCAAACGATACAAAGGAGGAGCAGTCTAAGTTTAGTAATATAATTTTGTTTTTGATCATTATCTAAATTACCAGTCAAGTATAACTAGCCTTTACAAGTGAGCCTCATGTTCTGGCGCGGACATCTGACAGCACGATCGCCAGGGTCGTACGAAGACGGTGTTTATAATAAAACGGTACACAGGCGTTCAGGAAAACATTCGGAGCGACGACATTGCGTCAGACGGCGGGTACAAAAAATCTTAAATAAAAATGTATTTACAAATGTTATGCGTTGTTTGTCGTAAACGTAACTGGATTAAATTTAATTTACTCTTTTATTATCTGATAAAATTTAGAATCGATTGTATTTTCGTAGTAGTCGTGGTAACAAAATTCGTCGACCAGCTGAGGAATTGTATGGTAGGCACCAACCATATCTTTCATAGGAGAGGTATAATATTTAGTCTAAAATGATTTAAGTGCTTTACAATATTGCATTAATTGCAGCAGTAGTTTAGTTTTTGCAGAATTAGTTAAGTTAACTACTGTCACATATACCTTTATCCTACTACACAAAGATGATAACGCTAGATTTATTATGATGATTCACATTGATTCTCAGAAATCTAAATTTCTCATATTTCATTAAACACATTATATTTAGTAATATAACTCATATTACTAATGCTCTAAGTAACAAACTCAGGGTAAGAGATAAGAAAACGGAATAACCAATAAACAAAAAATTTCAAAGAACAGACATTCTTCGTGTATTACAGATTTTTTTTTTGAACAGATCCTAATGTTTAATTTAAGGATAGGAGTCATAAAGGAAGTCGTGGTATTTAGAAGAAAAATCTTTAGTGTGAGTCATTGGACATTACTCTGTCTAAACTTAGGCACATTTGAAGAGGGCATAATTTTCCAAACAATAAACAAATTGAAGTGAGCATCTCATATTATTAGTAAGACAACCAAAATATATTTTAATTTTAAAATTCTAAATGTAGATAATTTGTTTCAGCTGATATGTAGTTATCACAACCGAAACCACACTCGTTCTTACAGTAAATGATTTTTAAGTCGTCTGAAACGGCGAAAATTCTTAAAAATTGATCTTTAAATAACCTGCTTGATCATTTCTTGGTCAATTCTATAAAAATACCTATTAACAAAGGTGTGATGTTTCGTTTTTAAAGTCAGTTCTCAAGTCAAAACAAGCGTAAGGTCTGCCTGATGTGGTTACCGTAGTGTACAACATTAGAAGCATTGCAAATGCGTTGTCAATCTTATCCCCAACCCTCAGCAGAAGCTTACTGACCACAGATATACAATACTATTTGAGGCCAGTATCTAATCTAATAAATAGATAGTATCAAAAAATAGTAATCTGTAGAAATAAATAGTAATCTGTTGTATTTTTAACCCGTTACATGTTTTGAGCAAAATATTTCTTTCTTCCTCTCTGTAACTTACTTGTCAAAAGTTTATCTATAGTAATTAATTTAACGTGATTAGTAAAAGCGACGTTAAATTAACTTTGTTGATTAGCCTTGTTTACAAAATAGTTTTCTGATATATTTTTATTTATTCTGTTATTTTGTCGTTTTTTAGGGTTCCGTACCCAAAGGGTAAAAACGGGACCCTATTACTAAGACTTCGCTGTCCGTCCGTCCGTCCGTCCGTGTGTCTGTCACCAGGCTGTATCTCAAGAACGGCTATAGCTAGAGAGTTGAAATTTTCACAAATTATGTATTTCTGTTGCCGCTATAACAACAAATACTAAAAACAAAATAAAATAAATATTTAAGGGGGGCTCCCATACAACAAACGCGATTTTCTTGCCTTTTTTTGCTCGATATCAATAATGGCAACAGGTAGGCACTTGAAATGTTCACAAAATACTCAGTTCTATTTTTACTTTAATAATAAATAATAAAATTAAAATAAAATTAATATTTAAGGGGGGCTCCCATACAAAAAACGTCATTTTTGCCTATTTTTGCTCTCATACAACAAAAGTGATTTTTTAGCCGCTTTTTGCCCGATATTAAAATCAATGTACCTAGTCAATGGTACGGAACCCTTCGTGCGCGAGTCCGACTCGCACTTGGCCGATTTATTTTTTTCATATATAAATATTACGTTACTGACTTTTAAAAGTAATGTCTATAAAGATACGAGTATTTCATCGATAACAGTCATGCTCGAACTGTTCTTTTACAGTTTTATTATGGTACGTTCATCTTGTTTCACAAACAGTAACAGACATGAAACAAGGTTCTAATACTGCCAAAAAACTGCCATCCGAAAGACTTATGATTACTGCGCTGATAAACTGGTAATTTCAAAGACGACTTTTAAAAACTAGGTTCTAAAAAATTTTATCGAATTGTTTTATGGATAATAATAATGATCATATATTTTGAAGAATGAAAATTTTAAATGCTTTTAAGGTTGCTGCGCTTCTATAAGAAATATTGTGCAGTATTAAGCCTCAATAAATAATCATTATTAAAACTCATTATAATATGATGCACCGACCCCGCCGCCTAGTACCTATATATAATAACTATCTTCTGCGCGCTACTTCGTCCCCGTGGAATAGGACCAATTCTGTCAAACATGATTTGAGCGAAACTTTAACCGTTTACACCGCGGAAGCTCTCAAAAGGAAAAAAACCCCGACTTAAAACATTCTTCATTGGTGCTACGCTACAATTGACCTTAGCGTGATGATATATAGCCTATAGCCTTCCTCGATAAATGGGCTATCTAACACTGAAAGAATTTTTCAAATCGGACCAGTAGATCCTGAGATTAGCGCGTTCAAACCAACAAACAAACAATCAAACAAACTCTTCAGCTTTATTACAAACATGACGTGTTCATGTTTATGACGTTTTTAAAATTTGTTTTATCAAAATAAAACAATTCGTTGTTACGTCTATTCTTCGTTTTCGCAATAAAGTAACCAGTCGTTGTGTGTTAGATTCCCATATATAGTTGAAACTTTGACGTTAAGAAATTTCTTCTAAAAACGAGAACTCTTACGAATTAGTTACTAGTGAATGAACATTCTCAATGGTTAGAATATGTTTAGTAGCAAAATATAATTAGAAAAATCTTCTTCTTCTCAGTCGTACACTCTTGTCAGAGTGGTCGTGGTTGCACTGACGAGGTACATGGTGGGGTGTTTGGTGGGTCGATAACATTTCTGAGGGTAGCTCTCCTTGCGATGTGCTTCCATTCTTGTCTATTGGAAGCGTCGCGAGTACACTGGACCATGGTGGACTCAGTAGCCCTTGTGATGACATCTATCCAGCGGGTTGGCAATCGACCGCGTGCTCTCCTGCCTTCCGCCCGGCCCTGAACCACCAGTTTCTCCATCGAGTTCTCATTTCTAGAGATGTGACCAAAGAACTTCAGTATTAGAAAAATACTATCTAACTAATCTACATCTCATAAAACCTAAACGAGCACATTATAATCAAACTAGCGACCCACCCCGGCTTCGCACGGTTGCAAAAACAGTGTATCAGTGTTCCTCTACTATATTATGCATGTATTATACATATAAACCTTCCTCTGGAATCACTCTATTTACTAAAGAAAACCGCATCAAAATCCGTTGCGTAGTTTTGAAGATCTAAGGGACAGACAGACAGCGGGAAGCGACTTTGTTTTATACTATGTAGTGATACATTACATTATTTTTCCACAGATTACTCATCAAAGCAATCATGCAAAACGAATAAACAATAAAAAATTAAGAGAACAAAAGAACTAATAAAAAAAAATAAACATGAAAGTAATTCTATCAAATTATCGTTATTGAATCGATGGAGTAATAAAGTTCGAGATCAAATAACCAATTATACAGAAGTTTTCAAAGCATTGTGGTTTGTTTAAACAAAAACGGAATCTCTCGTCGACGCGAGCACATCGTTGCAGTGCGGTGTTTACGTTTTAACAGCGATTATTTATTTATCTATATCTATGCTAATATTATAAAGAGAAATTATTTGATTTTTTGTTTGTTTGATAACTTAAAAACTATTGGACTGATTTTAAAAATTCTTTTCTTTGAAGGCAAAAATTATACTTTGATATAAGATACATTTTATCAACTAAATTCAAAATTCCCTTTTTTCATTAATAAACTTTATAAAAGATAAAATTTTAAACGAAACCGTACGAACTACCACGAATAATTGTAAAGCTTAAAATTTATGCCGTCGTATAGATTTTCGGTTGTCTGCACAAAGTATTAATATGTAGGAAAACGGAATTCAAAAACAAAATTTCATTTATTTTGTCAAGAGTTTGAAGATAAGAGTTTTTAATTATAAACTTTTTTGTTTTAAAAAGTTTCTACATTTTCTTCAAAAGGCATTTATTTGTACTTCATTTTAAAAAAAACCTACAACCATAAAAAAGTATTTTAAACAACCGTTTTATGACGGTTGATGTTGTTGACATTGACATGACAGCTATTTGATGTATCCAAGTACATTCTACAGATAAACAAAATCTCTTAAGGGATGTCAAGTTCCTTAAAACCTTACAGCATCGCATCACTATAAATTTTTAATGCCATCATAAAAATAAACTGAACGATTGTTTAAAAGTATTATTACAATATATTTATAATCGGCAAACGATTGGCAACTGTTTAGTGTCGACCTTCACGGAGTAATTGAATTATTGAAACAGAGTAACATTTTGTAATTTAACGTCGAGTACCTTAATGTTCACAATATCTGCGCGTAAAAATATCAAGGGCTGTTCTTGTAGGAGAGTATATAATATAAAATATAAATAATCTATATTTTATATACACTAACCTTTGACACGCAAGTTTGGGAAGTTTAGAAAGACTAACACAAAGATTCTTCATTACCAATGGGAATCAAAAATATACGGTCGCGAGTACGAACCACTGCACTTATAACTTTAATAAACAAACTATCCCATTTCACAAAGAACAGTTTAAATACGAGCCATAGATTCCGAGATAAGTTACCAAAATTCACAAAAGAAAAAAAAAATATCCTCATACAAAATGTTACTTCCACGCCACGATAAAGAAAGTTTAAAAATATAACACAACTAGCTTCTGCGCGCGACTTCGTCGGCGTGGACTCCGCTCCTATTGGTCTTAGCGTGATGATATATATCCTATAGCCTTCCTCGATAAATGGGCTATCTAACACTGAAAGAATTTTTCAAATCGGACCAGTAGATCCTGAGATTAGCGCGTTCAAACAAACAAACAAACAAACAAACAAACAAACAAACAAACAAACAAACAAACAAACTCTTCAGCTTTATTATATTAGTATAGATTAAACTGGCGATATGGGCCAAGGGCGTCGAACACAATGGTAGGAGTGGAGTATCTTTTAATAAATACTACTTCTATTAAATAATTTTCCCGCTGTCACCCATCCGCCAAGTTGGCAAGCCGAATGCTCTTTAATTAGATCATATTATTCATTGAGAAAATTCGTCACTTTCCGCCAAGTGGGCGTAATTAGGTTAATTTATTTTACTATACGTTTGGTGAAATTTGAATGTGAAGTTTTCGAAGTTCACAGCTAAATAATACTGTTCTCGTGTGTTGTCTTCATGTGATGTACTCATCAAACCCAGGAGCTCTGGCTGCCTAGTAAGGCAGAAGGAAGGCTCCTGGGAAGGGTTGAGGGTAGGGTCGGCAATGCACTTGCGATGCATCTGGTGTTGCAGTCGTCTATAGGCTACGTAAACCGTTTACCTTTAAGTGAGCCGTATAGTTGTTTGGCGACCTAGTAGTAAAAATATTAGTTAAAAAATGCTATCAGTACCGTAAAGGTTTAAGAGCCGTGGCGTTCAACTTGGCGGGTATTTCTGGCAGGTTTGCGAGGTGGTGTTTCGGTAACAAATGTCAAGTTTTCCAAACGTTAGTATACTAACTTGTTTCCGCGTTTAAGGTAACATTTTATAAATATTTTGATGGATTTAAAATGTGACAAAGTATGGTTATCTTCATTGATTTAAGATATTTTTATATTCCTTTGTAAACTTTAGTTAATAAATACATACAAATAGTTTGGTTTCATTCATCGACGTATAGCCAGAAGTAGTGAAGCTGTAAACATTATTTCGTGATGAGAGGTCTTTACGTAAACTTTTCTCCTGACAGTATAAGAGTTAAAAAAAATGGTTTTGGGAACAAAAAACATCTTTATTCATACTCAAACTTAAAAATTAACACAAGAATTTTTTCCAAATAAAAATAACCATACCACCCTAGTGATAGTGCCATATACGCGCCCAACAACCTGCGGTTTGCGGGTTCGATTCGGGATGCATATTTGTATTTATACAAAAGTTTCTTACCGGTTTGGGTGTCTGTCCTTGTTAGTCTCCCTTCCGTACCTCGGAGAGCACGTTAAGCTGTCTGTCCCGATTGTTATCATGTACACCTGATAGCAATCATTACTCGTAGGAGTGAGTATATCCACAAACCCACAGTGAAGCAGCGTTGTGAATTAAGCTCCGATCAATCTCTCAACAGTGAGATGTTACAGACTAAATCGATCGATATATATACATTTATAAACATTTATCAAAACTGTAATATTAAAGTGTAAGAAAGTCTACTTGGGTAAAACTACTGCACGGATTGGCTAGTCAAGTTGTAGGTACTTACATTGTAGTATGCCTGTATGCATAACATAATTATTACAATTGATATATTAGTAGCTTAATTAGCCGACGCATATTGTCCAGTATAGTATTATTTTAATGACAATTATATTTAGCTTTAGTGGCCCCATATTTCATGCAGGACATGCGACTGCTGATTATTCATATAGTGATTGTTGGGTTTTAAAAAAGTAACTGGTAAGTATGTTGTTGATTTTTTTAAGCGACTTCCAAAAAAGGAGGAGGTTCTCAATTCGACACGTATGTTTTTTTTTTTTTTTTATGTATGTTAGCTCAGAACTTTTGACTGGGTGGACCGATTTCGATCAATTTTGTTTTAATTGAAAGGTGTTGCGTGTCATGTGGTCCCATTTTAATTTAATTGAGATCTGACAAGTACTTTTATAGTTATATCTAATAATGCGTATTTACGTGACTATTTTTTCGTCGACCTACGTTATATTATACCGCATAACTTTTTACTGGGTGTACCGATTTCGATGATTCTTACTTTAATCGAAAGCTAATACTTGTCTTGTAGTCTTGTTTAAATTACATCGAAAACTGATTACAACTTTTTGAATAATCTTTAATAGCGCGTATTTACTTGACTATTTTTTCGACTTATTACGTTGTATTACTTGTCGATGTAATTGAAGTCGCTTTTTTTTCGTTTGCGAGCAAACACAATTATTAGCAGAGTCAACTAAGTGTCTATAACTCTACATTTCATGACGGCCCTAAGGAATCTAATAACTTAGCCAATTATATGATAAGAAGATAAACTAAATGTGGAATTTTTGAAACGTAATTGCCTACTAATATATTATACTACGAATAAATACTTTTCAGTTGCCTTAAAAATATGGCAATCGTACACATAATTATAAAAAAAATATGTATTTATTAAGTCAGTTTACAATTATATAGTTTGAGGTTACATTTAAACAAAAGAGGCTATTATACTGGTGTAAGAACATTCTATTAGTTCTTGAAATACATGAAACCTTTTTACGTAAGCAACCCATTTTCTCAATTCTTCTTTGAATCTAGAGTTTAAAATAAAACAAAAATAAAATTATGAACGATACATTGTACAATGAGTATTCCAGATCACGAGGTGATTACCCTCGTATGAAAAAAGTATGCCATTTGAGATCCTAACCATATTGATATAAGATTCAAAATCGTTTTCAAAGCGAAGAAAGATTATTATGTATTATGGTTTAACATAAATTGTGCAATTTCCTTTGGTGAAATAATTAGCTGGTGCTTTTCTCATTCCGTGCTACTTTTAATGGCTTTTATAAATAAACATTGCGTATGATTTATTACGTTTTAAATAACTTGTAAATAATTATACAAAAAGTATTCGAATAATAAACAAAATAAAGATGTAAAGATTTACATTATTTTTTAATGAAAGAAAACGTTTCCCTGAAACATTGTAAGGAGATTCGTTTTCAATATTTCCCGCCGATATTTGACGTTTAATTTTTTTAAGTAATAAAACCCAAGGCCCATCTTTATACGGTCTAAATATTTTTAATAATAAAAAAGATGATAAAACACTAAAATTATACATATATTAGCGTTTTATCATAAAATTGCCTACAAAAATGCCCATTAAAACGTGCTCGTATAAAATATATGAGCGGTTAGATACGCGCTACGCATATTTGGCCAGTTAGCGAAGACTGATCGCTGATCCACTTCGAGCTGGTTTGTTTTGGATCGTCACGACTTTATCGTTAACCGATTGTCGTTTTTTAGATCGTGGTTGCACTTTTAATACAATTTCAAATTCATTTTGAGCATCACATTTTGCGTCATACGATGTTGGATATGTGGAATAAGCTACCAGAGGAAATAGTTACAGCCTACAAATAAGTTAAGAAAAATTTAGATGCAGTAATGAAAAATACAAGAAAAATATTATTTCGATCCTAATAGATGTCGTTGGATTCAGGCAATAACCAATAATTTTAATTGTCAGGCAATAAAAATTTCAGATAGGCAAAAGAAAATCAAAAAATATTTCTGGCTTCTTTTGCTTTCAAAAAGAATTTTTAGAGAGGAGGGGGGATTTGTTTCCGATACGGATGTGTGTCCTTGTGAACCTCCCCAACATGCCTCGGAAAGCACGTTAAGCTGTCAGTCCCGGTTTTTATCATATATACACCTGATAGCTATCGTTACGCATAGTAGAGAATATATCCGCCAACCTGCAGTGGAACAGCGTGGTTGAATAAGCTCCAATCATTCTCTTACACGGAGAGAGAGGCCTTTATGCAGAGCATTCATATATTACAGGCTGAATCGTGAAGCCGCTTACAATTTTATAAAGCTTATAGGAACTACTCGTTACGGTGTAAACCGGTCACGGCAAACCATTAGTTATACAAACTATAATTAAAATGCCACAAAACTGTCGAACCTCCTGTATGAAAATGAATGAAAAATGTATCATGAGTTTTTAGTTTTTAGTTTTCATTCAATCATTTTTTTTTCTATTTTAGTATAACATCGCTCCGATAACTTTCGTAATACTTATAAAAAGAAATTTATTTATTAAAGTTTAGATACATGAAATACAGGTATTGGTTTTGGATTAAATTAAATCGTTTTATACTCCCATATTATATTAGTCCAAATTACCGCCAAAATTTAAAGTCAAAATTAATAAAAATACTTTCGTTAGTATTATTTTTTTAAAGTAAACATTAATAAGTATTACTAAATACACATCTATACTGCTGAGCGAATTCCTTTGTCTCATTTAACGACGATTAAAAGTTTAAAATAAAAAAATAATAAAAAAATGGGCAGTAAATGTCATAAAAACAAAGTAAAATATGTCGAACGCCTCCAACAATCATACATGAAACATCAAAGGCGTCGTATGCGCATGCGCAGGTGACTCAAATCCTTCCTAAACAGTTCCCAGTACTGTTTAACACGTAAATTGTTTGATAAATTGCCGCTGTCATAATAGTTTAAATCACAAAACCGTTGGTTTGGATAATATTGAATTTCAAAGAAAAATCTTATCTTAATCGACCGAGCGGATACTTGGCAGTGTGCGGCCGCACGTGGGTGAGAACACATGCATAATAGAATCAATAATAAACTAAATGATATAATACACACATTAGTTTTTAAAATATTTTTGTGAATCAAGATTAATGCCCAACAGGGGGATGTTATAGGCTGAATCGATCAATGAAAAAAATTTGGTCAAGTTTAAAGAACTTGATTGCCTCAAGAACATTACAGTTCACTTGTGAGCCTAGTCTATGTATATATGTATATGATTTAAATAAGTATTAATATGAGGTGTTTTATAGAATTTGAAAGTTCACTGTTGCTTGTTAAATCTTCCAATTAACAGAATGACACATTGATGGTACTCCATCTTGTTTTACGCATCTGCTTTGATCTTTACAATCTGTGTCATAATAAAACTTTTTTGACGATAAAGGATGAAATTTATTTAATTTAATGGGTATTTTATTATTTTATTGAAATTTTTTATTTAGTTTCCAGTTAAAAGTTTCTAAATAAAATAATGAAAAATGTTTACGTTTATTTTACAAATATTTGTACTTTATTATAAGCTATCTGGCTCGGCGCAATTCGTACCTATTACCTACCATATTTTTTCGTAAATACATCGATTTTTTTTTTTAAATTTTATTTCATACCCTTGACAAAAAAGAATTGTCAATTCGGTATCGAATCTGTTTAATCATTTTTAGTTTTTAATCATATAGAAAAATACAGAAAAATAATATTTAAGCCACTTAAAACACACAACATTACTAAAAAAAACGACGGTGAACCAAATAAAAATATTTTAATGAATACAAAATCATACGTACATTCTCATTAAACTAAATTCACTCGCGTATAAAGTCAGTAAGATTTTCCTATTCAAAAATGTAAGCCTTTCCGAGATACTATAGCCTCGCTGGCTCGTCGAGAATTTTTTTTCATTCGGAACTTTTAATATGCTCCGTACTCCTTTACTTTACTTAGGAGAAGAGAACTTTGTCAAAAATTGGGACATTAATAGGTTCATACTCTCTAGGATTAGTATGAGAATACTAGTTAAACCAGTAAACGTTGGTCTGCCATATAAATTGTTTCTAAAGAAATGCTTTGTCGATAAAATAGAAAAAAAAAGAGTTTCGAATACCACCCTAATCGCCTACCAAATATAAGCAAAAAATAATAAAAATCATATGTAATCAAAATAAATAATCAAGTACCCGGCAATAAATATTGCACATCGACCTTTGGAAAGAGACAATCAGCTAATTTCGGCTTCGTAGAGCGTTATCTCTGTCACACGAAATACAAACAGTCCGGTATCTATTAGGAGCTGTTATAACAATTATGAGTTGCTTCTTTTGATATTTTTTTTATTCTTTGTATGTATTAAATTCACCATTTTTTCTTTAAGTGATGACTTTAGGTTGGGGTAAAATAAAAAAAATGTTCATATTATGTTTAAAATTACAGCTGTAGTGTACATCATAATAACCATTATACCTTTTGTTAAAATGAGACATAGACATTGTAATAAAAATAATAATAATAATTCTAATTCTCTATTACTTCCATTTCACTATCTGTGCTCTCAAAGAGGTCTATATCACTGTCACTGTCAGCCGTATTTATCACTAGTCTATCAGTGTAATTGTCTAAACCATGTTGAATGCTTCTATATTCATTCTCACATTTGATTGCATGATCGCAAACCTTTTTCCACTCTTCAGCCCCAATCATGTTTACTTTTTCAGTCAATAATGTTTTTACTGTAGTTAAATTCATACCCACATTTTTAGAGGCTACATAGCCTTTCAGTTGAGACCATATATTTTCAATTGGATTGAATTCCAGATGATATGGTGGCAATCGCAACACAGTGTGCCCATGTTCGGCAAGTATTTTGTCCACGGAAAACTCTGTATTCCTCTCCTTGTGCTGACATATAATAGCGTAAATCTGGGCTTTTGTTAATTTTGGATCAACTGGAATTTCGTGTCTGTTTAACCAGTTGATCATTTCCTGTTTAATGGTGTTTGAGTTGGGGGGTCTTTCAACATATTTGTTGTGATAGGGTGCGTTGTCGATAACTAGAACAGAATCTCTGGGTATATTTGGAATTAATTGATTAACCAACCATTTTTCGTAGTTATCATTATTCATTTCATTGTGATAGTCACCTGTAGTGTCCGTGGATTTATACGTTAAAAAGGCACCGGGTACAAAGCCTTTTTCATTTCCCGCATGAACTAATATCAAACGTTGACCTTTTGAAATTGGATTTTTTACTCCTTTTTTCTTATCATCACACCAAGATTTCCCTTTAGTGTGGGATGTAGGTATGTAGGACTCATCCATGTAGACGATATTTTTTCCTGATTCGCGATATTCGCGTATTTTATCAAGGTATTCCATTCGTTTAAGTCTCACATTGTGCTTTTCCATTAGAACTTTTCGATTATCTTCCATTTTAGTGAACCGAAATCCCATCTCATGAAGTATTTTTCTCAACGTCTTTTCAGACCCATTGTAATTAATAGCTTCATATAATTTAGCTTTTAATGATTTTATTGTTGGCAGTTCATTAAATCGTAAGTGAAAATCATACACTATTCTTCGAACAATATCATAATCAAAACCGTCCATATCCAAACGAAATTGCTTTTTTGGTCTCCCTTTTTTTGGAGCGCTGAAATTAATTTCAGCAGAATGTGTTTCAGTACTTACTTCATTTAATATATTGTTCAAAGTTCTTCTTGAAATTCCAGTGGCAATTGCAACTCGCTCTTGAATCTTCTTAAAATAACAACTTATATTTTTATCTTCATTTTTTTTAAATCTGTCAGCTTCGGTTACAAAATATTTATAAACATTGTAGATAATTTCGCGTGACTGACCTCGTAAAGGTTTCCCTCTTTTTCCTAAAGATGCCATAGTACAACTTTAAATTATTTAAATTTGGGGGTGTTAACAACTCTAAATATATATTGTGAATTGGACGCGACCGCACTCTATCGCACTTGAACAACGACTGACAGTGAAGTTTTGTCAGTCATATAGGTAGTGTGCGACAGAGATAACGCTCTACGAAGCCGAAATTAACCGATTGTCTCTTTCCAAAGGTCAATGTGCAATATTTATTGCCGGGTACTATACCTATAGGTACAAATTTCCACCAAAGTTTGACCTGAATCTGAATTCTAACCATGACTAGAATAAAACATTTCTGTATATCTTAGATTATACTTATAAACCTCTTTAAGCAATTTGTTTGTAAACTAATTCTTAAATTAATGGGTGAAACAAAGTTCTCGCCAAGATTGTATCAAAATATAAAGTCGTGGATAGTTTGTGTTCATTTCCTCGCAGGAAATCTAAATTTATTTTAGACGGAACACCAATCTCAGATAAGTTAAAAAGAGTACCTATTTGATAATCTTACGTAGTAAGTATCTGCAATTATCGATCTATGTTGAGTATATTTCCTATTTTT
Source organism: Melitaea athalia (assembly GCA_905220545.2). NCBI lineage: Eukaryota > Metazoa > Arthropoda > Insecta > Lepidoptera > Nymphalidae > Melitaea > Melitaea athalia. The sequence goes on from HG992177.1 coordinate 1,827,473, forward strand.
ACCAGTCGCTGCGATTCAGCCTATTTTCTCGTCGTTAGGAACTCTCGTTAGGTCACACACATACACACATTCAAAACAAATAAACAAGTACAAATTGGATGGAAGATATGAATAATGAATAATTTCATACTCAATAAATATAATTATATATTTTGCAATCTTCTCTATTTTTCTGATCGTGACATCGTGCTATAATGCTCTGAAGAATCGACAACGTTTTAAACATTAAAAATACAACATCGACTAATTTCCATAAATTTTAAATACCACATTAATATTTTCAACTAAATCTTTCAACTACAGTCATAATACCCGACCACACTGATGACCGTCAACCGGAAGCTGAGCTAGCTGACATGGGAGGAACCGGTAAATGATCGCGTCTAAAAACAAAAAATTATGAAACGTAGAAAATATGACACGATGGTATCGTTTCTCAAGTTCATAAAAATACCAAAAAAAATACACCAGCACAAACGAAGTCTATGATGACCGACGCTCGTACCACTGCCAATATAAAAAGTGCCTTACGAACAACGAACTGTAAGTGAATTTAAAAAAAACGTTATTTATAAAATTTCTGGTGCTTCGAAACAATAAATAGAGTAACGAGACAAAATAATGTTAGTGACGGAGACGGGACAAAAAGTGTGTGAAATCGGACTGAAGCGTTTAAGATGTTAGACGTTTTTCGCGGTTTAAAAAATCTCATAAAGGTGAACTATGTACACATCGACTCGCCAGTGTTCAGGTTGCACTACTCTATCACCGTCATTCTGCTGATATCGTTCAGCCTGATCGTGACTACGAGACAGTACGTCGGGAACCCCATCGACTGCATCCACACCAAGGATATTCCTGAGGACGTCTTGAACACGTACTGCTGGATCCACTCCACGTACACGCTGAAGAGTTTCTTCCACAAGAAGGTCGGCGTCGAGGTGCCGTACCCCGGCATCGGGAACAGCCGCGAGAAAGGGAAGGAAGATATGAGTGACAGGAAGATATACAAGTATTACCAATGGGTCTGCTTTTGCCTATTTTTTCAGGTGAGTTATTGATTACACTAGTTTTAATCTTCTACACTTTTTTCAGTTGCGTGAATGTACTTCAGTCATGTTACATACAACATATTATATATAAGATCATTTTAAACATCTATAATACGTATATATATTTATTATATATGTATATTCGTTTCGAATTTCAACTACGCTTGACTCATCATTCCTAGTACAAGAGAGTCTTTTCATTCAAGTGTATTTAAAATAATAAAAGTATTTTAAATCAGAGTTCATTGAAATAATAATACATAAGTCTGCCAGTTCCTTACGCATACAAAGAGCTCCTTCAACACATGAAAAAAAATGCAACGTTAATCAAAAAACTTTTCCCCCACATAACACATAATCAACCTACCTCTGATTTTACGTTTCATTTTAGAAAAAAAAAATGAACGAAAAACATTAAGATCTTATCTAAAAGCAGTTCTAAATAGCATTATTAGACTTGCATGTCCTGGACTATTTATAATCTGGCTTACACATCCTCAGACAGAACAGTCATCAACTCAGATTTCTGAATGAATCCCCCGTAATACCGCGTATAATGCGGACGTACTGGAAGGGCATTTAGTCATTTTCCTGTACTCGACTAGAGATTACGTTTATATAAATCACTAAATGAATCATTTTATTACAATTGCGCTGATGTTACTACACATATTCATTCATTTTTTTTAATTCAATATTTGAATAAGATTAATGGCCAGTATCCATTATATATTATATGTATGTATATGATAAAAGATACCTACTGATATTTATTTCCATTTTACCATCAAACTTTACTTTATCTGTAAGATATTTATATTTGGATTTTTGATACCGAAAGTTGTAGTTTATTAGATGAAGTTAAACTGGCTCTAAACTCATGTTTTATCTCGTAATGATTAAGTCTCTGATATCAGTAAAATATGTGGTAGTAAAACTTTTGGTATCGATTGGATATTTTAAGATCGGATATCTCGTAACTACGTATTGTTACCTTTTTACATCCTTTTAAATTAAAAGCCATTATATTATAGCCTTTACAAGCTAAACAAAAAATTATGGACTAAAAATTAAAAATAAAATAATTACAAAACGTATTTTGTATTTGCCCTGAAAGATCTGTCTTATCGTCGATACAGTGTTGCAACGGCAAAAACAAAAGTCCAATAGTTTACATCGCGTCCCGATTAAATTTTTATTAAACTTTTAACGGTCCGTAAACCTTCTAATCTCGGCGTCATTCAAAACGGAATCCGGGATAATCAATATATTTTATCTGACAACACCCACGTGTGATTTTTGCTTATATAACAATAAACTTTATATGTCACATAGCTGTGAAGCAAAATTTTAGCCACATAAGGAATAAGGACTGTTCTGGTATAGTGGCGCGTGTAGGCGCCTAAAAATCGACGGTTTGCGTGTACGATTCCCGTTCGGGATGGATATTTGTATTTGTACAAATATTTCTTTCGGTCTGGATGTCTGTCCTTTTGAGTCTGTCTATCCACCGTGTCTCAGAGAGCACGATAAGCTGTCGGTCAAGATTGATATCATAAATACCTGATAGTGATTCTTGTTCATAGTAGAGAATATATTATATTATCCGCTAACCCGCAGTGGAGCAGCGTGGTAGATTAAGCTCCAATCTTTCTTCTATGTAGAAAAAGAGGTCAATTCCAGCAGTGGAATGTTGGACAGACTGAATCGAATCGTAAAAGAATATGGAATCATAGTAATCACTATTAATCTATACTAATATTATAAAGAGGTAAAGTTTATAACTTTGTTTGTATATACGGGGTAATCTTCGCAAATACTGATCCGATCATGAAAATTCTTTCGCTAACAGAAAGCTACACTATTCAGGAGTGACAAGATAAAAGGAAAAAGATAAAAAAATATAAATATTTTAAATCAGCAGGATTTGAACCTGCGCCCTCTGACGTGCCGTGTCAACAATTCAATCTAATCAAGCATTATTATTTGCCTTAGAAATTAATTGGTGATTTTAAAACATTTATATTTATCTGATTTGCTGAAAATAGTGAGAGTGTATTGGAACATATCAAATTTCACCGTACCCTTCTTATGTGAAATGGATTATAACGCCCAACGAAGTGGGCACGGGTCGGCTAGTATAATAATATATTGTAAATCAAATCAATTAAAATGTATAAATAAACGCCTCACCGTCGAAGGAACCCACTTTGATTTGTTGATTGGTATGACCACCCTGTGCCGAAGGCCCGAAATCACCCAAAACATTTGAGTAGAAACGCCAGGTCTCAGCAGACACCTGTATACAAGTGTTTGCCATAACCGAGATTGAACACGCGACCACTAGTCACTAGTGGCTGACTGTTCAGTCAGTGCTGTGACCGCTGCACCAACTCGCTGTAAATAGTGGTACTATTGTAATCTATATTTATAAATCTAAATAGTTTGTTTGTTTTTTGGTACGAATTCAGAAATTATTGGTTGGTATTACAGGTTGTCTGGAAGAAATCGCTCTTAGCGATAAAACCGCCTTTGTACATCTTTCTTTGTATTTATCACTTTTTGTAATGTTTCTTTATGGTGTACAATAAAGAGTATTTATTATTATTATTATTATTATTAATTATTTTTGTATTGGATAGTACATTAATCGAGGAAGGCTATAGGCTATATAAAATACTTTGTTTCGTCAAATTAACGCCGCGGGGAACAGCTAGTATTGAGTATTTCGATTTTATTTTCTCTCGGTTTGATTTCGCCCGAGTTCCACAAAAATATATACTTCATTCTAAAACGGAACATGATGTTGATAAAAAAAAACGTCACAACAATAAATCTGTAAGGAAACTCGACCACCCGCAGCGACAGCGTACAAATATATAACAATTGACAAAAAAACCATACTTTTCTATTCACATAAATACTTATATCTAAACATGACCACTACTCTGATTAAAAAAAACTACGTTTATTTAAAAAAAAATATTACAAAAGTTTAATTATTTCTAACTTTAGTTGATCTAAATTCAAACAGTGACAGTTACGTTTATCTATATTCTATATTTTACATATATAAAAGAGATATCCACCCATTGACTCATCACGATATCTCTGGAACCATAAGGCGTAGAGACTTGAAATTTAGTAAGAATATTCCTTTCACCAAGTAGAGGTCAGCTAAGAACGGATTTTACGATTTTACGAAATTCTACCCACAAGAGGGGGTTGCGGGGGTTAATAACATATATGGCAAAACAACGTTTGCGGGGTCAGCTAGTTCATATAATTGAGATAAAAAGTTACTGTAACCAAAGTTTAGTTACATACTCACAGAGTGCATTTTAATTGTACATATACGTAATATAGAAAGCATCTCAAAAGTCTTAATTATTTCTGCAATGTATTTCTGCGCTTAAATTTTAAATATAAGCTGGAACTCTCCGGTCTTTCTATATCGATAACAAAAAAAAAAATTATACGTAACGGCACTCAAAATTGTTAATGAAATATTCTTTAATACGGAGGGATCTCGATCAAATTTAAATGTGAGCATTGAGCATTTGAGTTTAACACAAAATAAAATCAGTGCACGCAGAAAAAGTTATGAGGTAACACACATACAAATTCTACAGTCTAATTGAGAACCTCTTCCTTTTTTGAAGTCGGTTAAAATTTTGATTAGCTTAGTTAACATAATCTTACTAAATTCTTTCGTATCAGGGTCACTATGATTAGATCCGGTTGCTCTGTTTGTAGATAAGTCTCTCATTATCTATGTTCTAATTAAACTGTGACCCGAGTGTTTTATAAACGTTTAAAATGAACATGAAGTATCAAATATTTAGACGAATTGAATTTATAAATTTTCAACTTAAAGCGCTATCAAATGTTTGCACAAAAGTGAGTAAACGTGTGAAGCGCTTTTTAGCTGAAAATGTATACAAAATTTAGTCAAAACTAATCGTTTAACTTTACTAATCGTTTGATGTTTTCCTACGTTTTTTCCTAAGAATTTTTTTAATCCTGTTGGAATTTTAGGATATAAAGTAACGTATATGTTATTCTGGATCTTAAGCTATATTATTATTTTGCGTAAAAGACTAACAAATTTCCATTCATCATCATCATATCAGCCTATTGCAGTCCACTGCTGGACAAAGGCCTCCCCAAGTTCACGCCAGACATCCCGGTTTTACGCAATCCTCATCCATCCATCAATTGTCCATTCATCAACCCATTATCACAAACTTTTGCATTTATAACAAACTAGCTTTGTCCCTTTGGCTTTACTCGCTTTAATTTAAATATTACATAGCACAAAAATAATTTTTCATTTCGAGCCAATAATTCCTGAAATAGGCACACCTAAACAAAGAAATAAACTATATAATATCATAATAGCTAATTTAAGGACAATAAATCGTATCTAACTTTTAAGAATTTGCAATCGTAGACAGCTAAGGTATGATATCTCGCTCTAGAGTAAAATCAATGTATAGGCTATATGTAAGATATGTCGTACATCGACTGAGTCTTCCACAAACCAGTAGTCTCCATGTCCACTTCCACAACCCTTACTGTCTTTGTAATCCACTTCATCCCTTAAAGGAAGCAAGGCTTTGGTGCCACGAGTGTCCTGTAAACATCCAATCGGTCGTTTACATCCTCCTTGTGCTCTAACGATACTGAAATACAACTATCGGCTTAGCGATAAGTATGTAAGAAAAAGTATTTGATAAAATCATGTGAACAGAAGTCTAGAAGCACTTTTGTTTGAGGAAATATCGAATTATTATTTAATTTATCGAAATTATTTTTTTTTTTTAATTATTGGTCGATGTAACGACCAAAGTAAAAGATATTGTATCAAAATTTCAAGTTACTCCTTATAATTCTTCTAAAGATTTCTCTATAACTGACAAGATTAAATGAAAAGTGATAGTACTCAAGGACAGATCAGCAAGTACAGCATAATAAGACCAATAAGTAAGCGAAGAATAAGTAATACAGCTCCATTGCTACCCTTTCTGTTCGAAACCGACATTAAGAATAACACCACTACGCGGTCTTTGCACGAAAACATTAAAAGAAAAAATACATACATATTTATTGTTAAAGGATTTTAAAACTACACAAGTAATACGAAAACAAGGCCACTCGCCAAAGGCAAAGAGGCGAACTAAAGAAGCATCTTAAAAGTATCATCAGTATAAAATGTGCGTAAATGAAACGGTATAGTTAATATACAACTCTCGACCGTCGGACGCCTTAAACAAACAAAAAATTCGACCTAATTCACTGTATATATTATTACCCTCGCTGTAACGGCTTACGATTCTTATTTTTAACTTCCTCGGTTATTTCCTTCCTAAAGTAAGTACATATGCTAAAATAGTTTTTTATCCTTTTGCATTCAACATTCATTGCTTGAATTATCATAAGAATAACTTTATATTTTGTAGTAGCGTGTTCAGTATTTTAAGGAAGGATGTAGTTCTTAATGTTCTCTTTTATATTTTTACATTTATTATTTACTCTTCAGTTTGTTTTCAATGTTCAAATAAATCTTATACGGAACAAATAAGGCTTCGGAATCATAACTAATGCAATGTTAACGTTGTAAGGTTCTTCGCCAACTGCTGAAAGTATTTATATTATTTGAGTTTTTTTTATGTATGTGTGGATTAAGCTCCGCTCCTTCTCCTACATGGGGAAGAGGCCTATGCCCAACAGTGGGATATTACAGGCTGAATCGTGTATGACAATGATCATGAGAATCTGAGACTATCTGTGCCCGCGGCTTCGTCCGCGTGGAATTTAACAAAAAAGTTATTGTTCAGTTCGCAGAGTTACAAAATAAATAAATATCTAAAACAAAAGTAGCCTAAGTTACTTCTTATTACATCAGCTATCTGCCAGTGAAAGTCCCGTCAAAATCGGTCCAGCCGTTTCAAATATTAGCCGGAACAAACAGACAGACAGACAGACAGACGGACAAAAATGGTAAAAAATGTTATTTTGGTTTATGTACCGTGTATACATCCATATGCATTTAGTAAAAAGCGGTTATTTTAATATTACAGACACTCAAATTTTATTTATTTGTATAGATGTATAGATTTGTATAAATGTATATATTCTTATCAAAGGCCTAAGTTGAATGCAGATTCGTATCGGGGGGTCCGGAACATATGCAGAGTATACGATGGACATAATTAGAGATTGAACTGCGTATGCCAGTGCATGATCTGTATGCTCTGACAAATGTTCTAACTCGTCGTCAAAACTGTTACAACTTTTAGATTTACAATTTAGTAATAATAAACAGCAGAATTCCGTCGATAATTTTCGTAGTGTATGCAATATTATTTACATTACGAAAACCTAAACAACTCGATGTTTATTGTAATTCCCATGCCTTAATTTGTGTATAAAACTAATTACAAAACAAAATTAAATTGCTCTCAATTAATATTGTATTAATCACCAAAATGATTGCTGTAGATATTTTTATTTGTCTAAGTACATTTTTTGGTATGAGAGTATGTTCCTATAGGTCTGTTTATTGGTGATTCAAGAGGCACGTAGAGCCGCTATTAGGTTTGTTATCATAGAAACCATATAGGAATTGTTACTCCTGGTAAGCATGTTGTCCGCAAACCCGCAGTGGTGCAACGTTGTGGATTAAGTTTCATTCCTTTTCCTACATAGGGAACAAGTCGTTGCCCGCAGTATGACGCTTACTTCCTCATTTATATCTTAAATATAATAACGCAGGAAAACTAGTACCTTCAAAAATTCTAACCACCCCATAAAAAAAAACTGGCTGCATCTCGCGGCTTCACTGGCTTAATTTCCGATCCAGTGAGAATTTTATGGTGCCTATGTATTATTTGGATCTACCTACGACGCGTTGGTGCACCGGTCACAGCACTGGTTTGTGACCGTTGCGCTGGCGGTTGCGGGTTCGATCCCCGCACATGACAAACATTTTTATTGGCCTTACAGATGTTTGACATGGTCTGGGTGTTTGTACAGTCCTTGTTGGTATAACCACCGTGCCTCGGAGAGCACGTTAAACCGTCGGTCCCGGTTGTTATCATGTACACCCGATAGCGATCGTTACTCATAGTAGGAAATAATATATCCGCCAACAAGCATTGGAGCAGAGTGGTGAATTAAGTTCTGATCCTTCTCCTACATGGGGAAAGAGGCCTATGCCCAGCAGTGGGATATCACAGGCTGAAGCATTACCTACTATACCAAGTTACATTTCAATCAATTTAGTATTTTTGTATGAAAGAGTAACAAACATTCATCCATTCTTTAAACTTTCGCATTCATAATATTAGTAATAGGCTTAAAATAAGCGCTGACTAGAATTACACATAACATGTTATGGTCCGCTGTTATCACATCGACCTAACAATGATGTAACCATTAACACTAGCGATAGCCGTTAGAGGCTTTCATATAATATAATATAATATAATATTAATTAAAAATTCATATAATATAAGCTATAACGATTGATAGCAATTACTGTACTATTTATTTAACACCTTACTGCCTAAATATATAATGATACGTGTAATCAATGTTCAAGAATAATGTCTGCTTATCTAATATACATATAAATAAAATTTAAGTGTCTGTCTGTGATTTCAAAATAACTGAGTTATTTCAAGTGCATAATTATCTAGACGATACTAAAACAAACGATTTTAAAATGTTTGTCCGTCTGTCTTTCTGTTTGTCCGGAATAATATCCGGAACAGCTGGACTGCTACTTTTTATCCCGGAATTCCAGCGAAATTGGGATTTACGCGAAAAAACCGTGTTTACCGCGCCCGAGTACCTACTGGCCAGACAGATATGAAATAGCCAAACGTTTTCTATTAAATACAACAATTTTTGCGACCAAATCTATAAATACATATATGTATACTAATATTATATAGCTGAAAAGTTTGTTTGTTTGTTGTTTAATCGCGTTGTTTAATCATTTGTATCGGATAGCCGATAGCCCATCTACCAAGGAAGGTTATAGCCTATTTTTTTCCTCAAATTAACGCGGGTAAAACCGCGGGGCACAGCAGTTTTAATATATTCAGAAGAATCTTAACAAGAAAGTCCCCTTTTAAGATGAAAGTACTAACGATATAATAATGGAAGCTTGTCGTCGAGCTAATATTATGTCGAGACAGTAATGAGCGATCACGTTTTAGTACTTGTAATGAAGAGACCTGAGTCTATATTTATATAACGTTATACCCTAGATTGGTTCGCGGGAATTTAGTCTATACACATTACTATATTTTACAACTAGTCCTGCTAGATCAACTTTTCACTGAGGAACTGCAGAAGATGCAAAAATTTTCGTTTGCGAGCAAACACAATCATTTTGATAACACGTACGATGATACGGCGTTTTTTTAAATATAGGTACATACTTTTATGAATATAATTATTATGTTACACCTTGTCTGAGGGCGTGAGTTAAACCTCTAACCCAATGATTTTATTTTTTTATAATATAACAAAATTATGGTTATTATACCGTGCCTCGGTGAGCACGTCAAGTCGTCGGTCTCGGTTGTTATCATGTACACCTGATAGCGATCGTTACTCATAGTGGGGAATATATCCGCCAACCCGCATTGGAGCAGCGTGGTGGATTAAGCTCCGATCCTTCTCCTACATGGGGAAGAGGCCTATGCCCAACAGTGGGATATTACAGGCTGAATCGTTTATCGTTTTTATCGTATGGTTATTTTGGCAGAGCAACAAAATCACTGCAAACTGCGCTAATACTCATCTATAAAACTCTGTAATACTCTGTTACTCATTCGTAAAAACCACCTTTTTTTGAACACATGCAAGAATTCAGCACCATTCATATCACTTTTCGCAGTTCATTAGTAAACCAAAAAGAAGCATATTAAAATCCAGCTTTCCAATTTCAACGGTCCAACAGATTCCAAAGTAAAAAAGAGTGCTTCTTTACGTCTGCAGTAACAAGACTTATTAAGCCCTTTGACGAAACTCTGTTTATGATTTTTTGATTTTGAAAGTTAAACTGCTTTACTGATATCATGATGCTTTTAGAGATTGTATCACAATTTGATTTTATACATTTTTAACAATTTTGCTAAAATAAAAGCTAATTTATTAAGTATCGTCATTTACTATGTAAGAATGTATATTTTAAATTTGGAATAATATTGTATTCTTTTGGCTTTGAAACTCGTCATTTTCAAAAATACACAGGAGTAAATACTATTAGGGGCCGTTGCGTGTGAAGCGTTTATTTATTATTTGGATAAAAGTAGCTCCAAAGTCGCATTGTTGTCACGAACCGGAAAATTAAGTTTTTAAAAGTTGTATTGAATGTTGCAAAACAATAAAATACGTACAATATTGATATCATCCGACCCAATTCATTTCCCAATAAATACTAAAATAAATCGTCTTGACTAGCGCGAGCACTCTCCGATCTAAACGAGGCTTCATGGCTCTCAACTGCGCGCGCGCATTGCTCTAGTTCTGTAAGCATTTGATTTGATAACTTTGGTTTATTGCTGACTCAAGCTTTATCTTTATGAGTGTTAGCAGACGAAGTTTGCTCTCAGATAGGCAAAGCCGGGTTTAATGTGTGTCTAAATTTGAACGGATTTATTATGATATACTATGAACAACTTGTTAAAAAGAATCCTTCAGTAAATGAACTTTGATAGTCCATTGAAATGTTACAATTTAAGGACCAAGTATTGCATTTGTTAGAGGACGCAATTTTATTTTTGGTTCATGTGTGGGGGGTCAATAGAAGCTTAACCCCAAGTTTGTGGGGTTGCCGCCCTTGTCCCCCGGCCGCCATCTTGGAATAGGAGTGCAAACACTTTTATCGCGATATCTCGGAAACTATGAGTCCTACAAAAATTATGAGTAAACTTGTGCGGATTTAACAAAAAAAAAATTAAGAATGTATTTACATAAAAAAAAGATCATAAAACTGAGTTAAACATTTCGTTTTGATCGGATTCTCATGAGCATTGACAAACCCGGTCAACTTTGGAGCGCTGTAACAGCTTTTTAAATGAATGAAATTAAAAAAAAATTATAATGAAAATTTTTTCTCAAAAGACCATTCTACAAGATTGGTCTGAACTTCTGAAGTAATTTTTTTGTAAAATGTATTAAAAAAAAGTTATAGAGCAAAAAAGAAAATTTATATAGAAATTTTCTCACTTTCTTGCTTATAACTTCTTTAATTTTAAATTTAGAGGAAAAGGTCATATGAACATATTTGTAGGCAAAGCAATTTGCTACAAATTATATTTTTACGAATTTTTGTAGGACTCATAGTTTCCGAGATGTCGCGATAAAGGTGTTTGCACGCCTTTTTCCAGGATGGCGGCCGGGGGACAAGGGCGGCAACCCCACAAACTTGGGGTTAAGGTTTTATTGAACCCCCACACATGTCGCAAAAATAAAATTGCGTCCTCTAACAAATGCAAAGCTCATGTAACATTTCAATGGACTATGAGTATAGTTTGACTATCTTTGATTTTCTTATTTACTTATTTAATTTATTTTTTTATAAAAATCATGAGTATTTTATATGCTTCAATATAATAAAGTTTAAGCTTCGATCATATTTAAACATAGTTTAAATTTACTAGTAATTACTATAACTTAGATATAAAAGTCGTCCGCAACCCGCATTGGAGCAGCGTGGTGGTTCAAGCCCTGATCCTTCTCCTACATGGGGAAAGAGGCCTATGCCCAGCAGTGGGATATTACAGGCTGAAGCGTAGCGCGTATATATATAAGAAACATGTACGCCACAAATTGTTTAATTTTTTTATTTACAAATGTCCGTTTTCCGTTCAAGGATTTTGAACTTAGCATGTAACAAGCTACTACGCGCTGGCGAGTCGCCATGGCTTAGAATTTCATTTGTTGCAAGACGTTGCTTCTGCATCTTTCCTTTAACTAAAATAATTAAACATAAATTATAATTAAACTATTATTTAATACTAGCTCAACCGACAGACTTTATCTAGTCTTGCGAAGTGTCGAACGTTGGCGTAGGCAATTTTATTAAGTGATCGTTCCATAAGAACCTCCTAGACTCTACAGATTATTATAATACTTTAGAAAAAAAATCAACTAGAATGATGTCAAATATGCCATCATTTTAATTCTTAAAATTAATGTTGAACAAACGAACTAACAGTTTTAATATATTTGTATTGATTTGTTCATGCAACTTGTATGAGTGATTCAGATCACTTAAAGCATTATTACTAGAATCTAGTACTCTTATTATACCTGGAACATGAATGTACAGTTACAATCAAACATATTGATATATAGCAATACTTTATTTTCTTACGTTTTTTACCGACTTCCAAAAAAGGAGGAGGTTCTCAATTCGACTGTATTTTTTTTTAATGTATGTTAGCTCAGAACTTTTGACTGGGTGGACCGATTTCAATCAATTTTGTTTTAATTGGAAGGTGTTGCGTGTAATGTGGTCATTTAAATTTAATTGAGATCTGACAAGTACTTTTAGAGTTATATCTAATAATGCGTATTTTTTTTTTTTTTTTTTATGCGATAGGGGGCAAACGGAGTTGGCTCACCTGATGGTAAGTGAAACCAACATCCATAGACACCCGCTACATCAGAGGATTAGCGGGCGCGTTGCCGGCCTTTTAAGTGGGAGTATGCTCTTTTTTTGAAGGTCCCCAGGTCGTATCGGATCGGAAACACCGTAGGTGGCAGCTGGTTCCATATAGTGGTCGTGCGCGGCAGAAAATGGCGTAAAAATCGAGTTGTTGTAGATTTCCGGACATCGAGGTGATAAGGATGAAATTTGGAATTTTGACGCGATGTCCGGTGGTGGAATTCAGCTGCAGGTATTAATCCGAACAATTCCTCAGAACACTCCCCGTGGTAGATGCGGTAGAAGATGCAGAGTGACCCGACATCTCTACGCAGCGCCAACGAATCAAGCCGACCGGAGAGAACCTTGTCGCCGACGATTCGAGCCGCCCGGCGTTGAACGCGGTCAAATGGAAGGAGCTGATATTGGGGCGCCCCAGCCCACAGGTGAGAACAGTATTCCATGTGGGGCCGGATCTGCGCTTTGTATAATTGAAGACGGTGGGAAGGCGTGAAATAATGCTTCGCTCTACTGAGCACACCGAGCTTCTTAGAGGCTAGTTTAGCCTTACCTTCCAGATGACCACGAAATTGCACATTGCTCGATATGTCGACGCCAAGTATTCCAATACTGGCTGAGGCAGTTAGGGGAGTGCCTTCAAATTTGAGAGGAACGACAAAGGGTGATTTTTTTGCGGTAAACGCGCTAACCTGTGTCTTATTGGGGTTAAACTGGACTAAATTAAGTCGCCCCCATTGCGAGACTTTGTCTAAGAGAGACTCGATTTCAGACACAAGTTTGTATTTACTTGACTACTTTTTCGTCGACGTACGTTGTATTATACCGCATAACTTTTTACTCTGTGTACCAATTTTGATGATTCTTACTTTAATCGAAAGCTAATACTTGTCATGTAGTCTTGTTAAAATTACATAGAGATATGAATACAACTTTTTGAGTAATATTTAATAGCGCGTATTTACTTGACTATTTTTTCGTCTTATTACGTTGTTATACTTGTCGATGTAATTGAAGTCGGTTTTTTTCGTTTGCGAGCAAACACAATTATTAAATATACATAGCGAACCACCCGAATTTACATGGCTTAGAAATACAGTATAGAATTATATTAAAGTTTTGCTGTAAATAGTTTTATTTTCTAAAGCAAGTCAAGTCTTCTGACAAGCAGCGCGGTCAAAGAAACTCGTTAGCTTTATAATATTATTTAAAAAAAAGCGAGTGTTGTAAAGCTCACAACTGAAAACCATAGGACTGAAGTAAAACTTTTTTAGCTCCATCTAAATTATATCTCCTCTCGTTCGCCTCGCCCGATCACACTTTTCGTAACGCTCTCGTCACGCATTTACCAACCTACTCCCCAAGTCAAGCGTGCGTAAAGAAGTTTTACTTCAAAAAATCTTCGTTCAAACCAGATTTTCGTACCTATTAGAAACTCATGCTCATTGCTGTGTGGCTACGGCATAGAATTTAGCCTCCCACTCTCTTCCCGTGGGTGTCGTAAGAGGCGACTAAGGGATAACATAGTTCTACTACCACCTTGGAACTTAAAAAGCCGACCGATGGCGGGGTAACCATCCAACTGCTGGCTTTGAAGTACACAGGCCGAAGACGGGCAGCAGCGTCTTCGGTGCGACAAAGCCAGCCCTGCGGTCACCAACCCGCCTGCCCAGCGTGGTGACTATGGGTAAAACACATGAGTTCACGCCATTATTGGCGCGAACTTGTGGAGGCCTATGTCCAGCAGTGGACTGCGATAGGCTAAAATGATGATGATGATGATGATTAGAAACTCAAGCGACAAACAATATCTTCGGCTATCATAGAAGCATTAATGAAAAGTCCTCTTAACCATGGAGTATCTATAACGGATAACTACTCGTAACACGTTGTTTTCATTGTTCGCATTTACGACCTCAAAGTGCTGTAAAGCGATGAAATATTGGCACCTAAGTCACTCTGGTATGCTAATGAAGCGCTAAATCCGCTGTACGTTATAATCGGAAACCGATTTCCGTATTTAATATATTATGTTTTCAATGTTAAGGTTATTTTTTAATTTGGTTCATTGAAATAACTAGCGACCCGCTCCGGCTTCGCACGGGTGCAATGCTGATACTAAATATACCTAAAATATAAAATAAATATTTGCAATCTAAGCGCAAAAAATGTGTTTATTTACGACATCACATTAGAAAACTTTAAAACTATCAGTGTTCCTCTACTATACCTATTATGCATGTATTATACATATAAACCTTCCTCTGGAATCACTCTTCCCAGGCGGTCACCCATCCGAGTACTGACCTAGTGACGCATTGCCGCGTTAGTGGTAGCTCATAACTTTACCCCTCATGCGCCTAAAGAAGTTTCACTTCAAAAATAAGAAACTAATCATAAAGGTTCGTTTAAAACTTTAAAAAAAAATTAAAACAAAAATATAATTCCTAAAAATACAGAGAGCACAGAAGCAACACTCAAACATGTAACCCACACTCTCGGGGAGTGCCCTCGTCGCAACGTGATGAAGATGCCGTGGGGACGCGTCGGTTTAGATGAGTCCTGACAAGTTCCCTTCAGTCCTTTACTAGTCCTTCGCTTTAACGTGACCTAAAAATTTATTTTATTAAATGTTTCTTTTAGTAAAAACGTTTTATTTTCTTCTTGGTTTTTCTAAATTGGTTTTATAATTTTGGCAACTATTTTGTTAATAAAAGTGTGTTGTACATAATTTTACACTGGATTAAAATATGAGTACAATATCTGAGTAATATTATAATTATGTAGAAAACGACTGTACCCATATAAAACGTAATAAATTAGAAACAAATGTTTACAATTTTATCAACTTTCTTACCTTTTTACACGTTTCAGTAGGTATTTTAAGTATTAACTAATATTAAAAAAAGTTGTTAAACCTTTTTTTAATGAACACCATATAACGTATGTATAAGAAATTTATTCATACCTATAAAAATATACAAGATATTCAACGAGCTCGAGCTACAACGATAGAACATAATTATATAAATAATAACTAATGGAGTAAAATTCCTTTGCTAATGTTAGCAAATTTTCAAAAAAAAAAAAAAAGAAAGTGTTTGTACTTTTGGACGCACGTAAGAAGTTATACTTCATTGGCTAGCTAACTTCACGTTGCTAACTTCTTCTCATTATTTTTTCCTAACGCGCTAAAAGAAGTATAACTTCAAAAAGTGTGTGTGTGCAATTGAAAACTTGAAACTTCTGTAAACTAGGTTACGAGAGATTCTTTACCGAGAATATAAAATACTGTATACATATGTGTATCTCATTCTCTCCTATATTGTTTCTTTAACGTGACGCATTTTCGTTTCATCGAGTTTCAAATCACAACGATTGTAAAGAAGTTTCATTTCACAAATATCTATGAAACGAAACCGGTGAAGCAGAGTCGGTCTAGCTTTATAATATACACAACATTAAAACGTAAAGTTTAATGCAAGTATTCCTACGAGTGCAATTTGTGCAAAATTTAGCCGCTGCCAAGCAAGGATTTAACTCGCAATCATAATGTCGCGGCCGTAACTCTTCGACTCGGGACGTTGGCACGCGTATTTCCGCATACATTACGGCTTTTTTATCGATACGTGTAAGTAATAAAAATATTGTTTTTAAGGATTTTTTGGTAATTAAAACCTTTTTTGTGTTTTTTTTTTTTAATTTTGTTCTTCATGTATATTCGTAGATAAAAATTATTTCTGTACTCATATTTGTGTATTCTTATCGCGGTAATATTATGTTGTATGTGGTAGCTGGCCAGCTATACAACATATAGCCTACCTTTGGATCATAACAAATATCCTTCAAAAGTTATATTTTCTTATACGATCACAAAACTCTTGTTCTTGAAGTAACATAAAGAAACTGGCATTTTATGTAGTTTAGGATTTTCATGTAGATTTAATTCAGCATTACTACATCGGAAATAATATTACATATCTAATGTTTAAATGACAATTTAAAAGTACTTTTGGGGACTACTCGTATTAATTCACCACACGTTTTAAGTTACACAAACATATTTTTAGTTTTAGACAGACACAGTTTCAAATAAAAAAATATAAAATCAGGTTATTTAAGTTAATGTATGGCATGTTTACTATTGAGAATGCTAGGAATTTCTTATTTCAGTACATGTTTATAACATTAATGTACAAGATGCATTCAGGCAACACGCTGGGAACTTCAGTAAAGCGTGTGGTTTTACAAGATTTTAGTGCAATTAATATAAGCATTTTAAACTAAAATTACCGTTATGTTGTAGTAGTGAGTGTAGTCGCCTTAATACTGGCGATGGTAGGTTCGATTTCCGCACAGAGATATATATATTTTAGTAGATACATTTATGCAACTTTTTTGGTCAGGGCATATTTATGTCTTTGTGAGATGCATATACATAATTGTCCGTGCCTCGAAGAGCACGTAAAGCTGCTCCCTGTTGTTATCATGGTTATTCAATAACGTTCGTTATGCATGGTAAGGAATATATCCGCCAACCCGCAGTAGAGCAGCGTGGTAGATCAAGCTTCGTCCCTTTTATATGAAGAATTAGGCCCAGCATCGGGACAGCACAGACTAAATCAGTTCACTTTAATTAATTTATATTTTTAGAACTACATTTTAGAAATGTGTTTGATGAAAAGTTCCTGTATCTTAGGACTCGATTCCAATTCGAAGTGTCTGTAGGTATAAGTATTATGGAATTTCATCAAGGTCTAGGAGAATGTCCAATGTCCAAACCATGACAAACATCTGTAAAATATGAAATGTTTATCGCTACAACTGAATTTATTTGAAATGATTTATTGTACTATTTGAAACAAAAGTTATTCCAGACACTCATAGGCTATATTTTATGCATAATACATTCGTATTATGAAGGAAATTATGACGATGTTCCTCAACTAAGTCGTTAAATGACATGCCGTTTGAGTTTACACGTGCTTTACGAAAATAGTTAGTCTCTTTGGTCTACCAAAACGATGTATGACGGTATCCTTCAAAAGGTACTAAAATATTTGCGATGTTATATTTCTATCTTTTAAAATGACCCGTAAAAACCATTTATATGATGTGAATAGTTATTTTTATCTATTGAACTCATCGCAGTAGGTCTAACTTTTTTAGGGGAACTCTGTATAAAAACCTCACACTCCCAAAACTCCCAAGTATGGCCACAAATGGCCTTCAGTATGGACCATGAGCTGTGAGCTCAGATCACGACATACAACCATAATATGCTTTGGGGGCATCTGTTTGGTTTTATGACGTATAAGGTTCATCAGGCGGTAAATATACAGTAGCCTATGGACGCCTGCAACAGTAGGAGAACTTTAGAAAGTTGATGATATTTGCAACGATCTATACCACAACTGACAGCGCATTGATTGCTGTGACTATTGCGACAATGTTTTATCGAATAGGTGTAGAAAAATGTATATTTCATTATAATATTTTCATTAAAAAGCTAGTAAAAATAAAAACATTTAAAGTAGCTTCACGTTAAGTACACGAAAGGCTTAAACTAAATTATACAAACTCAGGTCATATTCAAAAGAATAAAAAATAAAGTGCATTTATCATACCGAGTCAGAAATCAGAAGTAAATGTCGAAGTCATAACTCTAGAAGTCGGAAGCTCGGCCGTGCGGTATGCAGTGCGATAGTCCGTAGAAACGGCGCGTGATGATAGATGCGTCCGTTCGACCACAGAAGATATATCGATAAAAATTTATCAACTTTTCCATTAAATATTTTTATCATCGAACGCAAAATAACTTTTGAATCGTCATTTTACATATTAAAAATATTTGTTTTAATTAATTAATTATAGTCAAAAGTGAAGCTACCACCGATACTCGATAGTGACGTTGACACAAATCTTTCAAGTTATCATCTGTCGTACAATAATATATAATTTAATATGCCTCCATTTATTCACGATCAGTCAAGTGTTGCCATGCTCCGCGATAAATCAGCGCGCTAATAACGCCTGCGACAATAACTCACTGCAATAATAGTCGAAGTACATTTACATGGCGACCGTGAAAAGTCACGTAATCCTATAAAAACTTGATCGTGTTGGCACATGACGGGGTATTTAATGAAAAACATAAAATATGATTTGTTAATTAATACGAATGTAAACAAACAGTTGTAAAATTTGTTTAAATAAAAGCATAATTGTCCAATATGGCGCAGTCATAACTTCCGAATGAATATTCTTTTTTTGTTTTGTGTGACAAGGTTTATATAAAGGAAAATTTAATTTACCTACTCACAAAAAAGTATGGGGATAGGAATTATATCATGCTAGCTTCTAGAAAGTGTCGTGACTTCAATAAATTAATAGTATATTATAAATTTTAATAATGTGTGATATTTTAGAACTTGGCACTTTAAGATAGAGCTGCCCTAGTGAATTCGGCAGAGGACATTGATCATTGTAAGATCTGATGTCTTTTGAAGTCAAATGATACTTTAGTCGTCAAAATAAAGAAAGACTGCCAAACTTGTAGTCAAATATTTTTATATCTCTACCTAGTGTATACATTTAAAAAAATCTGTACATTAGACATATTTGTTCATTTAGTTGTAAAGTAAATTTAACTTTCAAGGCTTAGAAGTTCAAGTAAGTAGATATTGAGTAAATAGTTCTTATTCTTATATTTCTTTGTGTGTATAATCATCTTCTTAATCCTGACTAATCTTTTTGTCCTTAAATTATGCATAGTAAAATTCTTTTTAAAGTAATTTTTGCAACTCATTTCAGCCTATCGCAGTCCACTGTTGGACATAGGCCTCCACAAGTTCGCGCCAAAAATGGTGTGAACTCATGTGTGTTGCACATAGTCACCACGCTGGGCAGGCGGGTTGCTGTCCGCAGGGCTGGCTTTGTCACACCGAAGACGCTGCTGCCCGTCTCAGCCTGTGTATTTCAAAGCCAGCAGTTGGATGGTTATCCCGCCATCGGTCGGCTTTTAAGTTCCAAGGTGGTAGTGGAACTGTATTATCCCTTAGTCGCCTCTTAAGACATCCACGGGAAGAGAGGTGGTGGCTATATTCTTTACTGCCGTAACCACACAGCAAAATTTTTGCAAACTTAACTTAAAAATTCCGAAAGTTATAAAAGAGATTATTAAACAGAAAATGTTAGAAGAACAACCAATTCAAATATCATATTTATTTGTAAATAGGTTCTAGTACCTAATAGTTCTTAAGATGAACATTGTAAATATGTATAAAAATGTAAAATTACCAAAAAAAAAATCGTATCCCACTTAATGTCAAATATCATTGAAAAAAAATATATTCAAATGTTAGTGGCACAACCTATTTCAACATTTAGTTTTCATTAGTTTAATAGAATTCAAATCACACACAACAATATATCGCTTCTGAATCAACACGTTCGAAATACCAAAAAATAAACCAAAAATAAAATCTATTCATGAATCTGAAAATTCAATGAATCCAAATCCCACATTGACCAGAAAACTATTCATCTTGACCTACTTTCTTCGACTCAACCGTCTCACCAGATAGGTATTGTTCGAGTAAACGCATCTGACGACAGCATTCAATACTTATCTTTCCATTTCGTTGCGTGCCCGTTTGAGCATGTTACATTACCTGTTGCTTTGTATACGAAACCTAAAAGGTGCTGACATACGCAACTACTTGATAAAACCTTTATAACTTTTCTAATAAATTTTTCCTTCCTTTGAATGGGTTGTCTGGAAGAAATGGCTAAATAGCCATAATTCCGCCCATTGTACCTACTTCACAGTCTGTAAATGTCTTTAAATGTGTTTAATGTTTAAAAAGTAGTTGTGGTGTACAATAAAGTATAAATAAATAAATAAAACCTTTATACTTGTTATAATTTTTAAGATAGCACCTTATTAAACTACTGTTTTGATATAGACCATATATTAGTGAAACTTCTTTAATTTCATAGTAGTACTATTTTTAATGGGATAATGACCATGTTTGTCGCAATTAAGAATTGAGTGTACCATGTGACGTACTCACGCGCTTACGAAAAATACTTTAATGGTAAATAAGCAGTAGAAATGAGAAAAGACCTAAACTTTATAGTAAAAAATATGATTACATCTGTGAAAGGAATCTGTACAAGAAAATCGTCACGTTTATCATATAAACCTATCAGTGTACAGTTATCGTAACAATAATTGATTGAAATAAATCTTTAAATTATGTTAAAATTGTTATATCCGATATCAAGAACTTATTGCCAATACCTTTAGTTACAATGAGTTAAAGAAACACTTTAAGAAACACTCTTGCTGTTAACACTCAACATCTTTTAACCTAAAAGTTAATAGATCCAACTTTAGCACGAGCTGTAAATACGACAAAATATACACATGTTTCAAAATAGCTCAAGAAGCTACAGATATCTATCAGCACAACATATAATTAAAACATCTTTCAGTAAAGAAATTTTTGTAACGGCAGCTAATATAAATGCAGCACTAAACGCAAGCGATGAAAGCAACATAATGTTAAAATCCATAAACTTCATCACAATTCACAATAACGTCTATCCAAATATATATGTCGAAGTGATTGTAGCATACAACGCTATTTCTGAATTTATAATGTTTAGTTTTAAATAAAATTTTAAGATTTTTTTTTTGTTTTGACTTATCGACTGCAATTTTAAAATGTGACAGTAAATTGTTTTGAGTGAAATTGTTTTGAGAGTTTACAAATCAGATTTCAATGAGTAGGTAGTAGGTACTTGTAAACATTCATGTGTTGTAAATAAGTGTTACAACACAAAAATGGAATTAATATAGACATTACCAGATATTTTTATTTGCAGATAAATTGTTGTAATATTTATTGTCTGTGATTAGTTAAAATACATGCAGTTAAGTGTCTATCCCATGTATAATGTATGAAATGGTTTGTTTTCATTTCCAAATAATAATAAAAATCAACCTAATATGAACATAATTTTATTTTCGAAAATATAAATCAAATTATTATGAATAATAACTATCAAATTGAAATATGTAAATGTTTTAAATGTTCATCTCCATTCATGCACCTTTATTTAAAAGACATTTAATTAAAATGTTTGTCACCAGGCGATGCTGTTCTACGCTCCGCGTTGGCTGTGGAAATCCTGGGAGGGGGGAAAGATCCGGGCGCTGATGATGGATCTGGATGTTGGAGTTTGTACCGAGATAGAGAAGAAGACGAAGAAGAAGCTCATTCTTGACTATTTGTGGGAGAACCTGCGCTACCACAACTGGTGGGCGTACCGCTACTATCTGTGTGAGGGGCTCGCTCTTATTAACGTTATAGGTAAGATTCTGTGCAAAATAATATAAAGTCATTATAAGCAAATGTGATTGTAATAAAGTAATATCAAATTTTTTTCGATCCAGTGGGATTTGAACCCGCGCCTTCTGACACGGCACGATTTAAAATGTTTATAATTTCCTCATGTGTGGGTAACACAAAAATTAAAATTAAAACGATGTAATAAAGTCATTGAAAATTCTACCAAAAAAACTTGCTATGATGAAATTTTCGAAATATCGAAAAATTTTATTCTGAAATCATACAGAAAAGAATAATAATTACAAAATATTTACAACTTCCATTAAAAAATTGCTATTACTTGAGATACATAATTATATAAAAAGATCTGATCTCTTATATCTGTAAATAAAGTTTTCTTCCACCAATATATATAATGTACATGTACAACATGTATCAAGTAATACTTGGAAAGGCCTCGTTGTTATTTAATTCAATATATGATTTACAACACCTCCACTAGTTGGTGATTCAGGGCGACGCTCGCAACAGATGGCTTACTGATATTTCAGTTTGTGAAAACGTAAGGCCATGAAACTGGCGGTTTTAGAAAAATAATTCAATAAATTTTTCATACATTTTTTAGAAATATGCAATACAAACACTAAACAAATACATATAAGTATATATAAGTACGTTTATTTCGTTGTGAGAGGTATTAGTATTATCGTCATTCGTCAAAATACATAACTTACTATTTGGGTTTAAGTTGGATACTAAGGCTTTCCAAATAATTTTTATGCGGCGACGCAGCAGACTACTGCTCTTGGACTCTCATGAATAAGTTATTTTTACTAATCTTAATATATACGAGTATTAATTACGCATCACATTGTTTGTCCGCGATGGACTCCTAAGCTACTTAACCGATTTTAATTAAATTTACACACCCTGTGCAGTTTGCTATATTTTATTTCAATATATATAATTATAATGTTCAAAAAAAATATCCAAAGTTTGTTCCTATACATATCCAAAGTTTTTTTTGTGATTGAATATCATTATTTAGGAAGGTATATAAGCCATAAAACATTACACGCGTAGAAGTACAATGAACACAAACTATTGCAGATAATGTAGTTGTATATACGAAATATTTAAAAATATAAAATCGCTTGTTCCGTGGTTGTAATCACCTAGGGACTAGCATGGGCAGCACATTTGGCCTTTCGATACTCTGAAGAGAGCTGTTTTTGTTATTGAATACAAGAGCGGAAGTACCATATCATACGGAGAAAATAATAACTTTACCTTCCATAAATAACATATATAACCTTTTTTCATTACTGTACATATCTCATAATACACTTAAATTTCAATGACCTAATCATTATTTCTCGTTACACCCCATTCTCTCCGTCCTTTCCTTACTCCTCCCATCTCAATCTCTTCCAGATAAACATTTAATTATTTAGTTATTTATAGTTTAAGCAAAAGTTCAATGAACTTTGCCTTTAGACCATGTTTTACAAACAATCTTTATCAAAGTCCAAGCCATGCTTAACATAAATTTAGTTTGTTTTGTTAGTTTAGCTATGAAATAAATATAGGCATGTATTGACAGATAACTTAACAGTAAAGGTACATAATGAAAAAGTTCTCATTCATAATACGTTTCGTCAAAACTTATACAGATATCTTATACGAGTATATAAAATTGTCGTGTGTCACAATGTTAGTTATCATACTCCTCCGAAACGGCTGGACCGATTTTTATAAAATTTTGTTGCGTATCGGATAGGTCTGAGAATCGGCCAAGATCTATTTTTCATACATTCATACACCTAAGTTATAAGGGGGGGGGGGGCTTAAGGGGTTTAATAACATATATGGCAAAACAACGTTTGCGGGGTCAGCTGTAATAATACACATTGAAATTAACGCTTATTGTCTTATAATTTCTAATTTACCATAATAAAGATTTTTTGTTTTTGTTTCAGGGCAAATGTTCCTAATGAACCGCTTCTTCGACGGCGAGTTTATGACGTTCGGTCTGGACGTGATCGCCTACATGGAGTCCGACCAGGAGGACCGGATCGATCCTATGATCTATATATTTCCAAGGTAAATAATAACAATGGAAAATAGGCTAATTTGCAATGTAGTACCAATAAACCTTTAAAAAAAACGCTTGTATTTTATGTAGATACTAGATGTACCCGCAAATTTGTTCGCGTGGGAGATTCTATCTGGATACTAATTATTTTAGTAACGGCGCGGCGTGAACCCGATACCGTGGAAATTATGGGATAAAAGTAAATGTACCGAGATGGTCCAGAGAAAAATGTACAGACATATAGAGTCTATATATTTGCACATTTGTCTGTGACATTGACAAACACTTAAAAATGTTTTAAAGGACAATGCCTATTTTCTATGAAGCCGTGCCCGGGTACGTGTTCAGACAATTCATATATTTAAGTATCCTTTATTAATCGAAAATAGATTTTTAATAATATTCTAAAAGTGATTAAAACCGTAGTTTATACTTTAATTAAAAAAGATATTTTATTTGTATTCCGGGTTTGTGCTGTCAAAACATATTAAATATAAATACCAAGTCGGAAACGCAACTATAGAAATAAACGCTTTTTTTAATTAAATTATAAACCCCAACACGACCAGAAAATTGACATATTAAAGTTTTCTTTATTAATTAAAACTAGATTTTTAATAATAGTCTAAAAGTAATCAAAGCCGTGGTTTATATTTTAATTTAAAAAAAGCGTTTGTTTGTGTGGTTGCTATGACGACTTGCTATTTATATTTAAACTATTTTGACATGACAAACGCGGAATACAACTAAAATATTTTTTAAAGTTAAATTATAAACCACGGCTTTGATCACTTTTAGAATATTATTAAAAATCTAGTTTCAATTAATAAACGATACTTAAATATATAAATTGTCTAAACTAGTCAAAGCACGTACCGGGCACAAATAGGCATTGTCCCATATAAATTTAAAATTCTTTTTATAAAAACTTGACACAACAGCGTATTTTTTTTTATATGCGGAATCTAGTGTTTTTTTTTAATTTACTATTTATATTATAGGTATTTCTTATTTTACAATTTTTTATATTTAAAATAAAAAGTAGCTTAAATGTTGCTCCACAACCTTCTCTATCTTTTAGTGAAGCTCTCGTGAAAATCGATTCGGCCGTTCCGAAGGGTAGCCTGTACAAACAGAAAGACAAACAGAAAGATAGAAAAAAATTTTAATCGTTTTTTGTGTTTTAATATCATGTACATAACTTTATGCACTAGAAAAAACATTTTATTATATATTACTTATTTTGAAGTCCTTGACAGACACTTCAATTTTATTTATATAAGTATATGTATAGTTATATAGATTATTTAATTAGAAACACAATTCATTTCATTAAAAATAGAAATGACCTTTGTCTCTTAAAACTGATCTTGATAATTTAAAATTTCATTATACATATCTATATATATATTAGTGTTTAAAAGATAATAAATACCGACACATAAATTAATACGAATATTTTTTTTCACTTACAGGATGGTCAAATGCACATTATTCAACAAATTCGGGTCCTCTGGCGAGGTCGAGCGACACGATGCGCTGTGCATCTTGCCGCTCAACGTCGTCAACGAGAAGATTTACGTATTCCTCTGGTTTTGGTTCGTCATACTCGGTATTCTCACTTTCATCACCCTCATCTACCGAGTTATCATAATCTTCTCACCACGCATGCGCGTCTACATGATGAGGATGCGCTTCAGGCTCGTGCGAAGGGATAACGTGGACACGATAGTTCGAAGAAGTAAAATGGGTGACTGGTATCTGCTGTACATTCTCGGAGAAAACCTCGACTCCGTGATATTCAGAGATATAATGCACGAGTTCGCTAACAAGCTGAACCACAACTATCAGCACCACATTCACGGCGTTCCGGACGCGTGACCTCCGATCCCAGGGTGGGTTTTCCACACGTGACTGACGTCGTTGCAGCGCGACATGGACCCGCCCGTCTAAACTGCGCTGGAACTCATCAAGTGTCTACGATTCAAAGGGAGCGGTCTCTTTGTTCGTATGTAAGCTAAATTAAAACGGGCCAAGTCAGCTGCCCTGCGGCACCCCCGCCCAGGACGGACTGTTTTTACGCGGAGTGTACGAGAGAATATCAAAGACTTGTTTTAAAGTTACTCATAATCGTACAGTGCAATTCTAAATATGCAATAAATATATTGTACTTAATATTTAAGAATGTGATCTCAGGATGAATCCTACTGAAAGCCTTATCGAAGTCGACAGTGACGGCTATCCCGTTAGAATAACTAGTGTTCAACTTTTAGAAGTATTTTACTTGTAGTTTCGCTGCTCGTAGTAACTGTTTGTCAAGACCGCTTCGTTTTTTCTACTCTAGCTAATATTCGAGAATAAGCACACAGATGGCACATCGTTTATCTTTTACACGATTTCTCACTTGCAAGGATTTGACAGACCAAGATGGAATTAAAGCAATAATAATGAAACTATTAAGTATTATAGTGTTAGTAATCGTAATTGGAGATTAAAAGCATTATACATAACGCATTATATACATAGGATACGTTCTCGTGTTCGAACCGAATGATTCGGTCGTCCGCTTTGGTAATTTACAGCTGACGTACTTACCTTTTGCGCGCCAAAAGACATTTTACGTTAAATATAGAAACAGTTAGACGGATAATTCATTATTGTATTTATAGTATATAGACAGCATCGATATAATAAATACAGTAAATACACTGCTAAATAAGTTCCTCCTACTTGTTACAAAGCAATCATTTCAACGTGTTCAACTAGTAAGTACGTTTACGAAAGTGACTGAACTTTTTGGAAATTGTAAAAATATTATAATTTTAAAATTTAATTCGAACGTGTCTGCGAGTGCTGAATTTATTTTGGATTATTTTGAAATATATTTTGATGATTCCAAAATTGTTTAGACTATAGTATCGAATTATATGGTGGTATAGTTGTGACTAATGCGTAAATCGTGTTAGAAAATGTAAAGTTGTTGGAGCTGTTGTCTTTATTAGTAGAGAATATTGTTAATGACGGTTGTTTGTATTTAACATATGAAGGTGATGTGGCACCATCTTATTGAATGTATTATTTGCATTGTTAGACATTGACTAGAACTTTATAATTAAAATACCCGAAATGTTCGCTTTTAAAATTATTATAAGATATTTATATTTTGGTTATCATAATTATACTGATACCCTAGTGTATGTTTAACATCACACTGTCTGTAGCGATAAAACGTTCTCTTTACCGTATATATCTATAGTTAAATATCTTTTATTTTATTTATAAATTATTTATTGGACGTGAACATGTTATGACTGTTACTGGCCCAGCACTCCCATTAGACTATTTCTTAATAGTATTACTAAATAAATCATTCCTTTTTTGAATTTTATTTAAAATTTGACATTTTAATTTTTTTTAGTTCGAAGAACATTCGCCAACGTATTTACAATAATTGCATTTATTCTTTTCCAAAGCTAATTGAGCGTTTGCGGGGCTAAGTAACACGAACGTACTTATTTATCTAGTCATTAATATAATAGAACAAGTGTAAACAATCAATGTAACATATAATAAACATAACCCAGTGGTTTCCTTACGAATTAGGTTGTTTACATTCGTTGCTTTTTCAACCAAAGTGTATGCAGATAATAAAGAGTCGAATCAGTATTATATTACGTAGACAAAATAAATATGCCAAATATTGTGCCAAATTATTATAATAGAGGCGACATTGTAAAGGGGAGACGGTTACCATGAAAGATAACGAATAAATAATGGAAAAAAAAGTGTACACTTTTTATTTACCCTCATTATTTGGTTTTATACTTCATTCGGAGCTAAATTTTAAATTAAAAAAAAATTGAAATTTAGGGTTCCTGAATACTTCTTATTAGGTTACCAATGGCAGGTCAGCTGGAACACATCTGTGATTCCTTTTAAGCCCATGGATGTAGTTTAAGAGGAGCCACAAAGATGTGCCCACATTATATCCCATTAAACTTAGTAATTTATAATTTAAATAAATGTTTAAACCTTAAACTTTGTAAACTTTAGTTATTTTAGGTCGTTACTACTATGATTTATATGAAGAACGGGATTTCTGACGGGATTCGACAATATACACTAATGCACTAAAGTCCGTCAGTTAGTCAATCAAAGTTAAATAATATTGGGAACTCAAAAAGACCAACAACAAAAATGTTAAATATCCTGTTCTACATTTCATAGTGTTATTTAACTTATTACAAAGATCCTCAAATATTATTTTATGCCTTTTGAACATCAATCTCAGCTCATGCTGTCAAGTTTTATTTCTGATAAATAATCTGATTTATATACGAAAAGGGCAAACTATAGTGGAAATTGCTTTACCAAACGCAAGTAAACAAAATTTTTCATATAATTTGAAACGATGATTTAATTTTGAATTTCATTAAAGATAATTGGATGAACAAATTGAACAGGTGAATGAGTTTGTGTATCTTGTGGGTTCAAAGTTTACAAGAGATGGAAAGTGTGAGAGTGATATTGAAAGAAGAGTGAATGCAGGAAGCATGGTGAATGGAGCTTTATACTCCTTTATGAGCAGCCGGAAGGTGTCTAACAAGGCTCGTTTGGCTGTGCATAGGGGGGTGTTGGTTCCGACACTCATGTATGGAAGTGAAAGTTGGGTATGGCAGAAGAAACATGAAAGCAGAATAAATGCAGCTGAGATGAGAGCGTTAAGAAGTATGATAGGAGTTAAACTGAGTGACAGGATAAAAAATAGTGAGATACGGAAACGTTGTGGTCTGAAAGAAGGTGTAGTGACAAAAATTGAGAAGGGTATGCTGACATGGTTTGGCCATGTTGAGAGAATGAATGAAGAGCGACTTCAAATTTGGTAGGAATATTCCTTCTGCCGAGTAGAGATCAGCTAAGAACGGATTTTACAAAATTCCACCCACAAGAGGGGGGGGGGCGGGGGTTAATATCATGTATGGCAAAACAACGTTTGCAGGGTCAGCTAGTAATTATATAAACTCTTTTACTGAATTGATGAAACGTTTTTGTGTTAATTTATTTTAAGCAAGATTGATGATTAAATCAGCCATTTACGTTCCATTGCGGGTATATGATTTGTAAATCTATCACTCTCCAGCTACATTTTATACAGTTTTATTTTATTATAGTCAAATGTGTTGGTGATTATTATTTTCACCAACATTGTCACACGTTATTCAGTTAACTGTTACTATCTACGAACGTTTGTACCGATTACTTTTATTATAATAACTTCGTGAACATGTTTACGATTTTCGAAGATATTTCGAAAGCTAGTGGTAGAAAGCTTGCCAACGTTTATTTATTTATTAACACTTTATTGCACACAAAAGAAAGATACAGTTTAGAAACATGATACAGAATAAATAAGTATGCAAAGGCGGCCTTATCGCTTATAGCGATCTCTTCCAGGCAACCTTTAATGAAAGAAGCTTTTAGTAAAAGTGTGCCGGGTAGTGTGCAATCAACAATGCACGTTTTTATACGTACTAAAGACAACTTAAATTACTAACATAGTTTTATAATACTCATACATCATACAATACATACAAATATATCTATATATATATATATATATTTATACACATACATACATAAATACATACAAAATATATACATACAAACATTAACTTGGAAACAATATGCTAATAGATCACAAATTTAAGACAATGTAAGAGATATGTAGTATTTGTACAAACGGTTTTTAAAAATATTTATAGACTCTGCTTGACGGATATTAATGGGCAGAGAATTCCAAAGTTTGATCACTCTACAGGTGAAGGAATTACTATAAGAACTAGAGCGAGAAGGGGGCAATACAAGCAAGTTATTGCTACGGGAACGCAAGTTAAAATCAGTGTCATGTCCTAAAAATTTAAACCTTTCCTTAAGATAAGGGGGTGTGTATGGGTGATAAAGGATATTGAATAATAGAGAAAGAGCATGCATATTTCGTCGCTGTCTTATTGGTAGCCAACCCAACTGTTGACGATGTTGAGAAATATGGTCAAATTTGCGCAACCCGAATATAAAGCGAATACACATGTTTTGTAATCGTTCCAATTTGTTTAACAATTGTTCAGATAAATCAATATAAACAATGTCGGCATAATCTAATAATGGCAGCAGTAAGGAATTAGCTAAGGCAACTTTAGTTTTAAAGGGAAGAAAGTTCTTCCAACGTTTTAGCGAACTTATTGTTGCAAAGACCTTTCGACTCACCTCCGCAACTTGAGGCGCCCAGGTGAGATTATTGTCAATTAATAACCCAAGGTCCTTAACAACAGGGAGAGGTGAAAGAGCGACAGAATCGAATAAGATGGGAGGCAAGTTAAGTGAATTAATTTTGGATAGCTGATATGAGTTGCCAACAATAGTCACTTGAGATTTATTTGGATTAATTAGTAGACCGTATGAATGACACCAAGTAACGATTTTATTTAATTCAATGTTTAGAGTAGCGATAGCATTAGCAATATCATCAATAGGTGTAGTTACATATAGTTGTAAATCATCAGCGTAAAAGTGATGCTTTGAAGTGAGAAATGTGGATAAGGAATTGATGAATATTGAAAAGAGCACGGGTGATAAAACTCCTCCTTGAGGGACCCCACAAGAAAGAGTACAAGAAGCAGAAAGTTTATTGCCAAAGCTAACGCACTGTTGTCGATCATGTAAGTAAGCCTGAAACCATTTGGAAGCACATGAACCGATATTTAGAGTCCGTAGGATTGCGATAAGTAGATCATGGTCAACGTTATTGAAGGCATTACTAAAGTCAAGGAGTGCTACAATTGCCACCTGTTTATCGTCCATTGCAAATCGGATATCATCACAAATTTTAATAAGAGCTGTGACTGTGCTGTGTCCAGTTCGAAATCCAGATTGAAAAGGACTAAGTAAATTATGAGTACATAAGTATAGATTAAGCTGAGAATAGACAATACGTTCAAGAACTTTAGATAGAAAAGGTAATATAGAAATTGGTCGAAAGCTGGTGCCAGACGAAGAAGAAGATTTCGGAATAGGAATGATCAAGGCGTTACGCCAAACACTGGGAAAAGTACAAGAAGAAAGAGAGAAGTTAAAAATATGGCAAACCACAGGTAAGATGCAGTCGAGGGATAGAAGAATCATTTTCCTGCTTATACCATCACTGCCAACGGCTTCAGTTCTTATTGCATTAATATGTTTCTTAACCTCCACCGGAGAGATGGGATCAAATTTAAAGGAAGCATACTCCGGGATTGGTAAAGAGCTAAGGTAGTTTATAGTTGATAATTTCACTTGTGTATCAATCTTAGAAGTAGAAGAAAAACTTTTGTTAAGAGCGTCAATGTCAAGATGTTTACTGATACAGCCCTTCTGCCGCCCAAAGCCGAGTGTCTTTAGAAACTGCCACGTTTGACGAGGATTATTGTTTTGGAGGGAGGAGTGTATAAATTCACGCTGTGCATCACGGCAAACTCTACTGCAGAGGTTACGCAGTTTTTTGTATTTTAATAGATTTCTATCAGTAGGTTTAATCTTATATTTAAACTTAGCAGCATTGCGTTTAGCCATTAGTGTTTTTATATCTTGAGTAAGCCAAGGAGCTGGGAGATGCTTAAGTTTCACAGGTCTTAAAGGAGCATGTGTATCAAATAACTCTAAGAGATAGTTGTTAAATATTCTTAGTTTATCTTCTATTGTCTCAGCAGTGTAAATAGAACTCCAGTCAATTTCATCTAGATCTTGCAAGAACCTTGTGTTATCGAAATTACCGAAATTGCGACGCATAACTATTGTGGGTTTCTCTTTAGGTGGACGAATTTTATAAGACAAAAATACAAGATCGTGGTAAGAAAAACCTTCGGCCGGCATTTGTCCATATGTCCCAACGTGATTTAAGGAGGAAACCAACATCAAATCCAGTAAAGAGGGAGTGCAATTAGGGAAAAAATGTGTAGCGTTTGTTGGAAGTAAGTTAAGGTTAGCACCACTTACAATATTTTTAAGACGTTTAGAACGTAAATCATTTTTGATAAGACAGGTGTTAAAATCACCCATAATAATAGTATGATCAAACAAAGGTACATATTGCTCCAGAAGGGTTTCAAAGTTTTCGAAATAATTTATATGCATAGATGGATTGTAAAAAACCCCAAGTAAAAGTTTCAGCTGACCAAATAAAACTTCAATAAAAATGTGTTCAGCAGTTTCTGAGTATGGTGCAGGTGATTTATGCAGTATAGTAAATGGGATATTACTACGGAGATATATGGCCACCCCACCGCCACCCTTCCCGACACGGTCATTGCGAATTAAATAGAAACCAGGTAAGCAGTAGGATGTGGAAAGCAAACAAGGTTTAAGGAATGTCTCAGAAATAAGAACAGCGTGAATGTTTTTACTTTCAAAAGATGCCAGAAGGTCAGAGAAATGAGCAGGGATGCTTTGAGCATTTATATGTACGACGTTAAAATTTTTTGGATAAGCAGAAAATGTCGTGTGAAGAGTCTGGTTGAGCGGCATATAAGTACTATGAAAACTATCATTCGAATCCGTCGAAACAGCATCGTCCGTTAATTCAACTAAATCATCGTTCGCAAATGTCGTATTGTTCATAATGAGAAATACAATAAACAGTAATTGTTAACTATGTATTATAGCAGATAAAATGTAATAACAGTAATATATAAAACGCAATAAATTATGTGCTAATAAAAAATAAAATTAAAAAAGAATATATATTAATATATTACCTAATTATAAATACCTATAAACTAAGACAACAAACTTAATAAAATATAATAAGTAAAAATATATAAATAATAATAAAATGCAACTATTTAAAATAGTGTCCTTACAGGCTTACACCCGCCAGCTACAAAAAAAAAAAAAAAAAAAAAAAGAGACAGAAGACATTTACACCGTAGACTACACAGAAAATCAACAGAAAAAAATTAGCTTTATATAAAAATAAAAATAAACCACAACGTTGTTAAACGGATGCGTTTATTAAGGAAGGAATAAACATTTGATCATTTTACATAATCTCCATATATCGTAAATCACGTATTAATATATATTAATACGTGATTTACGTGAAGCAAAAACTTTGTACTCCTTTTCACGAAAATTGCGCGGGCGGAGGAGTATCAAATTTCGTACACTTATAGTTTATATAGAGAAGGAGTGCAGAATGCTAATATTTTTTTAATTATACATAAAAACTTATTGAATCAATAAAAAAAATTCGTGATGTCTGGCGCGAACATGTGGAGGCCTATGTCCAGCAGTGGACTGCGATAGGCTGATGATGATGATGAATGAAAAAAAGTATGTGTGTACTTCTGTCGTACGCACGTAAGAAGTTATACTTCATTTTCTAATATAAACTTCTTTTCATTATTTTAACTTCATGTATTATTTATAAAGTTAATTGGACGATGGATTTTTTTTTCAGGCTTTACTACATAAAGCTCGCTTAATATTTTTTTTAAACTTCAGTAAAGGGAAAGATTGAACTGCAGCCGGAATATTATCTATTAATTAGACATCGCTGTTTGGCTGCGGCAAAGAATATAGCCTCCCCCTCTCTTCTCATGGGTGTCGTAAGAGGTGACTAAGGGATAACATAGTTCCACTACCACCTTGGAACTTAAAAAGCCGATCGAATGGCGGGATAACCATCTAATTGCTGGCTTTGAAATACACAGGCCGAAGACGGGCAGCAGCGTCTTCGGTGCGAGTTGCGACAAAGCTAGCCCTGCGGTCACCAACCCGCCTGCCCAGCGTGGTGACTATGGGCAAACCACATGAGTTCACGTCATTTTTGGCGCAAACTTGTGTAGGCCTATGTCCAGCAGTGGACTGCGATAGGCTGAAATGATGATGATGAAGATAGACATTCCTATAAAGGAACTTTCTACTTTTTTCCTGATCCGGCATTTACTACGACTAACAAATAAATGCCTATTTTTCCGTATGTACATTATATTTTCGAAAATATACTGTGATGCAAAGGTCAGGATGTTATTTTTGTCGGAGAAATGCGAGTGAGATGAAAACTTTATACTATCTATATTTGCATCACAAAAATAATTGACGCCCAAAGAAGTGGACACAGGTCGGCTATTATAAAATAAATACAATCAACTTGACATAAAACTATATAAATTAACATACACATATTATATATATTTTTGTGTATTTATGTATTGATTTATCAATTACGTAATAATAAATCGAGCAAGTTCAAATATCTGACAAAAGGCCACCGCGGGGCGCGGTCAGACTCAATCAGTACTCAGTGTCAAGTCGCCAGTGCTTCTCGCTAGATCATGATTAAGCTCTTGGTTATATCGGCGTGTTTGTGCGTCGTCTACGCGGGTCTCGCCATCGGCCCGTTGAAACCCAAACCTGAAAAATTCAGTAAGAGCTATTTCGTACTTATATTCTACTAGCTGCCCGGACAGACTTAGTTCTGTCAATAGTGAATTAGAAAACATTAGAAACCTCTAAAATTATCAGTGTTTCTCTACTATATTGTGCATGTATTATACATATAAACCTTCCTCTTGAATCAGTCTATTTATAAAAAAAAAACCGCATCAAAATCCGTTGCGCAGTTTTAAAGATCTATGCATACATAAGGACAGACAGACATCCGGAAGCGACTTTGTTTTATAATAAGTAGTGATTTACTTATATTTTAAATTTTTTAGAGCACGTTAAGCCGTCGGTCCCGGTTGTTATCATGTACACCAGACAGCGATCGTTACTCATAGTAGGCAATATATCCACCAACCCGCATTGGAGCAGCGTGGTGGATTAAGCTCTGATCCTTCTCCTACATGGAAAAAGAGGCCTATGCCCAGCAGTGGGATATTACAGGCTGAAGCTTTAAATTTTTAAGTGTTTATACATAACGAATAACTTTAAAATTCACCGTATTTCTTATATCATTTCACGTATTATATAAACTAAATTATTCAACTGCTTATAAAGTAGGTGGTAGGTACGTTATTTTTATTTCTATTACAATTTACTGGTGAATTTTACAAACGAATAATATATATAATTAAGTCAAATTAAATTTGATTTTAAAAATTTTGCAGAAGACCAAGAAGGATGTTATGTTTCTGACTTAGACGAAGTGATCCCATACGGCCAGGCGAAACCAGCTAAGTCATCTTGCATGGAATACAGATGTGGCTCGAATTTTATAACGTATGTCACGTAAGTGTCACTTTTTATTTAATAAAATAGGTTACATCGTACATTATACTAGAGATTCGTGCATTAAATTACATTTTACGTTACAGATGCGGCGTTATAGCTATCGATCCTCCTTGCAAATTGGTAGAAGATAAGGAAAAACCATATCCAGATTGCTGTCAAAAAGTGTGGTGCCCTTAAAATAAACAATATCGTTTTGTTGTTAATTGTTTTGTTTGTTTCTAATAAAATTATCGTGATATTTGGGAATTTATATTTTTAATTCTTATGGAGCTAGAAAATTAAATAATCATTCTAAATTATAACAAGTAGGTATATTAATTGCTTTGAGTAAAGCGATTTCTATGTAGTGTACATCGTTTTGTATCAACCATAAAGATTTTCAAATATAAACCTGTACAGCATATTATTACCTAGTGTTGTTATGCTTACCATTATTACGTGATCCTTTAATTATCACGACACAAAGAATAATTTATAGAAAATGTCACTTACATAAAATAGTCAATCATTCATGCATATTTAAAAAAAAAATTGTCGCATAATTCATTCCTGTGGGAGACCTGTTTTGAAAATAGATCTAGGAGACTGTTTTACATTATTAATTACATTTTTTAAAGTACAATCCATTTATGCAAGTTTTTCACACCTCATAAATATGGGACAATAGGCCCGATAAGCGAACGTAGGTTAAAATTTCATTTGATGTCGTATCACTTTGGATTGTTGGTCAAAAATTCTAAGGTAGCATACGTTTAAAAAATACAATGGAATTGAGAACCTCCTTCTTTTTTGGAAGTCGGTTAATAATAAAAATGGCCGCAAAATTTATTCCTGTAGACACTAGTTTTAAAAATAGGTCGAAGAGACTGTTTTATGTTATAACCAGCTGACCCCGCAAACGTTGTTTTGCCATATTAATTCAATTAAATAATATTTTAATTTAATAAAAATTCGTATTTTTTTTATAAATTTATATCATTAATAAATATAATGAACGAATGTATAGATATATAATTAGACTAAGATAGCACAGGTTGAAACCTTAGTGGTTTTTTGTTGCTATTTTTATTATTTTATATATTGTTAATTGTATAAACGATAATTAAATTAAAAAAAATATATATGTTATTAACCGCCGCAACCCCCTCCTGTGGGTGGAATTTCATAAAATCATTTCATAGCTGACCTCTACTCGACGAAAGGAATATTCCTAAAAAAATTCAAGTCTTTACGCCTTATGGTTCCAGAGATATCGTGATGGGTCAATATACATATAGGTGGATTATTTTTAAACTACAATTAATTTGATGCATAGTCATTCAAACGGAGTAAGAATCTTGGCGTCGTATGCGCTGACGGCTAGCGTGTAAGTGACTTGAAACCCGTCAGTTAGGGTGCGTTTCCACCAAGGATGTGCGAGGATGCGTAGCGAGGGATGTGTTTTTGAAGAACCAATAGAATTGCTTCATTTACCTAGTTAGCCTCGCTTAGCACAGCTCTGGTAGAAACGGCTTAGCTGAGCGAGGTTTTTTTTACGAACAAAACCAGCGAGAGAGTGTGCGAGAAATATTTTACAAGGGATGTGGTGCGAGGAATGTGTAGCGAGGAATGTGTTGCGAGGAATGTGTTGCGAGGTTTGAGTCAACTGTCAACACATCCTCGCACGGTTCGCACCGCACATTAATGCGCATTTTCACAGCTCCGTTACACATCCTCGTACGACACATTTTCCTCGCACAGCTTTGGTGGAAACGCCCACACATTTCCACAGCATAGCTAGACATCCTCGCACGACACATTTCCCTCACACATCTCTGGTGGAAACGCACCGATGCAAATATATTCGGAGAATACATTTACAATTATGATTATAATGGAAGTTGGGAAGGGCAAATTTCATCAAAGAGCACAGTGTGGTATTGTATGGTATGGTAACACGGGCTGATTTCCGCAAGTCGACGACTAGGCGCCTATTTTGCGTGTAAAAAAAAAGAGCACAGTAATGGTAAGAAAAGAAAATTCAGCAATACACGTATTATACCTATAATAAATATCATAAACTTAAACATAAAAACTAAATCTATTTATATTAACATCAACATACATTTTTATGTATATCTCTTTATTGATTTATCAATTACGTTATAGATCGTCATCGTCGCTTAGAATATTAGATAAAAGGCCACCGCTGTCGGACTCAGTCAGTGTCAAGTCGCCAGTGATTCTCTCTACATCATGATTAAGCTCTTGGTAATATCAGCGTGCTTGTGCATAGCCTACGCCGCTGTTGCTCTCGGCCCGTTGGAACCCAAACCAGAGAAATTCAGTAAGAATTACTGTTTTTATATTTTAATTATGTTTAGAGTTATCTGCATGTCAAATACCCATAAAATTCATCGTATTTCTTACGCCGTATTTAATTATACATCTATAGTAATGAAGTAAATTTTATCTGCTGATGGATAGTGTAGACACTATGTATATTTTATGTTGCTCTAAATATCTATGAAAACAAGAAAATATAAGATTTGTTTGCAGTGCCGTTTTAAAAATAAAACATTCATTTTGTTAAAAGAAACAAAAGAAAACTATGCATAACTAATTCAAATACATATCTAATATTCGATTTTAAAAATTTGCAGAAGACCAAGAAGGATGTTATGTTTCTGACTTAGACGAAGTGATCCCATACGGCCAGGCAAAGCCAGCTAAGTCATCTTGCATGGAATACAGATGTGATTCTGATTCGATGACCTATGTCTCGTAAGTATCATTTTATTGAATACAGTTAGGTATATCGTACATTGGCTAGTCTTTAGACTAAGACCCGTCGATTTATGGGGTTTTGAGGAGTGGAGGGCGGAAGGCGGAGGGGGGAGCGGGTTATCCCCTGGTGCCACTCCCAACCTGTGAAAACCCTATGGTTATAGAGATATCACGGTTAAAGTTTTGAGGTTAGGGTGGTCTAAAGACTTACCGAATAAGTTAAATAAGTTTATAGCTATTTTAGCTCCGGCGCTGCGGGAAGTGCACACATGCTCTATCATTTTACACTTTATTTTACACGTATTTACGTAAAATCGATCTCTCGAAGTCTCGACTACATGAGCAACAAACGATACGAACTGACATAGATAACGTAAACGCACAGATTAGTTTACCGAGATATCTCCATACCATGGGGTTTTCAAAGGGTGGGATTGGTACTGGGGGTAGCCTCCCCCTCTCCCACTCCCTAAATCGACGGGTCTTAATCTAAAGACTTACCTTATGTTATACTAGAAATTAGGACATTAAACTACATTTTACGTTACAGATGCGGCGCTGTAGGTACCAAGCCTCCTTGCAAATTGGTAGAAGATAAAGAAAAACCATTCCCGCATTGCTGTAAAAAAGTGTGGTGCCCTTAAAATACATAATATCCTTTTGTCTCTCAATTCCTAATGTTAAGGTCGATGAATTTTTTTGTTTCTAATACATCGTGGCATTTGGGAGTTTATATTTTAAATTTTTATGGAGTAAGATAACATTTGATGCCTATACGTTCCACTTTATCTTAAAACTAGCTTCTGCGCGCGACTTCGTCGGCGTGGACTCCGCTCCTATTGCTCTTAGCGTGATGATACATAGCCTATAGCCTTCCTCGATAAATGGGCTATCTAACAGTGAAAGAATTTTTCAAATCGGCCAGTAGTTCCAGAGATTACCGCGTTCAAACAAACAAACAAACAACAAACAAACTCTTCAG
This sequence comes from Melitaea athalia, assembly GCA_905220545.2. Classification (NCBI taxonomy): domain Eukaryota; kingdom Metazoa; phylum Arthropoda; class Insecta; order Lepidoptera; family Nymphalidae; genus Melitaea; species Melitaea athalia. The sequence goes on from HG992177.1 coordinate 1,866,684, forward strand.
CTTTATATATTAGTATAAGATAAATTCAAAATTAAATAATAATTGTAAATTATAACAAAAACTTGTTTATTTGCTTTGAGTAAAGCGATTTCTATGTAGTGTAGGTACATCGTTTTGTATGTAAACCGGATAGATTATGAAAAATAAACCTGTACAGCATATTATTAGTATTGTTATGCTTACCATTATTACGTGATACTTTAATTATCACGAAATAAATAACAATTTATAGAAAATGCCACTTACATAAAAGAGTAAATCATTCATGCATATTTTAAAAAAATGTCGCATAATTCATTCCTGTGGGAGACTTGTTTTAAAAATAGGTCTAAGTCTAAGAGACTATTTTATTTTATTTTAAAGTACGTTCCATTTTATGCAAGTTTTTCACACAACATAAATGTGGGACAATAGGCCCGATAAGGCAACGACACGTAGGTTAAGATTTCATTTGATGTCGTATCACTTTGGATTGTTTTATTTATTTAAATGTTTTTACCAGGAAAACGGTATTAATATTTATTATTTTCCTCAAGCAGACGTTTATAAACACTTTTAAATCTTTACTTTATGTAGATAGAGCTGATTAGTAGTAGATACAGCTGGTTAGTAGTAGATACAGCTGGTTAGTAATAATTTTTGATGGCCTTTAATCTTTCCAACATGTATCGATAACGAGGTCATCAAAAATTATTACTAACGAGCTGATTTTTTTTCTTTTAGTTAGTTAATATTTATATAATTTAATAGGTAGTTATAATTATTGTCCTACAAATTGCGTGGTACGTTATCCCGGTCCTACGCTCACTGCTGCTTCATCCCTGCTACCCCTATTACCTACCACAATCGAGAGTTTTCGTAGAGGAAATTGTTGGGCGTCTCATCAAAATGAAGCTACTCACGGAAAATTAGCTTGATAGTAGTCAAGTGCAAAAAAATGTACAAGGGATCCCGGACTAATATAAGGCTGGCTTTAAACTCAAATTCTAACTGACAAAGTCAACAGTCATTATTTTAAGGAATACCCCAAGTAACTCAAATCGAGACACGCGGCAGCGTGTCAAGCCAAGTTCAAGCAAAAGAACTGGCGACTCAGCGCCGTGTGTATATTTACACGAACCATTTCGAGCGACTTTTGACCCCTCCATAACTCAAAATCTATTCAACAGAAACAGATCAAATTGCATATATTTATTTATATCCGTAAGGACAACTAGAATCCTAAATTTCATTAACCTAGTTGCAACGGTTACAAAAATATGAAGGTTCAAAAGTCGCAAATTTTCCACGCTGTCAAGCCAAGTTCAAGCAAAAGAACTGGCGACTCAGCGCCGTGTGTATATTTACACGAACCATTTCGAGCGACTTTTGACCCCTCCATAACTCAAAATCTATTCAACAGAAACAGATCAAATTGCATAATATATTTATTTATATCCGTAAGGACAACTAGAAACCTAAATTTCATTAACCTAGTTGCAACGGTTACAAAAATATGAAGGTTCAAAAGTCGCAAATTTTCCACTGACTGACTGACTCATCAAAAACCTAACCCACTTCCAGATGACCTAGGAAGTCGAAATTTGGCATCTAGCTAGGTAATTACGTGTAAGCGCAGGAAAAAATCTGAAAACAAAAGAAAGTTAAAAAATAGAGGGGGTCCCCATACAAAAAAAAACGTGTTTTAATTGTAGCGTCTGAACCGTTATAAGTGGATATTTGAAGCTTGCACAAAATATGAATTGATACATTTGCTATATAAAACAAGTATAAAAACAAAAAGAACACAAAAAATAAAGAGTGTCCCCATACAAAAAACTCGTATTTATTCATCCGATTGCTTTCAAAATCGATATCTGGGGACATGGTTGGTCTCAAAAAACGAATCTGATAACAGAATGAGAAAAAGTAGCCGCCATCTTGAACTTTTTAGTTATTTGACCGATTGCTTTCAAAATCGATATCTGAGGATCCGGTTGGTCTCCGACATCGAATCCGTTAACAGAATGAGCAAGAAAAAAGAATAAATTTCAAATAAATATCTCTACAAAAAGTAATGATATCCCACCAAAAACATAAATGTGAAAAATGACAGCCAAGTTCAATAATAAGAATATGTTGTTTGTGGACTTCGCCGAAAAAAGTATTGAGATCTAAATGAGCGCCAAGTTCTACAGAAAATATTAAATTAAGCTAAATATTTGACTTGGCTAGTTTTTACCTAAAAACAACATTAAAAAGCTATTAGCCAAATAAAAGATGAATTATTAGTGAAAACTGGCAAAGTGAAATCTTTAGCTTAATTTAATATTTTCTGTAGAACTTGGCGCTCATTTAGATCTCAATACTTTTTTCGGCGAAGTCCACAAACAACATATTCTTATTATTGAACTTGGCTGTCATTTTTCACATTTATGTTTTTGGTGGGATCAAATTTAACACATTTTAAACCCACGCATAATTATAATTGTCGTTGTTAATAATCGTTCATCGTTCACGTACAAATATACTGTACTTTGACAGACTACTAATATTTGATCTTTAAATGGAAACAGTTACCATTTCGATGTATAATTTATCTATTTTTAACTGACTGCTCAGTTTAAGGCGTGCAATATTTCAAATTCCGTCAAAGAGCGTTGTAGATAAAATTCCAACCCTTCCACATGAAGTAAGAATCCTATGCCCAGCTGTGACGCTGTGTGATCTTACAAGCTGACTTAACAACAATCTATACTAATATAATAAAGCTGAAGAGTTTGTTTGTTTGATTGTTTGTTTGTTTGTTTGTTTGAACGCGCTAATCTCAGGATCTACTGGTCCGATTTGAAAAATTCTTTCAGTGTTAGATAGCCCATTTATCGAGGAAGGCTATAGGCTATATATCATCACGCTAAGACCAATAGGAGCGGAGTCCACGCCGACGAAGTCGCGCGCAGAAGCTAGTTTTGAATATTTCTTAGAACAAACTTTATATTTAGTTTCCTTTATTTTGAAATAACACTAAATTAAATGATTGTCCGTCACCTCTTGTAGATATAAACAATGAACTTGATAATCGAGTTATGAGTCAAGGTCTTAATTCGGCTAATTTTGTGAAGAAAATAAGTTAATCAATATTTTGCGACCTCAATCTTGCCCTTGACATTATTTGTATCGTATCTGGTATTCCTGTTGATGTAACGACTTTAAAATATAAATAAAATTATTCTTTTAATATATGTAATTTACATAACTTTCTTTATTTATGAAGAAATAATGCTAAGATAACACAGAATTACATAAAATCTCAAAAAAAAAGTTGTTGAAAAAAAAGCGGTCACCCATTCAAGCACTGACCGTCATGACGCTGCCGCGTTACCGGTAGCTCACATTTTTCCCTCATGCTCCTAAAGAAGTTTCACTTCAAAAATTCCAGCATCAGTAAGTAAAGAAGAAATGTTTTTATGTAACTCGATCGGCAAACAAGCGTACGGCCCTCTGATGGTAAGTGATTGACCATAGCTTATAGACGTTTGCAACACCAGAAGCATCGCAAGCGCTTTGCCGACCCCATCCCCAGTTCCCCCCAGGAACCACCTTACCTACTCACCAAAAGGAAAACAACACTGCTTGAAAACAGTGTTATTTTGCTATGATTTTCTGTAAGGTTGAGGTACTAACCCAGTCGGGCTGCTCCACATTTTGAGCAGGAAACTTCCTGCTGGCTCTTCCTCAGTCTATTTTGGGATTTAGATAATGTAGGTACTTATACACGTTGAAGCGATTTTGGAAATTCCACTCCCAGCAAGAACAAATAAAGTTTAAAGGAATGATCAAACATCTTTTTAGACTTTAGATCAGAAATTTGAAAGTACTATTTACGTCTTTGATAACAAATAAGATGTTTCTTAGGGAGTAGAAAGAGATATGAAGATTGCTTTGAGAGCTTAATTTTGCCCACCCAACGTTTATGGCAGATACACTTTAGTTTAAGAGAACCAGATCACCTCCAAGTCATTCACTCAAGGAAATTAGTTGTTGACTACACAACCAACTACCGATAAAAACGAGAGTGCATTAGACCACACGACTGAAGTAAAACTTACGAAACGCAACTCTCTCTTTCTATCTTCAATAACTTATATCTACCTCTCAACTTCCGTTCGCCTCGCCTGATCACACTTTTCGTGACGCCCTTGTCACGCATTCACCAGCTTACCCCCATACCATTCCCCAAATTAAGCATAGGTACGTAAAAAAGTTTCCCCACAGTGCCTCGGAGAGCACGTAAGCCGTCGGTCCCGGTTGTTATCATGTACACCTGATAGCGATCGTTACTCATAGTAGGAATATATCCGCCAACCCGCATTGGAGCAGCGTGGTGGATTAAACTCTGATCCTTCTCCTACATGGGGAAGAGGCCTATGCCCAGCAGTGGGATGTTACAGGCTGAATCGTGAAAAAAGTTTCACTTCAAAAAGCATACGGGACTTACCGCGACTAGCATTTTCAAACTTCGAATATTTCAACGTGGAGACGTCATGGTCACACGGTTGATAATTATCGGGAGTTTCAAAATTACAATCGCGATAAGTAAAAGTATTTAAAATGACCATGAAAGGTTAAAAACATATTTGATAAAAGACATAGCGTCAGGTTGTCGTACATATTTTAATATAAAAATAGCCAAGTGCAAGTCGGACTCGCGCACTAAGGGTTCCGTACCATTGACTAAACTAAAGGCTATATTTTATTGTTATTAAACAAAATACTTAGTAAATAAGAAAAAGATTAATACCATATAAAAATGGAAAATAAACTAGTCAAATACGCCATCTATCTATCGATCCATGCCGCTATTGGAAAGCTATTATATTAGTCTATCGACGTTGACGTTGGAATTAAATCGCGTCGCTTTAATTTATTTTTATTTATTTAACTTTGTTTTTAGTATTTGTTGTTATAGCGGCAACAGAAATACATAATTTGTGAAAATTTCAACTGTCTAGCTATCGCCATTCTTGAGATACAGCTTGGTGACAGACGGACGGACGGACGGACAGCGAGGTCTTAGTAATAGGGTCCCGTTTTTACCCATTGGGTACGGAACCCTAACAAACGAATTCTCTTACTTTGAAGGGACCTTAATCGGTGTACGGTTCCCCACTTCCTCAAAGCATAACTAAATAGTTAACAGAAGTAACCTGATAAATAATATTATGCATTAGACTTATATTGGGTCGAATGATGGATAATTCAAGGTCAACCTAGACCTAAAATATTATAAAACTAACTTCTGCGCGCGACTTCGTCGGCGTGGACTCCGCTCCTATTAGTCTTAGCGTGATGATACATAGCCTTAGCCTTCTTCGATAAATGGGCTATCTAACAGTGAAAGAATTTTTCAAATCGGACCAGTGGATCCTGAGATTAGCGCGTTCAAACAAACAAACAAACAATCAAACAAACAAACTCTTCAGCTTTATTATATTAGTATAGATTAAATAAAACTTTATTCCAGGATTCTGCTATTATTTTATAACTAGCTTCTGCGCGCGACTTCGTCGGCGTGGACTCCGCTCCTATTGGTCTTAGCGTGATTATACATAGCCTATAGCCTTCCTCGATAAATGGGCTATCTAACACTGAAAGAATTTTTCAAATCGGCCTAGTAGAACCAGAGATTACCGCGTTCAAACAAACAAACAAACAAACAAACAAACTCTTCAGCTTTATATATTAGTATAGATATTCAAGTATTTCTTCGTATTTACAAAGTAAACCAGACGCCTATCTTAAGTATTTATTTGAATCTCGTAATATTTTCTTTTACAATGCTTTCTATCGTTTGCCAAATTTACAAAATATTTGGTTTTCGTGGACTTTGAAGCCTAAAATCTTTAATATTGTATCATTATATTGGCACAAACAAGAACTAAGCCTAAATTGGACTTAAAATATGAAATTATTACAACTATGTGACGAAAAGCCAAATAAAAAATCAAATGTCGCATTTTGAATCTGCGTTGAATGTTAACTTTATAACACATACTGTTTCTGAGCTCTTTAAAAGTTTATGGAGGCTATAATCTCTACCAAATATCTCCTTTGTATCTTCCTCGTTCTACGTTGCACTATTGATAACAAATTTGGCACTATTGAAAGCCCTTAATCCAAATAAACGCATGAATAAAATCTTATTTTTGAACACATCTGGTCTAAAATTTAATTCAATTATTAGATTTTCTAATTATTTAAAAGACATTAAAGGAGAAGACTCAAGAAGTCCTGAGGAGGGTTGGGTAGCGGTAAGCTACGCATCAGGTGGGCCGTACGTTTGTTTGCCGATCTAGGAGACGTGTATGGCTTGAGCTGTGTTGGCTTAGCAACGATATCAATAATATCTTTATCTACACTAATGATGTAACCGTCTACTTATGTTTCCAATACTAATTAAAAAATAATTACTACTGTTATAGCACAGACAACAAAACACTCAATTTAAGCAATTTCACATGATGGTATAATATCCACATCGATATCGTAAAATCTCATTATAACATCGCGCGCATGCGCGCAGCTGCGCTCTCATTGGTTAGATTTTAATGGCGGCAAAATCACTGTGACAATACACGTACGCGTGAATTTAATTTAATAAATTAAAAGTTAAAAATGGATAGCGACGATGATATTTGTACGCCTCCGGATATTATATTATATATTGGATCAATAATTAACATTAACTTTCAAAATTGTACCATCCAAAATTTGAACAATTATTATAAATAAACTATTGTCAGCTTTTACTCTCGTTGTTTGATTAATTGTATTAGTGAAGATAAAGTAGTGTATGCAACTGCATATAACACTTCATTATATGACAGTTGCATAAACTACTATTGGGTTACTTCCATATTTTCCGAGAAATTCTGGGACATGTCCGACTAATCCGCATTAGAATCCAACCCTTTTTAACCGACTTCCAAAAAAGGAGGAGGTTCTCAATTCGACACGTATGTTTTTTTTTTATTTATGTATCTTAGCTGAGAACTTTCGACTGGGTGGACCGATTTCGATCAATTTTGTTTTAATTGAAAGGTGTTGCGTGTCATGTGGTCCCATTTTAATTTAATTGAGATTTGACAAGTACTTTTAGAGTTATATCTAATAATGCGTATTTACGTGACTACTTTTTCGTCGACCTACGTTATATGTAGGGGAGAGCGGGGCTGGAAGTGTCGGGGGTAAGTTGTGCCGGAGCGAATATCTTGAAAACAGAAAGAGATAGATTTACGATCGTATTGTGTCGCGTAATGCCTAACAGTCGGACACTCGCGGCTGCCATTTTAATTTTGTCAGCGACGCTGACCTAGTGGCAGTGCATGTGATGGTCCTCCAACGCCACAAAAGTAAATATTTTCGTTTCGATACTTTTTGGTCGTAAACTAGCATTTTTGGTGCTTTGAAAATGAGAGTTTTAGTAAAATATTTGTTATTTATCCTAGTTTATTCTGAAGTATAATATTAATGTTTTGGGCAGAGTGATTTTTATATAAGAGACAAAATAGTACACTCTCAAAAACGGGGTAAAATGTGCCGTTCATGTGGGGCTGATTGTGCCGCGGCACAACCAACCCCTAAGCAGCCTTTATTATTTCAATATTGTTTATGTTCTCCTGAATATCTTGATGAGTCAAACTATGTGGGCAGTAATGTTGAGATTGAGACTACTCAATCCATACTAAAGCAAGTATCTGGGCGAAGCGACTGCAGTGTTGACTATACATGTGAACCATCAGTTAATCAACTACAAAAGACACGTTAGTGCTCGCAGAAGCCTATCACTTGCTGCAGCTCCCTAAATCAGCTAATAACAACACAGGAGATAAAGATACAGGAATTTTCGCACCAGAGCTAATAAAACCACTATCTAAAGCACCTCTCCAATTAATTGGACATAATGAAGGACCTAAAATAAAGACAGCTGTTCTTACGGACACTCCAGGGAAAAATGCTTTGGCCAAAGAACAGGCTACTAAAAAGAAGAAGAAAGAAAGTGACAAAGAAGGTAAAGGGAAAAGGGAAGGGAAAACGTAAACAAACAAAAAAATTGACTAAGAGAGTTTTGCAAGACGACGATAGTTCTGATGATGAACAATAATGGTACTGTATCATATGTTGTGTGGCTACGGCAGTAAATAATATAGCCACCCCCTCTCTTCTTGTTATAACAAAGTTCCACTACCACATTGGAAATTATAAAGCCGACCGATGCAGGCGGGATAATCATACAACTTAATGGCTTGGAAATACACAGGCCGAAGACGGGCAGCAGCTTCTCCGGTGCGACAAAGCCAGCTATGCGGTCACCAAACCGCCTGCCCAGCGTGGTGGCTATAGGCAACTTGGGGACACCTATGGGGAACTTGTGGAGGTCTATGTCCAGCAGTGCACTGCGATAAGCTGAAGTGATGACTTTATTATTATACTATTAATACAATATATTCGCATCGCGTTGCATCGCTTCAGCCTGTATCATCCCACTGCTGGGCATAGGCCTCTTTCCCCATGTAGGAGAAGGATCAGAGCTTAATCCACCACTCTGCTCCAATGCGGGTTGGTGGATATATTCTCTACTATGAGTAACGATCGCTATCAGGTGTGCATGATAACAACCGGGACCGACGGCTTAACGTGCTATCCGAGGCACGGTGGGGAGACCCACAAGGACTGCACAAACACACAGACCACGGCAAACATCTGAATCGCCGATACAAATTTTTGTCATGTGCGGGGATCGAACCCGAAACCGCCAGCACAACAGCCATAAACCAGTGCTGTCACCGTTGCGCAAACGAGTCGTCAATAAAATATATTACAAACAACTAAATTATAAAAACTGTTGATTTACAGTCAAAAGTATAATGAATAAACATATTATTATAAAATTGATGTCTTTTAAATTGTACATTAATTTTTATTCATGTAAAACACGTAGCATTTTTAACGGCACAACCGACCTCAGCTACGGCACAACTTGCCCCAAAGCGGGGTTGGTAGTGCCTTGCCGCCGCTATGTAAAAAAATCAATTTTTCTTAAAAACTATTAGAAATTTGCAAACTCTGTTGGTAAATTCGTAATGTACACTAAATTTGGCTTAGGATGGACCACTACTTTCAGACATAGTACTTGTTTTATCCGAATTATATAAAGATTTTTTTTTCTTTATTTTTATTTTTCTATTTTATTTATTTATTTTTTTAATTATTTATTGGTTTAAATATATTGTATGTATTTTGATAAAACTGTACACCCAGACCATCTACATTTGTTTATACCATTTTCTCTGCCCAAAGGTTGCCTGGAAGAGATCGCTCATTAGCGATAAGGCCGCCTTTTGTACTTATCTCCTGTTTTTATTTTTGTGATTTTGCTCATTTTCTTTGGTGTACAATAAAGAGTTTTTATTATTATTATTATTATTATTTGTCAAAATCGGCACTTTCAGCCCCGCTCTCCCCTATTATACCTCATAACTTTTTAGTCGGTGTACCGATTTCGATGATTCTCACTTTAATCGAAAGCTAATACTTGTCTTGTAGTCTTGTTTAAATTAGATCGAAAACTGATTACAACTTTTTGAGTAATCTTTAATAGCGCGTATTTACTTGACTATTTTTTCGTCTTATTACGTTGTATTACTTGTCGATGTAATTGAAGTCGGTTTTTTTTCGTTTGCAAGCAAACACAAATATAGCCTTAGGGTTCATCCTCATGACAATAAGCAAATTGTACTCGCCACAAAATTCTAGATCAGATCAGAAATCAGTAAAGGCTTTTTTCTCTTGTTTACAAAACATTTTAATCAATAATACTAAGAATAAAAATTATTAAATTATTTTTGAATGAAATAGGTCTGATAGACGTTTTTTTTTTTTAAATGTAGTAAGTCGGCAAACAAGCGTACGGCTCACCTGATGGTAAGTGATTACCGTAGCTTATTGACGCTTGCAACACCAGAAGAATTGCAAGCGCGTTGCCGACCCTATCCCCAATCCCCCCCAGGAGCTCTGGTCACCTTACTCACCAACAGAAACACAACACTGCTTGAAAACAGTGTTATTTAGGGTGAGGACAAACGAGCGTGATTTTGTGAGTAGTAGAGTAGAGCGATTCGGTCGGATTATGCGTGTGAGTCGGCGCACAACTCATATTGCGTCGCCGTGTGGCACGGACTGGCCTTTTGTGCGAAACTGTATGCAACCGAAATTACGCGACTTACAACTTACAAAATTACGCTCGGGTGGCCTCACCCTTAGCTGTGGTCTTCTGTAAGGTCGAGGTAGTACCCCAGTCGGGCTGCTCCATATTTTGAGCAGTAGATTCCCTGCTGTGCCCTACCTCAGTTACCCCCCCCCCCCCTCCCCCAGCTTGCACGCGGCGCCTGCTGGACAGCGGCTTGTGGGCGGGCGTGTCCCGGCTGTGCTACAGCGCGCTGCTGCTGCACGGCGCGCTGCTGCGGGCGCTGCTGCTGGCCGACGCGCCGCTGTGCGACCACATAGCGTGTCGTGTGTAGTGGAAGCAAACCAATATGAACATTAGAACTATACTGCGGTCGCCCAATAGAAAGAAATTCTCACACGGACCTCACCGACCTGTCATCTTTTGTCTTTGTCACACAATACGGGGTCACTTCACCTAAGCTGTGTGAGCGCAACTGCAATATGTTTATACGCGAGCGACAAAGACAAAAGATGACAGTTCGGTGTACGAATTTCTTTCTATTGGCTCGCTCTTTGTGTGTCTGGTGAGAGTGTAGTGGAAACAGACTAATCTATACTAATATTATAAAGATGTAAAGTTTTTAACTTTGTTTGTTTGTAGGGGGTAGTCTTCGTAAATACTGATCCGATCATGAAAATTCTTTCACTAACAGAAAGCTACACTATTCAGGAGTAATATATTTTATTGTTATTGAACAAAAAATTCAGCAAAAAATAATAATATATGTAAATCAAGACCGGAGATGTGCGAGCGAGATGAAAACTTTGCTATATATTTATTTGCATCACAAAAACAATTAACGCTCAATGCAGTGTAGGCTATAGAAATCAATTGTTATGTGCAATCAAAATAATGTTTGCTCGCAAACGTAAAAAAAAACCGACTTCAATTACATCGAAAAGTAGTAAAGCTTAAGAGGGCGCATAAAGCAAAATTATCAATCAGCTATTTGATTTTACATGAAAAGTTCCAGACCGAATCTTAAAATAAAAATATATGACAAACTACGGGATATTTTCAAGTTTATAGTCTAATCAAAAACATAAAATAATGAAATTTCCTCGATAAAAAAAAATCACGACCTCTAATTTTTATGCTTTTTCTATTTATACTCGATATGGTTATGATTATGAAGACAAAAATTTAATATTTAATTACATTTCAATATGAATGAGTTATTTGCCTAGGCATTTAATGTAATTACTTTTAGTTTCGGAATTATATATAAAATAAGATATTTGTCGTTTTTTACATTCGTAATGCGCTCAAAACTATATCGTCTATCGCACTCTGACACGAGGCTTTGTGTATATTTTGTTTCATCAATTAGTCACGGGCGCGCGGGTGAAATCTGATTTTTTGCTCGCTTTATACGCCCTCTTAAGTAGACGAAAATAAGTCAAGCAAGTGCGCGTTATCAAAGATTACTCAAAAAGTAGTCATCAGATCTAGATCAAATTTGAATACAACTATAAGACAAGCATCAGCTTTCGATTAAAATAAGAATCATCATAATTGATATACCCAGTAAAAAGTTATGTGGTGTTAATACAACGTAGGTCGACGAAAAAATAGTCAAGTAAATACGCATTATTAGATAGAACACGAAAAGCACTTGTCAGATTTCAATTAAATTCAAATGCGACCACATGACACGTACTTTAAAATGAAAATCATCAAAATCGATCCACCCAGTGAAAAGTTCTGAGGTAACATACATGAAAAAATTACAATCGAATTGAGAACCTCCTCCTTTTTTGGAAATCGGTTAACACTACAGAGTATACAAGTCACCATCTTCTGATGTATTTTAATTATCAATATCTTATTTAGCGTAATTGTCTTATAGGCCAGTCAAATTGTACATTAAAATCGCAAATGGTCTGCTAGTTCTGCTTTTTTCATATGTTGTTAGGATCAGTACCAGTAATGTAAATCCAGTTTTGCAACTGTGAAAGACCTCGAAGTTTTGAGCTCAAATTGTAGTTAATTTAAACTACTTTAAAAATGTATCCTACATGTATTCTCTAAAAATGCATACTTTGGAAGATATAGTGAAAAAATCGAAACAAGTGCGAAAATTTCGTGGTTTTTCGAGCGCCCCAAAGTTAGCACAGGTCTTCCGAAGTTGCAAAACTGGATTTACACTACTGGTACTGATCCTAACAACATATGAAAAAAGCAGAACTAGCAGACCATTTGCGATTTTAATGTACAATTTGACTGGTCTATTTCCCGATTTTTGGTGTTTTTGAACATTGTAAAAAAACTATTGGGCCTATAGACGCCGTTTTGTGCTTAAATTAAAGGTAATGAAATTTACTACAACCTCTTTTGATTCGACGTTCGTCGTAGGATGAGTATTTCCCACCGAAATTTGGGTCCAAAGTTGGTCAAAACTGTAAACTTCACTTTTTTGGAAAAAACGATCAACTTTTGAAGAGCTGTATCTCGGCTTTTATTTGACCTACAGAGCTGGTTTTGGGCTCAAATTGTAGTAAATTTAAACTACTTTAAAAATATTATATTCTACATGTATTCTCTAAAAATACATACTTTGGAAGATATAGTGAAAAAACCGAAACAAGTGCCAAAATTTCGTGGTTTTTCGAGCGCCCCAAAGTTAGCACAGGTCTTTCGAAGTTGCAAAACTGGATTTACACTACTGGTACTGATCCTAACAACATATCAAAAAAGCAGAACTAGCAGACCATTTGCGATTTTAGCCCTTTTTTGTGTACGATTTGACTGGCCTATTATACTTTTGCAACAACCGCTGTAGCGTAGTGGTGCGAGTAGTCGACTAAAACACCGTGGGTTTGTGGGTTCGATTCCCACTCGGGATAAATATTTGTATTTGTAAAAATATTTCTTTCCGGTTTGGATGTCTCCCCACCGTGCCTCGGAGAGCACGTTAAGCCGTCGGTCCCGGTTGTTATCATGTACACCTGATAGCGATTAGCGATCGTTACTCATAGTAGGGAATGTATCCGCCAACCCGCATTGGAGTGTAAATATTTTGAAAATAAGAATTATATGCAGTCGTTAAATCACTACAACTCACACCTAGTAAAACCACCCATAAAATTCATTCTTTATACTCGAAGTTCATTTCACTCAAACTTACATAAAACACAACGAATGTTAAGGGCCCCGTAAACGATCAAATAATTTGGCAAATTTTACGTGTTTGTCAAATTATTTGATCTTGTGCGAGCTTGTTTGATGTGTTTTTTATATGAAAACATAAAGTTTTATTGGCAAACAAGTTTGACAAATTCTTTGATGGTTTACAGGGCCCTTTAGATATGTATTATTTTGATAAACTTTCAGCTATGTTACTTCGCGGGATCAACAATAGTTACATTAGCCAGCGCTCTCTGCCTCTCGTTGCTGGTGGAAATGCCGGGCTGCTGTCTCCTTAGAAGACTGTCAGACTACACATACCGATAAACTTTACGTGAATTCGTTATGTTATGTCATATTGTGTTATGTTACATTACAATATGTTAAGTTCATTGTAATATAATTTATTTTGCTGTTTTTATAGTTACTTTATATTTGCTATCAATAATACTTTGTAAATTGTATATAATGCTTTAACTTATTGTGTAGGTTATGTTATTTATACATAAGAAATGTTTACTGTATTTTTTTCTGACTGTGATGAAATAAAGTTTTAAATATTTTTAATACAACTTTTAGTAAAACCTTTTTACACATAAGAACTAGACTATAGTCCATACGCTTTAAAAATATTGTCTTATCTTTGTGACACTGCTTAGCCATGCCCCTTGGCCAATGGGCATGACGAAAGATTTTGAAAACCTCTTTCATAATGTGGTACACATTTACTATTTACGAAAATACCTATATTTCGGTAATAAACATAAGTTTAAGGTTGTTTAAAACTATTTTTCTAATATGTTTTCAATGAGAGCGGCAAAACGGCTGCAGGTGTCATGGCGTCGGCTTTGACGTCACAATATAAAGTGGGCCTTACTTTTTACTTTACTCTTTGAAGCGCGCCTGACGTATTATGTTATGTTGACGTGATGCGCTGTAATTTGTGTTTCAATCAAAATGGCCGATTGCAGTATTTTAATGTTTTATTTTATCGAAAATCACAATAATCTTATTATTTTACATAAAACTAAACCAGTATTTTGAATTTTTTAAATATGAGTGCTCCCCTAAAATCATTAAATTGACGATTTTTCGATACTGTCGCCATGCCCATTTACAATACATCAAAGTAAATTAGAACGACGTATTCCTATTGACCAGTTGCAGTAAGCCCTTTAGACATGCCCTCTGCCGCTATTTGATGAAAAAAAAATTGTAACTTGAAAGTATGAAATAATATTTTTGACGCAATTACAATTTTGTTCTGCCTTTGTTGACATACGGAGCCGAGACATAGACACTGACGAAGGGACTGGTCCACAAGTTTAAAGTCGCTCAGCGTGCAATGGAACGGGCTATGCTTGGGGTTTCTCTCAAAGATAGAATTAGAAATGAGGCTATCCGCGAGAGAACGAAAGTGACCGACATAGCCCACAGAATTAGCAAGTTGAAGTGGCAGTGGGCTGGTCATCTGTGTCGCAGGACCGATGGCCGCTGGAGCAGACGTGTCCTGGAGTGGAGACCGCGTCTTGGCAAACGTAGTGTAAGACGTCCTCCGGCCTGTTGGACCGACGATCTTCGTAAGATTGGCGGTCTAGACTAGATGAGGATTGCGCAAAACCGGGATGTCTGGTGATGATGATGTAGGCGTACGTCCAGCATTGGACTGCAATAGGCTAAACTGACTGACAATTTGGTTTTTTTACAATTTGTTTTTTTTGAACGATTCTTGAGATATAGCGAAAAGGAAGGCGAGGGAGGATTCATTATTACAGCAGTGCATAGGACAAATTAAAAAAAAACTGTCATTTACATTTTTATAATAAAAATATTTTCATAAAAACTTAAAAGTAAATATTTACAACTTATTTACATTACATTAAGTTTACAATCGCTTACCTATGTACATTTTTGGACACTCTATAATATTCTACATTCATAATCTATAAGAATATAGCTCCCAGTGATCTAGTACAAAAAATGCTACAAGATAATTTAGTTGATATTCCTGTATAAAGTTTTTGTAAAATTGTTATTTATTTTTCGTCAAAATAAAAAAAGCCAATATATTTAAATTAAATTTTTAAATAACTTGTAACACTGAATTGTTACTTAGCCTTATTCTGCAATTCCTCCGTCTAGTCTACAATGACTTCACATTGTTAGATCGACAACTATTTAGTGGACACCGTAATTTCAAATTTTGACGATTACATACTAATTTAGTTATGCTTTAGAAATGCCACAATGTTTCCATAAAGTCATTGAATTATTAGATTATCGAATCTGCAAATGTCGACTATTAGATATAATGTCGGCCATTGTGAAATAACTGTAATAGTAGACTTGCGACCCAGTTTAATTATATTAGGTATACCTACCAGCATCAGTCGCACTTCCCACCACTCAACTGACTATAAAATGAATATACATATTATGTACCTTCTTTGATATAAATCCTATATGTACACATTTTTCAATTAAGTCAATGTACAAAATGTAAACAGAATTATATCGAATAACAAGTTGAATACACAAATAAACTAAATTATTAAAGTAAACATCGTTATTTTAGTTTAAATTATGATAATACGTTTACATTTCAACTCATCTAAAGGCGAACTAGACAAGGCTCAAGTCTTATAAATATTTCTTCACAAGATTAATATTGCATAAAATCATAAAACGGCTATAAAATCATTTAAAGAGTCTAAAACACAATTATGCGCCTATATAAGTTGAAGAACAAATTACGCTGCAACGTTGAAAAGTATAAATATATCAGTAATACTTATAAGTTCGCAAGTATATTTTAAGTTTTATTTTTACAGTTCAGTCCAATATGGGTATTTTTTTTAGTTCTAAGCAGCTTAGCTACAGTGGTTACCATTTTTCCATCATTTTCTCCACCTTACTCCCTTTCATTCCTTTGGTTACAAATGTATCCTTTTGAGTTACAAATGTGCGCTGGCTATTATCATTAGAAATCACTCAATTCAATAAAATCAATGAACATACGTGATTTAAACTAACCGAAAATAATATAATCTCAATCAATTTAAATTGCAATATATCAGAAAACAAAATTAATAAATATAAAACATATTTTATATATTAAATAACATTAAAAACATTTGAGGCAGAAAAAATCGTAAACGGAGTCTGGTAAATTGCAACATCGTAAATGGTAAAGTTAAAGGGTAACGTTACTTTAAACCTGTTTCTTTAATATAAAACTATTGCTTTAACATTATAAAGCTGTTAATAAGATATTTTATTTTTAGTTCCTCTGCATATCGATGTAACCTATGTATATAATACATAATAAGTAGGTTAATAGTATAATATGTAGTATCACACTCGATGGGGTTTCTTCTGCGGCGAGAGTATCTTGAGCATGGTGACGATGGGCGCCTCGAACGCCACAGATATGACAAACGCCAGGAAGTACGATATCACGGTTAGACCCAGGAAGAGAACGAACTGAAAAGAAATGTTTATTTTATTAAAGCCTTATTATGATATTTAAAGTTTTTTTTTTTTTGACGTGACAACGTCTAATAAATCGATGAACGCCGGCGGCATGCACGAAAAAGGATGACTCATTGTAGCGTTACGCTCATTGTCCAGTTACGCTCATTGTACACTTGCGCCGCATCTATCTCTTTTCCACTCGATTGACCTATGCGTCCGAGGAGATGTTTTGTTATAACGTTGTGACGTTAAACTATCGCCCGTAAACCAACTTTACAGACAACCAATATTTTCTTATATTTATTTCAATTTGCAGCCAAAACGTATTTTTTTAACATTTCACAGAAAATCCGCCAGATTATGTTTTATATTATTCGAAATCCAATCACAGAGGGTCTCCAAAATCCTCAAAAGTCCAAATCTGCCGTAACCTAGAAATGCAGCAGTATTAATCACGTTGAATGATATGTGTACTGACCACGAGTAGCTCCCCCAAGTGTATGGGGTGCGTGAGGTGCATGGCGACGTAGCGCAGTACGACGGGGTGCACGAGGTAGGCGCAGTACGTGACGCGCGAGAACGGGTACAGCACCGGCGCCGACAGCAGCGGCCGCACCCAGCCTGAGGACAGGCGGTACTTATTGTAGGCCTTAAATAATAATCATAGCTTGGCCAAAGCCAAGAATCGAAGTATGTCTTGTAAATCTTGTAATGCTGCACAATATTAATTAGACTAGCCCGTTGGCGCAGTTTGTAGTGACCCTGCTTTCTACTCCGGGGGGTGTGGGTTCGATTCCCACTCCGAGTCTGGGTGTAATATACATATTTATTTATATATGTAGTATTTATGTGTATGTTTATCGAAAATAAAAATAATGTAGCTATACCAGTCTAAAAATTAGTATTTAATAAATTTATTTGAGTGAGAAAGTATGAAATGTATGATGGATTTAATGTAGAACATGCATAATTATGGCAAACTACATATCAAAATCAAAAATATCTTTATTCAAATAGGTTCCAAGAGCACTTTTGAATCGTCATTTAACAAAAATTAAATTTTATAGCGATTAATTAGTTTTTAAAAGTAAAGCTACCACCGATTCGGAATGTAGATTCTGCAGAGAAGAATCGGCAAGAAACTCCGCAGTTACTCTTTTGAAAATGATATACGTATAAACTGTGTTTTAGTACAAAAATTAGTAATATCTTGCATGAAATACAGCGTCACTAAGTCCAACACATCTTTATCAAATAAGTAATCCATATAATACACCGAATAATATTAATTAATTTTTAATAAAAACTTTAAATTTATTTTGATAATGATTGATGATATACCTCCGTGTCCCGTAGAGCAGGCGATGATGACCATGATGATGATGATGATGATGAGTCGGAGACATGCACAAAGAGAGAATGATTTGACTTATCCTTCAATTTCATGTCTCCGACTGCATATTAAGAGCGTGCATAAGGCTAGCAAAAAATCAGATTTCACCCGCGCGCCCGATGAAACAAAATATACACAAAGCCGCGTGTCAGAGTGCGATAGACGATATGGTTTTGAGCGCATTACGAATGTAAAAAACGACAAATATGTTATTTTGTATATACCCGACTAGAAATTTTTTCGTGTTCCTTAGAAGGACCGGACCGGGCATGCCCGATCTGGAGCGGATAAGGTATGTAACGCAGAAGATTTGCCTGGACCTGATCAGGAAAACCTTATCGGGTCCGGATCGAGTATGCCCGGTCCGGTCCTTTTAAAAAACATGAGTGTATAGTCTTGAAAAAATTGTTTGATAAAAAAAATGAGTTGATATTATCTTAAAGTATTGTTGTATTTCTTTCCGTTTTTTTTTTTTTTCATATGTATTATTTATTTTTGTTTTTACTTTAAATATCAATTATTTTTATATTATTTATTAATTATTGTTATAACTAATTAAATATTATTAATTAACTACTTCCTACTACTTACGACTGCTCCACTGTGTAGAAACTGACTCTTTGCTATATTGTCCTGATAACTGTATATATACTAAGTGCGCTTAAAAACATCGATAGCGCGATTCAGGCTCATCACATCAGGCTATCCTTATCTGGACCAGACCTGGTCCTGATCCAGTATGCCTTACCATTCCATCCACTTGATTACATTTTACATCAGGCTATCCTTATCTGGACCAGACCTGGTCCTGATAGGGCTTGCCGGATCTTGCATGCCTCATCCAATCCTGATCCGGTCCAGATATATGATCTGGCTGCGCCTGACTTTACCCGACTAGAAATTTTTTCGTGTTCCTTATAAGTATGCCTTACCATACTTTATTATATTTCATATAAGGCTATCCTCATCTGGTCCAGACCTGGTCCTGATGTAGTATGCCTTACCATACTTTATTATATTTTATATAAGGCTATCCTCATCTGGTCCAGACCTGGTCCTGATGTAGTATGCCTTACCATACTTTATTATATTTTACATCAGGTTATCCTCATCTGGTCCAGGCCTGGTCCTGATGTAGTATGCCTTACCATACTTTATTATATTTTACATCAGGTTATCCTTATCTGGACCAGACCTGGTCCTGATCCAGTATGCCTTACCATACTTGATTACATTTTACATCAGGCTATCCTTATCTGGACCAGACCTGGTCCTGATCCAGTATGCCTTACCATACTTGATTACATTTTACATCAGGCTATCCTTATCTGGACCAGACCTGGTCCTGATAGGGCTTGCCGGATCTGGCATGCCTCATCCGATCCTGATCCGGTCCAGATACATGATCTGGTTGAGCCTGACTTTTTTTCTAGTCGGGTAATTCCGAAACTAAAAGTAATTACATTAAATGCCTTGGCATAGCCTTTACTCATATTTAAATGTAATTAATTATCAAATTTTTGTCTTAATGGTCATAACCATATCGAGTATAAATAGAAAAAATATAAAAATTAGAGGTTACTTCGTGATTATATTTTATCGAGGAAATTTCCTTATTTTATGTTTTTGATATGGGTCAACCCTTGCAAATATCACGTAGTTTGTCATATATTTTTATTTTAAGATTTGGTCTGGAACTTTTCATGTCAAAACAAATAGAAGATGGTAATTTTGCATTATGCGCACTCTTAACATATTATGTAAGATGTTGCATAAAATTTTAAAGACTACCGTATTGATATTTTTAAGTGTTATAGTACATAATGTTTGATATTGTTTCGATCTGTTTCGCTAGCGTTGTGTTTCGGTCGGCAGGGACACGTCCAATGCCCGCACTACCGTCCTGGGACAATCTCCCACGTAATTGACGTACGTCCTTGTAGCAACTTGCGCTGGCTACGTACGTCACCACGCACCCCTGAATGCGTATGTACGTCACTACGAACTCGAAGACCCGTAAGGCGTTGTCAAACAGAAACTAATCACTTCACTTTATCTTGATCCGCAGCGCGCGGTTCTTGATTTGTTTCTTCCTTGTTGCCTCTTCAACGGCTGTGTTGCGACTGAATGACTGAGCCCGAAATTTCCCGTTTATATACGTTTCGAGTTGCGTAATATTTTTAATGTTGCATAATCATTTTAAAATTGCGTAACTATTTCAATATTGCGTAATAATTTCACAACAATTTCTTAAGAAAGCGGCCAATCGTTCTTTACATGTCTTGACTCGTTGAGACGCGTATCGACGTGACTCGTTTACATGTCTTGACTCGTTGAGACGCGTATCGACGTGACTTGTTGCCGTCAGCGATTAATCATACCTATGTGTTTCGTCGCCGACAGTCTCCCCCTCGTGCGTCGCACCATCATTCTGGCTCGGCGACACTCCTGGCACCAGCAGCACCATTCTTGAACTGGGTCTTCGTAGCTCACCTCCGCGTGTTTTGACGTCGACGATCCTTGTTCGCCCGTCTGGTCCTGGATGCACTCGCAGAATTCTACCACGTGGCCAGGTGCATCTTGGCAGGCTGTGGTCGACGATCAGCACGATGTCTCCTACTTGCAGGTCTGTCGTGCTGGTTCTTCCCTTCGTTTTTCTTGGCAGAAGAGTGGGCAGATACTCTCGCAGCCAACGTTGCCAGAAATGGTCGGCAAGTCGCTGCGTGGTCTTCCAGGTAGTCCTGCCTACCATTTCGTTATCTTTAAAGCAGCCGATTCTCGCAGCACCGCAGGATCGCCCAATGAGGAAGTGGTTTGGTGTAAGTGCTTCCTCCTCAGGGTTCTCGGAGAGATGGGTGAGAGGTCGAGAATTGACGATGTGCTCGGCCTCTAAGAGGAGAGTGTGAAGTACCTCTTCACGTGGGTATCTTTCGTTGAGTGTGGCGTTTAGCGCGGTCTTGATTGATCGCACCAAACGCTCCCATGCGCCACCCATGTTTGGCGCACCAGGAGGGATAAATTTCCACTGCACGCCGATCTTCTCTGCTTCTGAGACGAGGTCTTCTTGTTTCAAGGTGACGAGCGCTTCCTTTAGTTCTTTGCTAGCGCCAACGAAGTTGGTCCCGTTGTCGCTATAGACTGTCTTCGGCATTCCCCTTCTTGCGGCGAATCGTCGTAGCGCCATGATCATGCTGTCGGTGGAGAGCGAAGGAGTCAGCTCTATGTGCACAGCCCTGGTTGTGAGACATGTGAACAAAGCTCCCCATCTTTTTTCATGTCGCCTCCCCACAGTGATTGTCATAGGGCCGAAGTAATCTATGCCAGTACACGTAAAAGGAGGGTTTCCGTGCATTAGTCTCTCAACAGGTAAGTTGCCCGTCGGTAGCTCCTGAGGTCTTGCCTTCTTCGTTTTGCACCACTGACACTGATGCTGAACTGCCTTAATTGCTGACCTTAGTCCTAATACCCAGAAGCGTTGTCGTATTTCGTTCATCACTGTTGCATGATTTCCATGATTAAAGTAGCAGTGGAATTCTTTAATGATAAGTCGTGTTATCTTGTCCTTGCTATCGAGCACGATGGGTCGCTTGTAGTCTCTTGTCACACCCTGTATCGCGTCGATCCTTCCTTTTAATCGCAGGAGACCTTCTTCTAGTACTACGTCGAGCTTTTTCAATTTGCTGCTGCCCTCTAATTGATTCCCTTGCTGCAGACACTTGATGTCATCTCTGAAGCTTCTTTCTTGGCTTCTCTTTAGCAATAGAGTTTCAGCTTGCTCTAGTAGTCCAGCGTCCAGCGGTATGTATTTCCTTTCTGTTGCTTTCGAAGACCTTTGTTGTTTCTTGATAGTCTTCACCTTTCTTCCTTGCTTTATCTTCCACATGGGATCTTCCTTGCAGACGTTGACCTTCTTACTCCTTCTGCAGAGTTGTAGGAACTGCAGTACTCTTGCTGTGGCTCGTCGAAGTCTTCTCCACGAGGAGAACCTCTCGGGGTCTGGTGATGGATGAAAGGTGCTTGCTGCTGCCACGACGTTCGCTGCCTTTTCTTCGCCGGTGGTTTCCTTCTTGAAGCTTCTTGGTGCTGGCCAATGTGCTTTTTCTAGTTTCAGGAAGCTTGGTCCCGTATACCATCGGTGGTTGCAATCGAAGTGTTTCGGTACGTCGCGTGTCGCATCATCTGCAGGGTTCTGCGCCGTAGGCACCCATCTCCAATCTTGCGGTTTGGTAAGTTCTTCTATCTCTGCTAAGCGATGAGCCACGAACGTCTTGAAAGTTCTTGGGTCCGTCTTTATCCAAGAAAGTACGATGCTGGAGTCTGTCCAAAATGTCTTTTTGGCTACCTTCAGGTCCATTTCCTTCTCTACTGAATGTGCCAGTCTGCTTCCTAGGAGGGCTGCTTGTAGTTCGAGTCTTGGGATGGACACCGGTTTTAGTGGAGCGACTCTTGCCTTTGCCGCTACTAAGCTGACATGGTAAGTTCCATTCCCATCTTCTGTCCTCCAATAAACTACCGCTGCATACGTAGATTCGCTCGCATCCGTGAACGTGTGCAGCTCCCCCTCGGTGCAATGTGGTGCCAGGCATCTCGGAACCTCTAGGTCTTGTAGCAGCTTCATGTTCTCTAGGTAAGTCTTCCATGCTTCGTACTCCTTAACTTCTATTTCATCATCCCAACCGACGCCACTTCGCCAAATGCTTTGAAGCAGCTTTTTGCCCTGGGTGAGAACCGGTGCTGCTAGTCCCAATGGATCGAAGGTTGACATTACTGCACTGGTCACTTTTCTCTTCGTAGGCACTTGAAGTCCTTTGGCTATTTTCTCTGGCGTGTTCCGGAGGTTTGCCCTGAATCCGATGGAATCTCTTCTCGTGAACCAGCGGAGTCCCAATGTTTTCTCTTCTTCTTCTCCAAGGTCTACTTCTGTCTTTTCTTCGCCGTCAGTCTTCAGGTGTTGCAGCAGTTCAGGTTGGTTTGACGCCCATCCCCTAAGTTCGAAGCCTGCTTTCTTGTGTATGAGGTCTACTTGCGCCGTCACTCTTCTGAAGTTTTCCTCTGAATGGAAACTGTGCAGATAGTCGTCCATGTAATGGTTCAATTCGACTGCCCTTACTGCTTCTGGATACTGTTCCTTGTAGTCCGCTGCGTTTCGGTTCTTGACGTAGATTGCTGTGCTCGGAGATGATGTTGCGCCGAAGATAACCGATGTCATTCTGTACTCTTTTGGCGGAACGTCTCGACGATCCCCGCGCCACAGGAACTTCAGGCTATCTCTGTCTTCTGGCCGAATACGAACTTGAAGGAACATTTCCTTGATGTCGGCTGCAACTGCCAGCGGTCCTTGTCTAAACCTTAGTAGTATCCCGAAGAGTGACTGCAACAGATCTGGTCCTGGTAGTAGAGCATCGTTTAGGCTTCTTCCTTTCGACTTGGCTGCAGCGTCGAAGACGATCCTTATCTTCTTCTTTAATGGATGTACCACGGAGAAGTGAGGGAGGTACCATTTCTTCTTGGAGTCTTCTTGTCCCACAGGTGCTTCTTCTGCATACTTGTTGTCGATAAGATGCTGGATTTGCTTGATGTATTCTGCCTTCAGCTGAGGGTCCTTATCCATCTTCCTTTCGATGTTGAACAACCGGTTCCTTGCGGACGTATAGCTTTCAGGCATCTGTTCATCTTCATTTTTCCATAAGAGTCCAGCTTCGAATCGTCCATCGTTCAGTCTTCTGCAGGTCTTCTCTAGGATGGCGAGTGCTCTTCCTTCTGAGTCCGTACTGGCTCTTCGCGGTTGTACACCAAGCGCCTCGATCGCGAAGTGATCCTTGATGGCTTGATGCATCTCTTCTGGTGTGCTGACGTGTAGACATGAGTTCAGAAAGTGAACTGCTCTTACAGCCCCGACGTCTGAGCCATGGAGTACCCATCCTAGTTCTGTTCTTGAAGCAACTGGTTGTCCTGGTTTCCCTCTTCTTATTTCTTGAGTCACTATCAGCTCCCAGTTATCTTGACCAATGAGTAGCTGTGGTGACTCCCCTTCATAATAAAGAGAGTCGGCAATCTTCTTCAAATGTTGGCATTCTTTTATTCTCTTCTTTTCTAGGAACTGAGGAGCAAGTTTCAACTCGTCGATAGTCCAGACTCTCTTCAAGATTTTCTTGTTTCCTTGAACTCCCTTTACCGTAAGGTCCAGTATCTGAGAATCCTTCTTTTTTATTAACTTGCCTCCTACTGTCTCGATCACTAGTTCTTTTTTATTGCCTTGGGCACCGACTTCTTCTGCCACCTTTTGGTCAATAAGTGACACCGTTGACCCTTCATCCAACAGGGCCAATATCCTTTTTGATCCTTTCGACCCGAAAACTTTTACTGGAACTATCTTCAGGTATGCCCTTGTACTATTGACTGCATTCACTGATGCCATGACGCTTGGTACTTCTTCCGTCTCCGTCTTTTCATCTTCCGAGGTCCTGTCTTCGATGTGCAGCAGATGATGATGCCACCTCTTGCATTCCTTGCACGGTGGTTTTCTACAGCTCTCCTTTCGATGTCTCCCTTGAAGACATTTGAAGCAAACCCGACTTCTCTTCACCGTTGCCCACCGATTCTGCACCGACGCCTTCTGGAACTTCTGACAGTCGACGAGGAAGTGTCCACCTTCACACATAGGACAACTCTTCGCCCTTGGCTGCCTTAAATCCTTTTCCTTGAAGTCCTTTTCCCTTGTTGAATGCGCCGCTTGTCGATGAGTCTTCTTGAATCCAATCCTCTCTTCTGAAGTCGCGAAGGCTCCACACTTGTCTGCTTCTATGTTCAGGAACTTGGAGACCATTGTCAGATCAGAGAAGTCACTTTCTTCTGATGCTGCAGTGAAGTCGTACCATCGGAACTTGAGAATCATTGGCATCTTCTCAATGATTTGTTTCACCATCTCAGGTGAATGCAGGTACTGTGGTTTCTTCAAACCCCTTATTGCTGCTACGCTGTTGTTGATCTGGCTTGCGAAGACGCATATATCCCTAGGGTTTTCGGATATCTTTGGTAACGCCTTGACCTTATCCAATTCCGCCAGCACCAACGCGTCAGGTCTTCCGTATCTCCTTTTGAGGGCCTGCATCACTTCCAACGGAGATGCTTCAGAGTACAGCAGGCTCTTGATAGCTTCTCTTGCATTGCCCTTTATTGCTCTTCTCAGTCGAGCCATATTTTGAACTTCGTTGAACATCGGTGCTGTATCTTCATAAACAACCTTGAAGGCCAACCACTCGCTGCTGTTTCCATCGAAGTAGGGTAATTCGTGGATATACTGCGGCTGTGCTGCTGGCCATCCTCTTGTGGTAAGGGCTTCCTTCAATATCGTTGTTAACACTTGAATTTCGCTCGTACCTCCTTTCGTTAAGGAGATCTCTTCAGGCTTCAACTTCTGAGGATCTTCTGGCTTCACCTTCTGAAGCTCTTCTGGCTTCACCTTCTGAGGCTCTTCTGGTGGTTGCTGACCTCGTTGCTCAGGTTGCTCCATGTTGTCCTGTTCCAGTACCGATGTCTCGATCCAGTTCTGAACTTGTGCTGTTCTGTCTTCCTGGTCTTCATCCACCGAGTCCTCATCTTCATATTGTGCCAACTCCCATCTGATACGGGCTAGATTCAACTCTAGGCGTGCTAATTCTTCTCTGGCTATCAGCTCACGTCTTCTGGCTGAGGAGCTCGTGGTCTTCGTAGACCTGGCTTGACGACTGACTCCCTTTGGCAGGGTTGTGGCAGACCTGCAACCACCCTTGTCCGGAAAATCCACTGGAGTCTTCTTGGTCGTCTCCTTTCGTGCGGCTTCATTCTTCTGTCCGTTCTTCTCGGACGCCGCCGTCATCACAGTCGCCGCCGTCATCATCATCGTGGTGCCTTCTGTGTTCGTAGTACCTGAAGTGCTCGAATCCGACGTATTTACTGCTCTTGATGACCCTGACGCTGACGCAGACGTGACCCCTTCTGATCCCGATCCTTGCTCTGTCGCGTCCTTATCCGAAGGACGGGACACGGGATATGAGGGAGCATCCTTCTGCGACCTGGTTACTGGCATCTTGACGCAGTCTCCTTATCTTCTGGATTCTTCAGTACTCTTCTGCAGGGATCCGGCTCGAAGGACCAACTGTTTCGGTCGGCAGGGACACGTCCAATGCCCGCACTACCGTCCTGGGACAATCTCCCACGTAATTGACGTACGTCCTTGTAGCAACTTGCGCTGGCTACGTACGTCACCACGCACCCCTGAATGCGTATGTACGTCACTACGAACTCGAAGACCCGTAAGGCGTTGTCAAACAGAAACTAATCACTTCACTTTATCTTGATCCGCAGCGCGCGGTTCTTGATTTGTTTCTTCCTTGTTGCCTCTTCAACGGCTGTGTTGCGACTGAATGACTGAGCCCGAAATTTCCCGTTTATATACGTTTCGAGTTGCGTAATATTTTTAATGTTGCATAATCATTTTAAAATTGCGTAACTATTTCAATATTGCGTAATAATTTCACAACAATTTCTTAAGAAAGCGGCCAATCGTTCTTTACATGTCTTGACTCGTTGAGACGCGTATCGACGTGACTCGTTTACATGTCTTGACTCGTTGAGACGCGTATCGACGTGACTTGTTGCCGTCAGCGATTAATCATACCTATGTGTTTCGTCGCCGACACGTTGTGTAATTTTGAATTTTTATCTTGTTTCAGTATTTTCAGTTCATTTTCTATTAGTTGTTTTTTATGCCGGCGGGTTTTTTGTTTTCTTTTAATTATTGTTTTATTTATGTCTTTTTAGTTAGACAAATTACGTAATCGGTTCAATTCATTAAAATAGTTTACATCATGTGGTTGATTAAGTGATTTATTAACGACGAAAAAAATGAGGCCGTTCTAAAGTTGCCACGTATATATCATTTTTAATATTTTTATCTTTGACCGAGCATAACTTTTTACAGAGTAGTCCGAAGTTGATAATTCTTTTTTTAAGGGAAAGGCTACACCCCGAAATTGACCGTCGGATGTTGCCTAGGAGGCGAGGAAGAAGCTCGGCTCGCATCTTGCTTGCCTTAGGCATGGGAAAGAGCAAAGTCAACATTTTTTAAACTTTCTTATTGTATTTCTTTATTATTATTACAGTAATAATAATCATTATATACATTTTTGAAATCCTTGTATTGAGCCCTTTAATTTGATACCCATAATTATTATAGTATTCTAAAAAAAAAATATTTCTTCATTAACTACAATGGCTTCGCACAGGCGCCATGTTTGTTTTTTTTTAATGTCACCTATCTAAGAACACTTGGGCTGCTAAGACAAATCTAACGATATCTCAATTATGCAAATCCGTTCAGCGGTTCTAGAGAAATCAGGTAATTAAGAATATTACATACATACACAGGCCCGGATCTAGGGGGGGGCAAGCCGGGGCCCATGCCCCGGGCGGCAAGTTCAGGGGGCGGCCAAATTCACATTTTACAGACGAATGGACAACTCATCATTTACTTAACTTTGATCACGGAATAAATAATAGTACCTACAAGTACAGAAATTTCATGGCCATATCAACTCTACCGATACCCAGAGCGCAGAGTGAGACATGCTGCACGAACATTTATTATTCGCGAAGCGCGTAGGCATAGTTCATAAAAATTAAATTATAAATTTAAAAAAACCCAACACAGTAACCTGAGTTCCCTTTAAAAAGTAAAAAACGCGCTTATTTTGAAGTAATTTTATAAAAATTTATGTTGCTTAGTTAAGTTAGGTTAGTTTTAGTACAGTCATTTGGTACTCAAAAAGGGGGTTACCTGGAAATATTCCGGTAGTTTTGAAAATTGGTGATTTTATAGTTTTCGACGTGCTCTTTTCGAATTTTCACTTTGCCACCTCGTATCTTTGCCGCTCGCGTCGCCATATTGGAAAAATGGCGCTCAAATACAGTTTTTTTTAAAAATAACTCCGTTACGATAAAAATAGTTTTGTAATAAATTAAACTAGAGAAAATTTCCTACAATTTATGTAGTAATCTTTTTTTTTTTTGTAATCCATAGTTTGAGCGTACGAGAGCTGCAAAGTCCACTCTAACACGCGTTTAACACGCGTACCATAATTTTTTCAAATTAAAAAAAATATTCAAAACTTGTCAACTGGACTTACGAAATATAATTATGACACGTAAACGCGTGTTAGAGTGGACTTTGCAGCTCTCGTACGCTGAAACTATAGATTTTACAAAAAAAAGGTTACTACATAAATTGTAGGAAATTTTCTTTAGTTTAATTTATTACATAACTATTTTTATCGTAAAATGAGTTGGAACGGAGTTATTTTTAAAAAAACTGTATTTGAGCGCCATTTTTCCAATATGGTGACGAGAGCGGCAAAGATACGAGGTGGCAAAGTGAAAATTCGAAAAGAGCACGTCGAAATCTATAAAATCACCAACTTTCAAAACTACAGGAAAACTTTCCTGGTAAAACTATCAAATGACTGGACTATTTAGACTATTTGTAATTGAACTGTTAGTTTTGGAGCGGTCCTGCAACGCGATGTAATTTTTTTTGAATTATTAATATTCGTACATACTTAGGTACTTTAAGATTGAGTTTCTTTCATTATGTTTTACTTTTAAAGGTAACTCAGGTTACTGTGTCGGTTTCTTTTTTGTTTTTAATTTAATTTTTATTTTATACTTTTTATGGGTACCATTCATTTATTTTTATTATTTATTTATTTATTTATTTATTTATTTATTTATTTCAGTTAACATTTATTGCACTTACAGTTAAAACCAAAGCGTACAATAAACAAAAATAACAATATTACAACAAATACACAACAAACAAGCAAACACATAATCAAAATACAAGAATACACCAAAACAATTAACAATTTAACTTATAATTTAAAAACGGGATATCTACCGTGTTTTTATGTAAATTTATTTAAATATACCTACTAACAATTTAAATATAATAACTTATAATTATAGACACACAAACACAGCAACACATACTTAACACGATTCCAAATACTTGCAACATAATTTGGCAAATTGAGTCGAATTAATAGCAAATATATCAACATTGCTATTGGAGGCCAACATGCTATTCAATAAGTGAAGCGCTGACTGCGTTGGAGCGCTCCGAGCCGCCTGCGTCCGCACAAACTCCACAGCGAACAGCGGCTGGGAGCGCCTCATAACAGTGCAGCGCGGAGCGCATATACCACATGCCCCTAATGTCGCAGGGTTATCTATTTTATTATTAAGTAAATGGTAATAGTGTAGCATAAGGGCACACTTTCGCCTTAGCTCAAGTGTGTCCAAGCCCACCATACCATTTACATAAAGAGAGGGATACAAATATGGATAGTAACCATATAGTTTAAGAAATAAATAACGGGCAAACTTTTTTTGCACTCGCTCGACTAAGGTTGTATAAAGTTTTTCGTGAGGATTCCAAATTAAGGCATTGTATTCCAATGTACTTCGAATAAAAGCAAAGTATAATATTAAAATCGAGTTTTTGTTAGAAAATCTTGCCGATTGTCTTATAACGAACCCAAGTGATCTGTACGCTTTTTGACACATTAATTTTATGTGGTGATTAAACGTTAACGACGAGTCAAAAATTATACCTAGATCACGTATTGTATCTACTCTAGACAAAGCTTCACCGTCGATGGTGTACGTGTGAGAGATCGGGGAATGGGACCGAGTATACGTTAAAATTTTACATTTAGATATATTAAATGCTAATTGATTGTCTCTGCTCCAGGCACAGACATTATGTATGTCGTTTTGAAGCGCATCGCAATCAGTATTGCTTTCAATAGTTATAAATAACTTCAGGTCGTCAGCGAACATTAGACATTGGGTTTTTTTTAGCACTTCCGGAAGGTCATTAATCATAATGAGAAATTGGGTAGGACCTAACGTACTACCCTGGCTTACACCAGAAAGTACAAAGTATGGATCTGATCGAACAAACCCCAGTTGGACATATTGAACGCGGTCTGTGAAATAATTTGCAAAATACTTTAAAAGTGTGGGTGTAAAACCTAATTTTGAAAACTTATTTAAAAGAATATCAATATTTACGCGGTCAAACGCTTTTTGAAAGTCAAAGTAGGCAACGTCAACTTGATTTCTTCTGTCTAAAGCCCTTGCACTGTAGTCAGTAAAATTAATAAGGTTCGTGGTAGTTGAGCGGCGGGCGCGAAAACCGTGCTGTGAGTCTGACAGTCGGGACTGTATTTGAGCAGTGATATGAAAATTTAAAACTGTTTCTAAAACTTTCGCAAATCCTGACAGAATAGCTATAGGTCTATAGTTATCTATTCTAGATTTATTGCCACTCTTAAGAACTGGTGTTACTCGTGATAATTTCCAAACAGTCGGATACTTTTCGGATGATAGTGACAGATTAAAGATAAAGTGAAGAGGCCTCAGGAAAACAGAGAGACAGTCCTTTATAAGATATGGAGGAATACCATCCGGACCTACTGCCGAACGGGGCTTGAGGCGCCGAACTGAGGTACGGATGTCAGCCTCAGATATGTAATTTATGGAAACACACGTAGATGGGATACCAGGCACTGAACGAATTTCATCCATATCTAATCTAGGTTTTTCGGTTAGAAATACCGACTTAAAATAGGTTGCGAAAGCATTAGCAGCGTTCAATCCCGAAACTACATTTCCATCAATCTCATAGTCTGTATATAAACTATTATATGTACGCTGGTTTTTAACAAAGTTCCAGAATTTAGACGGATTATCTTTTAAGTTAATTTCCAATGTATGCACATAATTTGAAAAAGCTCTATTAATTAAAATTTTAGTCACTGTTCGATAAAACTTAAACATTTCTTTATTAAATTCCTGACCGCTGTGCTTATATTTTTTTAAATGAAAATATTTATTTTTAATATTACGTATAATCTCAGGTGTGAACCACGTAGGGTAATTATAACGTGATGTATTTGGCGTTACTTTTTTTTTAGGTACACATCTATTAAAACAGTCATACAAAATATTATAAAATGCATCAACAGCATTATTAACATCCTGATTGTCATATACATCATTCCAATCTAATAATTCGAGATGCATATAAAGATTATTAAGGTCTGCCTTATGAAAATTCCACGCCTTACAATTTGCCGTTATTTCATTACCTGATCTTTTTTTTATATTCAATTCCCTATTGTGATAGTCAAATTGCACTAGTAAAGGGGGGTGATATTTATCTATAGGGACAAGTGGTAATATATCACTCTTCAAATATATATTATCCTTGAAGTTACATAAAACTAAATCTAAAACACTTCCAGTAGCATTGGCGATGGTGTTAAGTTGAGTTAAATTACAAAACGATACCGTGTTATTATAATTTACAATGACATTTTGACTTGCAGAGTTTAAATTAAAATCTCCAAATATTAAAATTTTATTTTCCGGGTATTTAGAACACAAGTCTTCTATTAAATCAAAACATTTACAAAAAATTTCATCTTTGGAACTAGGAGGTATATATAACACACAACATATTATAGTTACAGACTTTATTCTAACGAAGGCTGCAATCGCCTCGAGGGTATCATAGTTATCACTTAAACAAATATTATTAACTTTATATTTATCCCGGACAGCTAACATAACACCTCCCCAGCCGGAGTCATTGGCCCGGTCTTTTCGCACTATTGTATATCCTTTTGGGAATAATTCGGAATCACCGATAGAACTGTTTAAAAAAGTTTCCGTTAAGGCATACACATCATAATATTCACTAATCACGGAGATTTTACATACGTCTAATTTCGAACGTAGCCCGCGCACATTTTGGTAAAAAATGGTTAGGTATTTTACATTACGACACTTGTGAGGTTTTTTCTTTACGAAATCCATTACGCCACGGTTTAATATGCACATTCTCAGCCCAGTGTTCGGGGGACATATAGATATTCATATGTTTGAATGGCACAGTTAACTTAAAAGACGCATAGTCACCACGGGACTTTAATTGTTCGACGAAGCAACTATCACTGGGACATATATTTAATAGATGCCTAATTACTTGTTCTACTGTTGTTCCAGATTTTAAATAGTATAGGTGAAGATTACATTTTCGTTCCGCGGCTTCCAGTTCGGTTGTACCCGGAGCGGCCGTACCACGAGCTACATTATTTAACGAACGGCGAACTCGCTTCGATCTCACAGTCACCCACTCATTATTGGTGTCCGCGTCGCGTTCGAAGCAATCTGTTAGGTTCGCATTCTCAGGTTCGTGCGAGGCGATATTCGAGTTGTTTGACACACTCATAGTAGGGGTCGCAGTGACGTCGCTTGTTCCAATGTTCATCACAGACGGCGCGGGCGACACATTCGACACCGCTCGCCCCTTACGTTTCGGAGCGGAGACAGTTGAGATAGCACGAAGTCGACATTCACGCACTGGTCGTTGTTTTGATTTACCCTCATCACCTTCTATATTCTGCACAGCTGATCCGTCCAACAGATTTTTAATTAATCTATTTTGCTCAGTTATGAGTACTTCCAACGAATTTACTTTATTGTGGAGCACGGCAACAGTATTAATCAACTCGTGAACATAATTTTCCAAAGTTTTGGTTGACATTGTCGCAGATATCGATTTTTGAATACGGAGAACAAATGTATACGTACTAATCACTCAACACGTACACTTTTATATATTTATATTAATTTTGTAAAGTGCATGTGATGCTATTTCATTTGCAACCCTACTTGGATAAATTCGCTGACATTCGGATTTCCATCCTCATTTTATCCCCACCACATGTATTTGCAGATATTGGGTATTTTCCTCGGTTTTACCCCCAGATTTTTTTCAGGACTCAACCGATTTTCGTCAAACATGCGTCTAAGAACACTCGCCCGTAACTTACCTTTCATACAAAAAAAAAACTAAATTGAAATCGCGTCCTCCGTTCGCGAGCTACGGCGCCACAGACAGACAGACAGACACGTCAAACTTATAACAATCCTCTTTTTGCGTCGGGGGTTAAAAATACGCGCCCGCTCGCCCGCAGAAATCGCAGATCGCGGCAGCACGCGTCTGGTTACCGCGCGCGCGAGAGAGTACAAAGAGTGCAGAAGAGTAAAATTGTAATTTCAATTCACAAATGCAATACATTATTTGGTTTTATTTTTATTATACATATTTTTATTTTAAATCCTATCCTATGCTGTATATAAAATATATATCCTACACGTTTATGTCTATGTACCTATGTATGTGTAAATAAATAGGCTTAACACAGAAATAACAGCGACGGATGCATTATTTCCGAAAGGCCTATGTAGGCTATGTCCAAAGGAGAAGTAGCAGCTTCATACAAAATTAACCCAGATCCAACAGGTATGGAAAATATCTCAAAAAATAGATAAAAATGATTACTTCCGAACTTTCCACCTCAGATTGTCATCCTTACTGGCTAACATACTTAAAAATTGCTCCAAAGATATATTCAGGCGCAGGTTACTAATACTCTAAAATATTACTTTTAACGATGTAATAGGTACTTAAAGACCAAAAATAAGGTGAAAAGAGATGTCATGAAGATTTAATAAAATCGGCCAAGTGCGAGTCGGACTCGCGCACAAAGGGTGCCGTACCATTGACTAGGTAAACAACAGTATTGATATTTTTATAGTTGATATATTTATAGTTGATTTTAATATCGGGCAAAAAGCGCCAAAAAAGTCACTATTGCTGTATGAGCCCCATAAATATTTTTTTATTTTAATTTTATTATTTACTAGCTGACCCGACAGACGTTGTCCTGTCTTAACTTTTGTATGGAAATATAGAAAAGTGTTGTTTTTAGGCATTTTTAGGCGATTTTTAAAATTTTTCTCTCCATAAGAACCATCCTCGTACTTCACGTAATGTTATAAAAAAAGAATTAGCGAAATCGGTTAAGCTGATCTTGAGATCTTCGCTTAGCAACACATTGGGTGTGTTTGGCCGAAGTAAGTTCTTACTAAACTTACTAAGTTAGTAAGCATAAAAAAATTAAATATCTTACAGGCTGAATAAAGCGCTTTTCGGCCAGGACAGACTTACACTTACTGACTTATCTTAACACAAAACATAGGAACATAGGAACATACGATTAAAGAATTATCACTCATTTTTACGTCTAAAATTATTTTAGTAGTGCTTGTGTAGACGTATTTATAGTTCTGAACTGTTGATCTGAGTTTCTGTCATGGTTTTATTTACATCAACAATAAGCAAAATGGCGTCCGTCTATTAAGACATGCTTACTGCGTTAGCACTTATTTTGTGTTCTGGCCGAAAATTTTGTAAGTTTAGTGAGTGACTTACTTAGTACGAACTTACTTCGGCCAAACACGCCCATCCAGCGATTCATTTTTATATATATAGAGATTATTAAAGTAAATGTACAATTAAGTATTTTGTGAATATTTCAAGTACCTGCCTGTTACCATTTATTGATATCGAGCAAAAATAGGCAAAAAAACGGGTTTGTTATATGGGAGCCCCCCCCCTCTTAAATATTTATTTTATTTTGTTTTTAGTATTTGTTGTTATAGCGGCAACCGAAATACATAATTTGTGATTTCTAGTGTCTAGCTATTGCCGTTCTTGAGATACAGCCTGGTCACAGACGGACGGACAGCGAAGTCTTAGTAATAGGGTTCGGATTTTACCCTTTGGGTATGGAACCCTAAAAAATGGACACCTGTGACATTTTAAGTTGATTTGCAAGAATCAAAAGTAATTAATTATACTTAAATATTTTACCCCTGAACTAATATTCAGAGCAATTTTTCAATGTTCTAGCCAGTAAGGATGACCACCAAAAGTATGTCATTATTTTTTACGCATTTTTAGCTATTTTTTGAGATACTTAACATTGTTGTTGGAAGTGGGTTTTTTTTGCTACTTCTCCTTTCAATCAAATAGTGGACATCTGATAGCTGAAATTATAAGCATGATAAAGGTAAAAATAAAATAAATATAAGTGGGCGGGGGCGGCATTTTTCAGTTTTTGCCCCGCCTAAAAAAAATTGAAGATCCGGGGCTGTACATACATACAAGATACGCGCGAAAAACATAACCCTTCCTTGGCAGTCGGGTAAAAAACAACAAATAGGAAATATCTCGACTTCAATGTAAATATAAACTATATACAAAAAAAAAATATTCCTAAGGCTTCTTTTTATACAACTAGGTCGGCAAACAAGCGTACGGCTCACCTTATAAATTGCTATCGTTAAATCAATCAATAATGTAAAAAAAAAAAACTAAAATAATTTATATCAAAAGGCCTTACATTCACGAGTTTAGTACCAAAACGCGATAGCAGATGGCGCTGTACGGAATTAAATCACGCTAACGTTTCGTTTCTCGTGCGGTATAGAGGGTCGACGGCGCTTCTATGTGTAATACAGCTTAACACATTACCACAATTTTTGAAATCCGCGTCATATCCAAATGCCTGTCGCGGACGGCGGACCTTGTATGTGATGTCAGTATAAGTATATAGTGCTATTTAATAAGAAATGTTAACAATCATTAATTCATGATGATGGAATATTGATCTTGAATTTTTGATATATATTATTAACCGACTTCTAAAAAAGAACTGTTTTTTTATTTTTTTATGTATCTAATATCTATCTATAGGCTATAGCAGTGTTTTTCAACCTGTGCTGTGGGTCGCGAACCCCTGGGGGGTCGCGGAGCTGCCGTAGGGGGGTCGTCAGAGGTCGAGAGAACTTTAGTAAAAAAACAATAAAGAATAAAAAGTTTGATTTATTAAGTAAGAGAATTTTAACAAAAGGATATACTCAAACATTTTTATGTTAGTACAAACAAATTAACAAGAAATAAAATCCTAATACTCATGTTATTGCGAAGGTTGTACTTGTTTTTAACCGACATCCAAAAAAGGAGGAGGTTCTCAATTCGGTTGTATTTTTTTTATGTATGTTAGCTCAGAACTTTAGACTGGGTGGACCGATTTCGATGAATTTTATTTTAATTGAAAGGTATTGCGTGTTATGTGGTCCCATTTAAATTTAATTGAGATCTGACAAGTACTTTTACAGTTATACCTAATAATGCATATTTACTTGACTACTTTTTCGTCGACCTAAGTTATATTACACCGCATAACTTTTCACTGGGTTTATCGATTTTGATGATTCTTACTTTAATCAAAAGCTAATACTTGTCATGTAATCTTGTATAAATTTGATCGAGATCTGATTACAGATTTTTGAGTAATCTTTGATAACGCGCATTTGCTTGACTGTTTTTTGGTCTTATTACTTTGTATTACTTGTCGATGTAATTTTATTGTAGTCGGTTTTTTTTTCGTTTGCGAGCAAACACAATTATTGATTAACCAATTTCTCCTATTGTGGATCTGTAGGTGGCAAATGGAATCAAACACTTCAAGGCCTCAGTTGTCAATTCCGGGTATTCTGTTTCTCTTCTTAACCAATTAGGTATCCAACTTAGCAGACTTGGATTCCAATTCCATCGGCAGATAATTCTAGCAGATTCATTTTGAGCTTAGTTGGCAAATTAGCCTCATTTATAGCAGCATTTAAAAACGAATTTAAGATTTTTAAACTGAGGTAGGGCACAGCAGGAAATTTCCTGCTCAAAATATGGAGCAGCCGACTGGGGTAGTACCTCGACCTTACAGAAGATCACAGCTAAATAATACCGTTTCCAAGCAGTGTTGTGTTCCTTTTGGTGAGTAAGGTGACCAAAGCTTCTGGGGGGAATTGGGGGTAGGGTCGGCCTCGCGCTTGCGATGCTTCTGGTGTTGCAAGCGTATATGAGCTACGGTGATCGCTTACCATCAGATGAGCCGTACGCTTGTTTGCCTAGTTACATTTAAAAAAAAACCACTTCTGCCCAGTGTTCTACGATGTTTCTTGCACTGAGAAGTCAAATTATCTAAGACCATTTTCATACCAGGTATATATGCCTTGATGTTTATCTCACATCCGACTTCTTCAGTAAAAGATAGTGTCGACGAAAATGAATCGAAGCTATTTTGATTTATAGACGACGACCACAAGTCAACTTTTTTTGTAAAGCCATGTATTTTGTCTTTTGCACTGATGACATTTTCATCTCGCCCTATACACATACATACATGATAAAAAAATTGCGTGCGTACAAAGTACACATATCAGAAGTGAAACTTCTTTGGAAAACTAATTTAAAAAAAAACTAATTAAGAAAACTAATTAAAAATACAAAAAAGTAGTTGACAAAAAAAACAAAAAGCCAACGTCGCGGTGTTCCCAGGTGGTCACCCATCCAACTATTGACCGTCATGACGCTGCCGCGTTACCGGTTGCTCAAATTTTACCCCTCATGTGCCTACAGAAGTTTCACTTCAAAAAGCGAAGGGTCGGGGGGTCGCGTAATATTTTTTCATACCAGGGGGGTCGCATCATGAAAAAGGTTGAAAAACACTGGGCTATAGAATACGATTATAAACATTTTTAACCGACTTCAAAAAAGGAGGAGGTTATGTATTCGACGCGTATATTTTTTTATGTATGACTACGCATAACTTTTTACAGAGTAGTCCGATTTTGATAATTCTTTTTTTATTGGAAAGAGTATACTCCAAAATTGGTCCCATTTTAATTTGAAAATAAAAATCAACCTTAAGGGTAGGAAAACAGGAATTGATTGATTATTCACTCACTAATTGTAAGGTATGCGTATGACCACGCATAACTTTTTACAGAGTAGTTTGATTCGATGATTCTTTTTTTATTGGAAAGAATATACCTTGAAGTTAGTCCCATATAAATTTGAAAATAAAAATACAACCCTAAGGGTAGGAAAACAGGGGATGATTGATTGTTCACTCACTGATTGTAAGGTCAGTGACAACAATGCGTGATATTAACTTTTTGTTTAATAACTTTATAAACAAAAAGTTAATATCACGCATAACTTTTTACAGAGTAGTCCGATTTTGATAATTCTTTTTTTATTTCGTCTACCTACGTATTACTTGTCGATGTAATTGAAGTCGGTTTTTTTCGTTTGCGAGCAAACACAATTATTTTATAGGAGCATGGCCAGCAGTCGGTCACAACAATACATATAAAAATGGCTTATCTGATTTAGTGTGATTTATGTGGTTTTCACTTATATATTGTGATAAACTACACATAACATTTAGTGTTCATTTCATATCAATCGGTTCATAAATAAAAAAGTTATGCCAATTTAAAGAATCACGTTGAACATGTAAATAAATAGTAAATACCCAAACGACGGTGTTTATAATCCAAAATAAACCAAAAGATGCTGTCCAAAGTCACTTTTCCACGCGGACGAAGTTGCGGGCACAGCTAGTATATAAACATAAAACAACTAAAATAGAAAGAAATTAATGAAGAGAAATGATTTGACTAATAGCCGACTTAGAATAATCTGAATTCCAAGTGGTAGCTCCACGTGAAGTTAACATTACAGATTTATAAGGTAAAAAAGTTCACTAGATACAATACTAGACATGTAAATTATTGCAGATATGAGAAACAAAACTTACGATTCAACAATTAAATTGTACTATTTGATGACTACATAATTATGATATAACAATCGAGCACATCACTACCATGGGTAAAATTAAATTATACTGAAGACTATTAGAGAACATTTTTATAACGTATACTTTTAAAGTGAAAGTTTTATACATCGTCTCAAACTTTTTCATGTGCGTTCAGAATGTCGTTTTGACGGTCGGCCACCTATTATGATTTCATAGAACTAAGACACTAATGATAACATACAGCTGATGTATGTTACCTTTAGTTTGCATAGATGGCGGGCAAAGAATTTTTTTTTATGT
Source organism: Melitaea athalia (assembly GCA_905220545.2). Taxonomy (NCBI): domain Eukaryota; kingdom Metazoa; phylum Arthropoda; class Insecta; order Lepidoptera; family Nymphalidae; genus Melitaea; species Melitaea athalia. The sequence continues at coordinate 1,905,868 of HG992177.1, forward strand.
AACTAGGACGGCAAACAAGCGTACGGCTCACCCGATGGCAAGACCGCAGCCTATAGACGCCTGCAACACCAGAAGCATCGCAAGCGCGTTGCCGATCCTATCTCCAATGCCCCCCATGGAGCTCTGGTCACCTTACTCACCAACAGGAACACAATACTGCTTGAAAACAGTATTATTTAGCTGTGGTCTTCTTTAAGGTCGAGGTACTACCCCAGTCGGGCTGCTCCATATTTTGAGCAGGAAATTTTCTGCTGTGCCCTACCTCAGTTAAATTTCTATATAGGATACTCATTTATAGGATGATTGTTCCTATTTCATTTCAGTTCCTTGAAAAAAGTTTCACTTTTTTTCGTAAAACCAGTTTTTTTTTTGGTATTCATCTTTTGAATATTGTAAACATATATATATTTATATTTAATAACAACAGTTATATCATCTTTAAACGTAAACTTTTAATCGTTACTACTCAAAAAAATTTCAAAGTACTGTACTTCGTCTACACATACATTCAAGTGGGAAAAAAAATAAAACGACAAGTTAGAAAAATCAAAATTATATATTTCGCTTTCAACCGAAATCCTTACACACTAAATACACCGTAACTTAACACAATATATAATCGCTCTGTAATAAATAATAAAATATTACAAAATTTTCCTAGCCGTCGCACACTACTACACGACGAAAATCAGTGATTTCGATCTTAATCGAGGAATAACTCTAACAGAAAATATACACCGTAACTAAAATAAATGCGATAATTAAAACTAACTTAATATCTAAATATATGAGCCATTTTGTTTTTTCAATAAAATTCCACTAAAAACCGTTTCTGACATTTTATTGTTTGTAAGATAAAAATAAAATACCAATACAGTTTTTTCATTGTCTATTTATTTCTAGAGCACATTGAAATATAGTCGTTCAATATGGACATTAAAATGTTATATCGAATATAGAAAATAAAAATATTTCAGATGAAAGTTGCGCATGACTTTATCCATTACAAAGAAGAATTAAAGTCAGCAGATGACACTTAGTACTGATTTATAATTCAATAATTTTTACACAGTTTTAATAATTTTTGTCGTAATTAAGAGATTATATGTGTTTGATCACTTTTTTTAACCACTTAATGATAAACTGAGAACTTTTCCATCAATTTTAACACGTCCTAACTAAATACTTTAGGCTGTGTACGTAATTTGTAATATACCTTTTGATATATTTTTATTCCCATGTAAAACAGGATATATACCATATTTGTCGTAACAAAATGGTACATGTCTGTTTTTACACATTGACAACAGAACACGGCCTTATTACACAGGTCAGAACACTAAGCCCAATTTCAATGGTGAGAGATTAGTACGATAATGTCTAACTTTTCGTTCGCGTCAACGCCGCTAATTGGTTATATTGAGTGACGGTAATTGGTTATATTGATATACACTACACGATCGTTATGCCTCTGGCGGCAGGCTTTTAACCATTAGGCCAACCTACCCCCACCACTGTAGTTTCCCGACCTATGTTAGAAGATCGTGCAATAGAATATTATTGACAATGACAGTCTTAAACACACTTTTGATTAAATTTTAAACATCGTGTAAAAGTTGCATGAATAAGTTCATAATATTAATAAATATCCTTTTATAATGCGATGAGAATGAAAGATAATGCAATGAATTTGTAACGTAGCGAGATTGTAAATAACACTTATTTATTTATTTATTCTTAATGTACACCGAAATACAGACACATATAAGGAAAGATACAATACAAGATGTACAAAGGTGATCTTATCGCTGAAGAGCGATTTCTTCCAAATGACCTTTCACTTTTGAGTTATAGCGTGTTGTATTTTGAGATAATGCTGTTCTTTAATTAACAAAGTTTTAAACAACGCAAAAACTCATAACTTCAATTTTCTAATAAAAACTCGTTCCTGCACTGAAAAGCACGTTTTATAACGTTGGTAAACTTTTGAAGATGTAATAGAAAATTATTCCTTTTACGGAATTTGAACATTAGAATTTTCTGAGCAGTTACTTTTCTTAAATTTATTAATAACTTTACATAATGTGTAGAGATACAACCTCGCTACAGTACATGACGACATGACAAACATGAGAAAACTTAACAATTCTCAATATTAACACTTAAAAATTGGCTTTCGAATTTGTAAAATATATAATAAAAAACCTCTTAATATATAAATCACGAGGCACAATATAAATGAACACGCATCAGGCCTTTACGTTTTTAATTCATAATAATTACGCTAGATGGCGTTAATCAAAGTTCTAATAGATCGCGCTAGATGGCGCTTACAATAATGTATAAAATGATTTTTCACGACATTTATAATTAATATTTTACTTGATTATTGCTCAATTACGAAAATTGACGTAGTTTTGACATAAAATTGTCATTCCTCATACATACACTACACACCAACACATATTGTATATATAAAAGGCGTTATGCAGTCTATACTTTTTACTCAGTTCCTTTTTTTGAGAACTTTAAAAAATTACCAAACAAACGTATATTTTTAATTTCAAAAGATACTACTTTGTGCTACAAAATTTAAATTGATTTTAATATTAAACACAAAAGTAAAAAAAAAACATATTAAAATTTGACGTTTATAATAAAATGAAAAACATATTAAAAAAGTATAATGGCATTAACTAATTATGATATGCATAGCCTTATATTAAATGTCTTTTAGAATATAATAAACGGAGTTATTGGCACATACAGTCTGTAATTAAAACGGGAGATTTGAACTTTCTATGCGTAACACTTAATATCCATTAAAATATAAGACATATAATTTTCTAAGAGACAGTAGTACTCATCTTTGAAACTAAGTTACAGTAGTATAATGATATTCAGTACATCAAAAATACAACCAAACATCGTTTACAATAAAAGATATACAAAGTTATTCGGCTGCCCAATTTCAAAACACAGTAAGGGACAAATTTTTCGAAATCGATTTTTTAGCATTTTTCGTTCCAATAAAGTCGTATGAACATATATATAGACATTATTTTTTTTTAATTGTTCCTTACTGTGTTTTGAAATTGGGCAGCCGTGTTCTTGTCGCTAAAAAGAGCGATTTCTTTCAGACAACCTTAGATAATTCAATTTAATATATTATGTGATACGTAAATATGAAAACTTGGTAAAATTACGATAAAAAAGTTATCCAGATAACCGAAAAATATTAAAACAGCAAACAGTATAGAAAGTTGAAGAAGACAATAAAACTATGGAAATATTAGTTTTAAATTCGATTAATACTATAAATATTGATAAAGAGTAAAAGTTTGTTATTAGGGAATTACTTGTAATAAGTAATTTTTTTAAAACTATATAATTACTTGTGGAACAACCCTTACATCACCAGTTAAGCATAGCAAACAATGTCTAAATAAAAAACTCAAAATAGCGTTTTTAATCTGTTTAAATTTATAAAAAAAAAAAACAAGGCCTTTATTATAAATTCATAAAAATGGCATAAACTTGTATCGTGCAAAGAAATATCGAATAAAAACATCAGGTCCCTTACAATTTGCGAACTTTAAAATACGTATAATTTAACTTTTAATCTAATTACAACCTTAATTTAAAACATTCGAGTCGAAACAGATCGTTTTATTGTTGTCTCTTTCACACATACGAATATTGTGAGATAGATATAGTCTAATACTTATAATCGGAACACGACAGTAAAAATACAATAATACTTATACAATAATAATACGCACTTTTCCAATAAAACAATTTCTATGATCATAGTCACAAGTTCATTTCATAATAAAAAAATAGCAAAAAATATTCTATTCTAACGTGTCATGGAATCAATCAGTATTTGGAAGTATTTAGGTACAATAAAATCGCCATTATGGCAATTTTTTATTTTAAAATTATATCATTTATAATTTCAATTAAAAAAAAATATCTGACACAGAATATTACAATATTGTTTCAAATTAGCATTACACCGAAGTTAGCAAAATCCAATTTATGGTAACGCTATTTCAGTACTAGTAATAGATGAACTAAGCAATTGTAATTACGCGCAAAAAATGCTGTTCGAATTAAAAATTTGAAAATAAAAATACAACCCTAAGGGTAGGAAAACGGGGGATGATTGCTTGTTCACTCACTGATTGTAAGGTCAGTGACAACAATGCGTGATATTAACTTTTTGTTTAATAACTTTATAAACAAAAAGTTAATATCACGCATAACTTTTTACAGAGTAGTCCGATTTTGATAATTCTTTTTTTATTTCGTCTACCTACGTATTACTTGTCGATGTAATTGAAGTCGGTTTTTTTCGTTTGCGAGCAAACACAATTATTTTATAGGAGCATGGCCAGCAGTCGGTCACAACAATACATATAAAAATGGCTTATCTGATTTAGTGTGATTTATGTGGTTTTCACTTATATATTGTGATAAACTACACATAACATTTAGTGTTCATTTCATATCAATCGGTTCATAAATAAAAAAGTTATGCCAATTTAAAGAATCACGTTGAACATGTAAATAAATAGTAAATACCCAAACGACGGTGTTTATAATCCAAAATAAACCAAAAGATGCTGTCCAAAGTCACTTTTCCACGCGGACGAAGTTGCGGGCACAGCTAGTATATAAACATAAAACAACTAAAATAGAAAGAAATTAATGAAGAGAAATGATTTGACTAATAGCCGACTTAGAATAATCTGAATTCCAAGTGGTAGCTCCACGTGAAGTTAACATTACAGATTTATAAGGTAAAAAAGTTCACTAGATACAATACTAGACATGTAAATTATTGCAGATATGAGAAACAAAACTTACGATTCAACAATTAAATTGTACTATTTGATGACTACATAATTATGGTATAACAATCGAGCACATCACTACCATGGGTAAAATTAAATTATACTGAAGACTATTAGAGAACATTTTTATAACGTATACTTTTAAAGTGAAAGTTTTATACATCGTCTCAAACTTTTTCATGTGCGTTCAGAATGTCGTTTTGACGGTCGGCCACCTATTATGATTTCATAGAACTAAGACACTAATGATAACATACAGCTGATGTATGTTACCTTTAGTTTGCATAGATGGCGGGCAAAGAATTTTTTTTTATGTAACTAGGACGGCAAACAAGCGTACGGCTCACCCGATGGCAAGACCGCAGCCTATAGACGCCTGCAACACCAGAAGCATCGCAAGCGCGTTGCCGATCCTATCTCCAATGCCCCCCATGGAGCTCTGGTCACCTTACTCACCAACAGGAACACAATACTGCTTGAAAACAGTATTATTTAGCTGTGGTCTTCTTTAAGGTCGAGGTACTACCCCAGTCGGGCTGCTCCATATTTTGAGCAGGAAATTTTCTGCTGTGCCCTACCTCAGTTAAATTTCTATATAGGATACTCATTTATAGGATGATTGTTCCTATTTCATTTCAGTTCCTTGAAAAAAGTTTCACTTTTTTTCGTAAAACCAGTTTTTTTTTGGTATTCATCTTTTGAATATTGTAAACATATATATATTTATATTTAATAACAACAGTTATATCATCTTTAAACGTAAACTTTTAATCGTTACTACTCAAAAAAATTTCAAAGTACTGTACTTCGTCTACACATACATTCAAGTGGGAAAAAAAATAAAACGACAAGTTAGAAAAATCAAAATTATATATTTCGCTTTCAACCGAAATCCTTACACACTAAATACACCGTAACTTAACACAATATATAATCGCTCTGTAATAAATAATAAAATATTACAAAATTTTCCTAGCCGTCGCACACTACTACACGACGAAAATCAGTGATTTCGATCTTAATCGAGGAATAACTCTAACAGAAAATATACACCGTAACTAAAATAAATGCGATAATTAAAACTAACTTAATATCTAAATATATGAGCCATTTTGTTTTTTCAATAAAATTCCACTAAAAACCGTTTCTGACATTTTATTGTTTGTAAGATAAAAATAAAATACCAATACAGTTTTTTCATTGTCTATTTATTTCTAGAGCACATTGAAATATAGTCGTTCAATATGGACATTAAAATGTTATATCGAATATAGAAAATAAAAATATTTCAGATGAAAGTTGCGCATGACTTTATCCATTACAAAGAAGAATTAAAGTCAGCAGATGACACTTAGTACTGATTTATAATTCAATAATTTTTACACAGTTTTAATAATTTTTGTCGTAATTAAGAGATTATATGTGTTTGATCACTTTTTTTAACCACTTAATGATAAACTGAGAACTTTTCCATCAATTTTAACACGTCCTAACTAAATACTTTAGGCTGTGTACGTAATTTGTAATATACCTTTTGATATATTTTTATTCCCATGTAAAACAGGATATATACCATATTTGTCGTAACAAAATGGTACATGTCTGTTTTTACACATTGACAACAGAACACGGCCTTATTACACAGGTCAGAACACTAAGCCCAATTTCAATGGTGAGAGATTAGTACGATAATGTCTAACTTTTCGTTCGCGTCAACGCCGCTAATTGGTTATATTGAGTGACGGTAATTGGTTATATTGATATACACTACACGATCGTTATGCCTCTGGCGGCAGGCTTTTAACCATTAGGCCAACCTACCCCCACCACTGTAGTTTCCCGACCTATGTTAGAAGATCGTGCAATAGAATATTATTGACAATGACAGTCTTAAACACACTTTTGATTAAATTTTAAACATCGTGTAAAAGTTGCATGAATAAGTTCATAATATTAATAAATATCCTTTTATAATGCGATGAGAATGAAAGATAATGCAATGAATTTGTAACGTAGCGAGATTGTAAATAACACTTATTTATTTATTTATTCTTAATGTACACCGAAATACAGACACATATAAGGAAAGATACAATACAAGATGTACAAAGGTGATCTTATCGCTGAAGAGCGATTTCTTCCAAATGACCTTTCACTTTTGAGTTATAGCGTGTTGTATTTTGAGATAATGCTGTTCTTTAATTAACAAAGTTTTAAACAACGCAAAAACTCGTAACTTCAATTTTCTAATAAAAACTCGTTCCTGCACTGAAAAGCACGTTTTATAACGTTGGTAAACTTTTGAAGATGTAATAGAAAATTATTCCTTTTACGGAATTTGAACATTAGAATTTTCTGAGCAGTTACTTTTCTTAAATTTATTAATAACTTTACATAATGTGTAGAGATACAACCTCGCTACAGTACATGACGACATGACAAACATGAGAAAACTTAACAATTCTCAATATTAACACTTAAAAATTGGCTTTCGAATTTGTAAAATATATAATAAAAAACCTCTTAATATATAAATCACGAGGCACAATATAAATGAACACGCATCAGGCCTTTACGTTTTTAATTCATAATAATTACGCTAGATGGCGTTAATCAAAGTTCTAATAGATCGCGCTAGATGGCGCTTACAATAATGTATAAAATGATTTTTCACGACATTTATAATTAATATTTTACTTGATTATTGCTCAATTACGAAAATTGACGTAGTTTTGACATAAAATTGTCATTCCTCATACATACACTACACACCAACACATATTGTATATATAAAAGGCGTTATGCAGTCTATACTTTTTACTCAGTTCCTTTTTTTGAGAACTTTAAAAAATTACCAAACAAACGTATATTTTTAATTTCAAAAGATACTACTTTGTGCTACAAAATTTAAATTGATTTTAATATTAAACACAAAAGTAAAAAAAAAACATATTAAAATTTGACGTTTATAATAAAATGAAAAACATATTAAAAAAGTATAATGGCATTAACTAATTATGATATGCATAGCCTTATATTAAATGTCTTTTAGAATATAATAAACGGAGTTATTGGCACATACAGTCTGTAATTAAAACGGGAGATTTGAACTTTCTATGCGTAACACTTAATATCCATTAAAATATAAGACATATAATTTTCTAAGAGACAGTAGTACTCATCTTTGAAACTAAGTTACAGTAGTATAATGATATTCAGTACATCAAAAATACAACCAAACATCGTTTACAATAAAAGATATACAAAGTTATTCGGCTGCCCAATTTCAAAACACAGTAAGGGACAAATTTTTCGAAATCGATTTTTTAGCATTTTTCGTTCCAATAAAGTCGTATGAACATATATATAGACATTATTTTTTTTTAATTGTTCCTTACTGTGTTTTGAAATTGGGCAGCCGTGTTCTTGTCGCTAAAAAGAGCGATTTCTTTCAGACAACCTTAGATAATTCAATTTAATATATTATGTGATACGTAAATATGAAAACTTGGTAAAATTACGATAAAAAAGTTATCCAGATAACCGAAAAATATTAAAACAGCAAACAGTATAGAAAGTTGAAGAAGACAATAAAACTATGGAAATATTAGTTTTAAATTCGATTAATACTATAAATATTGATAAAGAGTAAAAGTTTGTTATTAGGGAATTACTTGTAATAAGTAATTTTTTTAAAACTATATAATTACTTGTGGAACAACCCTTACATCACCAGTTAAGCATAGCAAACAATGTCTAAATAAAAAACTCAAAATAGCGTTTTTAATCTGTTTCAATTTATAAAAAAAAAAACAAGGCCTTTATTATAAATTCATAAAAATGGCATAAACTTGTATCGTGCAAAGAAATATCGAATAAAAACATCAGGTCCCTTACAATTTGCGAACTTTAAAATACGTATAATTTAACTTTTAATCTAATTACAACTAGTCCATTGAAAAGTTACATTTGGGGTTGCGTTTGTCAGAGGACGCAATTTTATTTTTTAGATATGAAGGGTGGGCTAGTCTAATGTTAAATCCAAGTTTGTGGGTTTGTAGTCCTTGTGCAACGGCCGCCATCTTGGAAAAAGAGGTTCAAATGGTTTTTATGGTTTATCTGCCAAACTATAAGTCTCACAAAAAAATTATTTAACATTTTTTGTTGCGAATAAAATTATCTATAACTTATGTTCAGTAACTTTTAGTCGTAGAATCATAAATAAAAAAGTTATAAGTGAAAAACCATAAAAATTTAAGAGAATTAAATCTATTTGTCGATAAAACTTTTTTTCTGATAATTTTACAAAAAAATAATGTCAGACAATTTTTTTAGATAATATTTTAAGGAACAATTTTTATCAGAAACCATTTTTAAATTTATTTATTATTTAAGGTTTTACAGCGCTGCGAAACGAATATTATTCTTCAAGTATTTGTAACTATACATGAATACTCGTATATTTTGCCATAATTTTTAATCACCTTGATATTTTTTTTATGATGATCTTTTTAATTATTGATAGTAAAATATTGTTAATAAATAAATAATTCTTGATTTGACACTCTACCTACGAGGTGGAGTCTGGAGGCGCGGTCACAGTATTTTACGCGCGTGATTTTCTAAATAACAACTACACTGTCCTCGGTCTTTTGATGGACCAAGCTGCGGCTCAGCGGCTGGTTGGCTTACTATATTAAATACTTGAGGGGGAACCGGAGAAGGAAGGAAGGAAGGTTAGCAAGAAGTGTTAAGTGGTTTTATGTACGGAGACCTTATGCGTATAACTTGCTGTTTCTCTATGCTTTTTCAGGATGTGACACAATTTCAGGCGCTTACAATATGGGTAAACTCAAATTTCTGAAAACCCTGGAGAAACATCTAGAGTTAGCAAGTGGAACGGCGTTGTTCCTCAACACTTGCACTGCTCACTATCATTGGTGAACGTTTTTTTATCATTATTTATGGCGAGACTTGCAGCATAATAATGGAGCTCTCGAAATTAATTGAAGAAAATGATTTTTTTTTATTATATGTAACTAGGTTGGCAAACAAGCGTATGGCTCACCTGATGGTAAGACCGTAGCCTATAGACGCCTGCAACACCAGAAGCATCGCAAGCGCGTTGCCGACCCTATCCCCTCTCCCCCAGGAGCTCTGGTCACCTTACTCACCAACAGAAACACAATACTACTTGAAAACAGTATTATTTAGCTGTGGTCTTCTGTAAGGTCGAGGTACTACCCCAGTCGGCCTGCTCCATATTTTGAGCAGGTTTCCTGCTGTGCCCTACCTCAATTACACACATTTTGACATTTACGCCACTTTCTTCTTCGGTTCTCCCTCAAGTATTTAATATAGAAAGCCAACCAGCCACTCGCCGCAAGATCGAGGATAGTAGTTGTGATTTAGTACGAGTAAATCACCGTGGATTATGCCTACTGCGGATACCACGTAAAAAAATGCGCCTCCAGACTCCACCTCGTAGGTAGAGTGTCAAATCAAGAATTATTTATATATTAACAATATTTTACTATCAATAATTAAAAAGATCATCATAAAAAATAACAAGATGATTAAAAATTAGGGCAAATCATGAATATTTCGACGGGTGCAAAGTAAAAAGAGTTATATACAAAACAGCTACTTTTCAGGAGAGCGCATAATACGAAAAAGTGCTCCCATTTTGTCAATTTCAAACCAAATTTGTTGAAATTTTCATCACTGCTACATTATTTAAAAAGAGAAGCACTTGTATATTTAATTTCTTCTAATTGTGTTTATTTTACGAGATATTGCAGTTATCTGCCTCTACATTGTGCTTAAAAAAATGACAACTGAGTTAACTACCACTTGGTCGTTTTTACATAGGAATTAAAAAATCTGAATTTAATAACTTTATTATTAATAACTTATTTTTTGTTTCATATATATATTTCAGTAAGTATAAAAAGTATGACTTTTCTAATTATTAAAATTAGTCAATGACTGCGTTATATTCTAAATAAAATCAAAGTTCAAAGCATAATTTACGCAGATGTCTTTTTCTACATCATAACATTATTTGTTCAAGGTATATGATTTAAGAGGTTAAATGAAATAATTTATTCTTCTTAATACGTAAAAAGCTCAAACAAACAAACATTGTTGCCGGCCGGCAAAGAACATGCCATCTGACTGATGACCATAGAGCTGATGACTCAATAGGAACGAACGTGCGCCCCCCGCGCGGACTGCGTAAAAGCGGCCAGCGGTAGTTGAACGCATGTACGTCGTGTAATTTTACAAAACAGCAGTAGTTGTCTTCTTTTACTTGACAAAAGTACAAGAAATGAGGCGATATTTGTATTTTTTATTTTGCCATGTTGTAAAATATAACTTTTTTAGTTAGTTACTAAAATAAAAAAAAAATCTCAAAATTGTAGTTAACTTTTTTTACTTTGCACCCGTCGATTTATATTTATATTCACGTATTGTTATGAATACTGAAGAATAGTATTCGTTTCGCAGCGCTGTAAAATTTTAAATAATAAATAAATTAAAAAATGTTTACAATAAAAATTGTTCCTTAAAACACCGTCTATAAAAATGGTCTGATATTATTTTTTTGTAAAATGATTTAAAAAAAAGTTTTATCAACAAATAGATTTTTTTCACTCAAATTCTTATGGATTTTCGCTTATAACTTTTTTATTTACGATTCTACGACTAAAAGTTACTGAACAAAAGTTGTAGATAATTTTATTTGCAACAAAAAATGTAAATAATTTTTTTTGTGAGACTTATAGTTTGGCAGATAAACCATAAAAACCATTTGAACCTCTTTTTCCAAGATGGCGGCCGTTGCACAAGGACTACAAACCCACAAACTTGGATTTAACATTAGACTAACCCCCCCTTCATTTCTAAAAAATAAAATTGCGTCCTCTGATAAACGCAAGGTAAGCCCAAAAAAATGTAACATTTCAATGGACTAAACCTTAATTTAAAACATTCGAGTCGAAACAGATCGTTTTATTGTTGTCTCTTTCACACATACGAATATTGTGAGATAGATATAGTCTAATACTTATAATCGGAACACGACAGTAAAAATACAATAATACTTATACAATAATAATACGCACTTTTCCAATAAAACAATTTCTATGATCATAGTCACAAGTTCATTTCATAATAAAAAAATAGCAAAAAATATTCTATTCTAACGTGTCATGGAATCAATCAGTATTTGGAAGTATTTAGGTACAATAAAATCGCCATTATGGCAATTTTTTATTTTAAAATTATATCATTTATAATTTCAATTAAAAAAAAATATCTGACACAGAATATTACAATATTGTTTCAAATTAGCATTACACCGAAGTTAGCAAAATCCAATTTATGGTAACGCTATTTCAGTACTAGTAATAGATGAACTAAGCAATTGTAATTACGCGCAAAAAATGCTGTTCGAATTAAAAATTTGAAAATAAAAATACAACCCTAAGGGTAGGAAAACGGGGGATGATTGCTTGTTCACTCACTGATTGTAAGGTCAGTGACAACAATGCGTGATATTAACTTTTTGTTTAATAACTTTATAAACAAAAAGTTAATATCACGCATAACTTTTTACAGAGTAGTCCGATTTTGATAATTCTTTTTTTATTTCGTCTACCTACGTATTACTTGTCGATGTAATTGAAGTCGGTTTTTTTCGTTTGCGAGCAAACACAATTATTTTATAGGAGCATGGCCAGCAGTCGGTCACAACAATACATATAAAAATGGCTTATCTGATTTAGTGTGATTTATGTGGTTTTCACTTATATATTGTGATAAACTACACATAACATTTAGTGTTCATTTCATATCAATCGGTTCATAAATAAAAAAGTTATGCCAATTTAAAGAATCACGTTGAACATGTAAATAAATAGTAAATACCCAAACGACGGTGTTTATAATCCAAAATAAACCAAAAGATGCTGTCCAAAGTCACTTTTCCACGCGGACGAAGTTGCGGGCACAGCTAGTATATAAACATAAAACAACTAAAATAGAAAGAAATTAATGAAGAGAAATGATTTGACTAATAGCCGACTTAGAATAATCTGAATTCCAAGTGGTAGCTCCACGTGAAGTTAACATTACAGATTTATAAGGTAAAAAAGTTCACTAGATACAATACTAGACATGTAAATTATTGCAGATATGAGAAACAAAACTTACGATTCAACAATTAAATTGTACTATTTGATGACTACATAATTATGGTATAACAATCGAGCACATCACTACCATGGGTAAAATTAAATTATACTGAAGACTATTAGAGAACATTTTTATAACGTATACTTTTAAAGTGAAAGTTTTATACATCGTCTCAAACTTTTTCATGTGCGTTCAGAATGTCGTTTTGACGGTCGGCCACCTATTATGATTTCATAGAACTAAGACACTAATGATAACATACAGCTGATGTATGTTACCTTTAGTTTGCATAGATGGCGGGCAAAGAATTTTTTTTTATGTAACTAGGACGGCAAACAAGCGTACGGCTCACCCGATGGCAAGACCGCAGCCTATAGACGCCTGCAACACCAGAAGCATCGCAAGCGCGTTGCCGATCCTATCTCCAATGCCCCCCATGGAGCTCTGGTCACCTTACTCACCAACAGGAACACAATACTGCTTGAAAACAGTATTATTTAGCTGTGGTCTTCTTTAAGGTCGAGGTACTACCCCAGTCGGGCTGCTCCATATTTTGAGCAGGAAATTTTCTGCTGTGCCCTACCTCAGTTAAATTTCTATATAGGATACTCATTTATAGGATGATTGTTCCTATTTCATTTCAGTTCCTTGAAAAAAGTTTCACTTTTTTTCGTAAAACCAGTTTTTTTTTGGTATTCATCTTTTGAATATTGTAAACATATATATATTTATATTTAATAACAACAGTTATATCATCTTTAAACGTAAACTTTTAATCGTTACTACTCAAAAAAATTTCAAAGTACTGTACTTCGTCTACACATACATTCAAGTGGGAAAAAAAATAAAACGACAAGTTAGAAAAATCAAAATTATATATTTCGCTTTCAACCGAAATCCTTACACACTAAATACACCGTAACTTAACACAATATATAATCGCTCTGTAATAAATAATAAAATATTACAAAATTTTCCTAGCCGTCGCACACTACTACACGACGAAAATCAGTGATTTCGATCTTAATCGAGGAATAACTCTAACAGAAAATATACACCGTAACTAAAATAAATGCGATAATTAAAACTAACTTAATATCTAAATATATGAGCCATTTTGTTTTTTCAATAAAATTCCACTAAAAACCGTTTCTGACATTTTATTGTTTGTAAGATAAAAATAAAATACCAATACAGTTTTTTCATTGTCTATTTATTTCTAGAGCACATTGAAATATAGTCGTTCAATATGGACATTAAAATGTTATATCGAATATAGAAAATAAAAATATTTCAGATGAAAGTTGCGCATGACTTTATCCATTACAAAGAAGAATTAAAGTCAGCAGATGACACTTAGTACTGATTTATAATTCAATAATTTTTACACAGTTTTAATAATTTTTGTCGTAATTAAGAGATTATATGTGTTTGATCACTTTTTTTAACCACTTAATGATAAATTGAGAACTTTTCCATCAATTTTAACACGTCCTAACTAAATACTTTAGGCTGTGTACGTAATTTGTAATATACCTTTTGATATATTTTTATTCCCATGTAAAACAGGATATACAGTCAAACCTGGATAAGTGAGAACTGGATAAGTGAGAAAACTCTATAAGTGAGAGTAATAGCCAGGACCCGTCATTTTAAGCTCCCAAAACCTCTATTAGCGAGAAACAGAAACCTCTGTAAGAGAGAGTCGTTTTTCCCTCATGGACCTCTGTAAGTGAGACTGCTACTTATCTATACCTCTATAAGCGACAGTCGAGTTTTATTTATTTATATTATTTAGCGGGAACTATAGCTACAATAAAAATACATACATACAGTAAAAAATTACAAATTTAACATCTGCTATTTTATGACTTCTTAACTTTCGTGGAACTTCCTACCATTGTTTTTGTATTGTTTTGTCGTCAATATTGTACCTATTCTATTTCGTGGAACTAAATAACGTTGTTACTTTATCGCATTCTTTCCCTTTCTTTCCATTTTTTTCGAATGGACACATGTGCCTGTGTACCGTCCTGTTTGTCGGACTTACTATGTTTATAGTTAATCAATTGCGAAGGAAAGTTCTGTTTTGCATAATGTCAAAACGGAAAATTAAAGAACTGTCATAAGATAAATACCTATAAGATAAATATACTTTATTGTGCATACAAGTTTACATACATAGGTATACAAAAAATAAAACTTACAAAATAATATGCACAAGGGCGGTCTTATCGCTAGGTAAGCGATTTCTACCAGACAACCTTGATGTCATTAAGTGGTAAACTTAAAATAGTGAATGCGTTTGATTCCGGAAAATCGCGAAATGAAATTCAGAGGGATTTTAATTTACCAGAATCCACCTATTATAAAATTATAAAATCAAAAGATTATAAAGTGCTGTGACTCGTTATTGCTGCGTACCTCTATAAGAGAGAAACGCTACCCATGTACCTGCATTAGCGAGAAACTCGGGTTAGTGAGAAACCTCTATAAGCGAGAATGAGAATGTGCTCCCTTGAACTCTCGCTTATCCAGGTTTGACTGTATACCATATTTGTCGTAACAAAATGGTACATGTCTGTTTTTACACATTGACAACAGAACACGGCCTTATTACACAGGTCAGAACACTAAGCCCAATTTCAATGGTGAGAGATTAGTACGATAATGTCTAACTTTTCGTTCGCGTCAACGCCGCTAATTGGTTATATTGAGTGACGGTAATTGGTTATATTGATATACACTACACGATCGTTATGCCTCTGGCGGCAGGCTTTTAACCATTAGGCCAACCTACCCCCACCACTGTAGTTTCCCGACCTATGTTAGAAGATCGTGCAATAGAATATTATTGACAATGACAGTCTTAAACACACTTTTGATTAAATTTTAAACATCGTGTAAAAGTTGCATGAATAAGTTCATAATATTAATAAATATCCTTTTATAATGCGATGAGAATGAAAGATAATGCAATGAATTTGTAACGTAGCGAGATTGTAAATAACACTTATTTATTTATTTATTCTTAATGTACACCGAAATACAGACACATATAAGGAAAGATACAATACAAGATGTACAAAGGTGATCTTATCGCTGAAGAGCGATTTCTTCCAAATGACCTTTCACTTTTGAGTTATAGCGTGTTGTATTTTGAGATAATGCTGTTCTTTAATTAACAAAGTTTTAAACAACGCAAAAACTCGTAACTTCAATTTTCTAATAAAAACTCGTTCCTGCACTGAAAAGCACGTTTTATAACGTTGGTAAACTTTTGAAGGTGTAATAGAAAATTATTCCTTTTACGGAATTTGAACATTAGAATTTTCTGAGCAGTTACTTTTCTTAAATTTATTAATAACTTTACATAATGTGTAGAGATACAACCTCGCTACAGTACATGACGACATGACAAACATGAGAAAACTTAACAATTCTCAATATTAACACTTAAAAATTGGCTTTCGAATTTGTAAAATATATAATAAAAAACCTCTTAATATATAAATCACGAGGCACAATATAAATGAACACGCATCAGGCCTTTACGTTTTTAATTCATAATAATTACGCTAGATGGCGTTAATCAAAGTTCTAATAGATCGCGCTAGATGGCGCTTACAATAATGTATAAAATGATTTTTCACGACATTTATAATTAATATTTTACTTGATTATTGCTCAATTACGAAAATTGACGTAGTTTTGACATAAAATTGTCATTCCTCATACATACACTACACACCAACACATATTGTATATATAAAAGGCGTTATGCAGTCTATACTTTTTACTCAGTTCCTTTTTTTGAGAACTTTAAAAAATTACCAAACAAACGTATATTTTTAATTTCAAAAGATACTACTTTGTGCTACAAAATTTAAATTGATTTTAATATTAAACACAAAAGTAAAAAAAAACATATTAAAATTTGACGTTTATAATAAAATGAAAAACATATTAAAAAAGTATAATGGCATTAACTAATTATGATATGCATAGCCTTATATTAAATGTCTTTTAGAATATAATAAACGGAGTTATTGGCACATACAGTCTGTAATTAAAACGGGAGATTTGAACTTTCTATGCGTAACACTTAATATCCATTAAAATATAAGACATAATTTTCTAAGAGACAGTAGTACTCATCTTTGAAACTAAGTTACAGTAGTATAATGATATTCAGTACATCAAAAATACAACCAAACATCGTTTACAATAAAAGATATACAAAGTTATTCGGCTGCCCAATTTCAAAACACAGTAAGGGACAAATTTTTCGAAATCGATTTTTTAGCATTTTTCGTTCCAATAAAGTCGTATGAACATATATATAGACATTATTTTTTTTTAATTGTTCCTTACTGTGTTTTGAAATTGGGCAGCCGTGTTCTTGTCGCTAAAAAGAGCGATTTCTTTCAGACAACCTTAGATAATTCAATTTAATATATTATGTGATACGTAAATATGAAAACTTGGTAAAATTACGATAAAAAAGTTATCCAGATAACCGAAAAATATTAAAACAGCAAACAGTATAGAAAGTTGAAGAAGACAATAAAACTATGGAAATATTAGTTTTAAATTCGATTAATACTATAAATATTGATAAAGAGTAAAAGTTTGTTATTAGGGAATTACTTGTAATAAGTAATTTTTTTAAAACTATATAATTACTTGTGGAACAACCCTTACATCACCAGTTAAGCATAGCAAACAATGTCTAAATAAAAAACTCAAAATAGCGTTTTTAATCTGTTTCAATTTATAAAAAAAAAAACAAGGCCTTTATTATAAATTCATAAAAATGGCATAAACTTGTATCGTGCAAAGAAATATCGAATAAAAACATCAGGTCCCTTACAATTTGCGAACTTTAAAATACGTATAATTTAACTTTTAATCTAATTACAACCTTAATTTAAAACATTCGAGTCGAAACAGATCGTTTTATTGTTGTCTCTTTCACACATACGAATATTGTGAGATAGATATAGTCTAATACTTATAATCGGAACACGACAGTAAAAATACAATAATACTTATACAATAATAATACGCACTTTTCCAATAAAACAATTTCTATGATCATAGTCACAAGTTCATTTCATAATAAAAAAATAGCAAAAAATATTCTATTCTAACGTGTCATGGAATCAATCAGTATTTGGAAGTATTTAGGTACAATAAAATCGCCATTATGGCAATTTTTTATTTTAAAATTATATCATTTATAATTTCAATTAAAAAAAAATATCTGACACAGAATATTACAATATTGTTTCAAATTAGCATTACACCGAAGTTAGCAAAATCCAATTTATGGTAACGCTATTTCAGTACTAGTAATAGATGAACTAAGCAATTGTAATTACGCGCAAAAAATGCTGTTCGAATTAGCAAATAGCTCCTCAGTTACTTGCAACATTTCTTCGCATAGAAACCCCACGATGTAACGCGTGCGTTCCAAAATCCAAAATCACCCAAGTTGGCTCTTATTCCCAATATAAACATCAGCCATTTTGTATAATACCAAAATGGTACTAATCCAATTCGAGTGCTTCGTAGCGAGATTCTATTCCACAATCTAAAGCAACAATTTGCGTACCAACGACAATGGGCATGACGACAGTATCAAAAAATCGTCAATTTAATGAGTTTAGGGGAACACTCATATTAAAAAAATTCAAAATACTGGTTTAGTTTTATGTAAAATAATAAGATTATTGTGATTTTCAATAAAATAAAACATTAAAATACTGCAATCGGCCATTTTGATTGAAACACAAATTACAGCGCATGACGTCACGCCATATACGCGTTCCATATAACGCCCACAACGCTATCGACCACGACCGATAAAAACCGATCAGTAGTCTAATCGACAAGTTGGAAATGGTTGAAAAATTGCCTGTAATTTATAGGCGTGAGCGTTCAAAAAGATAATAAATGATTGGACGGTGTCTATACACCGTCCAATCATTCCACTGATCACTGAGCGGTTTTCAGCGGTCGTAGTCGATGGCGTTGTGGGCACTTGTGGGTCTTAGGTGGAACGAACTACTGAGCCGTGACGTCAGAGCCGACGCCATGACACCTGCAGCCGTTTTGTACCACTCGTTGAAAACATATTAGAGAAATAGTTTTAAACTTCGTAAATAGTAAATGTGTACCCACATTACGGAAGAGGTTTTCAAAATCTTTCGTCATGCCCATTGTTGTCATTTGCAATAAAACAGTAAAATTATTATTTATATTATTTATAACTACAGAAAATACTCGAACTGCATCACCTTTCATTTATATTGATTGATATATTTTATTGTGAAACTTAATTATCGTCGTTTTCTCGTCGTAGGTTTCTACGAAATAAGGGAGATTCTATAAAAAGCTTATACATTAATTATTTCGAGTTGAAAACGTTACAAAAATGGCAGTGACTGTTCACTTGTGTTCACTTAACACTTAATATTACACCTAATAATATCTAAGGCCTTTCTTACCGTGCAAATTGCACGTGTATTAGATTCTATATAATGCACTATCGACACTTCGTTTTAAGTCATTTTTGAAGAATATTTTAGAGAATAATTAGGAACATTAAAAGTATATTTAAAACACGATAAAAGGAATTTTTATACTATTTACTCAATTAATTATATAAAAACAAAATAAGTGTAAATGATATTTCGATTTTTTTAGAATTAGTCATTTGAGAAAGTGTATATAAATGTATGCTTGATGCATACTTGTTTGGAATGGACTTGAGTCTTAATATAATAATACATAATTATTATACATACACCAGTGTTATAAGAATTTCAAACGTGTTTATTAAACAAACGATATCTTTACCTTACAAAACAGTTCGATTCTGTCAACCTATTTAAAATTGTAAGATTTATTTCATAATTTATTGTATTGTCACAAGTTAAAATAATTATATTTCGAGAGTTAAAGTACAATTAATCTTTGTAAAGTTAAGAGATAAAATTAAAATAACATCTGGTCATTAACATCATCAATAATGATCCAAATGTGAAATTAACCTAAACAATACTAAACGTATACAGTAATAAAACGCAGTGCCAAAGTATAACCATAAAATATACATAACACTAAAATTATAAAATAAATTCATACTTTTTATCGTAATAGTGTACCATAGTGTTGTGATACACTCTCGGCTCATTGCATCACTGTATACATAATATATGAGCCAAAGTGAGCGACACTCTTGGCTCACCATCGCTAACATATAATATACACAATATTCAAATTATAAAATAAATTCATACATCTACTGTAATGAGCCATAATGTACCGTACCTAGTTTTGTGATACAAGCTTGGCTCATTACATCAATATACATAAGGTGTGAACCAAAGTGCGCTGCAGTCTTGGCTCACCGCCTCTTTGCAGCTAGACTCGAAGCTTGGAATAAATGTTATATACAAACTTGTTTGCACCATCAGTCGCCGACGACAGCGATGGTGGCTAGTTTCGGTGGTCGTCACGCTCGAGGGCCGCTTTTCTCCCCCATTCGCTTTATTAGCTCCGATATTAGTTCTCTGGAAGATAAGATTAATTCAGATTAATAACTACAATCTTATCATTACTTACATACCTTTCTGCTAACAATACTATGGCTGTGGTTAAGGATTTCCTAAAAAATAATTTAGTGGTTTTTTTATTTATTATTGTTTGAAAATATCAAAAATAAATTTAAAAAAATCACTTATTTCAATTTCCAATAAAAATAGATTGGATATAATAGATAATCATATTCATCATCATATTTTTTTTTACGTCATGACGGAAAATTCACTTCTCAGGTTAATTCAGGTCTCAATCTTTTTAAAGACTAATAAGAATGAAGAGTGATCACATAAAAAATCAATCGAGCTGCTAACAGTCGCTGCCTGCTAACGGCACAGCTCTTGATAAATGTTTGTAATAACCATACACAAGTCTACGTTTCCTTATCTAACTAGATACCTAAGACACTCACATGCAAAAAAAACCGTACCAACATTCGATTTCAAGTAGAAAATATCAAATACACACATTCTTGCAACCTTATCAAAGGTTTTGAAGTGAAACTTCTTCAGGCACATGAGGGGTAAAATTTGAGCGACCGGTAACGCTATGGTCAGTACTTGGATGAGTGGTCACCTAGGAACACCGCGTGAAGTTGGCTTTTTTTTGTTTTTTAAATTCGTTTGTTTTATTTGTGTTTTTTAATTAGTTTGCCAAAGAAGTTTCGCTTCTGACATGTGTACTTTGTACACACGCAATTTTTTTTAATTTAAAATGTCTAGTTGCAGTCAGAACCAAAACCAAAGTTAATAATTGGGTCTCGTTAACACTTTCTGGTTATGGTACCCAGAAGAACATTCCCCCTAATCGAAGACATTTCACCTCTACTCAAACTAATGTATAAAGTACCACTTCTACCTCCCCTCGAAGTAATGTATGAAGGCCATACCTATATATAAGAGGGTCCATGTTCCTGGCGAGCATGTACAGCAGCCACCAGTCGCCCACGTCCGTGCGAGCGGACACTATGACCGCGGACTCCATGGCGATGGTGCGTGACCTGGCGTGTAGTAGGCGAGGCCTCACAGATGGCACGAAGATTATTATTAATCTGTGAATAATTTATGTATAATTACATTTACTGTAGACTGTAAGCCATTATTTCGTTCTTAGTCATTTGGAAAAAGAAACACTAATGGCTTTGGTGGGAATATGTATATAGACAAGTCAAAATGTACGAAACTTGGAATTCATGAAACTTGGAATTTAACCTTAAAAACAACAAAATATTTTTTTTAAAATATATATTATTTCGGTAAGTCATAAGGTAAGTAATATTTCAATTAACTACCAATAACTTATGATACAAAACCAACATACAATTTTAAAAAATTACTACATTTTAACATAATTTACATTACAAACTGCGGTAATATACCCAATCTTATCCAGTTATATTAACAATCCCTTAGTAACTCTTTCTAGGTCCGCAGACATCTTCCATCATTTTTTAAACTAGCAACATTTTATTATCTTCAGAAAATAAACATACTTTTAAACCCATTTTTTCTAAGCTTATCTACATAATATTCAAATATTTCACTGGTAAAGGCGAGCAATGCACTTTACATTCCGAAGAATATTTATCATAATGTAAACAAACGAACTGACGGGGATTTAAATGGTTTTAAATATACCGACACTAATTAGCGACGATTAGAGGATAAAGTAAGTTCTTGCTATAGTACTTTGGATCGACAACATTCAAATATTAGAAATTATTTTAAGAATTTCAAGTGTTAGACATTATTTATTTATACAACATACTACTGCATATTTTTATGGCGTTTATTTTTAATTAGATGAAACAATTTTTTATAGGCTGAATTCAATATTGTGAATTTATAAAAACAACCTCTGCCACCATAAGCCTGCTGCAAATAATAATACTTTAAAAAAAAATTTCTTCTAAAAAATCTTTTCCCTCTCATGTTAATTACATGTAGTAAGCTAAAACCGTTAATATTTTACATTATATACCTGACTGTAGTAGGCAGCCATCTCTATGATTGCTACACTTACCTGCAGCCAGGTTACTGCTGACTGAGGTTACTGACCTGGCTGCAGGTAAGTGTAGTGTAAAAAATTGCAGCAGGCTTATGGTGCCAGAGGTTGTTTTTATAAATTCACAATATTGAAATAAGCCTATAAAAAATTGTTTCATCTAATTAACAGATGAGGGAAGATTTAGCTTCTCGGATCTTAGACCTTCACCCCTGCAGTCACCAACCCGTTTGCCCAGCGTGGTGACTATGTGCAACACACATGAGTTCACGCCATAATGTCTGGCGCGAACTTGGGGAGGCCTATGTCGAGCAGTTGACTGCGATAGGCTTAAGTAATGAGGAATGAATTCGTTGTCTTCGAATATACCAAATGTATCGATATAGAAATATCATCTGTCATTCTTAGACACTTTAAACATAACAATTTATTTAACTACATAGAAAATATAAATAAATAAATATGTTATATGATTAAATATACTAAAAATATGTAGAATGTACTAAAAATAAGTTCCTACAAATACAAAAATAAAATAAAAGCTTACCTATATATAACGAGCAATACAAGTATGATGGCCAGTATGATGTACCAGAACCACAGGAAGACGTAGGTCTTTTCGTTGACGATGTTCAGTGGCAAGATGCAGAGCGAATCGTGCGTTTGTATGGTCCCGGACGCACCGTACTTGTGGAAGGTGCATTTCGTGACGCGAGGGAATACGTAGATCATTGGATCATATCTGTAAAGATAGGTGATCAAATGTTAATGTACGTACACAAATTATTTCCACTGCTGATGAATAGGTATTTTCTCTATAATTAAGAAGAAAGAGCAAAACTCAAGATAGCCCCAGCGGATAAAAGAGATTGATCTAAAATAAAAGATTTCGAAAGTTTCAACCAAGACTGGTACCGCAAGATTTTAAGTGATTTTATAGAATAAGCATTAGTATTCATGAAATTCCAAAAAGTATCTGTGAAAATACACATTATGGCATTAATGCCATACAGCCATAACGCACAAATACGAAATTATTTATATTCCCATTATTACATAATATATTTAAAAGAAATTTTGAAATAGACAGGCCGAAGACGGCAGCAGCGTATTCGGTGCGTCAAAGCCAGCCCTGCGGTAACCAACCCGCCTGCCCAGCGTGGTGACTATTGGCAACACACATGAGTTCACGCCATTTTTGGCGCGAACTTGTGGAGGCCTATGTCCAGCAATGGACTGCGATAGGCTGAGGCGATTCATTGATATTTAAAAAAATATTGTACCTTTCTTCCTGTGGTACGTCGCTGTATCCCAGAACACGCGTGCCGTAAGAGAAGAACTCGCCATTGAAGAAGGCATCCATCATCCACAGCTGGGCAACGATGTTGATGAGGCAGAGAAGTTCACAGCCCCAGTACCTCAATGCGTAGAGTTTGTGCGTCTGTAATTACAAATGAGAGTTCTATTAAAGATTTGAAATGTTTACTACTATTGACTTAAATTAGTGGACTTTCAGTAGTGCCAAGATAAAACGGATGATTTCGAAAATGTCTCGTAAAATTATGAAGACGCGAAGGTTCATCGATTCATCCAATATATGTACTAATAAATATATCCTCGTAAAAGAATTTTGTGGCCATAGAAATGGTAGGTGTATTTGACTTAAATTTAACCTCGAAGGACACAAAACAAATCTTTAAAAACAATAAACAATTAAACATTAACCGTGCCCAAATATACAGTAATCCAATTTCAGCTACATTATGCTAGAACAATCATAAGACATAATTATTTACAATTTCATTTTATTGCGTATAGCTTATGCTAATTTTATTAGAACTTGTATTCGAACAATGTTAAACGGTAAAAATGTTATACTTATTGCTAAAAAATAAAACAGTCTCTTTTGTCATTATGTCGTTTTTTAACTTTTTATTAGCAGTCTTTTATTCTATGTTACGCTCATTAAAATGATAAAAAACATAACTTGCTAGTCAATGAACAAAATTTCTATATGGTTATTAAACTGTTAGCTTTTTTTGCGATAGCGGTACATTTTGACTTTTTACTTTTTTTTCTTGTGTTTTCTTTTCTTCTGTGTGATGCAATGGACAATACTGTGAATTTTTTGAGGCACATCAGTGATGATCAATAAAAAACGTTTGCTAACAAAGGCACCCAAAAGATTACCTAGCACGACTAAGGAATTTGTTTCTTTTTCAAATCTTAAATTATGTGTTTTACGAAACAATATAATTATAACTTTACTAATAATAAATATTTTAAAATCTGAAATGTGTATATTCCATTTATTAATTACGAATGGCGTTTTAAAAGAAATTGGCGTAGGTCTAACCTTTGTTTACTATTTTTGAGAACAATATATTTGTCAAGGGGCTGTATAAAACATGGAGTATGATAAAGCAGGGGTGGAGAGGGTTGAAATATATTGAAGGAGAATCAAAAATAGGTTAAGCAAGCATACAACTTCGCACAATATGCCACGGCTCACGAGTTGCATGAATCATCAAACATTGTTTACTTTTATGAAGTTAATTATTGCCATTAATTCACATTCACATTCGATTTGTGTTTGTTAATTAATATTATTACATCTGACGCTTACAATATCGTAATCATCCGCAGTGGCGCAGCAGAGGCCTATGCCCAGCCTAACAGAGGCTGAATCGTTAGAACATCCTAGTGATATACAAAACTACGCTTAAATCAAAACCGGTCAGAGTGAATTATAAAAGTGTTTCAGCTTATTCTATTAATTTTAGGATTCCAACTGAACGAAGTCTTTATATATTACCACCAAACGCCTGCAGCACCTCCTTATCACAACTGTCTCGTCTAGCCTACCTTCACTGTCAACTTTCCCTAGAGCTGCAGTTACATTACTCCCCACAGGAACACTACACTACTTGAAAGCACTATAATTTGGATATGACCTACTATAAAGTACAAGTACTTCACCAGTTGGTCTGCTCCAAAATTTCAACAAGATATTTCCTGCTAATACCCTACCTAATAATGATAAGTGTACAAAGCAATGTACTTATATATATTGACCTTAGGGCCTATGCAAACCGCGTTTTTTAAACGCGATACAGACGCGATACAAACGCGATGCAAACGCGCGTATGACGCGATACAAACGCGCCGTCAACGCGCGTTTGAATCGATACAAACGCCAACAAACTGCTCTGTAGGATAAAAACGCGCCGTCGACGCGCGTGTCACGCGAATCAGACGCGATGCAAACGCGCGTATGTCGCGATACAAACGCGCTGTCGACGCGCGTTTTAGAAACGCGCGTCGACGGCGCGTTTAAAAAACGTGGTTTGCATAGGCCCTTAATATTTTAATTCTATTTTTCGTGATACTAGGCTATCTAGTTTTATCGTATTTACACCTGTTCAATCATAGAATTTGAATATAAAGTACCCGCATCGCTATTGTCACTCCAAGGTCTTGCAGTATTGTATAAGTTTGGCATTGTTAATTTATTTACATCTAAATAGCTTACTAAATATATATATATTATATATTAATAGATATCAGGTGTTACGATTAGCTATTTTTAAATCTAATACTAATATATAAAGCTGAAGAGTTTGTTTGTTTGTTTGTTTGTTTGTTTGTTTGAACGCGCTAATCTCTGGAAGTACTGGGCCGATTTGAAAAATTCTTTCAGTGTTGGATAGCCCATTTATCGAGGAAGGCTATAGGCTATGTGTCATCACGCTAAGACCAACAGGAGCGGAGTCCACGCCGACGAAGTCGCGCGCAGAAGCTAGTAAGACAATATAATGGTCGATTTAGATCAGACGAGCGAATGCTCATTCTATCTCCACTACATCAAATTCTTATCAAATTCTTTTAGTGTAAACAGGCGAAGAGCATTTTTTCGTTGTTATATATAAATATGAAAACGAGTGTTCGAAGATCAAGAAAGAATGCTCTTGTTCTAGCTCTAGCTCTTTGTTCGTTTGGTCTAAATGCACCCTAATATGCCAACTGTAAATATAACAAATACATAGGTAGGTACATATTATGTCTTTTTATAGGTACATAAAAAAAATTATTAGATAAACTTAAATTATCATTGCACTAATTCAAGTTATTTTACAAATAGACAAACTAACTGCAACCATCTGTAATTTTTCTGGTTTTTGTGTGTGTGTGTGTGTGTGTGTGTGTGTGTGTGTGTGTGTGTGTGTGCGAAAAAGGAGGAAGGTTTTCAAATCAATTACTTACTATTAAAATTTGAGATTGCATTTAAATTATACAGCTAGTAAGTTTGACAAATTCTTATCAAGCGTTGGCGCAGCGGTCACAGCACTGGATTGCGAGTGGCTGTTGCGCGGGCGGTTGCGGGTTCGATCCCCGCACACGACAACATTTGTATTGGCCATACACATGTTTGCCGTGGTCTGGGTGTTTGTGCAGTCCTTATGGGTCTCCCCACCGTGCCTCGGAGAGCACGTTAAGCCGTCGGTCCCGGTTGTTATCATGTAAACCTGATAGCGGTCGTTACTCATAGAAGGGAATATATCCGCCTACCCGCATTGGAGCAGCCTGGTGGATTAAGCTGCGATCCTTCTCCTACATGGGGAAGAGGCCTAAGCCCAACAGTGGGATATTACAGGCTGAATCGTATATCAAGCTTATCACACATATAATTATATACATGGTGATCTGATACCTACTTATGTCCTCGATAACTCGCTTCGTACAAACAAACTTCACACAAAACATAACAAACGAGCCGCTTAACCAAACATTGATCAATATCATCTAATGACCTGTACCAACACATATAATAAAATTGTAACCCGATGATGTCTGTACATAAAGAGATATTTACTAAAGTTGAATTATAAAAGATCTTAATGAGAGTAATAGCAACGGAAATAATTATTTTTTAAAAAAATTATGTATGTTTTTTTCTGAACTAATTAGAGTCAGCCTTAAATATCCCACAGCTAGGCAAAGGCCCCGTTCTCCATGTACAAAAGTGACAATCCTTGTCGTATTTTTTTCTGGTAGGTATCGCAAAATTTTGTCTTATTTAATTGGATGCACCTTTCAAAATCTGTAATCCTGGAGGTTTAATTTAAAACTGTTGCACATTTACTATTGACAAAACATCTAAAAGTAAACCTATAAGTACATATAACACCTGTTTACTTTATAAATCAGTAAAGTAAAATCGTAATAGTAAATATTACACATGTCAAGCAGACAAAGTCACAGGTAATGGCTAGTCATATTTTAAGTTATATCACTGTCGTCATGAAGATATCAAATGCTTCCCAAATTGATACAAACAAATTGGCCTTGTTTAATAAACATGGTATCGTATACGAGTACGCCATGCGCATGGCCCTGTTATAGTTTAAATCTTAGAATATATTATTCTAAGATTTAAATATTCTATATATATTCTATATAAATATATTATTCTAAGGTTTAAATATTCTATATATATTCTGTATAAATATAATAAATATTCTATATAAATATATTATTCTAAGGTTTAAATATTCTATTTCATTTAAAATCAGTACCTACCGAATTTTTAGCGTTTTTAGATGAAGAACATACTTATTTGATTATTGAAATGAAACTTCTTTAGGCGCATGAGGGGTAAAATTTGAGCGACCGGTTGCGCGGCAGCGTCAGGGACGGTCAATACTTGGATGGGTGACCGCCTGGAAACACCGCGTGACGTTGGCTTTTTGTTTTTTTTTTTCAATAACTTTTTTTCTGTATTTTGAATTCTTTTTTTAATTAAATAGTTTTTTTTTATTTAGTTTTTTTTTAATTACTTTGCCAAAGAAGTTTCACTTCTGACATGTGTACTTTGTACGTACGCAATTTTTTTATAACACATCAGTTTTATCTTCTTTCGAATTAAGTGAATTAATTGCATATTCCAAACCTATATATTATTTTCAAAAATAATGACAATGTATTTTTTTTTCTTCAACTATATTTATGGGAGTATATTGTCAAGTTAATCGATGTAAAAGAGTTCCTCAGTTTAATTGTACCAGTCATACAAAGATATTTTAATAAGCTACATACAGCTAAGCTATTTTTCTAAAGGGAGAAAACTCAACAAACACTCAAAGAATGTTTTAAGTACATGTTTTGAACTTTTGAAACATGTAAAGATTAAATGGGCTTAATTATTTTTAGTTTAGGTTTGAGAAAATGTAGTGGCATTTAAACCCCGGTTCCTATATTCAGGAAACGGTTCGTTTTACGCATTGACGGTATTGAACCGTCCGTTATCAAAACGAATAACTTAACATGACAACAGAGCATAACAAAACTTTTATGTCATAATATCTGTTTTCTCAAGAAATTTTATTCCATAACATTATCCATTTAGTAGTTTAAAAATCAACATTAAATCAAGAAACTCGACTGAATAAAACATCAACTAACTGTCGGTAAACAACAAAAAAAAACCGCGTAAAATGTACATAGAATTATAATATGTGTGAAATTTTATATTCATTCAGACAAACAACAAGGATAAATACGAAAATCCTCTTACGAGGACTTCATCACGTAGGCATGAACGAGTGGTTCAAGCGAAAGTCGTCTATTAAAAATGTATGTTTCATTTTTAATTTCTTTTTCGAAGAAATAAACAAATTGGCATAAGCTTTTTATGTAAACAATACAGTGATTATTTAAGAAAAAAAAAAAACAACAATCCAATAAAAATTGTGCAATTGTCTCCTAACAGTCAAACGTCTCAAAAAATTTTGGATAAGAAACTGCAGTGCCCTTTGAATTTCTAAACTGTTAAAAAGTGCAAACAATAAAACGCAATATTCGAGTCCCCTTAACCGTCCCTACCATAAAACCCTTGTGTATCGTTTTTAGCGGTGTATTATGGTGAGACAGGGCAGGCAGATGGCGATATCCCTTTGTAGGACCGCACCTGGCAGTTTTTGAAATAGATGGACTTTCCGAGCAGATGCAGTTTGTTGCATTACAATCTTTAACTCTTGGCGTTTACACTCATTTAATTTCTATGAAGGTATTAAGTATATTTTTGAGGACAAATTTAGGTAGGATCATCGAAGAAAAACAATCCAAAAATAAAACTAAATTCATACCAGAAAAGTTTAAAAACAACAATATAAATAACATTCAAAAGTCCACAAATATTTAGGACCTAACTGCTAACTCTAAAACAATTTAACATAACGTAGTAGTAGGTATAGTAAAATCATCTTGCAAAAAAAAATCATCAAAAACAGAATTTAATTCTAATAACTAGGTACGAGTATGTTGTGGTTACCATAAAATTTGCGATCAGCTCTAAACGCTACGTTTGATGATGGTGATCTAGATAAACAAAAATAAAATATTAATTCAAGTCCTCAAAATCGTCAAAGCATTAAGAAAGTCCTCAAAATAAGCGGTTAAAAGGTTAATGGTAGTACGTACGTACGTACCGTATGAGTGGTCATTGTTGCGTGCCGTCACATGGATCCGAGCCCACAATCACTGCCCACCATGATACTATGGTATTACGAATTTACGTAACCTGCCACGGTCATCATTTTACGCATCCTTAAACATTGATAAAGCTTCAATTTTTATAATGGTCTTTATCGCTATGGAATATTACAATGTATATGCGAAAATGTGACTACAGTAATTTGCGTTTATTTTGTTAATATAAAAATGTTACTATTCTAAATTTATTATTTTACTAACACTAGATTATAAGAAACATTGTTACTTACACTATATGCTGCTGGCCATGCATATGTCAATATGCGGCTGGTCCAGAAATAAATGTTATTATTACATATTATAAATCATAAATTTCAAAGGACAACTGAGTTGACGAACATTAAAAATAGTTTGCAATGTTTACATTTGAAAAATGACGCTTCACCAAACTACGCCAAAATTATCACAAAAACGATCTAATGTTTCGTAAGAAAACTTAGCTATTTCTCTCTTATTCACGTGACTTTAGATTTCATCATACAGAAGGTAAAAATGCATGTGTGCAATTCACACAGGGCAGAAGTGAAACTTCAAAAAAGTAGCATAAGAGATTTTTTTTCGAAAGAAACCTCTGTAAATAAATAAATAATAGGAAATAAATTAAAATAATAAACAAATAAAAAATAAATATCCTATACATTAATATGTTTGTTTCTTTATCGTAACGCATTTTCGTTTCAAATCACAACGATTCTAAAGAAGTTTCACTTCAATAACTATTTATCAGTTGCATGTAAGTTAAATTAAATGTAATTTTACCGACAAAGTTCTGCTGAAAATCGTAATTTTCTTAATTTATATAGTTGTCGATTCCAGCACCATATAGAAAAGAACCTGCTGCGTCGAACTTTTGCTTCTCGGGCCCCATTATAAGCTTTTTTCTGCTATAATTATGCGATTCTCATCCTCTTTTCGAGCATACTCTTAGCTGATTCGGCCAAGTTTTAAATCCATACCGTGCATGAAGAAGAATTATAATAACGAAATCTTTTTTGTATGATATAAAATATATCTGGGCTCACAATTTTCGTTTTAAAACCGAGACCAAACTCACTGTTTAAATTCAATGATACACTTTGTCCTGTCTGTTCTCATTTATTATATTAAGGCACTTCACAATAGTAGAAAGTGTTGAAAATACTATTTAAAAAAAAGTGTATTATCGCATACTCAAGAGTATTGTTCTCTGGCACGTGTTTTTCGTATTGAAGCTTGAGTTTTTTCGCCATCGTTCTGGTGGCTTCGTCTACCTCTGCAGTCTTCAAAAATTTTTTTCAATTCTTTACTTTTCATTGTAAATAATTTTGTGTACTTTTTTTTTATTTCAACAATAATATTGTTGGTGGCAGCCCTAAGATGTTAAGAACTCAAACTGGTCACGTCGTAATGATGGTAGCACAAGAGAATAAAATATAATCATTTTAATGGATATAATTCACGGTGATGGTTGACAATGATGAAATTTCTGTTTCGGTGGTCCAATAGAGAACATTCATTTTAAACTTTGTGCAACATGTCATAATACATTTACTTTATTATTGAATGAATTGACATTGAATATTTATTTTCATCTATATTAATAATAACCAATATCATTTCATCAATATCGTCCTTTTTTACTAGTTATTATATTGGATTGGTACTAAATTTTACGACAAATAACTTTACTTCCAAATCTTCACGATTTCAAGTTTGTATTTTTGCTTTAAAAGAATAAATAGCTTTTAACACTCTTTTTTTAATTTTAGACGAACGTCGTGTAAATGTCACATTAATCGAAATTGCGTATTTACAAGTACGCGCACTGACAGACGCGGATTAAGATGAAACCACCTGCACCTGCTTTGTTGTTCTAGTTGCACATTCACTTTCCTTTCAACTCATTATGTATTTCATATACTTAACTAAATGATTCAAATAGAATATCTCTAACATTCTTTATGTCCCCGAAATTAATGCAGAGTCTTTAACATATACTCTTATTTTAGTAAGCCAACTCCACCACAAATTGTACCTTTGTAAGCCATGTTCGAAGTGAGGGGTTCTTCAATTGAGTCTTTTTAAAGTACCTACATCGTAAAGAATGGGGCCGATAAGTGCCTAGCGGGACACCGACGCTAGTTGCTCATTTTAACTGATCAATTTACCCATATGTAAGGGAGTGCGGTATTTATACGAAATCATTAGATTTACAGATTGAACATTCTTCTTAACCGACTTCAAGAAAGGGAAGTTTTCAATTGAAGTGAATATTAATTGCTTTTAGCGTATATAAACATGTCTATGGTCTGGTGTAAGGATTATTCTTTTACCTAAATTAATGCTATAGAAGTATAGGCAGAAGAAAATATAATTAAAATTAATGATTATTATATCAAATAATTACCATATTTGCCATACCACTCCGATACTACATGCACTTGGAATTTCATTTTCGCATATTATACACATTGTATACACACATATAATTTTATTTGGCTACTAGGCCTTACATTACATGATAAGTGTAACCTATTTCTATCTTCAACATGTTAAAAAGCTTCAAAACTAAAATCAACAATAATTATATTCACATGTTTAATTCTTCAACCAGTATATCTTTTAAATGAAATTTTGAAACTATTCACTGTGTCTCAATCAGTGAAATTTAATAAAGTCTAAGATAGACAGTACAATACGTAATATGAAATATTTTAAAATGTTCATGACGGCACAGAAAATTAAATGGGATACTTATAATAGTTTATTTAGCTTAGGGCGTCAATTATTCTCGGACATTGGTCTCGAGTTACATAAGCTAACCAGATGTTACAAGATAACGGTATTTTCGTCTACCAACTTGTTCCTAGACGTACAGTAGACGTCACGCGCGATTTCACCCGCGTTTACTGTCACTCATTGTCTCATCTATATCCTCTTAAGTGTATAAAGTGTGTAAGTGTATAAAGTATAAGTGTATACACTTTACTATTATTATTTTTATTTATTATTTCTTTGATAGAACAAACTAACAAGTAACTTTAAAGTTATTATGTCCATTGCATTTGCATTTATATATACATAAAACGTAACATAACTATTCCTTGATCATAAGCTTAACAATTAACTTTCATACACAGAACATAGTAAAATGTATAATTGTATATGTTGTGTAAATTTATAGTCCATTGAAATGTTACATGAGCTTTACATTTATTAGAGGACGCAATTTTATTTTTGGAACATGTGTGGGCGGTCAATAGAAGCTTAACCCCAAGTTTGTTGTTTATATAACTTTTATAATTTTAAATTTAGGGCAA
This sequence comes from Melitaea athalia, assembly GCA_905220545.2. Lineage (NCBI taxonomy): Eukaryota > Metazoa > Arthropoda > Insecta > Lepidoptera > Nymphalidae > Melitaea > Melitaea athalia. The sequence goes on from HG992177.1 coordinate 1,939,388, forward strand.
AAAGTTATATGAACATATTTTTAGGCAAAGCGATTTGTTACAAATTATGTCTTAACGAATTTTTTGTTGGACGCATAGTTTCCGAGATATGGCGAAAAGGTGTTTGCACCCCTTTTTCCAAGATGGTGACTGGGGGACCCCAAGGGCGGCAACCCCACAAACTTGGGGTTAAGCTTCTATTGACCCCCCACACACGTTCCAAAAATAAAATGGCGTCCTCTAATAAATGCAATACTAGGTCATTAAATTGTACCATTTCCATGGACTAAAAGATGTGACACGTATTTAAATACTTAATTGACATGATGTGTCGCAATTATTACCAATAAGTTATCTGTTTCTATGACAAACAAATTGCTGGCTTATGGAAGCAAGAGATAATACACAAAGTAAAATAAATAATACTATTATTATTTATTATGTAGCTTGTATGTAGACTTTATACTATACTAACGTTTCTATTTGAATCTATATGTACCGTATGCACATGTACATGTATGTATGTGTGTTTCTATATCTATAGTAATACAAGTATTATAGATGAACGGTTTGTACTTTTAACGTTTGTAATAGATAAACTCAAAAACTACTTAATCGATTATATATAAAAAAGTTCTTCTAGGGAAATACTACGTTATCAACAGACTTATCACTGAGTGACAAATACTTTTATTTTAAACTAGCTGACCCCGCAAACGTTGTTTTGCCACATAATATGTTATAAACGCCCCCGTTCTTAGCTGACCTGTACTCGGCGAAGGAAATATTCCTACCAAATTTCAAGTCTCTACGCCTTGTGGTTCCAGAGATATCGTGATGAGTCAATATATGGGTGAAAATCTCTTTTATATATTATTTATAGATAGAGAAAACGGGTAAAGCAAAATCGCGGAAAGCTAGAATACAATATAAAAATAACATAATTATTTATTTACAAACTGAGTTGTTACAATGGAGTAACAATAGCAGTTCGATGGACAATCAATAATTTTATAAAAACTGGCATAATAGGTATATAAGTCTACTACAATTCGATCTTGTCGTAATAATTGCATAATGCTATCATCATAAATAACAGTTTTTCTATGGCATAAAAGTAACAGTTGAGTTATTCTATGTACCTATATATTATATTAAAATGCCGCATAAACGAATAATACAAAATGTCTAAACAATTTATATCTTTAAGTAAACATAAAACGTTTAAATTTGTATTTTAAAACACAATATTTCATTAGTTACTTAAGTAAAAAGTGACTAGTTTTGATCCTTGCCGAGTTATGCTTCTCACCCTTTTTCGGACCCAAGGATTATCGAAAGATTAAGAAAACGAAGATGCGGGTAGTAGCTAGTATGTAAATGTTCGTATGTAAAATTACATGTTATAAGAGATAATTTCTATTTGACAACGCATGTACGTCATTCAAAAGCCATGATCGAATTAGATACGCCGTGTCAACATATCGATTTGATTGTACAACTTTTGTCGTTGCCTGCAATATATTCATGACAACATTATTATCTTTTATTTAGTTGGGTATAAAAAGTCTTTATGGGGTTTTTATTACACATGCGAATACCTTGACGTAAGGAGAAGACGTTGACATTGGAAATCGGAAACTTGAATTACTTGCGAAGTCGAAAATTTTAGAGTTGCAATTTTATCATTTCTACTCGTGTTTTTAAGATTCTTGTTACTATTCTTATCTTAGCATATGCACATAATGCATGTGTTAATATGAATCCAATCTATAGTTTATCGTCTGTCGAATCTATGTTCTCAGACATTCAATTAAAACAAAAACGAGAAAAAGCGTAAAAAAGTAACAATAATACCAGTAGACACAAACAATTACATCCCAAACAATACTTTCACACATACAGTCTACAACAGAAACACATCAAGTTGAAACATCGACATTCTAAACACAAAACAGTTACATTTTTAATGAGGACGAGTAAAACCGTTAACGAAACGTAATTGTTAAATTTAAAATTATCACGAAAAACTATAATTATTCCGACCACGTCTGTCTTTCATATGCTGTTCGTGGAAGCGAGTGTGGGTCAATTTACACGTAACCAATACTTGGGGCCTGATGCAAGGTCTCTGGATAATGTTTTTCCTACGCATATGTTATGAATAGACTTTAACAGCGGGAGGTAAAAGAGTCCATTCACCATTGAGACCTCTCGACTCAGTCTGTAACATCCCATTGCTGGGCAAGTGGGCATAGACGTCTTTTTCCATATAGGAGAATGACCGAAGCTTAATCCACCACGCTGCTCAACTGCAGATTAGCGTACATTAAGACCTATTTACGCTTCGCTACAGCCTGTAATATTCCACTGCTGGGCATAGGCCTCTTTCTCCATGTAGAAGAACGATCAAAGCTTAATACACCACACTGCTTCAATGTGGGTTGGCGGATATATTCCCTACTATGAGTAACGATCGCTATCAGGTGTACATGATAACAACCGAGACCGACGGTGCAACGTGCAGACCTACAAGGACTGTACAAGAACTATTTCACTTGTCAATGAATAAACTAACAGCTTTTAGATTCACAATTGCGAATATAAATGTCCCACTAATAAACTAGAATTCGTTGGTGAAAAGAATACTTCATAAACTTTAAGCTATCGATTACCGTTAAACGTCAAATAGCGTTAACCGCAACCGGTGTAACAGGACCTTAAGTTAAGTAAAATGTAAGGCAAGTACGTGTATTGAGGAGGTATCGTTTTACCTTCGGTTTTACGTTTGGCATTTAAAGATTAAATTAACACTTATTACGGTCATAATGGGGATATTGGGTTCTGTGGATAACGTTACTTGGCGTTATATCGTGTGATACCTATTGTATTTTATAATGCACTAGCCGACCCGTGCCCACTTCGTTGGGCGTTAATTATTTTTGTGATGCAAATAAAATATACTTATACTTAAGTTTTCATCTCGCTCACATATAACTACCACCCCCTGTTTCAACCCCAAAAGGGGTAGATTTCTAAAAATACATTATTAGTACACCTCCACACCATCTATAGTGCATACATTTTGAATTTCAAGTCTCTTACTTCAAAAACATAGGACTTTCATACAAAATTCCAACCCCCGTTTTACCCTCTTAGGGATGGAATTTCGTAAAACCCGTTCTTAGCGGATGTCTACTCCCTATAAGGAACCTACTTGCCAAATTGCAAGTTTGTAGGTGTTATAGTTTCTGAGATTTCGTGATGAGTGACCTTCCGCTTTTATATATATATATGTAGATTACATATAAATTGTAAAGATTAATCAAATCTCACATGTTGCGTTATTGCAACAGGGTTTATTGTAACTGCTAAAACAATTATTCATAACGATTTTTTAATGCTTTTACTTTCATCAACGTTGCTGTATTTTAGAAAAAGTTATAATCGAATAAATCGATTGCAAAATTCAGACAAACAGACAGTTCAATTTCTTTTGTAAAATCTTTTCAGTATTCATTTTTAGCATAGTTATGTATATATCTATCAAGATATACTAATTAAAGAATACCGATAAAATTAGTAATTTTTACACAATTGTTAATCTCTAATAAGCTATTTATATCTAATAATGCGTTTTTACTTGACTATTTTTTCGTCGACCTACGTTGTATTTTTTTTTTATGTTAGTAAGTCGACAAACAAGCGTACGGCTCACCCTCGCATAACTTTTTACTGGGTGTACCGATTTTGATGATTTTTAATTTAATCGAAAGCTGATGTTTACCATGTTGTCACGTTTAAATTTCATCGAGATCTTACAACAACTTTTTGAGTAATCTTTGATAACGCGTATTTACTTGACTAGTTTTTCGTCTCGTCTACTCTACGTTCGTACGTCTCGTTCTACGTTGTGTTTTTTTTTTTATGTCACTAAGTCGACAAACAAGCGTACGGCTCACCTGGATGGTAAGTGACTACCGTAGGCCGTAGCCTATAGACGCCTGCAACACCAGAAGCGTAGCAAGCGCGTTGCCGACCCTATCCCCAATCCCCCCAAGAGCTCTGGTCACCTTACTCACCAACAGGAACACAATACTGCTTGAAAACAGTATTATGTAGCTGTGGTCTTCTGTAAGGTTGAGGTACTACCCCAGTCAGGCTGCTCCATATTTTGAGCAGGAAATTTCCTGCTGTGCCCTACCTCAGTTAACTTGTGTTACTTATCAATATAATTGAAGTCGGTTTTTTTTTCGTTCGCTAGCAAACACAATTACATATATACATTATAATCTACTTGTCGTATATCCTGTCAAGGGGCTGAGGATTATTGTAACCGTCATTAAATCAATTCCACAGAGTACGTTGACACGCGAACGACGACAAGCATTATGTACCGTTAGTAAGGCAAAAAGTAGTGGCCACGCCGGTACACACACTCGTTACCAAGTCCGTACTTTGTGCCCCCGATAATATTACTTATTTTAAAATATGAATAAAAAGCTAAATTATCTATACTAATATATAAAACTGAAGAGTTTGTTTGTTTGGTTGTTTTTTTGTTTGTTTGTTTGTTTGAACGCGGTAATCTCTGGAACTACTGGGCCGATTTGAAAAATTCTTTCACTGTTAGATAGCCCATTTATCGAGGAAGGCTATAGGCTATGTATCGTCACGCTAAGACCAATAGGAGCGGAGTCCACGCCGACGAAGTCGCGCGCAGAAGCTAGTAGTAAATAAAATGTTAAGAGACATTTAATTTACATTAATTATAAATTATAAGTTTCTATTCGTTTATTGCAGTTTTCAATTGATATCGCTGTTAATTAGATTAGATTATATAATTAATTTATACTTGTATGTAAAAAGAGATACTGGATACTGAGAAATAAAGAAACTTAACAGTTTACTAATGTCTACTTTCTAAAGATCTACCAGACATCTTTTTTTTCTATATTGATATTAGTATAGCTCCTGGGGGGGATTGGGGATAGGGTCGGCAACGCGCTTGCGATGCTTCTGGTGTTGCAGGCGTCTATAGGCTACGGTCTTACCATCAGGTGAGCCGTACGCTTGTTTGCCAACCTAGTTACATAAAAAAAAAGTATACTAATTACTGAGAATTTGTATATATAATATAATATCATAATTATATAATATCATAGAAACGGAACAGTAGGTGAAAGCGTAAAACTAAAAACTATTACAGGAAGCATTCTCGACCGCGCTAAACAATCTCCTGTATCCGTCTCCAAGCCACGTGACATTAGCGAAATAATTTATGTCAAATTCAATAACTAAAAGCCATATAAAAATAGGTTTTATATCTGTATAAATAAAAAAATTATCGTTAAATGTGTTGCTAAGCGGAAAACTCGAGAACGACTGGACTAATTTGGCTAGTTTTATTTATAAATTATAAAATTAAGAAAGTGAGAAAACTTCCGAAATCATAACAATTGTTTGAACTTCACGCGTTTGATAGCTCGCAAGACAAGGCAGCATCCGTTGGTTCAGTAATCTATAGATTTGATTGTTTAATTCGTATTATTTTTGTGTTTCCCACACATGAGGAAATTCTAAAATGTTTTTTTTATTATCATATCAAAATTTCGATCCAGCGGGATTCGAACCCGCAACCCCAACATACCGTGTCGGTGCTCTAGCCAACTAAGCTATGGAACGATGTACACGCCGAATCGAAATTGTTGATATGATTTTATTCGGATTTAAGCAACCGTGGTATCGTCTATAGCGAGTCCTTTACAGCACCCCTTCACGCAGGGATGTCAGACGTACCATTATAATGGTACACGTACCATTATTTAGCATTATTTAGTGTCACGTACCATGTACCATGACGATTAGTCATGGTACATGGTACGTGATATACAAAAATCAAAAAAAAGAAAGGTTTGTTGGTAAGCCTTTAGACAATAGTATTTCGATTTATGGGGTTTTTTGAAAAAGTGGGGGGAGGGGGTGTGGTGGATTATCCTCTGGTGCCTCTCCCATCCCTAGCAATCTCATGATTATAACTATATCACAGCAAAAATGTTAAGGTAAAAATTATTTAAATAGTTACCGAATACCTAATTTTAATTATGCGTATTTTAGCTCCGATGCTGCAAGAAGTGCATTCATACTCCGTTCCGTAGCTTTTAAAACACTACACATTATAATAATACACGTATGTACGTAGAAACTATTTGTAACACTTTTATACATAATATTATTCGTATTTACGTTAAAACTATCTCTTGATTGACAAGAGTAATATACGATACGAAGAACAGATTAATATGAACTGACATATCGATGTAGATGTTTTCGTTCTATCTATCAAACAGGCAAATGTCTAAGACCATACAGCCTATTCAGTCGGGATTCTTTTCAATACATTTTTATACTTGTGCATTGTAGAACAAATTAGAACGACATAATATTCTAATAAAATGGGACGGACGAAGGAGGACAGATCTCTCCCGCTGTACGAAAGCGCATGAACGAATGCGTAGGGAGCGGATGAGGCTGGTCCAGCCTTATCCGCTCCGGGCTCTCAACAGAACACTCTAGGGGTAAGACAGACCAAGACCACGTGGATAGTGGGGTGCTCGGATTGGGTTCTGGGTATTTTTCGGATTTCTGTATATATATATATTCTAACACACAATTTTACTAATTTTATTAGAATATTATGTCGTTCTAATTTGTCCTACAATGCACAAGTATTAATTTAATTTAATATATAAACACTATGAGTTAGATAGGTTAGGGTTATTTATTTATTTTTTATAACGAAATTATGTCGATAATCTAATTTATCTAAGCTCAAAATTAAAAAGATTTACGATTAAATAGGGTTTGCCTTCATATAAAAAAATGTATTGAAAAGAATCCCGACTGAATAGGCTGTATGGTCTTAGACTTTTGCCTGTTTAATAGATAGAACGAAAACATCTACATCGATATGTCAGTTCATATTAATCTGTTCTTCGTATCGTATATTACTCTTGTCAATCAAGAGAGTTTTAACGTAAATACGAATAATATTATGTATAAAAGTGTTACAAATAGTTTCTACGTACATACGTGTATTATTATAATGTGTAAGTGTTTTAAAAGCTACGGAACGGAGTATGAATGCACTTCTTGCAGCATCGGAGCTAAAATACGCATAATTAAAATTAGGTATTTGGTAACTATTTAAATAATTTTTTGCCGTGATATCGTTATAATCATGAGATTGCTAGGGATGGGAGAGGCACCAGAGGATAATCCACCACACCCCCTCCCCCCACTTTTTCAAAAAACCCCATAAATCGAAATACTATTGTCTAAAGACTGGCCGGTTTGTTCTCTATTAACGGTACACGAAATCGATATACTAATTTTTTCACTATACCCCGTCCGGCGACTAATGATCTTTTTGACACTTCAAGAAATTTTGACATTAGTGACTGCCTCACACGTTATTTATTCGATTCGAAATAATAATCGATTTTATTTAAGAAGAACTTTCAATCGATTTAATTAAATACATTTAGTTTAAAAATATTATTTATTTATGCGTTTATTAGTTTTTTTAATTATAAATGAAATATATAAATAATAAATAAATGAATTAACAGAGTTATTGCTCTATATTCTTGGTTTGCAATTAAATTTCAAGATTTCGACTTAATTCCTTGCAAGTAATCAATCTTGGGGTCATAGATACTATTTTTATTTCCTTTTTTGTATTAAATTTGTAGAAAAAACAATCACATGACCATACTGGCTGATCTACCCACTAGTATATACCAACTAAATAATGACTTCGACCTTATTTTTAAATGGAGTTGCTCGCACGGGTTAAAAGTCAATCCTTCCAAGTCCCAAGTGATTATCATGGGTAGTCCAAAACTAGTCAGTAGCATTGATTGGTCACTTGTACCTCCTGTACTTTTCAACAATACTGTTTTGAATTTTAGCGATAAAGTGAAAAATCTAGGAATAACATTTGATCGGCATCTCTCCTGGTCACCTCAATTAACCGAGCTTAGCCGGAAATTGTTTGCAGCCATCGGCTCTCTCCGTCGACTCCAGTACTTTCTTCCCTTGCCTACCAAGATTGCGTTAGCACAATCACTACTTTTACCAATCCTTGACTATGCAGATACGTGTTTTCTCGATCTCAAAGAGGAGCAACTCAATAAGCTTGAGCGCCTTCAAAATTTATGTATAAGGTTCATATTTGGTCTTCGCAAATATGACCACGTCTCCGATTTTCGCAGTAAACTCAAGTGGCTCCCAATTCGCCTTCGCAGGAATACCCACGTACTTACTCTACTTTACTGTGTTCTTTTCAATCCCAATGCCCCTCATTACTTTAAAGAACGGTTTACGTTTCTTTGTCATTCCCATGAACGTTCCCTTAGATCTGAATCCAATTTGCTTCTGAAAATTCCTTCCCATTCTACCTCCTTCTACTCCAATTCCTTTACGGTTAATGCTGTCCGCCTGTGGAACTCTCTCCCACTTTCAATAAGACAAGCTGAAACGCAAGCTTGCTTTAAGCAACGTCTTAAAAAGCATTATACGTCGCTCATTAAGTCATAACTGTCGTGATTTGAAGCTTATTTGTATGTATATAGTTATATTTTATATATGGGTGTATTTGTGTATTAGATGTTATATACTAAAAGAATCATTTATGTTTAAAATATGTTATGTTTCCTAAGTCTATCATATCATAGTTTATATCTATGTATTTCTGATTATTCCTCGCATTTTTACTATTAAATATGTAACTAATTTGTGGAACGTTATTTATTCTAGGTTTTTTTTCCCTCTTTAACATGTGCACACTTCTAACCGCTGCTACTGTATCGTGTCCAAAGGTTATCTGAAAGAAATCGCTCTTTAGCGATGAGATCGCCTTTGTACATCTTGTATTGTATCTCTCTTTGTTTTTATCTGTATTTCGGTGTACATGAAGTATAAATAAATAAATAAAATGACGTAAAATTATTTTTATCATATGATCGATTTATTATCGATTTATTATTTCAAGAACTGTTTCATAGTCTGTGGTTGTTTGTTATGCACAGGGTACTTCACTCAATCAATCAAATCGTCAATAAAGTATGACATTACAGTAGAATTTTAGTACGTTATTCCGAAAAAAAAACAACGTAATTTATAGGCGTGGGCTGTCAAAAAGATCATTAGTCGCCGGACGGGGTATAATTATAGGCTGCGATTTCCGACAAAATTTACACATTAGTGTTGGCGTACCATGTTTTTGTTGCCAGTACCATTTTTTAGCTACTTCGATACAATGATTTCTAAGTGGCCGTCTAACATCCCTGCCTTCACGTATTAATATCTAGATTACTTACTAGAAGAATATTGCACAGAAAATTGATAAACCATAGCTAATAAAAAAATTAGTTATTTTAAACAACTTTGTTAACATAATATAACCATACTTAACCAAGTAAACAAATAACGTCCCTCTAAGACTCTTACTCCTCTCTTAAGGGGACAGGGCTATGATAATGGATCAAATATGCGCGGAAACGAATAATGCTCTTGAAATAAAATATGCGCGGTAAGAATAATGCTCTTGAAACAAGATTGCTGGATCTAAATCCTCGCGCTTTCTATGTACCATGCGCTAGCCATAGCTATACTCTCAATAATTAATCACACGATTGGGTTTTTTTTAGTAAGAATTACATAAACTGAACTGAGGTAGGGCACAGCAGGAAATTTCCTGCTCAAAATATGGAGCAGCCCGACTGGGGTAGTACCTCGACCTTACAGAAGACTACAGCTAAATAATACTGTTTTCAAGCAGTATTGTGTTCCTGTTGGTGAGTGAGGTGACCTGAGCTCCTGGGGATTGGGGATAGGGTCCACAACGCGCTTGCGATGCTTCTGGTGTTGCAGGCGTCTATAATAGTCTTACCATCAGGTGAGCCGTACGCTTGTTTGCCAACCTAGTTACACAAAATACATTAAAAAAAATTACATAAATATTTTTCGTCCTCTACCAAAAGATGGGATTTATTAAAGAATATGTCATAAATCTGACCTTAAAACCATTGTCTAAAATAAGATGGTCAAGCAGAATAGATACTATCATACCGCTATTTACTTTACCAGGAATTTCTGATGCCTCATATGAAATATCAAATGGTATAATCATCATGGTATAATCATCAATCATTTTTTATTAGCTATGGTTTATCAATACAGAAAATTGATAAACCATAGCTAATAAAAAAATTAGTTATTTTAAACAACTTTGTTAACATAATATAACCATACTTAACCAAGTAAACAAATAACGTCCCTCTTGGTACGAGGGAGACAACATCTGAATAAACAAACTATCGTGAGAAACTAAACAATAATCATATTGAAATACAGGAGCGACTGAACGACATAAAACATACATAAAAAGACATACACGGAACAATTACATGCAAACACGCGGCCACTTGTGACTGCTGAATGGGCTTCATGCTCGAGTAAGCACGTACCGCAAGGCGCAAACACACACGCATCAACATTACGATTACAAGTGAAAACAATTGATATTTATAAAATAAAGGCTTTTTTTCTTTTAGACCTACACACACGTTCGCCTGTTCTATGCAGGCAATGTAGTCAACTAACACCTGTGTTTTTATATAAGAGCACATACATATATACATTTTTTTTCTTTTGTATAAATAGTATATACATAAATAATAATATATTACACACAAACTTGGGGTCCAATTCACCTTCCTGGAGCGAAATTCAATTGTTGCGCCAAATGCGTCGGAGGGGCAAGCAATTTTTTTAAATAAGGTTTTATTGTATGTACGTAGGTTATACACATATCTTTCCAAACATTTCTGGTCCCCGTAAACCCATCAACTAAACTTTCCATTTATGACTACCTAGGGAGGTTAACTTTGATAATTATCTTCCTTTAAAAATTTGATTAACTTCTCTTAGCTCTTTACATCAGTAATTTATTGTTTACAAGTATCACTTAAAGCTACGTAGGTATTTAGACATAATACATTGTAATAATGTTTATATAAGTTAACTGTTTTAACTTCTCAAAATTTCCGCCGTTACGAATATAATTTTTACGTGGTTCCTCCAATGAGACCTTGCGAACCTGTAGAGGTATACGAACCACAAGTTAGGGAATCACTACAATTGTATCGTATTTTTTAAACCGTTAATTACATCGTTCAAAGAACAAAACATCCAAAAAATGATCGAAGGCTAATTTAAATCAGACGAATTTAACATTGTCCATAGATAACAATTATAAATTAATTAAACTTCCGTGTATTCTTACAATGACCTTACACATGCTAGCATAATACGATTTGTTAGTAAAAAAAGGTAATAAAACAAAGCACGTAATTTAAATTACTGTGCTTCTTCTTGAAAATAATAAAACGTTTATCTCAAAGCGGTTTGACTGTTTGACAGATGTCTATTAATTTGTTAACTACTAGCCGACCCGTGCCCACTTCGTTGGGCGTTATAATCCATTTCACATAAGAAGGGTGCGGTGAAATTTGATATGTTCCAATACACTCTCACTATTTTCAGCAAATCAGATAAATATAAATGTTTTAAAATCACCAATTAATTTCTAAGGCAAATAATAATGCTTGATTAGATTGAATTGTTGACACGGCACGTCAGAGGGCGCAGGTTCAAATCCTGCTGATTTAAAATCTTTATATATTTTTATCTTTTTCCTTTTATCTTGTCACTCCTGAATAGTGTAGCTTTCTGTTAGCGAAAGAATTTTCATGATCGGATCAGTATTTGCGAAGATTACCCCGTATATACAAACAAAGTTATAAACTTTACCTCTTTATAATATTAGTATAGATTGACCCGGCCTTATTTGCCAGTTAGATTAACGATTTTTATAATTAAGAAATTGATATACATATATTTAATTTATTGTTTTCCAATGTTTACGCGAATTTCACTCATTATAATGAAACAACTTTTTCGGATTTTATCGCGGTTTATTAGGTTTTTTTACGGGAGGTCCTCCCGTGACCATGGTTTCTGTAAAGTATCCGAAACGTTGGGCGTGTAAAAACCTAATAAGCCGCGATAAAATACGAAAAAGTTATTTCATTATAATATATTTATTTTTGAAGCTTTATTACACGCAGAAAATAAAATAAATAAAAACGTGTGGGGACCCCCGGTCGAAACGAGGTTCCTTTCGGTTTTCGGTAGACGTTTGTTGTACAGTCATAATTTATATTGTAAAATATCAAGTTAACACAGTTAAATTTAAAAAATTCTAATAAAATATATTTACTTCTATATAATGAATTAGTGTAAATAATAAAGGGTATGTGTAAAAAGTACAAAACTGTACATGGAATAAATAAATAAAATTAAACTAACAAGGGATAAGACATTAACTAAATACCGACAAATTATAAAGGAATCAGGATATGAATTATTAAATAAAACTAACAAAGACTACTGTACAAGAGATTCAGGGACAAAAAAATCTATTATAGATCACCTTAGCACCAATCTTAAATGTGAACCATTCAACCTCGCTATTATTAATTCGTCAATGTCAGACCATAAGCAGATTTTCTTACAATTGAATAAAATTATCTCACAAGCTCAAGAAGATCTCAATATGTTGTTCGAATGGTTCCAGTACAATTTATTAACTATAAATATATCTAAAACATGCTACGTTATCTTTAGGACTAAAAACAAAAAAATACCAATACACGATCCTTTAACAATAAATGACACCCCACTTAAACAAAAAACTTGCGAGAAATACCTCGGCCTCAGAATGGATAATTATTTAACTTGGAATAAGCAAATAGAATACATAAAAAACAAATTATCATCACTTGCGGGTTCACTTCACAATGTAAATCAATGTATACCTAGAAAACTACGCTTTAATATCTACAATTCCCTGGTTAAGTCTCATCTGTTATATCTTATAGAAATATGGGGAAATGCTGCCAAAACAAGACTACAAGAACTACAAAGAGCTCAAAATAAAGTAATAAAAACACTTTTCTGCTACCCATATTTAACACCAAGTCATAAAATTTTCAAGGAGACAAAAATAATGAACATTCGGCAACTTTACATGTACAGTACTTGCATTTTAATTAAGAAGATTATAAGTAAAACCATCCACACTAATCTATCTTTCATTAAAAAATCACAAGTTTCCAATCGCAGTTTACGACGGCCAAGCTTGCTCGTGTTGCCAAAAGTTCGTACCAAATTGGGAAAAAAAAGTATAACCTTTGAGGGAGCAAATTTCTATAATAAACTACCATCAGATATAAAAAATCTAGACTCCCTTAACATGTTCAAGTCCCAATTACGCAATTACATAACTGTAAACTACTCCGAATAATAATGTCAAATGTATGTATATTATGTGTATGTGTATTTATGTGTATGTGCATCTTTACCTACTAATTGTAATGAACTTTTGTTAAAATGCGGTGACTGTTGTTTTAATTAAGTACTTATATCATATGTAATATGTATTGTTCTCATGTAAGTGGATTGAATGTAATCTTTTTATGAGAATAAATTCTTTAAACCTAAACCTAAAAAATAACGTACTATAGCAAGAAGTGTCGAGAAAAAATCTTGTTACGCTTTTTTCGATCCTCCCATACAGTGCGTGTAGCGCACAATAAGGAACTTCGTTCCAAAAAAAAAACGAAGCAAAAACCGTTAGACAGAGAATACAAAGATGCTCTTATTATTTCGAAAAACCTCTTATAGCAGGCCTTAGATGAATTAAACTAATTTAACATAATACATTGTTAGGATGATCGAGAATCTGATGCAATACTTCGTCAACTCCTGAAGTAAGTAAAAAAATACAAACAGATTATTAAAACAAGCGTAAATAAGTATAGAGTAATTGATACGAGACAAAAGCTTCGTGACATATTACTTTTTTTTTAATGTTTCTTATAAACCTGAATTAATTAAAAACTTTCCAAGGCTTGATAGGGGGTTATTTCGGGGAAATGAAACTCATTATATGACTCACACCACCTGTCACTGAATCGATAAATGAGGAAAAGCCCCACGAATCGAATAACACCATAGTCAATAGTAGTTATGATTTCAAAACCGGAAATATTACCGGGTTACATAGTACATAATGTACAGCAACCATTGCTGTTATTGTATATTTAGATAAAGTTATTGTTGATAGAGAGACAACGTTGGACGGTGTTATACATTGCGTAACAATCGTATCGCGGCCAATGACCGTGACAAAAAAATATTGGTGCAATTTTGACTGTCACGATCTCGTACCGACGCGCTCCAGTAGACGCTGGGAATAGGTTTAAAAGCGAAAACGATAATGATCTTATTTTATATAAGCGGAACAATTATTTCTTCATAATCCACTTTGACATATAACTACGTATACCTAAATTCTTGTAATGATTCTTGTGTAACGTTAAACGTTAACGTTACGTTCTTGTTAACGTTTTCTAACAATACAATTAAATTCAAAACAAAAATTTAAATAAACGAAACATGTTGAAATATTAATATTCATTGCACAATATTAATGAAAAACGGCTTCCTTTTTCACCGACAAACGCGTTTGCGATTCGTCGTACGACGGTTTCCAAGCATTGAACTTGTAACATTAGTGACGCGACGCACGCATTCTCGTTCCCAGACGCGATTTATATTCCAGCGAAGTTGCTATTGTTTAGCTTAGTTTTGGCCGGTTGTAGTTTTTTTAAGTCTTATGTTACACTAGCTTCTGCGCGCGACTTCGTCGGCGTGGACTCCGCTCCTATTGGTCTTAGCGTGATGACACATAGCCTATAGCCTTTCTCAATAAATGGGCTATCTAACACTGAAAGAATTTTTCAAATCGGCCCAGTAGTTCCAGAGATTACCGCGTTCAAACAAACAAACTCTTCAGCTTTATATATTAGTATAAATTGCTAATAAACGAAACATTTTTTTAAGTATTACAAACATAAGCATACCTCATTCAACTAATGAGGGTCTAACTAAGCCAATATCAACTTAACCCTTGAATTTCTGAAGCTTTAAATTCTAATTTTGTAAGGCTTTACGTGTACGTAGCGCGCAGAGGATAAACACTAAATCATTTCATTTAACTTCTATTCCCTTAATGTTGTTCAGTAATCTATATAAAAAAAAAATGAATGTTGCTAAGCGCATAACTGGAGAATGGCTCGACCAATTCGGCTAATTTTTTTTTGTATGTTCTTTAAATCCCACGGAAGGTTTTTATACAAAAAAAAACAACAGACAGAACGATGTCTGTCCGGGCAGCTAGTAACTAATAATAGACACTCATTTTAAAATACTATGTTATCAAGGCCACTTACCCTTTCGTGTCTTATGAGATAGTTGATGATGACCTCCTTCTTTTTGTCCTTTTCTTGTTCGCCACAGACCCCAATGTTCAACCCCATGACGATGGTGCGTAGGAGACCACCTTCGAACGCGTCCCATAAATACTTTGGAGTGTAGCACATTATTGCCTAAAAGAAAAGATTTGATGAATTTCTTATTTTCTTCTAACTACTAAATATTTAAATCTTAAAATTGTTTTACATTTTATTCAGTGGTTCAAAGATAAATTCTTATAAGATAAATAACATGTAAGATATGTAATACGACGTTAAACTGATTCCAATCAATTTCTAGTAAAGTAGAATTCTAGGCTTTTTTTAATACCTTATAAAATTATTATCTTATCCACAGACCACAGAAATATCGTATCTAAACAGAAAAAAAAACAAATATTTTTGTTACATATAATATAAACATTTCTTTCGAATGTGTTTTTAACCGACTTCCAAAAAAGGAGGAGGTTCTCAATTCGACACGTAAGTATGTTTTTTTTTTTTATGTATGTTAGCTCAGAACTTTTGACTGGGTGGACCGATTTCGATCAATTTTGTTTTAATTGAAAGGTGTTGCGTGTCATGTGGTCCCATTTTAATTTAATTGAGATCCGACAAGTACTTTTAGAGTTATATCTAATAATGAGTATTTACGTGACTACTTTTTCGTCGACCTACGTTATATTATACCGCATAACTTTTTACTCGGTGTACCGATTTCGATGATTCTTACTTTAATCGAAAGCTAATACTTGTCTTGTAGTCTTGTTTAAATTAGATCGAAAACTGATTACAACTTTTTGAGTAATCTTTAATAGCGCGTATTTACTTGACTATTTTTTCGTCTTATTACGTTGTATTACTTGTCGATGTAATTGAAGTCGGTTTTTTTTTCGTTTGCGAGCAAACACAATTATTAAGGATAGGAATATTTAATGTTTGAAAATGTTTTTTTATCATATCAAAATTTTCGATCCAGCGGGATTCGAACCCGCACCTCCCAACATTCCGTATCCGGTGCTCTAGCCGTTGAGCTATGGATCTATGTCCCAGCCGGATCGAAAATTTTGATATGATAATAAAAAACATTTTCGAATTTCCTCATGTCGCGGGCTTCAAGCCAGAGGGGCGTATAAGCAATAACGCGGTACGACTTTCTGGCATGAAAATAATATCTGACTTCAGTTATACGCCTGAAAGTATTTTATTAATATTTTCTAAAATAATTTACCTACAGTTAAGAAAAAAAACGGAGGTGATGTATCGATAAACTTAGAAATGATTGACGTAATAAAAAAAAACGCATTTTGTTTATACGCCCCTCTGGCTTGAAGCCCGCGATGTGTGGGAAACACAAAAATAAAAATAATACGAATATTTAAAGTTGTTAAATTTTTGAGAAAAATAATCCTTCCAAAATTAAGGCTTTACAAGACCTATGTCTGTCGCTACGTGGTCGCTAAAGATCTAAAGAATGAAATTGAAAAACATATTATGACATATAAAAACATACAGTACGTAAATACTAAATGCTAAGTATCGAACAATTCTTTGTTTCGTCAGATCCTAAGACAAAACTCCTTAGTGTATGTACTCCTAAGGAATGATTCTAGGTCACGTTATAAATACTAATGACTAAAGCTGTTTATCATATCTAGAACCTGGAATACCGTTAACGGTTGAGGGCACTGAGGGTGACGATTGTTATCCATATTTTGTATGCATGTAATTATAACTATGTCACCGTAAATATTTAATAAGGTATTATATAAGCTAACTTTTACGAGTATCTATAACGAATATATTTTACGAGTATATAAAATAATTACGTAAGAAAATCTAATGTTAGCTCAAATATCGAAGTACCTATTACTAAGTACCCTTTGTCCGATATGAACAAGGAATAGGAATAAGAAACGTCACACCCTGATGAAACAAAATAGGTACTGTTTTCTCGCAAACGAAAAAAAACCGACTACAATTACATCAACAAGTAATACAACGTAATAAGACCAAAAAACAGACAAGTAAATACGCGTAATCAAAGATTACTCAAAAAGTAGTAATCAGATTTCGATCAAATTTAAACAAGACCACATGACAAGTATTAGCTTTTGATTAAAGTAAGAATCATCAAAATCGATTAACCCAGTGAAAAGTTATGCGGTTTAATACAACGTAGGTCGACGAAAAAGTAGTCAAGTATTTTTTTTTTTTTTTATGTAACTAGGTTGGCATACAAGCGTACGGCTCACCTGGTGGTAAGACCGTAGCCTATAGACGCCTGCAACACCAGAAACATCGCAAGCGCGTTGCCGACCCTATCCCCAATCCCCCCAGGAGGCTCTGGTCACCTTACTCACCAACAGGAACACAATACTGCTTGAAAACAGTATTATTTAGCTGTGGTCTTCTGTAAGGTCGAGGTACTACCCCAGTCGGGCTGCTCCATATTTTGAGCAGGAAATTTCCTGCTGTGCCCTACCTCAGTTAAAATTTAAACAGTTATATTTTAAAACAGTTAAATTACACCAAATATCTCCCGCGACGAATTACACGACAATTGATACAGTCGCACTGGCATTGTCGCTTTTGTCGGCCATCTAGGACGACAACTGACATTTGACAAGTCTCTAGGACAACGGGTTAGATTAGAGAGCGTGCCAAGGAAATCGTCATACCTAGTTATTTCACATAGTTCTCGTAATCTGTACGACATCCGGACTTTAATATTAAGGAATTACATAAGGTTTACGATCTTTTTTTTGCTAAGACCTCGTGAAGTAAAAAGATTATAGGTAGGTACCTTGATATCTTGTGCTTTAAATATACTTATTTCAGAACATACTAATTAAAATTAATCATTAGGCACATAAAATTACAGCTACTGAAATCTCATTAAAATATTTATTATCAATTAATACTATCAAACACATATTTTAAACTCTATTTCTATTATAACTAAATACCTAACGACTGGAAGAGATTCCTGTTTTGTCAAGATGCTCGTTCTAAAATCTCATCAAATTACATTTCCAACTACTGACTATCTCACATACAGGAAAGAAATTAAAATTTCGATTTAATTCGACAATTCGAAAGAGACATTAGAAATAGAAACAATGCGTGACTTTGACAAACCTACCAAAGGGTATATTCACAAAGTATTTGCAATAAGATTTAAATCTTGCGACAGTATTGAATCATCGTCATGAATCATTAACACAAAATCGTCGACTTCCGAGTACCATGCAATAGACTAAGATCCGTATCCTGGTTATATTTTCCTTTACACTTGAATAAAATTAACATTTTACGTAATATTATTTCATGGTGATCGATTCCAGTAACTTAAGTAGTATTTATAACAACTTGACCAAATTATATAAAGTGGATGCAGTCAAATAATATCTAAAAAACAAAAGTCAATGAACTCTCATCATTACTAAAATTTTAAATTAAATATATGTAATAGGTATATAATTTATATCTAGTCTTTTTTGCCTAAAAAAACCAGCTTCGATTTAAATCAAATTTGTAGTCCTGCTATGTTAAGATGCATTTTTAGTTTTTTCAATTCCATCCAAAGAAATATCTTTCAAATCAAAAGTATTACCTTATCTATAGTAAAATGATCGCTTTTAAAACTTAAATTAAATTTTTTTAAACTTTTTGAACTTTTTCGTCCTTAATGATGAATACGATGCCGCCCTGACAGGTATATTTTATATTAAATCATAAAGAGTTAGTTCATATCAAAGACACGTAGCTTATAAAAGAAAGTAACCAATTAAGAATAATTTTACTGATGCTACGGCACAGCAGAAAATATCCTGCTCAAAATCTGGAGCACCCGACTAGGGAAGAACCTCGACCTTACAGAAGATCACAGCTAGATAACACTGTTTTCAAGCAGTGTTGTGTTCCTTTTGGAGAGTAAGGTGACAATAGCTCTTGGGGGGAATTGGGAATGCGGTCGGCAACGCGCGATAATATGCTTCTGGTGTTGCAGACGTCTATAAGCTACGGTAATCGCTGTTTGTTTGCTTGTTTGCCGACCTAGTTGTTTAGAAAAAAGAATTTCCTATTCTTGTATAACAGATCTGAAAGTGATAAAGTGTTACCAACCTGAAGGAACAGCACGAAGCACACCCACTGGTAGTAGGTGTAGTACTTCTTATCTTGTGAACTGTCGTATTCGTTCAAGACGCCGGGATGCGCCACCTCCTTGCCGACCTGGAAAAACAATACTAGTTTTTATTTTAATTCCTACTTAAATACCAAAAAAAAATAACTTATTGATTATAGACATTTTGTCAAATTTTCGACTTCGCATGGGTATTTGACAAAAATTTCAAAATAATTTTCGGCTCATCGGTTCAGTAGTTTCGGAGCCTATTCAATGCAAACAAAACAAACTATTAAATCTTCCTCATTATAATATTAATATAGATATGAGAGCATTGAGGTAGAAATGATGAACAATTACTCAATTCAGCGCTTCGTTTACTTGTATCGGAGGCACTGGATCATTGGGTCAGTTTTCCGTTATCAATTACAATACAGCGAAACCGAAAGATATGACGTAAAGTTCAAACATGAATCATACACAATTTAGTAAAATGCCCTATACGTATTGTGCATACTGACAAGATCAAACACACACATATGTACATACACATAGAAATACACATACATGTGTTTATAGACAAACATACAAAATGTTACAGTCATAAAATTTATTTCATTAATGACACAGATAGAGATCACACATTCTCAGCAAACTTTGGTTAAAATATATCTATATAATTTTATTAATTTAAATTAAAACATTTTTATTATTTAAATGTATCAATTATATTTTGTATTCGACTATCCGTCGGTCATTTATACCGCTATTAACGACTTTAAGAATAACCGTGTCACCAAAATCAAAGCAAATTAACCTTTGGTTTCATAAAAAAAATCTAAATTTTCTAGCTATTAATTATACGTATACTTTATATACTTCTCTGTCAATAATTGTAAATTATATATAATAATATAAAATTTAACATAAAAATTAAAAGAAAAAAGAGATTTCTTTAAAAAGTAACGTCTATATGTACCTACTTTTAAATGTAACCGTTCTAATTACTACATGATGTGACAAACTTTCAAGTCATCATGGGCTCACGCATTAGACACAAATATGCCGGATCGTCAGTTCTTATACGACGCGGAAGACAACAGGATACCTATACAAATTAACAAAAAATAATTGTGTTTGCTCGCAATCGAAAAAAAAACCGACTTCAATTACATCATTTCATCAAGTAATACACCGTAATAAGACGAAAAAATAGTCAAGTAAATACGCGCTATTAAAGATTACTCAAAAAGTTGTAATCAGCTCTCGATCTAATTTAGCTTTCGATTAAAGTAAGAATCATCAAAATCGGTACAACGAGTAAAAAGTTATACGGTATAATATAACGTAGGTCGACGAAAAAGTAGTCAAGTAAATACGCATTATTAGATATAACTCTAAAAGTACTATTCAGATCTCAATTAAATTTAAATGGGACCACATGACACCTTTCAATTAAAACAAAATTGATCGAAATCGGTCCACCCAGTCAAAAGTTCTGAGCTAACATAAATATAAAAAAAATACAGTCGAATTGAGAACCTCCTCCTTTTTTGGAAGTCGGTGAAAAATAAACATTAGCGAAGATTGCTAGCAAATTGTCTTCTCTTTATTTGAAAGGTAGCAATGTAGGTAACGATTAAACAATGAAACGCTTTTAAAATTTCGTTCTCACAATACTAATAAAAATTTTATTCAAAATACTTTAACGATTTCCTTACAATCTCACGCATTGTTTTTTAAATTATTATAAATAAAAACAAATTTAAGACTACTTAGTAGCGGTTAAATATAAATAAAATAGTGGCATTAAAAAATATTAAAAAAAAAAATAACTAATATTCGATATTCAAACAATAATTATTATTAAGCAAAACGTTATTCCACGTCTTCCCGATCCCGTTTTGCCGCCCGGTTTCTTAATTACTGATTACGAACCGTCAAGCCCAAACAAATCATGATTGAAATTGAACTATTCGTGAGCAAAACTGCTCGTTTTTTGAATATTTACACATATGTAGAAATCAGCCTATAATCAACAATCCCATAAGAACGTAGATAACAACAAACGCCCAGACCACAACAACCTGTGGTCTGTGCATTTTCTGTGACCACTGATTATAAATTAGTGTTACGCACTGAGTCACGAATCTCATAGTACACGGTGATATTTATAGGACAATAACTTCATTGCTAGTCCTTATTACCATTCAGAATTACCAATCATGAAGTGTACAATACTCAAAGAAATATAAGCTATATAGCATAAGAAATATAGCATAGCTGAATAAAATAATGAGAAGCGTACGTTTACCAGAAGTTTCCTTATTATTATTTTATAATTATTTCATAAAACTGTTAACAGTTGAAAAAACAATAAAATAATAATAAATAATTAATAAATAGCGTGTGAAAAAAGAAACAAAAATTGTTAGTATAGTCTAGGTTCTGTAACAAATAAAATACACTATTCAAACTAAGCTTTGCTTGAAATAAAAATACTTGTGCATACATTACGAAAATATTTTATCAAGGGAAACATATCTAAATTATTGTTTGTGAATTCCAGAACAACGAATGAAGATATATGTTTGATCCCAAAGGTCAAATTATAGAAAGAGGTCCAGACCTCAGAGGTCATATTAAATAAAGATGGTTCAAATAAACGCAAATTATTTCTCAGTAAAGCGGAGCTTTGTATGGACTGAACGGCTTATTGAATTCGCTTATCAAAGGAGCGCGATTGATAAATTAAAGACCTCTCTGATCTTGACAATCATGCATTTATGTTATCAAAGACGATATGCAACTCTATTATAACTGAAATATGTGGGGGTCGAATTCGTTTGAATAATGGGAGTCTTATCGGCAACAGTGTATTTTATACTTTTTACGTTGTTTTTCAAGCGAAATAAATTCTTGCTAAATATTTACGTAGTAACATAATAAAAATGACATAGTAGTTAGTTGAGCTGGAACTAAACCTCCCGGACGTCCAAGAAAACGATGGCTAGACGTCTCACCCAAAATGAGGCAAAAGACCGCAAAGACTGAGGGAGCGGTAGTCGGGAGTCAGGAGCAGTAGTCGGAAGGAAGAACCTGGCAATTAAAACTGGAAACTATAATGTTCTTAATAACTTTATTATAAACTAGCCGACCTGTGCACACTTCGTTAGGCGTTTTGTTCAATAACAATAAAACATAGCCTATGTCACTCCTAAATAGTGTAGCTTTTTGTTAGTAAAAGAATTTTTATGATCGGATCAGTATTTTCGAAGATTACCCCCTACAAACAAATAAAGAAAGTTAGAAACTTTACGTCTTTATAATATTAGTATAGAAGTATAGATTCTAAATGTACTAAATATGAATCTAACATCATTTGATTATAGTGCAAAAGTTAAAAGCCAAAATTTTTCACTAATTATCTCTGATACGATAATCCAATTTCATTTACGTACAAAAATTTTGTCAACTTTGAAATTCTTACAAACAAAGCGCGTGAAATATTTCAACAACTAATTTAGCCTCAGTCATTAATCATTATTGTTAACATTAATTAAAAAATATACCATATTGCCTAAAAAAGATGTTACAATTGAATTGTACAAATAAATTGATTTCTTAATTTCAGTCTGACTATTAATGTATATAGGCATTTACTTACTCACAATAATGTACATAATTATGTATATTTATATTAGGCTTCGCATTACTCAAAGTTTATTTCTAAGAATCATGGTTAAGGCAAATGAGGAAAATAAAATATATAGCAAATTTAAATTATTTTTTACAAATACTGATGTCATGGGCTTTGCTTCCTAAAATAGGTAGAAGAAAGTGTATAAACAAGAACCATACACCCCAACTAATTAATAAACTTGTGAACGGCAGAAAATTGATAAACTTTAAATAACGTAACGATTATTATTTAAACTAGCTGACCCCGCCAAACGTTGTTTTGCCATATATGATATTAACCCCCCCCCCCCTCTTGTGGGTGGAATTTTGTAAAATCCGTTCTTAGCTGACCTCTACTCGGCAAAAGGAATATTCCTACCAAATTTCAAGTTTCTACGCCTTAAGGTTCCAGAGATATCGTGATGAGTCAATGGGTGGAAATCTCTTTTATAGATTTCATGCACTTGACATTTAGCAAGACTGGACAGAGTCTATCGCGTTTGGAAGTCATTAACCTGAATGAATGAATAAATGAATGAGTCTATCGCGTCAGCTTGTGTCAACATAATAATTGCTTGTTCGTAACAACTCGTACAAGTAATAAAATGAGAAGTTAAATACGCATTATTAGGGATAACTCAAACACTTTTATTTAGATCTACAACAAATTTGCATAGTTGATAGTACGCTTCAACCTGTAATATCCCACTGTTGGGCATAGGCCTCTTTCGCCATGTAGGAGAAGGATCAGAGCTTAATCCACCACGCTGCTCCAATGCGGATTGGCGGATAGTTGCATAGGACCACAAGACAAATACCAACTTTCGAATTCAAGAAGAATCAGCAAAATCGGTACAGCCAGTAAAAAATTACGAGGTACTAGGTAGCACAGAAAAAAAGAAACAGTCGAATTTAGAACCTCCTTCTCTTTTATCAAAAAAAAAAAAAAAAAATTCTTAATTAGTTCTATCCAAATTCCAAAAAGAAAACGAAAAGATTTCTACGCATACGCACTAGATCAGTGTTCCGCAAAGGGTGTACCGCGGCACACTGGTGTACC
The DNA here is from genome assembly GCA_905220545.2 of Melitaea athalia. Lineage (NCBI taxonomy): Eukaryota > Metazoa > Arthropoda > Insecta > Lepidoptera > Nymphalidae > Melitaea > Melitaea athalia. The sequence continues at coordinate 1,963,680 of HG992177.1, forward strand.
GTGATCGTTAATTGGTGTGCCTCGGAAAAGTAAAGTTCACGTTTATTGATTAATCATAAATATTGTTTCGGTGATTAATAAATAAATGTTGGTTAATGTTACTTAAAAAATGATTTTTTATATGTGGTGTACCTCCAAAATATTTTCCTATTCCTAGGTGTACCTTGAACACAAAAAGTTAGCGGAACACTGCACTAGATCAATTACCTAACCGATTTGAGTATTCGGGTGACAGGAGAGGCAATCACTATTAAGTGTCCAATTTAAATCGCAAAACGATACACTGCTCTGTCACTATTCGAGTGAGGATGTGGGCAGTTACCGCTCAATTGGCAGCACCTAGTCGACTAATCCACTTAGATTTATATCATCAGCGTTGATTGCTTCGACCTCAGGTCGCTTAAAAGCAAGCAAAGACTTGAATCGTCTGAATCATTATAATTTTTTTTCTTCAGCCCTTTAAATCTAATGTTAGAACAGATGTATCACTACATAGTATAAAACATTGTCGCTTCCCGCTGTCTGTCTGTCCCTATAGGTATATGCTTAGATCTTCAAAACAACGCAACGGATTTTGATGTGGTTTTCTTTAGTAAATAGAGTGATTTCAGAGGAAGGTTTATATGTATAATACATGCACAATATAGTAGAGGAAGACTGATAGTTTTAGCAACCGTGTGAAGCTGGGGCGGGTCGCTAGTATTAAATAAGTAACAATTAAATAAGCGCTTCTCAAAGTATGGCCCCCAGAATCTTTGCCCCAGAACGCTAAAAGGATGAACTTTAGGGGGTCAAAAAAAAAAAACAAAAACGCCCAAACCACGACAAACGCACATGTGTGACCTACATCAACATTGGCCATTAGTACATAGTTATTAACATTATTGGCTTTAAAAATTACTATAGAATTCTGATCACAAATTAAAAATATACATTTGCTGACCCTAAACTTTATAATTAAAATTTATACGACCTCAAATATAATATACTGGTATAATAGTTAAGGACGCCAATTAGTCTCCGAATTTTAATTGTTAGTAAAATAAAATGTTTGTTGTTCTAAAATGTTTCTCAGTGAAACCGAAATATCAAGAACACTTATTTCTAGTACCTATACACTACTCAGTTAGTTTTACTCGTAATTGACACAATATTTTGTCTTAGCTAGTTAAATAAGACCGTATAAATTTAAGACTAGAATAAACAAACTAACCTTTATTTAATAACGCGTAGGCGATATACATATATGTGTATAAAACTTAACAATGCATCGCAAATTGGTCAACTTCTGACACGTTCTTAATTGGTATGTACCAATTTTCATGTGTTCGAAAATATCACTGGTTCGACCTTTAAGTATTACGACTGTTGTTATTCCGAGAAAATGTTATTTTCAACGAGATTATAACCGCATCTTTGTCTAAGTTAATTTTAATAATATAAACAAAACAACAAAAACAAAGGAACTTAGCAATGTTTTCACCAAGTAAAATTCCACTTCTAGTAGGTAGATTATATTACATGTACAATATAATGTTCATTTTTAAAACCATAGAAAATGACAAAAATTAAAAAAAAAAAACAAAGAAACGCACAAATAACGACAAAGGAATTGAAAGTTTCGCTAAAATAGCCTAGTTCTGGCGCTCAGCCAACGATGAAAGAGACGCGGACGGACAGACCAATGCTGCGCTAACGACTTGTAATAAACTAACACTAGATACAAAATTTAAGTGTTCAGCTAAACTCGGAAAGCGCTGTTAAATAGAAAATAAAATGTCTAAATATATCATAAAGTAACACCTAAAGGAATACGAACTGTACACATAATAAATTTCCTTATTGTAATAAATGGAGAGTAAAAAGTGCAGTCAGTCAGTCAGTCAGTTCAGCCTATTGCAGTCCACTGCTATACATAGGCCTCCCCAAGTTCGCGCCAGATAAAAAAAAGTAAAAGTAAAAAGTGCGAATATTCATAAAAGGCATTGGATAAAATTGTAAAAGAGTTGAATAAAAGATCAGCAGTTCATATAAGAAATAAAAAAGCTTTCGTTAATTTCATACATGTAGTATTTTGAGATTGACTCTCTTACTGAAACAACTTTAAGTTAAATGTTTTTGTTGAAAAAAAAAACTAAACATATATTTTTACTTAATTTTAACTAAATTTTTGATAAACGTTTTAATTTGGTACTCTATAGTGTAAATATATATGGAACAACTTTGCAAAGTAACATATTGAAACAACTACAAATACATACTACTATTTCCTAACAATCGCTAAGATATTCTATTGTAAATTTATACAGTTCAACATCATCACATCATTGAGTCCATTTTGGATCACTTTTGGTAGTGATATACAATTCTTTCAAACAAAAAAAGGAATTACGCAAATCGACCCAGAATCTTAAAATATATTATCGAAGTGACCTATTTGCAAAGACAAAGAAAAGGACTAGAATTTGTCAGAGTTAAATAAGGGGTTATTTTCTATCATTTGTAATAATTTTTCTAGAACGTAAACGTAATTTTTTCAAATAATACTTAATTATTTATTGTACACAAATCATACTGAAACATAAAATAGACCTTTTAGAACCATCTTCATGTGTGGAGTAACCATTATCTCCAAAGTTTGAACATAGGTTGATTTTGACGTAGAATAAAATAGTGTTTGTTTGCAAAAGAAAAAAACCAACTTCAATTACATCGACAAGTAATAGGATGGATGTATGTAAATCAGTCATTAAATACTCATTATTAGGTATAATAACATAAAAAGTACTCGTCCTACCTCGAAATTTAAATGGGACCACATGACAACCAGCTTTCGATAAAAAAAAAGAATCATCAAAATCGGTACACCCAGTACATAGTTATAAAGTAACATACATAAAAAATACATTCGCATTGAGAATCTCCTCCTTTTTTAAGTCAGTAAAAAAGAAATGGCTAATAGTCTTAATTTCCAGTAGCAGGTGGTATAAAGTTCAACGGGTCACCCATGCTGCAATATCTGCCCACGCAAGTTGCAAATAAGGACCAATTAATAACTAACCATTCTTGATTGATAACGCTTGAGATATTAAACCAATTAGAAACAATTCCAAACACTTTAAAGGATATTCACCAACGACTAATATCAAAATCTCATTTTTTTTCCAGAATGGAATTATATTTAAATTTTCGATTCCTGCACATAAAAAACGATACGATATAATAGATTATACAGAATTATTTTGTTGTTTGGGTACCTATTTTATTTTTTTGTTTCCAAGCTCTTATCCAACCTTTGTGTATGAAACCTTAGAAACGTTTTATTTAATATTTTTATTGATATATTAATTCAGCCTATAACTCTCTACTTCTGGGCAAAGGCTACATATAGGCGAAGGCTCATTTCTCCACTGCTATTTAGCGGACAAATTTTATTATCTGTCACGAGAATCGATTAGGTGTTAGATGTTGATAACAACCAGAACAGACGCCTTAAGGTGCTCTCTGAGGCATGGTAAAGAAATCAATAAGGGAAGATTCCAGATTATAAAATCAAATATTGGAGCAGGAATTTAAACCGCGACGGCCGGCATTTAGGCGACGACAGGTAATACGGGCATCACGATATTATTTATTTATTTATACTTTATTGTACATCACAACATTCACAACTACAAATATCATTTACAGACTGTGAAGTACAGTGGGCGGACTTATGGCTATTTAGCAATTTCTTCCAGACAACCCAATGATAATAATGATATTACCCTTCAAAATAGTGACCTACAAGTACACTTTTACTAGACTGACGAGTAAACGTGTTACATGAACTCACGTAGGCAGACGTATCTAACCAAAAATTGAATCAACAATATTTTAGCATCTAATTAAGGCCGCGACTACTTGATCTACGGAAACTAGAAATGAGATCGACCGCTAGTCGTTTATCTAATGCATATGTTTCATTTGATAATTATGTTATCAATAACCTTATATTCCGAAATATACGAATTTTAATAGCGTTATAAAATAGAAAAAAATTTAAGAGACTGAGAACTAAGGTAGGGCACAGCAGAAAATTTCCTGCCCAAAAATATGGAGCAGCCCAACTGGGCTAAGTACCTCGACTTTACAGAAGATCACAGCTAAATAATAATGCTTTCAAGCAGTGGTGTTGGTGAGTAAGGTGACCAGAGCTCCTGGGGGGAATTGGGGATAAGGTCAGCAACGCGCTTGCGATGCTCCTGGTGTTGCAGGCGTCTATAAACTACGGTAATTGCTTACAATCAAGTGAGCTGTACGCTTGTTTGCCGACCTAGTTATATAAAAAAAAGATATTGCTCACTGAAAACTTGTGTATATAATTGTGTTTGCTCGAAACGAAACTCGAACGAAGTCAACTCACCTCTCTCGCGAAGGCATCTGGCATAGTGAACGTCGACGTGATCCAACAGAAGGTGTTCACGACGTGCTCCGGTATACCTTTCCCGACGATGCATTGTATCGGCTGCCCGACGTACTGGGTCGCCGTTATGATCACCGAGCAAGCGAGCAGCAGCACCGTCGTGAATATATTGTGAAGTCTGAACACGGCATTGTCAGTCTTTATCGGCTGGTACTTGAAGTACACACTCAAACCTCCGAGTAACTTGAACATCTTCGTTTACTTCTATTTTTGTTTCTATAACATCATTAGGAGGAATGTACGTATTCTACTAAAAATCAGTCTTCTTTAATTGATATCGCGGAATGTAATGTTGCGATACTAATTTATTGTCGGTGCTTTTATCTGTAACAATAGAGAAATAATAAGGTTAAAAAAAAAACTGAAATGAGATGAGAAAAAGTTGATAAGAGGAACAAAAGGTGATCGTTCGTTTTAGTTTCACTGAACCGTCGGTCTAGAATTATTTAATGACAGTTTTGATACCTACTGACAAAAAGAAGCAACTTTTAGAAAAATTTAACAAATAGGAAATTTCCTGCTCAAAAAATGGAGCAGCTCGACTGGGGTAGTGCCTCGACCTTACAGAAGATCACAGCTAAATAATACTGCTTTCAAGCAGTGTCGTGTTCGTCGTGGTGAGTAAGGTGACCAGAGCTCCTAGGGGAAATTGGGGGGTAGGGTCGGCAACGCGCTTGCGATACTCTGGTGTTGCAGGCGTCTATAGGCTACGGTAATTGCTTGCCATCAGGTGCCTCACCTGTTCGCTTGTACGCTTGTTTGCCGACTTAGTAATATAAAAAAAATACCCAACAAAATTCCGAAATTCCCACAACTTGAATTATTATCAATACATCTTGAGCTCCGACATTTTTTAGATTTCCTCTTAAATGTCAATATCACAAGGAATTCCGTTAGACACAAAAATCTCAACCGCATTTATTAACACCGTGCGAATTGTCAGATACAAAAGCAATTAAAGTTTTAGTAAACGTACGCCAATCGTGAGAACTGGTCAAGTTAATTGTTTTAAAAATTGAATACGAGTTCAGAACGAGTGAAACTGAATACATTCACTTAAAAACTAAGGTTTCGATCTGAGATTCTGAATTTATATCAACCTCAAGACAGGAAACACTATACACACATACAACTACTTTAAGATGGATTTATGAATTATTGATAGGAAAAGCGAGATAGTAGGTAAATAAAATTGTCAGTATTCTATTGGTTGTCTTTAAAACTTAACTATTACTATGAACGATAGAAGATAGAGAATATATACAATAAATATTTTAATATTTTAGTATCTTCGATGCATAACTCCATGAGAAATTCGTATACCATATTCCTTGTAAGATTTCTAAAGTATCACATCAAGTGCAATAAATTCAAAATACATTTAAATTTAATTCAAGGTTTTACGAGTGGTTGGAAAAGTCTTATGCTGATACGTTAAACTTGTAAAATCGTCTACGCGACTGAATACTTATTCTTCCAATAACTGCCAAGAAACTTAGGAGTAACTTTTAATTACATTAATATATCCTTTCGATTCCATAAATCTACTTAAGAAAGTTCGAACAAACGACTAACAAAAACCTAACAGCAACACTTCCTTTTATATAACAGTAAAAAGTCATTCTTTTTCTGATTAATAACTGCAGAAGTGGTTGAACCCAAATTCGAAAATTCGTCCCACAATGTTTCAACTCCCTTTTCTAAACGAACATGTAAGATAGAATTTTACCTAAGTTAAAGATTAGAATTTACACCGAAATATCGACGAATGAATGGGTGATCAATCTCAGACACACGGCCACGCCCAAATTGCGTGCTAATAAGCACAGTGACAAATGTTAAATAAATAACTTTGTACCAAAGGGATAAAAAAGAAAACGTCGTCATTGTTGTAGAAGTGAACCAATTCGTAATCAGAGCGCAAGTACCGCAATAACGACAAAAAATATTGAAATTTGTCTTAGACAACATCGCGTGCCTAATTCGGTTTTTACAATTCTCAAATGTACAATATTTGTATAGCATACAAATGAGGGAAAGGCTATGTAGGGAGAAAGAATTAAAAAAAACTTTAAACGAATATATTACAAAACGATTAGTACGTTGCTTACGGGCTACGGCAATTAGCTGTTGCCCTAGCGGTCGCGCGTTTGAGTTCTGGTGATTAAAAATGGGCGTATAGGCTACACAGATGTTTGTGGTGCCCCGAGCATTCGTCCAAGATTAAATAGGATTTAGGATGGATCAATTTATGTATAAACTGATCAAAAATAAATCCTTATAATAATAAAAAAAACCTGTGTGGTTTTATGAAACCACGGTAAAAGTGAAACTTTTTTCACATTATAGACATTAAACTAAAAAAATTTGGAACAATATTAAATTAAGGGTATAAAAATCGCTTTATCAATCTTACCGCGCGGCCGACCGTCACGCGACATGCAACACACAGACGAAAAACTTTGAGACGATGTAATAAAAGTTTCACTTTAAAAAAATCTCATAATGAAAACTGTTATAAAGTCTCAAGTCCGATCACATTTTTATATGCTACCCAATTGGCAAATCTGAACTTGCTTAACCTCAGCGACGTATGAACACATGGCAACGGAAACACTAACATAGCTATATAATATGTACATAGATTCAACTAATAATTTATAATGTCATTCACACATCACCTCATTTGACTCCGACGTAACCTGGATCCATACATTTTATCCATATTGCTAGCATTTATTGACGCATATATTAACGGTGTAAATAGATAATTGTACTGAATCCTTATAGGTATGAAAGGATTTTGACGAAGGAATTTTATTGAGGTAGAGCAGAGCAAGAAATATCCTGCTCAAAATCTGGAGCACGCCTAACTGGGTTAGTATCTCAATCTTACAGAAAATCCCAGCCGAATAACGCTAATTTCAAGTAAGTTCAGTTATGTATTCCTGTTATGGATAAGGTTATAAGGTAGCCAGAATTCCTAGAGAGGGTCGGAGGTAGGGATAGCAACGAGCTTGGGACGCTTCTGGTGTTACAGGTGTCGTCTACTAGTTACAGTAGCCGCTTATCATCCGTTGAGCCGTACGCTTGTTAGCCAACCTAGTTGTATATAACTAAACCACATTTTAAGTTATGAGAACTTGGTCTAAAAAAAGAAAGACTAATTCATGAATAAAACTAAGCCATGTTTATCTTTCTATTTACATTGATATTACTAAATATAGAAAGCTTGTGCAGTTTTCAAAGACGGTAATAAATCTGTCGTGATCCTTCAATTTACACGAACACTATAAATCGTTAACGGTACACTAACTTTACCGTGTAAGGTAGTTGACATTTATTTTGTCTCGTTTTTACAAATAGGGAGTAAATTGGTGATAATAGCTAACTGTGACAATACTTTCACTAAGTGAAAATAAAATTATTTTTAAAAACTTAAAAGTTACGAACCAACTTAACATACATTTATCCTTGCTTAACGTGTTTTAGTATCCTATTAAATGGGTATGGAACCTTTTGATAATTTTGCAGAAATATAATTTTTATGGCTTAGTGGCTGCGCCTCGTAGAGTTTCCCGCGTTAATTCCGATGTCGTGAAAAATCCGAATAAAAGTAACCAGTATAATATTCTGGATTTCCAGCTATACCATACATACGTACCAGTTTAATTGCAATCTATTTAGTACTTCCATATAGTACTATCAAGCGTCCACCCAAACTTTAAGATTTACAATGTTAATAGGATGACTTACTTCATAATGTGCAATCCCTATTATATTTTACTTATTTTTTTATCATACAACTAGGTCGGCAAACAAGCGTATGCTCACCTAATAGTAAGCGATTACTAAAGCTTATAGACACCTGCAACACCAGAAGCATCGCAAGTGAGTTAACGACCCTAACCTAACCTAACCCCTACTCCTCCCCCAGGAGTTCTGGTCACCTTACTCTACTCACCAAAGGAACACAACACTGCTTGAAAGCAGTATCATTTAGTTGTGATCTTCTGTAAGGTCGCGATACTTCCCCAGTCAAGCTGCTCCAGATATTGAGCAGGATATTTCCTGCTGTGCACTACCTAAGTTATTTATTAGCTATGTAGCATAACGAAAGATTTTAAATTACCTTTTCCTAACACCCATTTAAGTTCAACGTACTTTTATCGCACCGTGCCCGTGTAGGTAAATATTTATTATAGCTACTCAATGTGGGCCAAATCACTGTTCAGAAAATATTTTGATAAGAAACTTATTACCCAATAATTATATAATATGCACGTATGTATGCAAAACGACGGAACAGTTTACATAATTATTTTTACGTATATTTATTGAGATATCTAATTCAGGGCTTGTATGATGCACACAGCAACAGATTTTTTTTGGTTAAGTATGTATTTGTATTATGACTATACGTGATGTCATTGTCATTTGTAGCATGAAATAATGACTATGACAATAATTACCGACAACATGCTTAATGCATTAAGCGCATGATAATACAAAACTGTGTGTAATGAAGCGAATTTTAATGCGTTTTTATATAAATAGATATACGTATTCTAATGTTTACGCGAATTTCACTCATTATAATGAAAAGTATGTAAGGATCGTAGCAAGTGGAAAGAAGTGGTCTCTGCCTACCCCTACGCGAAAGAGGCGTGATTATAATTATGAATGAAAAAAAATGAAAAACCAACACTGTCTACAGGAATCATTACGAAACCAATGATAATACGTTTATGAGCGAATGCAATAGTATAATATCGGACCACCTCTGTTACAATGGAAAATAAAGCAGTTTCATTTACCAGCTCATGTAACGGTATTACGAGAGAGACGAGACCAACTTTTTACTGGAACACGATACGTCGTGATTAACCGTCGTCCGGTGGATAAAATAACTTGACATAATATATTATATAAGATTTCCTGTAGATATTACAACTTTTACATTGTAAATATATTATTCATATATATAGGTATAAGCCTACGAAACATGACTGAATTGAAAGTAAAGACAAACGACGAAAAGTACTAAAATTTCGACGAAGTTCAACTAATATACTTTTTTTAGTTTACATTTTCATCCACATGTATTGAAATATCTTTTAAAAATACATAATATCTCTATACTTTTAAAATGAAGTTTTAAAACAAAACATTGAAAAAATGTAATTATAGAACTGAAAAATCCAATCGCAAAACGTTTAACTTTGCTACATGAAAATAATTACTTACACTAAATACAATACTTATTACGCTACAAAACATTGAAATATGACTTTCGAACTATTAAATAACATAATAGAATACCCTATTTTTGTATGTGCAAAAAATTATCGCTGATAATCTGATATGCCTTTGTTCTAGCGTATTCCATTGTGCATCGGCACGGATATTAGCGGCCGGCGACAGTGAGGATCGCTTTGCTCATCGTGCAGAGGTGGCAAACGGAAAATAATTCTGTCCAATACAAAGATAACAATAAATAATATAAAAAAGTATTTAGTACTTTTTTATTGAATCTGTTAAAGTTGAAGCTCCGCGCTCAATATTCGTGCTGATATCTATACCACTTAATTTTAAATTATTATTTTAAGTATTCAAATGGACTGTTTAAATTTAATGCCGTTACTCATCATAGCGGAACATATAAAGAAATTAATAATTTTATGACCACCGTTTAAACTAATAATAAAATTACTAAAAGAGGACAAACATTTTCCTCGCAACACTGAAAACCTCCTTGATACTAAACAATTAAATCAGCGACTATTTATAAACAAAGAAATAAACTACGCTATTGGCAATGACGCTAAAATAATTAGATGACGCAACGAATTGCACGAAAGAAAGAGAATGTAAATCTAAAATTCCTGTTGAACTATTTCAAACAACATTTGAAACTAACACTCATTCAGATCCATTTTTGTGATAGGGATTTGATAATTTTTCTTACACAGAATATACCTAATACCTAAGTTCTGCTCCTGATAGAAATACTTTAAAAAATGTAAATAGTTAATCCTCTTTTTAGTAATCTTTTTTTTAAGCTAAGCTAAGCTTTTTTAAGGGATAACACAGTTCCATTATTACCTTGGAACTAATAAAGCCGACCGATGCATCTGGCGGGATAACCATTCAACTGCTGGCTTTGAAATACACAGGCCGAAGTCGGGCAGCAGCGTCTTCGGTGCGACAAAGCTAGTCCTGCGTTTACCAACCCGCCTGCCCAGTGTGGTGACTATGGGCAACACACATGAGTTCACGCCATTTTTGGCGCGAAATGTGGAGGCCTATGTCCAACAGTGGACTGCGATAGGCTGAAGTGATGATGATGTGATGAAATTCTTTTTATTTATACATATAACGGTACATTAAAATTTAATACCAGTTAAAATATTCTTATTACACAATACGGTGCAATGGAAACAGAATTAACTAAAGGAAAGATATTTTTTATTCCGGTAACAAAAATAAGTACCACGTATTGTATGCGTCACTATTAGTTTTTGTGAGAAATATAAGAAACCAAAAAAAAAAAACATAACAAAAAAATGTTAATTGAATTAAATAATGATATTTGGAATCATAAACGACTTCTATGATAAATGTTGACATAAAAAATTAAATCATTATCCATTATACTACTGAATTTCTTGAAATAATATTCATAAATGTAATATAGAAGTTACATTCATTCATACAAATAACTTCACTGAATATTACGCAATTGTTTTAGTATGAATATTAAAAAATATATCTATTGGGCATTTCAATTAAATAAATTGGATGTTGATAACTATTTACGTCACGATATTGCTCTATTTATATTGTCTATGACCCGAAGCCGAGCTTGACACATATTTACATTACACAATATGTAATTGTACTGTTGAGTAATTTACGATCACGTGGGAATGTCGGGATAAATTTTTTTAATCTGGATCTCCAGCTCTCCTTCAGCTCTACATACTAAGTTGCATAAAAATCGGTCCAGTAGTTTTTGCTTTAAAGTAACAACACAAACTTTCGCGTTTATATAATATTGGTATGACTGGTTCTATTCTAGTTCTTCGCAGTTTGACCTGAGTAACTCCTACCGCTATATTAGTATTATAAATTAATATTTCAATGCAATTTTTTTATTACAAACTAGATGGTCCGGTGAAGTTCGTATCGCCTACATATATTTGTGAAAAATGTACACAAAACACTTTCTGAACGCACCTATAAATATTTAACAACCAATTGACAACGTTTTTGACAAAAGACATTAAATTTCCCCGCTAGGAACCTTTTGTATCGGAAAATTAAATCGTCGTTTTTAGGGTTCCGTACCCAAAGGGTAAAATAGGAACCCTATTACTAAGACTTCGCTGTCCGTCCGTCCGTCCGTCCGTCCGTCTGTCACCAGGCTGTATCTCAAGAACGGCGATAGCTAGACAGTTGAAATTTTCACAAATTATGTATTTCTGTTGCCGCTATAACAAAAAATACTAAAAATAAAATAAATATTTAAGGGGGGCTCCCATACAACAAACGCGATTTATTGCCTATTTTTGCTCGATATCCATAAATCAATGTACCTACTGTTGTTTACCTAGCCAATGGTACGGAACCCTTCGTGCGCGAGTCCGACTCGCACTTGGCCAATTATTAGTATTTTCCGTTACTTATTATTTACGTTTCTCACCGTTTAAACCTTCCCTTAACTCCCTCAAACATTTCAAGATCAAAATTAGCTAAATCAGTCAGGCCATTCTCGAGTTTTAGCGAGACTAACGAACAGCAATTGATTTATATATGTTACGCTCAAAGATCGAAAACGCTCATTGAGCGGAAAAATAGCTCACAACGCGATGTGGTCACAGTAAAACATCCACATAGCGAAATTCGTGTTATGGCTCTAATGAAAATGCGCACGACGCGTTGTGGCAATCAAAGAAAGACCAAATAGCGAAATTCGTGTCGTGGCTTACATGCTATATTCGATCTCAACGCGTTGTGGCAATGAAGAAAAGCCATGACGCGTATGGAATACTATTTGATTACAACGCACACTACTTTCCGATATAGATCCTACTAGGCTTAGGCTGGAAACGTTTTGGTAGATGTCCATAAGAAATATTTTTAATTTTATAAAATCACGGCATAACGTGTTTCTCATTATCAAATATATTAAGTGTATAATTAATTATACAGGGTGTGGCGTAAATAGTGGTCCACCGTTAAGGATTCGATAAACCAGATAATTTACTATAACAGATTACAATTTTATCCATTTCTACCCAAAGGTTCCGGAAATATTATTTTTTTTTATTTTTTTTACGATATTTGTACCTCTTGTTACAAATTTGGTTGTAGTTTTAACAAATACCATTATTTTTTTATTTTGATTACTGGTAATTACTGCTGAATACTAGAGCTATCGTTAAATAACATGTTTTTAATGTAAATTTAAAGCTTTTGAAGAAAAAAATACGTTTTACTTTACTTTTAACCCAAATTTTTAACATATCATGCTAATTCAAGAGCGATTTTTGTAAAAAAAATGTACTAAGCTGTCAGTGCCCATTCATTTAAAAATATGCCTACTTAATACCAATTTCAAAACGGTATCACAATAGCAGATCCTTTTGTTTAACAGAAAGATATCCAATTTTAATTGAATAAAAGAAGATTTTCATTAAAATATATTTGAAAATTTAATTGGGTGAATATTATTACAAAACGTATTAAATTCTATAAAATGGATAAAATGTGACTTTTTACTTTTGAAATATGATTTTAGTCTGACAAAACTGGTTTTAAGAGCACAAACATGTCGCAGGTAAAAAAAGCCCGACCCATTTTTTACCAAAAAAATTGTTTGTAAACAAAACATCTGTTGAAGCTCTCGCCAATTGAGTAACGCACGACACGAGTGATAAGGAAAAGATATGGTTAATGAATGCTATCCCTTTCATTCCTAACGTTGTAATCTCCAGAAATCTCAAAATAATTTAGTACGATCTCGTCACTCGTGCGTCGTATGTGTTTTGTTTTTATTCTATGTGTTTACCTACGTCGTTTCTTCATCCCTGCCCCGGACTCTGTTTAATTTGCCTACTGATTGGATTAGTTTGACTTTTTGGTTTGCTCAAAGAATGTCTCGGCTCACACCGCGCGAATATGCTGACATGCATTTTATTTACGGTGAATGCAGAGGTGTCGGTAGAGAAGCAGCTCGACTTTATCGGGAGAGATATCCCGATCGAAGACATCCAGATCATCGAGTTTTTGGGAGAGTGCATAACGCATACAGCGAGGGGAGGATACCTGGCACAGGAGTAGGCGGTGCAAGTGAAGGACGACCGCAAGTACACACTGGTGAGAAGTAATGAATTTAGTTACTGAAGATCCTTCAACATCGGTCCGTGTCTTAAGTCGCAGAACTGGCATATCTAGTAGATCTGTACATCGCATACTCAAAAGACATGAACTGTACCCATACCACTTTCAAAGGGTACAGTTATTACTACCAAGAGATTATCCCTAAAGAGTAAGATTTTGTAGAGACATGCTACGCAGAATAAGAGAAGACCCGCAATTTTTTAAAATTGCAATAATTTTTTTATTAATGGGATGGCAAATCGTTTTGAAATCTGTGTTTAGTAGGAATATTTTAAAATGAATAGGCACTGACAGTGTAGTTACTTTTTTTTACAAAAATCATAAGTATTAACGCAACTAAATTTTAAAATGTATTTTAATGAAAATCTTCTTTTCTTCAATTAAAATTGGATATCTTTTTGTTAAACAAAAGGATCTGCTATTGTGATACCGTTTTGAAATTGGTATTAAGTAGGCATATTTTTAAATGAATGGGCACTGACAGCTTAGTACATTTTTTTTACAAAAATCGCTCTTGAATTAGCATGACATGTTAAAAATTTGGGTTAAAAGTAAAGTAAAACGTATTTTTTTCTTCAAAAGCTTTAAATTTACATTAAAAACATGTTATTTAACGATAGCTCTAGTATTCAGCAGTAATTACCAGTAATCAAAATAAAAAAATAGTGGTATTTGTTAAAACTACAACCAAATTTGTAACAAGAGGTACAAATATCGTAAAAAAAAATAAAAAAAATAATATTTCCGGAACCTTTGGGTAGAAATGGATAAAATTGTAATCTGTTATAGTAAATTATCTGGTTTATCGAATCCTTAACGGTGGACCACTATTTACGCCACACCCTGTATAAATTAAAATGAAACGATATTTATTATTTATTGAGATTACTTTATATTTAAAAAATCAATGTATTAAGTAATAAATCACTGAACACAAAATGTTCATATCATTTGTAAATTACTCATAATTCACATAAATTCTTTCAAGAAATAAAAATATTTAACACAAATGTTTATTGATCACCAATAAACAACAACAATGTACCTATATTAGAAATAACTTTAATTGTGAAAAATAATAATACGTCGTGATATGGTTAACACAATGAATGCTCAGAACGCGTCATGCCTTTTCTTCATTGCCACAACGCGTTGAGATCGAATAGCATGTAAGCCACGACACGAATTTCGCTATTTGGTCTTTCTTTGATTGCCACAACGCGTCGTGCGCGTTTTCATTAGAGCCATAACACGAATTTCGCTATGTGGATGTTTTACTGTGACCACATCGCGTTGTGAGCTATTTTTCCGCTCAATGAGCGTTTTCGATCTTTGAGCGTAACATATATACAGATTACTAATATATTTATAAATAAGTACTCTATTTCCGCAACGTTACCTATTTAGTAAAACCAATTATTGCAAGTATGTTAATATTTAGTATCAAGTTGAGTCATTCGTATTTTGAGACTTTTCAAATATTATGACGTGTCTTCGTGTGTGTCGCCAAACGAATTTCTCATTCGCTGAATCATTTCGTCTAGCCATCTAGTTCAAACCTAACAGCAGGTGTTTCCTCGTCTACGTAATTACGTGAAATACGTGAACGAGGTCAATAGAACTAATTAATCTATGTAAATATAATATAAAATACAATTCGTATTACCGGAAAGGTAATTAAATTAATTTGGCTTTTGTATAATGAATATATTAGTGTAACAACAATGAGCTTGACATTGAGAAACTACTGTTACAATATACAAAAAGCTATTTATCCTCTTTAAAAATGTTGGGGTAATGATCAAAGTGACAAATTAGAAACAAAAGATAAGATAATAGTTAAAACAGTAACTGAATTGAACTGATTTCTGTGAATGTTACATAACTGGGGAAAGGCATTTTTAACCGACTTTCAAAAAATGAAGAGGTTCTCAATTCGACTCTTTTTTTATGCATGTTACTTCAGAACTTTTGACTGGGGGGACCAATTTCGATAAAAAACTTTTAATCGAAAGGTGGTGCGTGTTATTTGGTCCCATTTCAATTTATCTCCATGTGGTCGGACACTAACACTTAGGGCCTATGCAAACCACGTTTTTTAAACGCGCCGTCATCGGCGCGTTTTTATCCTACAGAGCAGTTTTTTGGCGTTTGTATCGATACACACGCGCGTTTGCATCGCGTTTGTATCGCTACAAACGCGCGTCGACGGCGCGTTTAAAAAACGTGGTTTGCATAGGCCCTTAATCTGCCACGGGAACGTAAGGAGCATTTCAAATATTTATACGTATAATAACAGATTAATTAGTTGATTTGTATATTATGAAGATACGTTCAGTGCTGTCTGATGCATTAGATCAAAACCCCAGACTTTAAATCAAATATTAGTATAAAGAAAATCACCTGCTTCGCCTAGTAATCAAAATGGCGTCAGTGTTAACAGAACTTTACGGTCCACTAAACCAGAGTGGATGTAAAACATGACTAGGACATTTTAATTCTAAAACCTTTGTCACCTTAAAAACCCTTAAAGAAATGTAGCAATATAAGTTACTTCGTGTTCTGTAAATCCATTTTGTCCAAATTCAAAGTTCTAGCAGAATCTGAATTCCGAATCGGTAGTAACATCAGATCAACCATAGCTATTTAATTATTTATTTATTTATTTCAAAGCACGCTTACAAGTACAACATACATATACGAAACTAGCTTCTGCGCGCGACTTCGTCCGCGTGGAATATGATCAATTATGTCATACATGATTTGTGCGAAACTTTAACCGTTTACGCACCGGAAGCTCTCAAAAGGAAAAAAACCCGATTTTGAAACATTCTTCATTGGTGCTACGCTCCTATCGGTCTTAGCGTGATGATATATAGCCTATAGCCTTCCTCGATAAATGGGCTATCTAACACTGAAAGAATTTTTCAAATCGGTCCAGTAGATCCTGAGATTAGCGCGTTCAAACAAAAAACAAACAAACAATCAAACAAACAAACTCTTCAGCTTTATTATATTAGTATAGATTTAAAATTAAACAACATATAATAACAAAGTAGGTACCATATACGTGATATGCATGTCACTTACAAGTGTACATAACACATTGGAATACAATGATTAAAAGCACAAAAGATCACAAATAATTAAAATATTTGAACTTAAGATATTGACTTAGAAAGTGACACGGACACCCCATCATCATCACAATTCACAACGAAAATAATTAAAATTAAAAAAAAATAACAATTAACCTATACATTCATAAAATCAAACAATTGAATAATATAATCAAAATATGTAACTAAAAATTAAAAATTACAAACAAATTATCAATAATGTAAAAAGAACATGGAAACAACAAAAGTCAAATCAAGATATACAAAATTCCAAATAGAAAAAAAAAATTAAATTATTGTAGAATGAATTAAATTAAATTAATTTGTAAATTAATCATGCATTTTATAATAATCAAGCAACTTACGTCTAAAGACAGGGAGAGAGTCGTGAAAAATGTCAATGCCAGGAATCGATTTACTAACACTAGTATATTTGTTACACAAACGCACTACGGGAGCTTGTTTCCCAATGTGAGTGAATTATATAAATCAACAGTGATTTTATTGGTTGTAAATAAAAAATAAATCGGTCAAGTGCGAGTCGGACTCGCGCACGAAGGGTTCCGTACCATTGACTAAACTAAATATAAGTAAATTTTCTGTAAAATATTTATTCTGTAAAATATTTATTTAATTGTGACGCCATTTATGATACTATTAGAAAACTATTATTAGTCTATTGACGAAGTTTTCCTAATTTCTGATAGATGGCGTTTTAGACTAATAAAAAATAAAAATAATTATCGCCCCTCTTAAATGTTTATTTTATTTTGTTTTTAGTATTTGTTGTTACAGCGGCAACAGAAATACATAATTTGTGAAAATTTCAACTGTCTAGCTATCGCCGTTCTTGAGATACAGCCTGGTGACAGACGGACGGACGGACGGACAGTGAAGTCTTAGTAATAGGGTCCCGTTTTTACCCTTTGGGTACGGAACCCTAATAATTATTGATTTTGATTGTACATACAAAACATGATTAAAGAGAATACGAATACCAATGGATCGTCCGCATTCATCATCGACTAGTTGCTACGGCAGCCGACCTAAATTTACCAATTGTCGAGTCACGAGCAATTGACATCGGCCAATCAACCACTAGGATTGTCGTAGCTTTCTTTCCAAACAATCGGATGTATTGATAGCTATTTACTCGTATATTTATATACCTACTAGCCTCTGCGCGCGACTTCGTCGGCGTGGACTCCGCTCCTATTGGTCTTAGCGTGATGATATATAGCCTATAGCCTTCCTCAATAAATGGGCTATCTAACACTGAAAGAATTTTTCAAATCGGACCAGTAGATCCTGAGATTAGCGCGTTCAAACAAACAAACAATCAAACAATCAAACAAACAAACTCTTCAGCTTTACTATATTATAGTATAGATATTATCCAAATTTAAAAACAATATGATACGCTTTTAAACACCAAGACTTGGACTGTAAAATTACCCTATTGCGAGCATTTGTTATTCAAAAATCTCTGTCTGGTATTTTGACTATACATATTCCAAAACCAGTAAATATAAATAGGCAAATTGTGAGGAAAATAATAATGTGAAAATCATGCGGTTTACCATAAGACGCTGGACTGTATAAGATATGACGTCAAAGAGAGAACAAAACATATGTAACTGACGCTTGCAGTCAGTTTTTAACATAATGAAAAACCTGCACATTTATATATCTATCTTCTATATTATATTAATACGTGAAGCAAAAACTTTGTACCCCTTTTTACGAAAAATTCGCGGACGGAGTATGAAATTTCGCACACTTATAGTTTGTCATAGAGAAGGAGTGCAGAATGCTAATATTTTTTCAAATTATGCATAAAAATACATTAAATCAATAAAAAAAAACTTTACACATACTACCATGTATTTGACACACACACGCATATATACTCTTATGTTTATTATTATACTCGTAGAAGTATAGTCTTTGACAACAGAACGTTAATAATGTTCAAACTTATAATTTACTTAAATTAAATATGGTCGAATTTCGACCACTGGGCGACCACAAGTGTGTTTTATTGTGTGAAGATAATATGAGTGGGCACAAATCACAATACATGTGTGTTATGTCGATATTTAGAATCAGTTACATATCCAGAGGTCGCAAAGAGTTTATATAAAACACTAGCTGACCCCACAAACGTTGTTTTGCTATATATTTTATTAACCCCCGCAGCCCCTCTTGTGGGTGGAATTTCGTAAAATCCGTTCTTAGCTGACCTCTACTCGGCGCAAGGAATAATCCTACCAAATTTCAAGTCTCTACGCCTTATGGTTCCAGAGACATCGTGATGAGTCAATGGGTGGAAATCTCTTTTATATATATAGACAATATGTGTTAGCAACTATATACATAACAAAACGGTTTTATATGAATAATGTTAATGCCAAATCATACATTCGATATACCTATAAATAATTAGACTTAAAGATAGATGAGAGAGAATAGATGATAGGAGTTAAACTGAGTGACAGGATAAAAAATAGTGAGATAAGGAAACGTTGTGGTCTGAAAGAAGATGTATTGACAAAAATTGAGAAAGGTATGCTGAGATGGTTTGGCCATGTCGAGAGAATGAATGAAGAACGATTAACGAAAAAAGTGTATAAGGCGAGTGTGAATGGAAGTGTTGGAAGGGGTAGACCTAGGCGGACTTTTCAAGACCAGATCAGAGACGTCTTGAAAAAAGGCCAGGTCAAGAGTACCCTGAACCAAAGAGCATGTATGAAAGGAATAATGAAAGTGGATGAAGCGAAACAAGTATGTAAGGATCGTAGCAAGTGGAAAGAAGTGGTCTCTGCCTACCCCTACGGGAAAGAGGCGTGATTATATGTATGTATGTAATTAGACTTTAGAAAGTCATAGTTAATATATTTTCAACTAAATCAACAATAATTGCTACTTCAAACAATATTATTATTTATAGTTATTAAACGAATACTTCGTGACATACAAACAATAATATTGTTCTTTGATATTGTCAACACTTGTTTATAATTATAATGATAACAAAATTAATGAAGACGTAAACTTGAGTAGGTTCTTGAGTTTTGATATACCTACTTGGGGCATGTTTCACCAGTACTGGATAACGCTAATTGATGGATGACGATATCCCCAACAGATCATAGTTTTGATTATATTATTCTTTTTCACCATCGAATTTCACTGCATTTATTAGATATTTCTACTCGCAAATATGTAACAAAGCCTCAGTCTGTAATATCCCGCTGCTGGGCATAGGCCTCTTTGCCCATGTAGGAGAAGGATCAGAGCTAAATCCACCACGCTGGTCCAATGCGGGTTGACGGATATATTCCCTACTATGAGTAATGATCGCTATCAGGTGTATATGATAACAACCGGGACCGACAGCTTAAGGCGCCTGGGGGGGCAAAACGCCGCGCTAGCCGTTTTTTGTGCAGTTTTTTGAAGCTATCTACTTTTTATTGGAAAGAAATATCAAACTAATACAAACACATTTAATTTCTACATAATTTTGATTACATGATGGTGTATTTTTTTTATTTTTTTAAAGGATTACATTTTAAATAATCGCCTTACAACGAAACCACAAAAATGATAAATAATTACTGATACTGTGCGTCCCCTCGTGAAGTAAACATTATTTTATTTTGCTACCGACACTAATGGATTGACAATTTAATAAGGAACAATTCGCATGAAAATTTTTTTCGAAAAGACCTAAATTTGATGTGTTATTGATTTTTTTCTAAAATCTGGGCGTATTCACTACTGTACTCAAGCGCGGTGATTTGGAATTCAGTCTGCCGCAAGGTTTGGAGGGAGAAGCTTGTGTCGTTTGTCACCGTCTCGGCTAGCGCACGCTCACGTCATATTATAAATCTATACGTCTATACTCTATACATACAAATAAATAAAAGTGGAGTGTCCGTTTGTAATAATAAAATAATATCCTTTTACTAAATGCATATCCATGTATACACGGTACATATACCAAAATTACATTTTTTACAATTTATTGTTGTCTGTCTGTCTGTCAGTTTGTTCCGGCTAATCTCTGAAACGGCTTGACCGATTCAGACGGGACTTTCACAGACAGATAGCTGATGTAATAGGCTGTTACTTTTATTTTTATTTTGTATCTCTGCGAACTGAACAATAATTTTTTTTAATTCCACGCGGACGAAGTCGCGGGCACAGCTAGTAAACAATAATCATTTATTAGCATATTGTTAGCATTTTTTGTTGACTTTTGTTTGGGTTAGTTTTTTTTGTTTGTTATTTATTGTGAAAGGCGCTGCTCTGTGTGTGTATTATTATGGGTTGACTGGAAGAGATCTCTTTTAGAGATAAGTTCGCCCTTGCCTACTTCCTTTATTATAATGTGTTGTTGTAATTACTTAGTGCAATAAAGAATATATATATATATATATATATATATTGTTGTGTAGCTGTAGGTATCTAAACAATGGTTTTAGCACCTTTGAAAATTATAGAAACGACACCCATGATAAAGAGTTTTGCTAGCTAATTTAATTTGACCATGTATAGGTTTTTACTTTTTACCTAGACCTACGTTAAAATAAAAAAATCTCTATATATGTATATAAAAATGAATCGCTGAATTTGTTGCTAAGCGCAAATCTCGAGATCAGCTGAACCGATTTCACTAATTCTTTTTTTATAATATTCCTTGAAGTACGAGGATGGTTGTTACGGTGAGAAAAATTAAAAAAAATTGCCTGAAAAGTCTAAAAACAACACTTTTCTATATTCCCATACAAAAGATTCGTAATAATACTTAAAAGGCAATTTGAACTTTAATACCATACAATAAAGTTTAAGAGTTAGTGGAGGGGTTCCGGAAAGGCAATTGAGTGATGTTAGTATCGTATAAATATTAATGTCAATATTTGTCAATATTTTAATATATTCTTTACTTTTTATAGCTAACCAGTAACCCGGTGTCACCAATAGCAGAAATAAGTATTAAAAAAATTAATAATTGTGTTTGCTCGCAAACGAAAAAAAAACCGACTTCAATTACATCGACAAGTAATACAACATAATAAGACGAAAAAATGTCAAGTAAATACGCGCTATTAAAGATTACTCAAAAAGTTGTAATCAGATCTCGATCTAATTTCACGAAGACTACATGACAAGTATTAGCTTTCGATTAACGTAAGAATCATTTATTTATTTATTTATTTATTTATTTATACTTTATTGTACATCACAACTACAAATATCATTTACAGACTGTGAAGTACAATGGGCGGACTTATGGCTATTTAGCCATTTCTTCCAGACAACCCAATCATCAAAATCATCAAAATCGGTACACCGAGGAAAAAGTTATGCGGTATAAAACAAAGTAGGTCGACGAAAAATTAGTCAAGTAAAAACGCATTATTCGATATAACAAAAAATTAAATGAAAATGGGACCACATGACACGCAACACCTTTCAATTAAAACAAAATTGATCGAAATCGGTCCACCCAGTCAAAAGTTCTGAGCTAACATACATAAAAAAATAAAAAATAAAAAATACAGTCGAATTGAGAACCTCCTCCTTTTTTGGAAGTCGGTTAAAAACTAAAGAATCGACTGTTAGGCGGTACGAAGTTCGACGGGTCAGCTAGTATATAATAAAATTTAATTTATTGTTTTCATTTTATTTTTCTACTTACAATGTCTGTGAAATGAAATGAAATGTGATGAATGTGTTGCTAATAGACATGGGTAACTCATGAGAGAAAGATATAAATGAAACATTTCTTTTCAATTGAGCTAATGTTTCACCCGCTCACTTGCATTT